>JARJIL010000001.1:36199493-36824493 GCA_038502395.1 Dittrichia graveolens
ATGCATGTGGTTTGGTTGTTTCCCAAAATAAATATATAAACATATACAAGTTGCCAACAAGAAAATCCATAACTTCTCTAACAAAATAAAAGTTGTCCATTTTCTTAAACAATACATACTCAAAATAAAGTTTCTTAAAACTATGCATAAGTGGCTCTATACCACTGTTGGGGTTTGTTCAGTTTTTGAAAATATATTTTAGCAATGGAAGCATGAACAACAATTTTAAACTTTTTAAAACTCCCCGCCAATGATCCATATGCAATCCTTAAGAAACAAAAACAACAATAGGGTGTTTAGAACTACAACCTTTGTAGTGTGAGAAAACCGTTGGTGTAGTGGTTGATCAATGAGAAGCCAAGAGAAGACTTCCACCAAGATATCCACTAGCCAATGAATCCAACGCCTTGAAATGCTAGTTTCTCCGACTCTTGAAAATCAAAAAGCAAGCAACAATCTTTGTTCTTCTTCTTGAACCAACTATGTATATTTTATGATTATGTATTTGTTACCACACTTTTCCAACTTAAAACACCAATACAAGGATGTAGTGATGGATGTAAGTCTTGCAACAATACTTGAAAGCAACAAGCAAAAAGGTGGTGGTGTGTTGTAGTAACACAAAGGGGAGCATGCATGCTTATATGAACCAAGAAGCAACTCAACAAGAGGGAGGCCCCTCTTGGCCTAATCTTCTTCATGTCTTCCTCCATGCCATGTCCATGTTGAGCCATTTTCAAGTAAGCTCAAAATAGGGCCCCTTTTGTGAATTATGTGAGCATTTCTAGTTTTTAATCTTTTAAATATATAAAAGATATACTATATTATGTCATACAATGTATAAAACACATTTACATGTATTTTATATACATACTTGATTGTTAATAGTAACTCTTTACTTGTAACAAAGATATACATACATTTATATAATTGTTACTAGTAACAATTTGCTTGTAACAAATATATATTTATACATATATATACATATACATATATAAAATCATATGTTTATATAATTGTTACTAGTAACAATTTACTTGTAACAAATATATATTTATACATATATATACATATACATATATAAAATCATATGTTTATATAATTGTTACTAGTAACAATTTACTTGTAACAAATATATATTTATACATATATATACATATACATATTTATTTCACATAAATAATAATATACAACAATGCATATAGACTTATATATAATGAGTTGGAAACATATTTAAATCATATTCAAATATGTAATTGGTGTCCATTGACTGTAAATGTGTGACCCTATGGTTTATTTATTATTAGAAATATCGTATTAATTTATGTCTTGTGCACATAGAACCAACAGTCACCTCCTCATTTTATGTGTGTGTGTGTGTGCAAAAGTGTGAATTACCTTAAATTGAAGGAAGCTCAAAACTCTTGCAAACTTGAAAACATAGAATTGTGATTTGGTGTTTGAAGATTCAATATAAAGGTTGGTTAATGTTTCTAGCATGATTTATAATCATCTTGTTGTGTTTCTTGCTGGTTTTCATGTTTATAGTGAAGAACACCATTGTTGAAAGCTTTGAAGTAAACTTGAAAAATGGGTTTTATTAGTTTTGATGTTATAAATGGGTTTGATGTGTTCTAGATGTTTGTATACATGCTATTTGAAGTTTGTAATGGTTTAGGAGTGTTAGAAAGCAATTTACAAAGTTGTTGTTGTGTTTTGGAAATTTATATAGAGCCGGAAGAAGGCAGAAAAGTTGCAGGTTTGAAGCAGTTCTTGGCACAACGCGACGCGTTCGGGTAAGGGACGCAACGCGTCCACGGCTTTTGGTCCGTCCTTGTGTTTCGGTCCGACTTTATTGATGCGACTTCCTGGGGTCCGACTTTGGTTATCCGACCTTGGTGGTCCGACTTGGATGGTCTAACTTTCGGTGGTACAACGTATGTGATCCGACCTTTGGAATGCGACGCGACGCGTCGGAGTACCAGATGTGACGCGTCCGGTGCTTTTTCAGTTTGGAAGCTTTTTGTTTGATGGCTCTTTTAGAGTGCACATTATATGTTTATTATATGTGAATATAACTTAATGAATATGGGTGTACTTGATGTTAATATATTTATGTATCGGAAACTAATTTCGATGTTATTGTATTTTTATGAAACACAGACTCGATGATATTAAATATCAGAGTGTTGCGATTGAGAAAAAAGGTGAGTGGATGTAAACTCACGGATGGTAAAGGTTATGATTGAAATGATTGATGTGATGCGTGGGATTGTGATTGATAGAGTGTTTAGTCTGATGTTTGATGATTTTGTAATTGTTTGTGAATTGTTTGGCCAATACGCACTCTTTGGACGATATTGAGTTGTGTTTGAGAAGTCAGCTATATGTAGAATTGGGTTGGGCCTGATCGCGATTGGTTAAGCAGTTGTATACCCTCCCGTGCATGTGTTGTATCGGAGGGGATCTAACTATGCCAATTTACGATAGGCTATATCGGTAAACCTTTGCTTTGGCCAGCATTGGTTATAGGTTCTACTCCGAACCGCCGGTCTTTTGGATTATGCGATTTCATACTTTTGTATTGATTATTGCCGTTGGCTATTGTGGTTTATCTTCCTCTCACTTAGCTTTGTGCTAAATCCCTACCGTTGAACTGTTTTTGCAAATTCAATATTTGCAGCTATTTAGTTGGGTTTTTGTTAAAGGAAAGATTGACCAGCACTCGGATATATATGTTTAAAATTGAGACGAGCCATAAATTTGGTTTGTAACACAACAAATGATTTGATGTTTGTACTTTGTGAATGATTGTAAATATTAGTAATTATGTTAAAGTTTGGGATTATGCTTCCGCAATGTGTTTTAAAAAAAATGGCTTAGGATTTTGTGGTGTTACAATAAATTTACTTTTCTTGTGAGAAATCACTCATTTACTAATATAGTAATATTGTCTCGCTTACCTATGTGCCTCGTAATGCTAAACTTCTCTTTCCATGCTAGTTCTTTTATTGACTGTAATGTCCCAAAAAAAATTTTTTTTTGCAAAACACGTATAAATAAAATACCGTTTAATATCAGAGTAAGTTGCCAGAAGTATCAAAAGACATTAAGAGTTAGTTACAATATCTCAAATTTTAATTCAACATCAGTTGAGTTGGAACAAGTTTAAGAAATAAGTTGAAACTCTTCTTGACTGCGAGTTGTCGTCACTGTCCTGGAGCTCTACCATGGTCCCGTCATTAAAGATAGAAAATTAACAAAGGTAAGCGCAAAGCTTAGTGAGTAAGTTACTGAAACGTACGACAATTTACAATAGTTACAATCAGGCACTTTCTACCCGCCACCGAAGTGGTCGGTCATATCTACCCGATGCCAAAGCATACGGTCATGCTACCCGCCGCTGCTGCGGACGGTCATACTACCCGCTGGCGAAGCAGACGGTCATAACTACCCGCTGCCGAAGCAGACAGTCATAACTACCCGACACAAATGCCGGTCATCATACGTTCACATTCACTACTGGTTTGGTATGCAAGTAAGAATACTCACTTGGCAGTCGTCCTTTTCACTTAGTTCTTATTGAAAACTTTACTTGGTTACCCTTAAGTTAACTGTCACCTGATCCAAACCCGAAAGGTTATTACTGGTAGTAACCTTCACTTTCTAACACAAGTTGTACAAGTCGGATAGGTACATATCCATGCTAAGTCGTATGGGCATAAATATAGGTTCACATAGGCATGAACATATAGCATAAAACATTAAAGAATGCGAACAACATCAAAATCCATAAAAACCGCTGACGCGTCGTGTCCAACAATCCGATGCGTCGCGTCGAGGTAAAATGTTGGATTTCACAATCCGGATTTCGAACTGTCGGATTCCGAGTTCCGGATTTCCATCATCGGATTCTTAATGTCGGATTTTGAGGTCTCGGAATGTACTATCGGATTTGGACCTAGTGTCACATGAACACCACACTACGTGAAAGTCGCATGGGTTTTATGTGGAAGTCGCATGAGTCACAAAACAATAAGTCGCATGGCACAAACAAGTATAAGTCGCATGAATATGCAAAAGTCGCATGGTACTTCATAAATGTTACCTGAAAGTCGCATGGCACTATTCAAAGGTTGCATGAAGGCATGTAAGTCGCATGGAACTTCATAAATGTTAACTGAAAGTCGCATGGCACTATTCAAAGGTCGAATGAAGCCATACGTGCACTAAAAGTCGCATGAATACATTTACAATTTCATTAGGAAGTCGCATGGGGGATTTTGTGGCCATGCGAAAGTCGCATGGCACATAAGTCGTCCCTGCCAGTTCTCATTTTTCATTCTATATACTTCATAGCCAAAATCCAACTCCTTCAAAACTTAACCAAATCATTTCCTTTTTATTTCAAAACATTTTTCCATTCATTTAAACACTTCCTTCAAGATTTAAACACATTTCATCAAGTATTAAAGCTCACATCTCAAATTCTTTTCCACTAGTTCTTCATAAACCCAAAACCCAGATTCCAACTTCTCTTATAATCATTCAAACAAGCTAAAATGGATACCTACAACATCATAGCGAGGTAGGAAACATTACCTGATGATCATTTCAACCATTCCTTGAGTTCACAATGATTCTTGGTTTCTTCTTTACTCTGTTTCTCGTGAGCAACACACAGTAGTTTTCTTTTAAATGGAATAGTGAAGATGGTGGTGTTGGGGGTTGTGCCCTAACCCCCCTTAAATACTTGTTCTTTAAAAAGGCCTAAGCCCAATTCCCAATTACTTAAGCCCAATTGGCTTATTTACCTTAGTCCATTTATTCATCCATATATATATATATATATATATATACAAGCCCAAGTACATCAAACTAGTCCACCATTAAGTCCATATCCCACACAATATTATTTTCTCGATAAAATATTCCTTTTATTTATTTTCGAAGTTTGGGTATTACATTGACAACCATACTTCTTTTGATTTGACATTACCAAATATGTACTTGTCAGTCATACTTGAGTAACTGAGCAAATCTTCAAGATCTTCTCTTCGAAAATAACTTTAACCTTTTTAGAAGTCAAGTTCTACCCTTTTTGTCCTTTGTAGGTACAAACAGTGCAAATACTTTTACATATAGAAGGTCTAAGGCATAATAAAACAGCACATCTTCAGCCTTTAACTAAAGAAAAATTACATTTATACAGATGAATCAAATAGGGCACAAATCACGACTCAGGTAGACAAAATGTACTAAACTGACATAATAGATTTTCTCAGCCTAAATGTGGAAACGTTTAGTAGATCATTATAAGATGTACTAACGAGAAAGATCAATCATGGAAAGTTCAGACAATATAGATCGATCATGGAAAGTTCAGACGATAAACTTCAATCATGGAAAAATCAGAATAATGATCAATCGTGGAAAGTTCAGACGACCAAACCATTTAACTAAAAAAGGGTAAAATTTATCGACCTATATATATACATACATATATATCAGGATTGGACTTAGTGCTGAAAGGGTATACTTAGCTGAAAGGTTTAGATGCCCAGCTGATCACATTGACCGTTCAGTTGATATTTGGAATCATTCAGTTGATGAGCTTCAGATGTTCAGCGAATGATCTTCTACACTTGTATTCTTCTCAGATGCACTTCATATCTTGTCTTCGACTAATACTTAGTACTTTAGCAAGTCTCTGTCGATACTCTATAATGCGTAACTCTTAAGTCAGAAATTAAACAACACATGTTTAAATGATTCAAAGGGTAACGCATAGGTGGGGTCCATTGATGTTTCAAGACCTTGAAACTTTGAAGGTCATAGTTCAGAATCGTTTCTGAACAATTCTTCACGGATGAGATTCCAGAAATGGATCCGTTTGACATTCTGAAGTCTTCTTTGAGGAACTTCATATTTGATGTCCTGTAAATGACGTATAAAAGTATATCTAAGAAATTATGGTTTTATCATTCTAAAATCAAATTTTCAAATATAAATCTTTATGAGTTGTATTTCTCTATTAATAGCATGTTTAAGCTTTAATCTTATATTATATAACCATAAAATTACCATTTAATACAATTTAGTACACATATAAAAGAAGAAAATTTCTATTTCTTCATACTCAATCTCTCACTTCATTCTCCTACCCAGTAATTTGTTATATGTGGAATCCACTAATTCTCTTTTCTTGATTTTGCCACATGTTTTGATTTGATGAGTAGCACGATTTACTAGGAGGATAGAAAACATCTCATAAAAGAAACTAGAAAATCGTAGTAGGATCTTACAATCTCGATTGGATCTTGTTAACACAAAAACGATCTATTGTAAGATTCAAATCTTGATAACTTTGGACTTCCTCCATTTCATTTAACAATTAAAAATTTTGCGAAGCTTTAATAGAACGGGTTTTATAATCTGGAAACACCGCAACAAACAGATGTTTAACAACAGAAAAGTGAACTTCGTAAAAGCTACCATAGAAGTGAAACTAAATATTTATGAATGGTTGAAGGCAAGGATTATAAAGTGGAACATGACTTCATTGTCAGATTAAATACTAAACCCGGCAAAAGTGGAAAAACAAATCGGACGTTAACGATAGTGTTTTCAAGATACATTTTGATATTTGATTGACAGCAGGTGGTTGAGGTAATCAGATAGTATGGTAGTCTTTCATTTTGATTACTATTTTTGCATCCATTCTGTTTTATATCAGCTTGCATCTTGCAAACGAGTAAACATTGCATAATAATTTTTGTTTGTGACAACACCAAGATTAGGACTGTAAATGAACCAAACGTTCATTAACCATTCGTTAAATGGCTCAGTAGGAAGTTCGTTTGTTTAATAAACGAATGAACATGAACAAGATTTTCGTTCGTTTAATTTTACTAACAAACATGAACAAAGCTTTCACTCATTCATTTATGTTCGTGAAAGTTCAGTTATCTGTAACAAAGGAAAACTCAAGCCATTTTATTTTTAAAACGCTGCGGAAGCTTAATTAAACAAACACATTTACTTACCAACCAACATTTACAATCATTGTTCACAAACAAAAGCATTATCTGTCTTGGTGTTACAAAATAAACAGGCTCGTTTCTTTTAAAATCAAATATTAGAGTCAGGTCAACTTCTCTTTCAACCAACCTCACAACCACGAACCTGCAAAACAACAACTAAGGGGAATTAGCACAAAGCTAAGTGAGTAGAGGCTAAACACCAAAAGCAAACATCCACAATCAATATCAAAGCATGTAATCACATATCCGAGAAGACCGGCGGTTAGGTGCAGAACCTACAACCAATGTCGGCCAAAGCAAAGGTTTACCGTTAGCTCTCTACTGAATTGGCATAGTAAACTCCACCTCTAAAGAAACATATGCAACAGAAGGGCTACTACTGTTCAATCAACCAGTAGACGAGCCCAGCCCAAGTGCACGTATAGCTGACTTTTCAAACGCAACTCAAAATCACCCTAAGAGCGCGTATCGACCAAATACTCATGCAGTAGATATCAACAATCAATATCACAATCAACAATTCAATCAATCTAATCTCAATCACATCATGCATCACATCAATAACATTAACTGCAATCTTTACCATCCGCGATTAACGTCCACTCACCTTTTATTCTCAAACGGGGAACTCAGATATCTTATATTACTGAGTCTTTGTGTTTCCTGAAAACATAACAACACCAGAATCATGTCTTTTCTATCATAAATATATATTTCTTCATATATTTATATCACATAAGTCTCATATGTAGTGTATCACTTTCACACAAAAATATACAGAACAGATATCGCATATAAACAATCAACAAACTTAATAACTCGGAAAAGTCGCGGTCGCGCCGTGACATACACATGTGTCATGCCGCGACGGGCCTTCCAGCAAAACCTTCGAATGCAAAGTCAATCTTCGAGTGCGCCTTCGAATGCGAAACTAAACGCGTCGCCTCGCGACCCTGGACGCATCGCCTCGCGACAATTCTTCGAGCGGTACAACTTTCGAATGCGAAGCCTACTACTTCGATCATATTCCTTTCGAATTATGAAGTCTGTGTGTTGCGCCACGACCCATAGGGCGTCGTGCCGTGATCTTCGGTTTCCATAAATCATCTTCTTCTTTTTCAACGTACAACCAACCAAAACTTCCATGGCAAATTTCCAGAACTTCATAAACTTACTAAAACTCACTAAAAACATATACAAACATCTTTAACCATGTTTTCATGCATCCTAAACATCTTTTAATCAATCAAACAACAAAATCTAACAAAACCCATTTGTTCATACAAGCATCAAACTCAACCATGGTGAATTCTCATATAATCATGTATTTTAACAAATAAACGCATCAAACTGAAACATAACATGATATAAACATATCCCCATCTTTAGTTTGAATTATAGAACACAAAATCTTGACTTACAAATTCCAAGTTTGATTGATAGGTAGGTTTCTTCACTTGAAGGTTTTCTCTCAATTTCACACACTACACTTTTCTTCTTTGATAGAAATGAGCAGACAATTTCCAAATAATCATACACACACACACGTATACATACCCTTGTTTTAATCAAAGCAGGAGGTGGCTTAAGTTATTTCTTTCCATGCGTACATGTATACTTAACATACCATACATACATACATGCACAACTTTCTTTTCCTTTAATCAGTAAACTAAAACACACACACACACACACACATATATATATATATATATATATCATTTATCAATTAATTAATTTAGTCAATTAATTAACTCATAAATTCATGTAATCAACTAAAATAAAATTAAGCACATACCACAATCCCGCTATTCTCTTAGCCCCGGTTTGCGGGTGTTACATTAACCGCTCGGTTATGTTCATTTATATTATATTGTAATATACATATATATATATAATATATTATGTGTGAGTTTATATATAGCCTTTATTTATGTTTAGTAATGTTGGATTTGCAATCGAGTGTGTGTTCATTCGTTTACGTTTGTTTATCATTTAAATGAACGAATAAAAATATACATTTTAGTGATTCCTGGGTGTACAAATAATCTTGACTTGTGTGCTTCGGTTAAAATCAACTGTAACATCCTGATTTTGGGCCTAGCAGTTTCGTAGGCTTGGGTATGTTTATACATGATTAGTATTTGATTAATTGTTTAATTGATATTTAATCAAATGATTAACTAATTTAATTATATGTTGCTTTAAATATATATATATATATTGGTTTATATATATACATGTGCGGTTGTTTGTGTGTGTGTGTGCATGCAATTGCGAGTTTGAGGAGTGACACCTCCAGCTTGTGTTTTCAGCACATTAATACGTGGGTTCCATTAAGCATTCTTCACTTTGAAGTTCTTGCGTGTGTGTGTTGTGTGTTTGCCGAGAGGAAATCAAGAAGGAATCAATCGGATTTGGTGATTTGAATTCGTGAACTCAAGTCTAAGGTTTGTTGATTCTTGTTTGATTATTGCTATGCTTCTTGAAACATGATGAGCATGCTGGGTTTTGTTTATGAACATGTGAAATTGCTTTATGGGTTTTGGCGGATTTGGTGTTCTTGGGTGTTAAGGTGTTTATGATGCATGTTTAAACATGTTTGTGGTTGTTTTGGTAAGTGTTTATATGAATTATATGAACTGGTAATATGATTCATGGAGTTTTCGAAGTTGTCGGATTATAAAGAAGATGAAGGGAAGTCCGAATGTTGGAAATCCGAGTGTCGGAATCCGATACTCATGAATCCGGGTGTCGTGAAATCCGGAACTCTGGAAATCCGATTGTTGAAATCCGATGGTGGGTTCCACGAGTGAAATCCGAACATGTGTATAATCCTACGAAGAAATCCGATAATTGAAGTTCAAAGGGTGTTTGTTGATTATTTGATGCTATATGCTAAGTGTTTATGCATATGTGAATCTAACATGTTTATGTTTGATTTAAAGAGGATATAAATATATGTTTGAATATATATTTATGAATTGAATACTGATTTCAGTGTATTCTGATCTCAGGAAAGGACAAGGCTCAGTAATATTAGACCACTGAGTGGGAGTTCAAGGACTCGAGGTGAGTGGATGTTTACTCACGGGTGATTTTAGTTGTAACTGGTTTAGTTGCAACTATATGTGAATTGATGCATGGATAGACTGTTTGTCTGCTAATTGATTAACTGGGTTATGTTAATTGATTGTTGCGCCTATGGTGAAGTCAGCTGACGGCTGGGCATACTGGGCTGGGTTTGTTTGCTATCGGCTAATCAGTATTGTGGTCTTTTGATGCATTTGTTGCAACTTAATATAATACTGTGTGAGAATAGCAAATAGACTATCGGTAAACCTTTCCTTGGCCGGCATTGGTTGTAGGTTCCTACAGAACCGCCGGTCTTCTCGTGAGGCAAAGGGTGATTATGTGTTTACTGTTGTTGATATCATGCGGTTATTTGCTAGTATATCTGTTGTGGTTTACTTCTATTCTCTTAGCTTTGTGCTAATCCCCCACCTCTCACTATTTTTACAGGTGGCTGGGAAGTTCTGTGGTTCAGTGTGAGGGGGTGTAGCCTGGGGAAACATTGACGGGCACTCTGATTGGAATACTGTGAACGCTTCCGCGGTGTTTTGAAAAATGAAATTTTTATGGGTGAAAATATGGTGTTACAAGTTTGGTATCAGAGCCTTGGTTTGGCGATGTAGGCACAGTGAAAGTGTTGCATTCCCAAATCTTGGCTCGCATTGGGGTCAATTATTCCTTGAGTGTGGGATTGGGGTGAATGAGAGTATAGCTTGGGTGGTTAGTATGTGTTATACTAACGGTTTTAAACTAATCATTTCGTGAGATGTTGTGATTGTTACAGAAAACAATGGCTGATAATGAGAACTCAACTGGCGCCCCTATTGTCCGAGCAATAGTGGAAACTCTACAGAGTGTTGGTACATCTCGTACAGCTGGAGATGAGAGAGATGAGTACATCTTTCAGCTTGAGAGTCAGTTACAAGATTTAAGAAAGGAGTTGGATCAACAGAGACAAGATTTTGTGAATCAACCAATGGTTGTTATAGTGGCTTCTACTACACTTGAGATACCACCAATTTACCCGGCTAATACTATGTATACAGGGATGCCTTCTACATTGATACCATTTCCACCAGTGTCTCAACCGATGTCCCAACCATTCTATTAACCTATGTTTTCGCAAGGATCGATGCCATATCCTTTCATGGGATTTCCACCTGGTATGGGATTTAAGCAACCGTGTACTTATAAACAGTTCTTGGATTGTAAACCCGAGGACTATCATGGTAGCACAGATCCAAATGTTACCCTGAATTGGTTGCGAGATATCTCTGGAATTTTGGATGCTTGCATTTGTGAAGAAGAAATGAGGGTTTGTTTTGCCACCAGGATGTTGAAAGGAAAAGCAATGATATGGTGGGATTCTATCGCTACACATTTATTGAAAGCTTAAATGGATGCAATTACTTCGGATCAATTTCGAAATAAATTGTGTGAACAGTATTGCAATGCTTTTGAATTAAACAAGATAAGGCAGGAGTTCATGGAACTGCGTATGACGAAAAAGATGTCTGTAGATGAGTTGATTGAGCAGTTCAATTCGAAACTGGGATTTGTGACTCAGTGGGTGCCTGATGAACCTTCCCAGGTTCAACATTTCATTGGAGCATTACTTCCTGAGTACAGGAGCACAACTTGGTTAGCTGGATCGTTGTCCAATCTTTCACCTTGGCAAAGTCTGCTGAGGAGGACATACAAGCAAGAGATAAGCAAAATCGAGATGAGGCGGCTTTACAGAAGCCGAGGTATGAACAGACTGGTAATCAGCAAAAGAGGAATTGGCAAGAAAACCAATCACAGGGAAGTCAGGACAGTGGGGTAACCACTGGGGATTCTGGTCTGAGACCACAATGGTGTAGACGGTGTAGATCTAACCATTCTGGGCAGTGTACTGCTCAAACCATGCGATCTATGCGTTGTGGAGCATTAAGGCATGAAGCTAGGGAATGTGATTTTCCGCGAAGTGTGTGCTGGAACTGTCAGGATGAGGGACACAGAGCTGGTGAGTGTCCTTCTGAGAGGAAGACTGGGACAGGGACTGGGGCAGAAGCGGTTGAGGGATCATCATTAGCAGGGCAAAAGAGAAAGAACCCTACAATGCGAGAGGGTGGGGTGTACAATATGATGGCTAGTGATAATGCCACCGCTGATGAAGATGAAATGGGTATGTTTTGATAAAACTTTATACCTGTATATGTGTGTTAATTAACTTTAAAGTTAATTGTGGATATTTTATGCATAGTATGTGCTAAAATGTGTGAGTTTATTTCTGATGAGATTGATTCTCTAGAAATAAAACTAAGTGATAATAGATGGTTTTCTATTAGGAGTTATGTGTTATATATCAAGAAATGGTATGATGATAAGTATGTGATACTTGATTAAATGCTAAGTGAGCATGATATACCATAGAGATATATGTCTAGAATAATTGAATTTCATGATATAATGTGTATCATATGATTTATATACATTATGTGCTTATGTGAATTCAATTGTGTAAAGAAAGAAGACAGAGATGAATTGCTGCAAGTCTGGGATGTGCAGTATTCTTTAGGTAAAAGGTGTGATGGAGATTATAAGTGGATGTATAATCTACTGAGTACAGTTGATTCATGAAGATGAATGATGATTTTAAACAAATTTTGTGGTATGACGGGAAATCGCATTTGTTGGTTTGAAATGTGATGTTATGCTTTGAGAATGGATGTATAGTGGATATCTTATGTTATTTGAGATATCACGAGACGAAATTTTACTATGACTTGGAAGTTGCAGCTGATATAAGTGCAGTGATGATATATTAACTGTGAGAGAAGACATTTGTGATTGACTTGGTCAATGAGAGATGTATTAGATGACTAACTAGAAGAAGTTATCTGAATGATTGAGACGGTGATCGGATTAAATCAGAGAAAGTGATTGTGGAATTTGATGTTACCTTGAAAGACGATGTGATGACAGATGTGTTGATCTGTGAAAGAGCTAGTGATGATAACATCTTGTATATGTGAGTTGGAATAATCCCTGACTTAGTGGATGAAACAAGATTTCCTTACAAGAAAGTCTTGAAGAGTGAAAAGGTTGAAACCTTTGAGTATGAGAAAGAGAAGAGGATTGCAATAACCTGAACTTATGGAGTGACAATTTGTGGATCTTGTGTGTGAAGATGCCTATGCTTTGAGATGCCTATACTTGGAGATGTCTATGCTTGGAGATGCCTTTGCTAGGAAGTGCCTTTGCTAAAAAAAATAATAATAAAAAAAAATTTGGAGTTGAACCTTTACCTGGATTTATGGATTATATTGCCAATGTTATATTGTAGAGTAATAACCTAAGGGTTGAGTACTGATGGTGTACTATGAGAACAAAGATATTATGTGATATGAGGTTTGACATATGGAGTGCAAATTGAAGTGGTATACCGGAAATTTATGTAACCTTGAGATATTTGAGATATCTGAGGGGTGATGATGATAAGACGGGATGGAAATTGTATTTGACTTGATCAAATAAAGAGAAACCTCGATATGTTTTGAGTGATCATTGACTGTTCAGTAATTTTATTACCAGTGAGATGGCATCTGTTTGACAGATGGACTTGATTGAATAAATTGAAGGGATGATTTGAAGATATAAGGATTCATATTTTGATGGCTTGTGATGAAAAGTGGAGATTGGTTTAAACTTATGAAGAGTTTACAAACAAAGATTGAAACAAGAGTTGGACGATGTGACAGAATTTTCCTGATGGATAGTCGTATGTGTGACTAAAACAGGATGATTTATGGAACTCATATCTATTTTGATTGTGTGGGTGAACTAAATTCTGACAGTGGAATCTCAGAATACCTTGTGTATAGTTGTGAGATTGTGGTGATAATACTTCAACCTATTGATTTGAAGTAAGTAATAAACGATATGTGAATGCTTTGGCATGACAGATGATAAATGATTGTGCGCTATTGGGATTTATGACTGAGTTAGACATAAATTTAGAGAATGCTTGAAGACAGGACTTATGAACTAACTGTTGGTTTGAGGATAAGCTGTAAAGCTTGTGTGATTATATATTAGCAGTTGAAAGTGCGAGGGAGTTTATCTGGTTAAACTATCAGAAGAAGACATGAATAGTTGACATCGTGATTGATGTGTGTGCAGTGAGATTCCAAGGACGGAATCCTTTTAAGGAGGGAGGATTTGTAACATCCTGATTTTAGGCCTAGCAGTTTCGTAGGCTATGGTATGTTTATACATGATTAGTATTTGATTAATTGTTTAATTGATATTTAATCAAATGATTAACTAATTTAATTATATGTTGCTTTAAATATATATATATATATATATATATATATATATATTGGTTTATATATATACATGTGCGGTTGTTTGTGTGTGTGTGTGTGCATGCAATTGCGAATTTGAGGAGTGATACCTCCTGCTTGTGTTTTCAACACATTAATACGTGGGTTTCATTAAGCATTCTTCACTTTGAAGTTCTTGCGTGTGTGTGTTGTGTGTTTGCTGAGAGGAAAGCAAGAAGGAATCAATCGAATTTGGTGATTTGAATTCGTGAACTCAAGTCTAAGGTTTGTTGATTCTTGTTTGATTATTGCTATGCTTCTTGAAACATGATGAGCATGCTGGGTTTTGTTTATGAACATGTGAAATTGCTTTATGGGTTTAGCAGATTTGGTGTTCTTGGGTGTTAAGGTGTTTATGATGCATGTTTGCATGTTTAAACATGTTTGTGGTTGTTTTGGTAAGTGTTTATATGAATTATATGAACTGGTAATATGATTCATGGAGTTTTTGAAGTTGTCGGATTATAAAGAAGATGAAGGGAAGTCCGAATGTTGGAAATCCGAGTGTCGGAATCCGATACTCATGAATCCGGGTGTCGTGAAATCCGGAACTCTGGAAATCCGATTGTTGAAATCTGATGGTGGGTTCCACGAGTGAAATCCGAACATGTGTATAATCCTACGAAGAAATCCGATAATTGAAGTTCAAAGGGTGTTTGTTGATTATTTGATGCTATATGCTAAGTGTTTATGCATATGTGAATCTAACATGTTTATGTTTGATTTAAAGAGGATATAAATATATGTTTGAATATATATTTATGAATTGAATACTGATTTCAGTGTATTCTGATCTCAGGAAAGGACATGGCTCAGTAATATTAGACCACTGAGTGGGAGTTCAAGGACTCGAGGCGAGTGGATGTTTACTCACGGGTGATTTTAGTTGTAACTGGTTTGGTTGCAACTATATGTGAATTGATGCATGGATAGACTGTTTGTCTGCTAATTGATTAACTATGTTATGTTAATTGATTGTTGCGCCTATGGTGAAGTCAGCTGACGGCTGGGCATACTGGCTGGGTTTGTTTGCTATCGGCTAATCAGTATTGTGGTATTTTGATGCATTCGTTGCAACTTAAGATAATACTGTGTGAGAATAGCAAATAGACTATCGGTAAACCTTTCCTTGGCCGGCATTGGTTGTAGGTTCCTGTAGAACCGCCGATCTTCTCGTGAGGCAAAGGGTGATTATGTGTTTACTGTTGTTGATATCATGCGGTTATTAGCTAGTATATCTGTGGTGGTTTACTTCCATTCTCTTAGCTTTGTGCTAATCCCCCACCTCTCACTATTTTTACAGGTGGCTGGGAAGTTCTGTGGTTCAGTGTGAGGGGGGGTAGCTTAGGGAATAATTGACGGGCACTCTGATTGGAATTGTGACGAGCCGTAGTTTTTGTAATATTGTGTTTTAAACTGATTGGTTTTGTTAAACAGTGGTTTAACTTCCGTTGTAAATACTTTCATGATTTTGTAAACTCTTCCGCGGTGTTTTGAAAAATGAAATTTTTATGGGTGAAAATACGGTGTTACATAAACTTCCTCAATTCTCGAAGCATAGGCACCGACACACGAGTCTTATACATCTTCAATCCACGTGTATCAGCAGTAAGTTCATCTTTACGCTTCTTCATCTATTCATTCTTCAAGTTTTCTTCCTTGTGGGCTTCCAACTGAGCAGACTTCAGTCTATCCACTAAATCAGGTACAATCTCTATACGCATAAAATGGATAGAACTTCCCGCTCCCTTGCGGTTTAAGGCATATGCTACCACATTTGCTTTCCCAGGGTGGTATCTAATCTCGCAATCATAATCTTTTATCAACTCCACCCATCGTCTCTATCTCATGTCCAGTTCTTTCTGTGTAAACACATACTGAAGACTCTTATGATCAGTACAAATTACGCACTTGGTGCCATACAAATAGTGTCTCCACAGTATAAGGGCAAATACGACAGCTGCCAGCTCCAAATCGTGAGTCGGGTAATTCTTTTCATGAGGTTTCAACTACCTTGAAGCATAAGCAATCACCCGATCCCTCTGCATAAGCACACATCCCAATCTAGCAAACGACGCATCGCAATAAACAGTAAAGTCATCTGATCCACTTGGCAATGCAAAGATAAGAGCTTGACATAACAACTGCTTAAAAGTCTGGAAAGCTTTATCTTGTTCACTACCCCAAACAAACTTCACATCTTTCCGGGTTAACTTAGTCAACAGTCTTGCAATCTTAGAGAAGTCTTTAATAAACCTGCGGTAGTACCCAGCCAAACCCAAAAAACTCTTTATCTCTTTATCTCAAACGGTGTATTTGGAGCATTCCAGTTCATCGCGGCTTCCACTTTCGAAGGATCCACTTTCACTCCTTCATTACATATCACGTGCCCCAAGAACTGAACTTCCCTCAACCAGAATTCGCACTTTGAGAACTTAGCAAACAGATGTTCTTTCTTCAAAGTTTCCAGAACCTGTCTCAAATGCTTTTCATGTTCCAATTCAGTCTTTGAATATATCAGGATATCATCAATGAAGACTATCACAAAATCATCTAGGAACGGTCGACAAACCCTATTCATCAAATCCATAAATATCGCAGGTGCATTGGTTAAGCCGAACGGCATAACCAAGAACTCGTAATGCCCGTAGCGTGTATGAAAGGCTGTCTTCGACACATCTTCTTCTAAAACACGCACCCGATGATAACCTGATCTCAAGTCAATCTTAGAAAAGAACGAAGCTCCCTGCAGCTGATCAAACAAATCATCAATTCTTGGTAACGGATACTTGTTCTTTATCGTTCTCTTATTCAATTCATGGTAGTCGTTACACATACGCAACGTACCGTCTTTCTTCTTTACAAATAATACCGGTGCTCCCCACGGGAACGAACTCGGACGAATAAACCCTTTATCTAGCAGATCCTGAATCTGCATCATCATCTCCCGGATTTCTGAAGGTGCCAACCTGTACGAAGCCTTCGCCACTGGTCGAGAACCAGGAATCAGGTCAATCTTAAATTCTACCTCTCGAACTAGAGGCAATCCTGGCAATTCTTCACGAAACACTTCCAGGTATTCCATTACCACTCGTATATCTGTCATAGCTTGCTTTTCCTTCTTCCCGTCAATCACATATGCTAAGTATGATTCGCATCCTCTATCCAAAGCTTTCTTTGCTTTCAAACAGGAGATAATAGGAATTACAAACCCAGCTTTCTCACCTCTTCCTACTACCCGTGTGCCATCCGCCAATGGAAACGAGATTAACTTCTTGTGGCACTTGATACTGGCTTGATTCAGACTCAGCCAATCCATCCCAAGCACCACATCAAACCCAGACAATGGCATAACAAGAAAATAAACAGGAAAACACACGCCATCTATATCAATTTTAGCTCCAGCCACAGCAGTCGTGACTGGAACCATCATACCATCAGCTACTTCTATCTCTAAAGCAGTAGCAAGTTCAACCACAGGCACATTTAATCTACCACAGAAACAAAGGAGCAATTTGCTCCAGAATCAAACAATACTCTAGCAGGAGTAGAGTTTATCAGAAATATACCCGTGATAACGTCGTCTGTGGTGGTGGCATCATCCACCGTCATTTTAAATGCCCGACCCTCAGCAATGGGTGGGTTCTTTCGCTTCTGACCCACTGAAGACGATCCCCCGGCTCCTCCCCCTCCTGACCCTGACCCAGATTTCTTGCTCAACGGGCAGTCACCAACCCTGTGCCCCTCCTTCTGACAATTCCAGCAGATACTCCTCGGTAATCTGCAATTCTTCAAATCATTGCCAAACTGGCCACACTTCACGCATCGCATTTTCTGGGCCGTACACTGCCCATAGTGATAGGATTTGCACCTGTTACACCAAGGTGCCCTTTGAGTAGACCCACCTGAAGTAGGCCTCCTATTCTGCTCCCCCTGACTGCTTCCACTACTCTGTCCTTCCTACTTCTTCTGAGCGTTATAATGTTCAAATCATGATTTCTATTGGGAGATCTGGATGCAGTGCCCCCACAAAATTGGCAATCTTCGATTCTTCATCACGCACCCAGTGTTTGACAAATCTCATCTTTTCGTTGAATTGCTTGATGAGTTGATCCACAGTCATGTTCCCGGTCATCTCTAATCCATAAATTCCTTCTTAATTTTGGCAATATCGAAGGTACCGCAATATTGTTCACATAACTTCTCATGGAATTCACTCCAGGTGATGCTCTCCTGTTGTTGTTCTGTGAAATGGCCGGTAATAGAATCCCACCAGACCATTGCGTCTCCTCTCAACATCCGCGTTGCATACTTCACTTTTAATTCGTTTTCGCAATTACAGGCATCAAATGCCTTTACCATCTCTCTCAACCAGTTCAATGTAACGTTGGGATCAAAACTTCCCTTGTACTCAGAAGGCTTGCAGTCAAGGAATTGTTTGTATGTACATGGTTGTTTGTATCCGGGAAACGCAAAGGGATAAGCTCCCGGTTGTGGATACGGGTAGTAAAACGGTTGTTGCATCATTTGGGTCATTGGTGGTAAGGGTGATGTCACTGGTGGTATGGTCGCCTGTGTGGGAATCGCAACGGGTACTAGAGTTGGTTCTGGTTGATTCTATTGTTGTTGTTGTTTGTTTTTCCCGAAAGTGAATAAAACTAACTATGAATAAAATCAAAGTGCGGAAATAGTTTTAAAGCAACGAACACACGAAAGTTTTCAAAGTAAGATTATATTAATAACCAAACTTCAAAGAGTGCACAAGAACAAACTTGAGCACCGAGTACAAACTAAACAAGAACAAACTTGAATTTAAATTAGCGAACAAACACTTAACCTTTACTCGTTAACCGAGCAGGTATTTATAGACTAAGTAAACTAATCCTGACTATCTAATTTAATTACACGTGTACCGTTCTACACTTAATTAGGAACAGAAAATAAGATTTTTGTTTCGAGCTCCTTCAAAATGAGCAGATCGTGCACTTTACATAACAGGAAGATTCTGGTTATCATATGTATCTTTAGTTTAGAAGACCCTTTGATGACCGAAGACAAACTTCAGCTGACGTTCACTTCAGAACTAATCTTCAGATGAACTACGGGCTTCTTTCTTCAGATGTCGTCAATACAGTTTACAAAAGAATGATATATTACACCTTCAGTCGCTTTCTTCGAAAGCTTCTTCAAGAATGGAATATATACAAATAAAAGGACTAACAATCTCCCCTATTTGTTTATAATCCATGACTATGTACAAATGAATAAAGAATAGAAAGAATAAAGAATAAAGAATTACTATTCTACATGTTAGGTTTGAATTCTTCAGGAGAGGATTCCTTTGGAGTTTTAAGCTTCAACTGCTTTAAGTATTACACCAAAATGTCTTTGACATTCGGATCTTTATTGTCTATGAAGTATCGAAGAGATCTTAGATGAAGTCAGTCAGCCTTGGCAAAATCTGAAACTCTCTGAAAGGGAATCTTGTCATAAGCATCAAGAAAATAGAATCCCCTCGGATTTGAGAAAACTTTACCCACTTCAGGAATGAGACCAGGGGGCAACGTGGTATCGAAGCCTTTGCAATTTGGAAGTTCTCCAGTAGATATCAGCTCCAAAATTTGTTGCTGAGATTTCTTGAGAGTAAGCCTCCTTCTCTGAAATTTTAACTTTTCAGGTCGAGTGGGTTTCTCCTTTTGTGGCATGATAGTTGCATCAGATCCTCTCTTCTTTACTTCCTCCTCGTAATATTTAATAACTTTGGTGATCTCTCGTTGAATGAACTTGACTACATCAGTTTGCTTGCGTTTTGATAAACAAGCAAGTATTTCATTCCATTCAGACACAGCATAGTTTAGCTGAACATCCTTGATAGATTGTATGCTGAAGATAGGAAGATTTTTGCGTTGAACCGTCAAACAGGTTTCATTGTTTACCTTCTTCAGCTTGGTTGCAGTGATTTTATCAGGATGCCTTCTTTGGTGTCGAGAGCTTAGCCACTTTTCTGCATTTTGTTCCATGATTCTTTTCTTCTCCTCAACCGAAGCTTTTTCGGCTTCAATGTTTGCATGAATCTGTTTTTGAAGATCGAACGGATCTAGATCAATTTTGTTAGCAGCAAGCTCTTCGAGTGCAACTCTTTCTGCTTCTATTCTGCCAAGTTCATCAGCCACTTTCAAGTCTTTTATTCTTGGATTCTCGTCATCTGAGTCACTTAGATCATATATACCCTTACTCATCTGATCATCCGAAGAGACTATCACCATTTTTCCTTTACCTTTGTCATCTTGGCTTGGCTGACCACTGGATGAAGGCGTAGCTGATTGAATGGGAAGCTGAGAGGCTTTGGCTTCAGTAATTATTTGCTGACATTCAGCTCCATCAAGTTCTGATATGAACATATCAGCTTCAGTTTTTCTTTGATCAAGGAGACTTTTGAGCTCCCCCTCAGCAAGTGCCTTAGCTTCCTCAGCTATGGCTAATTTGGCCTCGAAGTCGATCAAGGCCTTATTCTTGTCTTCTTCAGTGGCTTTGAGGTGTGCCACTTCTTCTTCCAATCTATGTAGGTATTCAACACGTGAATACTTTTTATCCCATTTGATTATTTTCCGATCAGTGGTGGCCTTCCTTCTTATGATCTGACAGATTTTGGACTGTCTTCGTATTTTCTCCCCCTTAGAAGCTGTAGAGAGACCTGAAGCTTCTACCGAGTGAGACAAGGCCGAAATCTCCCTCGAAAGTCCAGAGAATGAGGGAGCAAATAAATCTTGCAACTGACGAGTTGCATTCTCAGACAGATTGACAGCATGGATGTTGTCAACCTTGGAGGAAAAGGAATTTAAAGTGGAGGAGAGAGAAGAGAGTTGAGTGTTCAGCTTGGAAAACTCAAGAGTGGCAGAGTCAGCTATAGTTTTGATAAGATGGTGAAAAGTTTTATACATCTCATGAAAAATCAGATTTTTACGATCAATGGTTTTGGTGAGGGTGGTGAACTGAGTGTTGATAGATTCAACAAGAGACTTTAGCTCAGATTCAAGCTTTGCTTGATTATTGGCTACACACTGACCTTTAAAGGTATTAAACTTAACAGAAGTGGAAACAGAAAGAATAAGTTCAGATAGACTTTCCAAAGAGGAAGCAATGTGTATTGAAGGCTCAGAGGTTTGAAAATGTACAGACTTGGGGGATTGAAGAAAATCAAAAGCATCACTGTCATCAAAAGGATTGACAGTTGTATCAAGAGAAGGAATATCAAACAAGGTGTTTAGGAGAGATGGGGAGGCCATAGCATCAGGAGGAGTGACTGATGCATCAGGGACCTGCGGCTCATTTGCTTCAAGTTACAGTCTAGTTTAAGACTGTGTCTTCATTAGCATTAGGAATCTCGACTGAAAGAGGTTGAACTTCAGTTTCATTGATGAGGGAAAGTTGGGCATCACTCTCAGTTTGGTTTGAAACTGATAAATCATTTGCCCTGGTAGAATCCATAGTGTCAATAGGGATTGGTAACACATCAAGGGATTTAGGTGCAGTCTCATCTTCAGAGTGAGCTAAAGATTCATCAACTTGTTGGACCTTCGAAACTAGGGGTATTGAAGTTTCATCATTGGTGATAGGCTGAGCATCAGTGTCAGCTGGTTTGGGTGCTGACTCATCATGTGCTTGGTCAATATCCATAGTGTCAGTTGGGTTTACTGATACATTAAGGGATAGAGGGGGAAGATCAGCAGAGACAGGAATGGGTGCTCCCTGTTCTGGTGGTACCTGAGTTGCAGTGGGTTTGCTAGCAGACTCAATGGTGGGTAAAGAAGAAGTCTCGGCTGACTTGTGTTTGTCAGTGTCCTGAACTTGTGAATGTAGAGGAGGGACTTCAAGGATAGCTTGGTTTTGAGCTGTCTCATCATCATTCAGACTAGGTTTAGAGACTTTGAGTAAAGGAGAGCTTACCTGAACAGCGGCTGTTGATGTGGATGAGTGAAGCTGAGTCTTGCGAAGAATCAGCGGGGTGTCGTCAGGCGAATCCTCACTGGAAGCATAGTGAGATATGATGGTACCGGAGGGCATGGTGGGTTTGTGGCGTTTAGAGAGTGATCTTAGCGGGTGACTGGTAGTAGGTTGTTTAGAGGTGGATTTGGGTATTGCTGAAGGGTTGGTGGATGACTTAAATGTGGTGGATAGTAACTTCCTTTTCTTTGTCTTTGATGGAGAAGACTGAGGGATTTGAGGTTGAGGTTTGGAAGGGGTAGCTTCAGAAGATAGACCTGAATATGGTGGTGGAATAGCAGGAGAAGGCTTCAGCGAGACGATTGCAAGCATCAGAGCAGTCAACGCTGGGTTGAAGGCAGATGAGGAGCCGGTCCATACTGAACCTGGTAGGGAAGGAGATGGAAGTAGGACCGAAGCGGAGTTGTATTCTTCAGGTGTTAACATTGAGTAGATAACCAAGGAAACAAACCTTGGAAAATGGATGTGTTGAGACCTAGTTCTTGATGTCAGTGAGACCACAAGACTCTCCATGATAAGTTCAGTGAAGTCAATGTTCTGACCATGGATTATGGCATAGGCCATTTTCAGAACAGCTTCATTGACTTGGTCAAGACCACCAGTTTTGCTTGTCATACAGAAATTCAGATGAGCAATCAGACAGTTCCACTCCGTTGGGAGACGAGTGCGAACCATAGAGTTACCTTTGACCTTGTGCTCATCAGCATATTGAAAGAAGGAGAAGAGAAGCTCCTTAGCATTAGCAGTGAATGAGGTGAGTTCCCGGCGAGGAAGATGAAGAACAGATGCAAGATACTTCGTGGTAAGTTCAGCAAACTTGCTACCAGAGAGCATACTGAAGTGAATACTTTGGCCGGAGGTTTTGGGCTTGATGACTTCAGCGGTCATCCAGAACTGACAGAGATGTTCTTCAAACATTGGAACCTTTGCAGAGAGAGCAAAGTTCAATGGGCAGTTGCGAAGATAGGTCATTCTTTGGTGAAGAGGTGAGGAAGATGAAGGGATGGCTAGGTCAGCGGCGAAGTTGTTGTCTTTGAAAGAGATGGATTCCAGTGAGATTTTGGGGACAACATCAGAAGGAAGGGTTACCTTTGTAGAAGCAATTTTAGGAGCCATTGATTCAAGCACAAGAGGTGATTTTGCTTTTGAACAAAAGAGATCGCCGGAGAATATGAGTTGCAGGTAAAGAACTTGGAGAGGCGATATTGGGTTTTAAAGGGGTTTAAACTGAATCAATCTTGGCGGTTGAGTAAATCTAGGGTGAAAATAAGCGCGTGAAGCCGGAAATTACGCAAAGATAACTTTTGTGATGTCAAACAGTTATTGGGTAAACCAATTTACCCAGAGTTATCTTGGAACTAGCTATACTTCATCAACACACCATTAGCAGGAAGATAAAAATTTCACAATACAAAGGAACAAAAATTATCCAAACTTTGCATTTGAAATTTGTTTCTAAACAAACAAAAGAAACGAAAGAGAAAAAAATAAAGAAGAACACAATGCCAACAAGAATAATAGTCAAGCTTGGAAATTTCTAATACCATATCTGAACAAAAGATTACATGATGTTAATCATAAGTTACATTGACTGCCAAAAGAAAAATTACATCATGTTTATGCTAACACAAAGATTTGAGATGAAACTTCAATCCCAATCCCTTCATCAGGGATGCGTACTGTGATGACATAGCATACTGGGAAGAAAACGAAGGTAATTGTGAATTCCATGAGTTGTTGAGAAAGTGAAAGATTTTCTTTGAATCGGATTTTGATTTGCAGAAGATGAAAAAGGAAAGAAAATCTTTGGATGTTTATAAATAAATTTACTCATGATTACGCTTCAGAGATGATTTGACAGTCAGAGAGAGGCAGGGTAAAAGTAATTATTCAAGCTTAGCTATTAGGGTGGCTGGCATTAAATGTGATAAGAAAGAATGAACAGTAACAATCAAACTTACCTGAAATGGCTATATTGTGGAAGGATTTAGCATTCCTATTTTTGCAATCAGCTGATTGAACCGGTGTTCATCTAAGGCTTTTGTGAAGATGTCAGCCAGCTGATGCTCAGTGGAGATGAACCGAAGCTCAATTTCGTTTTTGGCTATATGATCGCGAATAAAGTGATGGCGAACATCAATGTGCTTTGTGCGAGAATGAAGTACAGCATTATTGGAGATGGCAATAGCACTTGTGTTTTCACAATAGATGGGAGTTCGCTGAAAGGAGAAGCCATAGTCAGCAAGCTGATGTTGCATCCATAACACTTGTGCGCAACAACTCCCAGCTGAAATGTATTTAGCTTCAGCGGTGGATAGAGAAATGGAGTTTTGTTTCTTGCTTTGCCAACTCACTAGTTTTCCACCCAGTAACTGACATCCACCGGTATTACTCTTCCTATCAATCTGACATCTGGCATAGTCTGAATCTGAAAATCCAATTAATTCGAAGCCGGAGTCTCTGGAGTACCATAGCCCAAGTTCAGGAGTACCTTTCAGGTATCCGAAAATACGTCTGATAGCCGTCAGATGTGATTCTTTTGGGTACGCTTGAAATCTTGCACATAGATATGTGGAGAACATTATATCAGGGCGACTGGCTGTCAGATAAAGTATGGATCCTATCATTCCTCTGAAGGTAGGAAGATCGACTGATTTCCCATTCGGATCAGCAGTAAGCTTGGTCTTTGGAACAATGGGAGTCTTCATTGGGGAAGAGTCTGAAAAATTGAATTTCTTGAGTAAGTCTTTGACGTACTTCCCTTGATTAATAAAGATGCCTTGGTCAGATTACTTTAACTGAAGCCCAAGGAAGAAGTTCAGTTCTCCCATCATGCTCATTTTGAACTTTTCTGACATTATTTTCTCAAATTTCTTGCATAAGCGATTGTCAGTGAGCCAAATATAATATCATCGACATAAATCTGAACTAGAATGAGTTCACCTTTTTCTCTACACTGAAATAGAGTTTTATCGATGTTCCCTCTCTGAAATCCATTTTTCAGAAGATGAGTGGACAGTATCATATCAGGCACGTGGAGCCTGTTTCAGTCCATAAAGGGCTTTATCGAGCTTATAAACGTGGTGTGGAAACTTGGGATTTTCGAATCCAGGGGATTGCTGAACAAATACTTCTTCTTGGAGTACCCCATTCAGAAAGGCGCTTTTGACATCCATCTGAAAGACCTTGAATCCCTTGAAGGCAGCAAAGGCTAAGAACATATGTATTGCCTCCAAACGAGCAACAGGAGCAAACGTTTCATCATAATCTATCCCTTACTCTTGACAGTAGCCTTTTGCAACTAGTCTAGCTTTATTTCGCACAACTGACCCAGTTTCATCACGTTTGTTCCTGGAGACCCATTTTGTGCCAATAATAGACTTGTCTTCAGGTGGGTCAATCAGCGTCCACACTTTGTTCCTTTCAAACTCATTAAGCTCTTCTTGCATAGCGACTACCCAGTTAGGATCCTTTAGAGCTTCATCGACTTTCTTTGGCTCGACTTGTGATATAAATTCAGAGAACATGCGGAAAGCAGACGTGGTTGCATTTCGGGTTTGCACACCAGTGTTTGGATCACCAATTACATTAGTGATGGGATGAGCTCGAGTCCATTTTGTGACCCGTTGTGGTTGATCCTGTTGTTCATCAGCAGAGGGATTATTTGTTTCTAAGAGATCTTCAGTGACCTGATTCACATTAACAGAAACAATATCATTGTCAGTATTTACCTCCTGAGAGTAGTCATCCAAATCATCATTAAATGACTCTTGTAGAAGAGCATCAAATTCATCGGAAACAATTTGATCAGTATGATTGGAGGTTGACTCTGCATTGAATTCATCAAAGGTAACATTTATTGTTTCAACCACAGATTTCTTTTTGAGAAGAAAAACTCGATATGCTTTAGAGATTTCAGAATAGCCTAAGAACACTCCTTGTTCTCCTTTAGGATCAAACTTGTTTTTCTGATCTTTGGTGTTCAGGATGAAGCATATACTTCTAAAGACTTTGAGGTATCCGACATTGGGTGACTTCAGATAGAGTAACTCGTAGGGAGTTTTGTTGTGGCGCTTTACAATGATAGACCTGTTCTATGTATAGCACGCAGCATTAACAGCTTCAGCCCAGAAATGGCCTTTCAGAGATGCTTCAGCTAGCATCGTTCTAGCTGCTTCTATCAGGGTCGTATTTCTTCTTTCAGCAACCCCATTTTGTTGAGGGGTATATGGAGCTGAGAAGTTTTGGATGATGCCATTTTCATCACAAAAATCTTGGAGGGTAGAGTTTCTGAATTCTGTCCCATGATCACTACGAAGCTGTTTAACATGTGTGTCAAACTGTCTTTGAACACGACGAATAAAGCTCATCAGAACTTCAGCAGTGTCACTTTTGTTACGCAAGAAGAATACCCATGTAAACCTGGTGTATTCATCAACTACAACCAGAGTATACTTCTTACCTCCCATGCTTGGAGAACTTACAGGACCAAAGAGATCCATATGTAAGAGATGAAATGCGGAGTTAACTTGGTTGCAATGTTTTGATTTAAACACTGATTTCTTTTGCTTTCCCTTCTCACATGCATGACACAGCTTGCCTTTTGTGCCATAACCAGTTAACTATTGAATCAGCTTCTGAAAAGAAGCAAGCATCTTTTTCAAAGGTAGCAGAGTTGAAATCAACAACATACATGTTACCCTGCCTTTTTGCTTGTAAGACCTCTTTTCCTTTCTTGTTAAGGATTGAACCTTTGGTCTTCTTAAAATGTACTTCATAATCTGCATCACACAACTAACTGATGTTGATCAGGTTGTGTTCAAGTCCTGTCACATGGGCAACATTCTTGAAGTTGACTGAACCTTGGTTGAGATAACCATAGCCATCAGTTTTGCCACATTTTCCTCCACCAAAAGTGACCTTAGGGCTATTAGCTTCTTGAACCCCATTCAGTAGGGACTTACATCCGGTCATGTGCCTTGAGCATCCACTGTCAAGGTACAAAGTGTTATCATGTTGACCGCCCTTATACATCATCGTGGGGTTCCATCCTTCAGCTGAGCTGAGTTTTTCAGCTTCAGCCAGATCTTTGTTGAACTTGCTTTCAGTGGCCATCAAACACATTTTAGGATGTGCAGTTCCACGGATTTCTTCAGCCACCAGACATTTACCCCTGACTTCATTTTCTTCTTGTTCATCTGATGAAGTTTCAGAATCAGTCCAGCCCAGGTCATCAGCTATTATGGCCTTTTCCTTTTTCCTTTCATTTGAGGCTTTGAGGGCTTTACATTTGGCTTTATACTTATCAGCCTTAGAAGGAAACCCTTTGTTAGGATTTAAGGAGGTCTCCTTTACAAAGCAATCAGCTGCATAATGACCAGGCTTCCCACACTTGAAGCACTCATTCTTGGACCCTTCAGATGAGCCCTTTTTCTCTGAAGAGAACTTCTTATCAAATCTTCTCTTCCCTTCAGATTTGAACTTCTGAAACTCTTTGTAATTTTTCATGATGAAGGCTTTTTCGGTACCTTCATCATCAGACCTTTCCTCCTCCTCAGCTTCATTAACCTAAGACTTATCATCAGAATCTGAGTCCTCAGTTTGCTTGTACTTAGCTCTTTGAGGATTTTCAGCAACAAGAGCCAGAGTTTTCTTGAAGGCCTTCTTCAGATCAGTTTTCTGAATGCGAGTCTGTTCATCATTCAGCAAGATTCCATATAACTTACGCATGTTCATGTCCCTGAGCATATTATTGGTTCTCAGGATCATGCACATGGTGTCCCATTCAGTAGGGAGGGAATCCAGAAATCTGTTGAGTATTTGGAATTGCTCTCTGACAACTCCAACTTCAGTCATGTCGTTCAGTAGACATGTGAACCTTGTGTAGACCTCAGTGAGAGACTCTGAGTCTTTAGCACAGAAACTTTCATACTTCCGTATGATGTTTGTCTTCTTGTTCTCACGAACTTCAACAGTTCCTTAGAAACGATATGCAGATGCTCTCCCACATATCTTTTGCTGTTTTCAGATTACAATCAGTATGAAATATTTTGTTAGGTAATGCAATGACAATACTATTTCGTATTTTAACATCCAAACCTATAAGTTTCTTCTCCTCCTCTATCCATTGAGATCTTGGTTTAGGACGAGAGGGAATGGAGGTTTCAGCAGAACCAGTCTCCATGGAGATAGTTTGAGGAACATAAGGACCTTCCTCCAAAACAACAAGTAAATTGCAGTCAATATTTTCTAAATACAAAAGCATTCTATTTTTCCAACTGGAAAAATGTTCGATTGAAAAGTTTGGTGGTTTGGCAAAGGAGCCATTATCGATGTAATCAAACTTCGACATGTTGAACAGATCACTAATTTATAGGTAAAATTAGAACCTGCTCTGATACCAATTGTTTTTCCCAAAAGTGAATAAAACTAACTATGAATAAAATCAAAGTGCGGAAATAGTTTTAAAGCAACGAACACACGAAAGTTTTCAAAGTAAGATTATATTAATAACCAAACTTCAAAGAGTGCACAAGAACAAACTTGAGCACCAAGTACAAACTAAACAAGAACAAACTTGAATTCAAATTAGCGAACAAACGCTTAACCTTTACTTGTTAATCGAGCAGGTATTTATAGACTAAGTAAACTAATCCTGACCATCTAATTTATTTACGCGTGTACCGTTCTACACTTAATTAGGAATAGAAAACAATATTGTCGTTTCGAGCTCCTTCAGAATGCGCAGATCGTGCACTTTATATAACAGGAAGATTCTGGTTATCAGATGTATCTTCGGTTCAGAAGACCCTTTGATGACTGAAGACAAACTTCAGCTGACGTTCACTTCAGAACTAATCTTCAGATGAACTACGGGCTTCTTTCTTCAGATGTCGTCAGAACAATTTACAAAAGAATGATATATTACACCTTCAGTCGCTTTCTTCGAAAGCTTCTTCAAGAATGGAATATATACAAAAAAAAAGGACTAACATTGTTCCATACTCTGGACTTTATTCCTGAGTTCCACTAATTCGTTCTCCAGTTGATACACATAATCGCTTTGATCCTCTTCTCGGGCTTGACCCGATGTTCCAGCAGTCTCAGTATTCCCCAGATGTTCAAGTACTGGTGCTTCATTTGTTTCTTGGGTCATAGGACGAAGGATCGGAGTCTCTCTATCAGCCATAATTTGTTACAATCACATCAGTTCTGTTGGGAAAAATATGCTTACAAATATATCCTCTTTTGTTGACACAAAAATTTACAACTTGTTTATATAATTGTATGTATTAACATTAACATATGTGCACATATACATATATATTCAATCAAATATATTCTCATCTATAATCTACAAAACAAGCTTCATCAAATGGCCAAGCTCCAATCGTCAAGATCCGAGTTCAAGTAGAAGCCGATGTCGAAGATTCCTACAAATAAACGTTCAAAGTTTATGAGCTTACAAAATAAATAATTAAATGAGTTTAAGTTTTTATAAAATAATTTTTATAAAAACTTTTATAAAAATTGAGACAATTCTTATAAAAATCACAAGCTTGGAAGTCAAAGCAAATAAATTCTCATTTTGGCAAATACTAAACACAATCTTCTATTGAAATAAGCCAAAACCATATTTAGCAAAAAGAATCTCCCAAAGAGGTAAACTTCCAACATGCTTTGTGCATTTGGTTTCTAAACTACCATTTTTATGATTAAATTCAAACTTAAAAAGTATGGCACTAACCCAACTTTTCTAAAGCTTCTTTTCAGTGCATTTTTATGGTAAAAATGGGTTGTGTGTGGTTTTGGTAAAAGGCCAACGTCTATATTGACAAGTCTCAAAAAGTTCCAGCAGGCCGACGGTCGATTCCACGGTCGACCGTGGATCGACCGTGGACAGTCTGGACACTTTTTGAGCTTGCATCTTTTTCCTTATTTAAGGCAACTCAAGTCTTGTGTTTTACTAAGCTCTTGCAATCTGAAAAACACAGAACATATACAAAAACTTGTGAGCTCATATTCTTGATACAAATTCAACATCTCAAGATCAAGAATGAAGCAAGAGTGAAAGCCTTCAAAGTTCAAACACTACATTACCTTCTTTTATATTTGTAATTGTGTGAGGATCATCTCTAGCCTTAGAATTAGAGAGAAGTGAGGATCATCTCTAGCCTTAGAATTAGAGAGAAGTGAGGATCATCTCTAGCCTATAGAATTAGAGAGAAGTGAGGATCAACTCTAGCCTTTCAAATTAGAGTGAAGTGAGGTTTATCTTAACCTTGTTTGCAAGAGTGAAGTGTAATTCTTGTAAGCTAAAGAGAGAAGTTGTAAAAGGTTTATCTCTACCTTCAAAGAGAGAAATTAGTGGAGCAACTCTTGGTGGGTGAGGCCAAGGAGTGGATGTAGAGCAAGGTTGTTAACCCTTGCTTGAACCACTATAAATCATTGTGTCCAAACTACTTCATTGGTGATATCTTTCTTCCTTAAACTCTCTAATTACTTGCAAATATTGTTAAAAACTTCAAAAAGTTGGCATATAACCTATTCACCCCCCTCTAGGTTCTAACAAGTTCATAGCTCATTTGCATAAACCGTTAGAACTCAAAATACTAACTACTACAAACAACTCTAACTCACCCTAATTCCCCCGAAGGAAAGCTTGACCCGTCACGGGCCAAGATTTGGGAATACAACACTCTAGTCGTGCATGCATCGCCAAACCCAAGCTATGATACCAAACTGTATGTAACATCTGAAAATCCGGCCTAGTAGTAGGCGGGCTAATGGTAAATTGAAATGTGTTTAGTTATGCATATTTAAAGAATTGCTACGGGATTAAACGAGTATTTGATATTGTATGTATTTATGATTAAATAAGATTGAGTTTGGTACGGTGATTGTAAAAAATACCTCGAATGTATGTTAAGTTAATTGATTGAGAAAGATTATTTGTTTGAAAGTATTTGGACATAATAAATGGTATTATGATATTTGAATAATTAATTGATGGTTAATTGGCATGTAATATATGCTAGAAGAATTAATATGGGTATTTATGTATGTATGATATCATGTATGTATGTGTGTATGTGAGTTAGTGTATGTAGGGTGATGACACCTCAATTTTGTGAAAATTCATTAAAAGAACACGTGTGAGTATATGAAAAACCACCTGCCATTCTTTTGAAAGAAGTAAAAGTGTTTATGTATGTGCTCTCTGGAAAGGAAGAACAAGAAAAGAGAAGAAGAACTTGAATCTCTATAAGTGAAGATTGAAGGATTGATTAATTAAACCAAAGGTTGGTTAATGTTTCTGATATGAATCATGATTAGCTAGTAATGTTTTCTTGATTAATTTCATGTGTTTAGTGGGAAAACACCATTGTTGGGTTTTGAAGAAATTTAAGAAATGGGTTTTTATGATTTTTTTGTTATGATTGATTAGAAAGATGTTTATATGCATGATATATGTTATGTGAGAGTTTAGTTTGAAGAAATATAATGTTAGAAGTGGTTACAAGAAATTGAGTTGGTTGAATATCGAATTTGAGAAGATGATGGTCAAAATTTTTGAATGTCGCGGCGCTACGTTGAAGGTCGCGGCGCCACTTTGTTGAAATCTGACAATATTGAGTCGGTTTGAGAGAATCCAAAAGTTTCAAATCCTAAACCTCGAAATCCGATACTTATAATCCGAGTGCATGAAATCCGACCCCAAATCCGACAACCAAATCCGACACTCAAATCCGATGTCCCAAATCCGATTGTTGAAATCCGGAATTCGAAATCCGACAGTGTCGCGGCGCGACACATGGGTTGGTCGCGGCGCGACAGGGCCTGTTTTAGAAATGTTGCTTGTTTTGTTTGTGTTTCGTCTGGGATAAGTAGGATTACTAATTACATGATTAAATCAAGTTGTTATTATGAATATAAGATATAAATATATGTGGAAAGATATATTTATATATTCGAGACTGATTCGGTTGTTGCTGTGTTTTCAGGCAATCCACAGACTCAGTGATATTAGACAACTGAGCACGCGTGATACGAGAACTGAGGTGAGTGGAAGTTTACTCACGGGTGGTGTTGGTGGTAATTTTATGATTTGTTTGATTTGAAAAATGATGGATATGCGATGATGAATTGTTGTTTATGAAACGTGGTTATTGACTGTCGAGTTCGATATGCGAAGATAGATTGATTGATATGCCATTATAGACTGTTAAGTCTGCTATTTGTTAAATGAGAATTATATGTTCATATATGCTATGTGAAAAAGTTTTGATTGTGATTGTGACTTGAAGTGTATTTGGATTGTTTGAGAACCAACTTCTGTGTAACGGGTTGGTAGAGATCAGCTTCTGTGTAAGGGCTGGTTGCGGTCAGCTGCTGTTGCAAGAGCTGGGCTCGCCTGCGGTTGGTTGAGCAGTGGTAGTCCTCCTGATGCATGTGTTGTATCAGAGGGGAATTTCACCGTGTCGATCGGCAGGGAGCTATCGGTAAACCTTTGCTTTGGCCGGCACTGGTTGTAGGTTCGGTAGAACCGCCGGTCCTCGGGATGGAAGAGATTGTTGAATTAATGGATTGATTGATGATTGATGTTCAGAGGTTCATTGTGAACTGTGATTGTTGTTAGCTTGTTTATATCTTCCATTCACTTAGCTTTGTGCTAATCCCCCACGGTTGATTGCTTTTTGCAGGATTATGTGAGTAGCTGTTTAGCATTGTTTGTGGAAAGAGAAAATTGACCAATACTCTGATATTATGTTTGAGAAAAGACGAGCCATGTTTTGTAAATCTTTTGTAACACAAGTTGACGTTGTATTTTGTAAAAAATACTTTGTGAATGTTTAAGTTAATTAAGAGAATGCTTCCGCAGCGTTTTAAAAAAATGGCTTGAGATTTACGGTGTTACACTGTAACAACGTAAATCTCAAGCCATTTTTTTTAAAACGCTGTGGAAGCTTAATTAAACAAACACATTTACTTACAAAACAACATTTAGAATCATTGCTCACAAACAAAAGCATTATATATCTTGGTGTTACAAAATAAACAGGCTCGTTTCTTTTAAATCAAATATCAGAGTCAGGTCAACTTCTCCTTCAACCAACCTCACAACCACGAACCTGTAAAACAACAACTGAGGGGAATTAGCACAAAGCTAAGTGAGTAGAGTCTAAACACCAAAAGCAAACATCCATAATCAACATCAAAGCATGTAATCACATATCCGAGAAGACCGGCGGTTTGGCGCAGAACCTACAACCAATGCTGGTTAAAGCAAAGGTTTACCGATAGCTCTCTGCTGAATTGGCACAGTAAACTCCACCTCTGAAGCAACATATACAACAGAAGGGCTATTACTGTTCAACCAACCAGTAGACGAACCCAACCCAAGTCCACATATAGCTGACTTCTCAAACGCAACTCAAAATCATCCTAAGAGTGCGTATCGACCAAATAGTCATGCAGCAGATATCAACAATCAATATCACAATCAAAAGTTCAATCAATCAATCCAATCTCAATCACATCATGCATCACATCAATAACATTAACTGCAATCTTTACCATCCGCGATTAACGTCCACTCACCTTTTGTTCTCAAACGGGGAACTCAGATATCTTATACTACTGGGTCTTTGTGTTTCCTGAAAACACAACAACACCAGAATCAGTCTTTTCTATCATAAATATATATTTCTTCATATATTTATATCACATAAGTCTCATATGTAGTTTATCACTTTCACACAAAAATATACAGAACAAATATCGCATATAAACAATCAACAAACTTAATAACTCTCAAAAGTCGCAGTCGCGCCGCGACATACACATGTGTCGCGCCGCGACGGGTCTTCGAGCAAAACCTTCGAATGCGAAGTCAATCTTCGAGCGCGCCTTCGAATGCGAAGTCAATCTTCGAGCGCGCCTTCGAATGCGAAACTAAACGCGTTGCGTCGCGACAATTCTTCGAGCGGTACAACTTTCGAATGCGAAGCTTACTACTTTGAACAAGATCCTTTCGAATGCGAAGTCTGAGTGTCGCGCCGCGATCTTCGGTTTCCAGAAATCATCTTCTTCTTTTTCAACGTACAACCAACCAAAACTTCCATAGCAAATTTCCAGAACTTCATAAGCTTACTAAAACTCACTAAAACATATACAAATATCTTTAAACATGTTTTCATGCATCCTAAACATCTTTTAATCAATCAAACAACAAAATCTAACAAAACCCATTTGTTCATACAAGCATCAAACTCAACCATGGTGAATTCTCATATAATCATGTATTTTAACAAATAAACACATCAAACTGAAACATAACATGATATAAACATATCCTCACCTTTAGTTTGAATTATAGAACACAAATCTTGACTTACAAATTCCAAGTTTGCTTGATAGGTAGGTTTCTTCACTTGAAGGTTTTCTCTCAATTTCACACACTACACTTTTCTTCTTTGATAGAAATGAGCAGGCAATTTCCAAATAATCATACACACACACACGTATACATACCCTTGTTTTAATCAAAGCAGGAGGTGGCTTAAGTTATTTCTTTCCATGCATACATGCATACTTAACATACCATACATACATACATGCACAACTTTCTTTTCCTTTAATCAGTAAACTAAAACACACACACACACACACATATATATATATATATATCATTTATCAATTAATTAATTTAGTCAATTAATTAACTCAAAAATTCATGTAATCAACTAAAACAAAATTAATCACATACCACAATCCCGCTAATCTCTTAGCCCCGGTTTGCGGGTGTTACATTAACCGCTCGGTTATGTTCATTTATATTATATTTTATTATATTGTATTATACATATATATATATAATATATTATGTGTGAGTTTATATATAGCCTTTATTTATGTTTAGTAATGTTGGATTTGCAATCGAGTGTGTGTTCATTCATTTACGTTTGTTTATCATTTAAATGAACGAACAAAAATATACATGAGCTAACCAATCTTTTAAGCAATTGAACACAAAAACTCATTCATTTATCGTTCGTGTTGTTTATTTGTTCAGCTAAAGTTAAGCGAAGGAAAACGAACACAGAAATCCATTCATGTTTGTTTATTTGTTCAGCTAAAGTTAAACAAATGAACTTAAATTAACCCCATTTGTATTTGTTCAGTTCATTTAAAGCCCTAACCAAGATGCCCTTTCAAAAAAATTAAGAAATATAGTTGTTATAATCATTATTATTAGAACATACAAAATAAAGCACAATATATATAAATATATATATATATATATATGAGTTCATACGAAAAGTTTTTTATTTGCGAAAAGTACGAGAAGCAATATAGACCTTGTGATTAATTAATTGATGGTTAAAATTGATTATGGCATTTTATTAAATAAATCAAAACTTAAGAATGGTAATTAAATTAATAAAATGGTAATATAGACAATATACATCATCTCTCTCCTCTTTCCTCTCTCCTCCCTATTACATAATCGATTTCCCATTTCAAAAAAATTTAGAAACCCAAGCAGCCAACCCCTTTTCTCCTTCAATCGTTGATTTTTAGGCCTCCCACCTCTGTCAACGTCTGCCGCTGTCCCCTTCTACTTCCACCATCATCTTAGGCAACAACCCCCAAAAAAAAAAAAAAAAAAACCTAAGCGGCCGCCCCCTCATTCTCCATCTACACCACAGCTTTCAAGATCCTCCTTCTTCTCTCTACATCGTAACCGCCGCCCCCTCAATATGCAATCACTACTGGAAGTCGGCCACCGCCGCTAGATCTAGGGTTTAATGAGAAGTTTTGCTAGATCTAGGGTTTAGCCAGGGAGAAGATCTCCCTTACTGTCAAGAACCATCGATAAGATCTACCACCGCTGCCTAAGTTGATGCTCTACCGCCGCTGACTACGTTGCTACTCAACTGCCGCTGCCTACTTCGCTGCTCAACCGGCGCCGCCTTCTACTCCTGCTCATCTCCGACAATTACCCTTCACAATAATAGATCCCTCCACATCCATTCCCCTCCCATGCAGATCTAGTGTTACCCCTTCACCGAGTTTCATCCGCCGATCTGCTTCAAAAGAACACAAGGAACCCTCAATGTGCAACATCAAATTTTGGTGTTTGGTCTGCTTTTATTTCTTTGAATTTGATACCGAAGTGTAGAGGTTTGAATTCTTTTAATTGGGTTTGCTTAGATTGTTGACTTCGGCCACCGTCCCTTTTTTTTTTTTTTTTTTTGGCTTTTCAAAAGATTTTTTAATCTTGATTGTTTCTAGATGTTCATCACTGAATTATAATCACACTGTATAATTTTTACTTTGAATATGAAAATGTCATCATTGATTTTTTAATCTGTCTGTTATTCTAGATGTTCATCACTTAAATAACTGTTTTTTCTTCTTTTGCACTCGAGCAGATCAAGAAAATGTTTGTATTACTTCTTTTTCAGATTTTTTATTTTTATTCAAAATTTTTATAAGTGTTGTTAATGGAAGAAAGTTGGTGTTTAATGTGTTATGGATTATTTCTAAGATTACAACATTGTGGGTTTAGTTTGAATATGAATGATGTTCACCGGTGAATTATACATTTTTATTTAATTGTCCATTGCTGAATATATCTAAATCTTAAATGTTTTTACATGTTCATGGTGAATTCTTGGTAAGAATACTTGGTTTTCAAAGAATAAAAAGCATGGTTCTAAATAACGTAAGGCGTGGCGTGGCAGCGAGATCAAGTCTCAAGCTTTATGAGCCATGGTGTTTTTTAAGGCGGCATTTTGTATATATTTTATAAATATATATATCCAAATTATCATTATTAATATAGAAATTACACAAAATTGCACAAATTATAAGCAAAGTTGTTGGGGTTTGTTCGGTTTTTCAAAATATATTTTAGCAACGGAAGCATGAACAACAATTTTAAACTTTTTAAAACTCCCCACCAATGATCCATATGTAAGCCTTAAGAAACAAAACAACCATAGGGTGTTTAGAACTACAACCTTTGTAGCGTGAGTAAACCGTTGAAGAAGTAGTTGATCTATGAGAAGCCAAGAGAAGACTTCCTCCAAGGTATCCACAAAATCAATGAATCCAACACCTCCAAGATGCTAGTCTCTCCAACCCTTTGGAATTCAAGCAAGCAAGCAACAACCTCTTGTTCTTCTTCTTGAACTTACTATGTATGTATATGAGTATGTATTCTAGCACCACACTTTGCTTACTTGAAGAACACCAATACTACAAAGTAAGGATGTTTTCAAGTATCAAACACTTAGAACTTTTCTAAGAACTCAAGGAAAGGTGGTAGCATGAACTTATCTCACAATGACCATGCATGAGCTATAAAAAGCCAAGCCTTGAAAAACAAGAGGGAGGCCCCCTCTTGGCCTTGTTTTGGCCGTAAATGGAGAGGGAGGGGAGGCCCCCTCTTGCTTGTCTTCCTTCTTGACTTATTGGCACCATACTTGTTTAATTACTTCATACAAGAAGTCAACATGGCCCCCTCATGGTTCATTGTGATGATTTCTAGATTCTTTTATAAATATTTATATAAAAGGTATACTAGACCATGCCATACAATATATAAAATACATCTACATGTATTTTATATACATACTTGATTGTTACTAGTAACTTTTTACTTGTAACAAAGATATACATACATTTATATAATTTGTTACTAGTAACAATTTACTTGTAACAAATATATATTTATACATATATATATATATACATATATAAAATCATATGTTTATATTTATGTATTTCATATGCATTATCTTGTATCAATATACAAGAGTGATATTATTATTTCACATAAATAACAGTATGCAACAATGCATATATACTTATATATATATAACGAGTTGGAAACATATTTAAATCATATTCAAATATGTAATTGGTGTCCATTGATTGTAGATGTGTGACCCTATGGGTTTATTTATTATTAGTAATATCGTATTAATTTGTGTCTTGTGCACATAGAACCAACAATCTCCCACTTGCACAAGTTACAACTTAAGCCGATATAGACAATGGTAAGAACGTCTAGCAACATCCCATTGCCCCTAATAATAAATAAAGTGTGTTGATCAACACTTTCACCAACGAAATTTACTCACTAGCTACAAATCGTTGTTATAGGTAAGTCATCAATTATCCCTTTGTTTTAACATCTCGTTGAACATGAGACATGGATCGTCATCAATTCTCATATAATGTTCAACTTGTTTTAGGGCCCAGAGATATTATACTCCCAATTAAATGAGAGAAACAAATTCCATCTTGACCACATACGTCTCTTATAAGACTCATATCATACCTAATAATGGCCTTTATAACTACCCGGTTAAAGATAGCGTTTAACCACATTAAAGCATGATACTCCTCATACTCGAGTCCCAATATGTGTCTCAGGTCTAAGGATACAAAGATACCACCTTTTTCTCAAGATTTACTTATGACACTGATCCATGAAGCGATCTTAAGAGCGGGTCATGTCCAATGTTTGTTCCCTAACAAACATTAGTGAATTTGGCTGCAAACCCTTTTGCCTACTTTCATCACGAATGAAAGTCAACCAACTTATTCACATTAGTCTTAATTCATAACTATTCCCATAGTTATAACCGACTATGGACGTTTTAGAATAAAGAACTATTCATGGATTTAAACATGCTAATAAAGAAAACAATATATATTAATGAAGTGATCATATCCCATACATCATTCAGATAAAATAGATATTGTCATAATGTTCCAAAATATCCAAATACTAAATTACAATTCAAATCCAATCCCTTGCAAAGCGAAGACCTATTGCCCTAGTATGAGACTCATGCTTAGTCGAGGCAAGAGGTTTCGTAAAAGGATCTGCAAGATTCTGATCTGTATGAACTTTGCGAATACACACATCTCCTCTATCCACTATATCCCGTATGTAGTGGAAACGCCTGAGGATGTGTTTGGTGCTGTGATGTGATCTAGGTTCTTTTGCCTGGGCAATAGCACCTTCATTATCACAAAATATTTCTATGGGGTCTTGAATGCTTGTTACTACCCCAAGGTCAGCAATGAACTTCTTCATCCATGCAGCTTCTTGTCCAGCCTCAGAAGCAGCAATGTATTCAGATTCTGTAGTGGATTGTGCAACTACACTTTGCTTAGAACTTTTCCAAGCAACCGCGCCTCCATTCATAACGAAGACATAGCCCGATTGTGATCGAGAATCATCTCGATCCGTTTGGAAACTAGCATCTGTGTAACACTTTACACAAAGATCTTCTTCCAAACCCCCATAGATCAAGAACATGTCTTTGGTTCTTCTCAAGTATTTTAAAATGTTCTTGACTGCCATCCAATGGCTATCTCCTGGGTTTTGCTGGTATCTGCTCGTCATGCTCAAAGCATACGAGACATCTGGCCTAGTGCATAGCATGGCATACATGATGGATCCAATTGCAGAAGCATATGGGATCTCACTCATTCTATCTAGCTCTTCTCTTGTGCTAGGGCTTTGAGCTTTACTCAAAACCGTGCCTTGTGCCATTGGCAAGAATCCTCTCTTAGAATTCTCCATCTTGAATCGTTTCAAGATTTTGTCAATATATGCACTTTGACATAGGCCAATAAGACGCCTAGATCTATCCCTATAGATCTTTATTCCAAGAATGTAGGCGGCTTCTCCCAAGTCTTTCATTGAGAAACACTTCCCAAGCCAAGACTTGATGTCTTGCAAGGTCGGGATGTCGTTTCCAATGAGTAGTATGTCATCAACATACAAGACAAGGAATGCTACTGCGCTCCCACTAGTTTTCTTGTAAACACACGGTTCATCTTCTGATTTGATAAAACCAAACTCTTTTATTTTCTCATCAAATCGAAGATTCCAACTTCGAGATGCTTGCTTTAGTCCATAGATGGATCTTTTAAGCTTGCACACCTTATTAGGATACTTAGGATCTACAAAACCTTCAGGCTGAACCATATAGACATCTTCACTTAAGTGTCCATTTAGAAAAGCCGTTTTGACATCCATTTGCCATATCTCATAGTCATAATATGCAGCTATGGCAATAAGTATTCTAATAGATTTAATCATGGCTACCGGAGAGAAAGTTTCATCATAGTCAATACCATGAGTTTGAGTGAAACCTTTCGCCACTAGCCTTGCCTTAAATGTGTGTACATTTCCATCCATGTCTGTCTTCTTCTTGAAGACCCACTTGCTCCCTACAGTCTTACTATTGGGAGGAAGATCAACCAAGTCCCATACTTGATTTTCATACATGGACTGCATCTCAGTGTTCATGGCATCAAGCCATTTATCGGATTCCGGATCCGATATAGCATCTTGGTAGTTAGTAGGCTCAGAAGAGTCTACCAAGAAAATCTCATCATTGGACACGAGAAATCCGTATCTCTCGGGTTCTTGACGAGGTCTACCAGATCTACGAACACTTTGTGTTTCAGTAGGTTCTTGAACAACCAATTGTTCAGGTTCAACAACCGTTTGTTGAGTGCTAGTGTCAACCTGACTTGTATTTTGTGGTTCTTGAATTTCTTCAAGGTCTACATTGCTCCCACTTGCCTCTTTCGAAAGAAACTCCTTTTCTAAGAAAGTGGCATGCCTAGAAACAAACACTTTGTTCTCAGCTGGGTTGTAGAAATAATATCCTAATGAATCTTTAGGATATCCCACAAAATTACATTTGATAGATCTAGGATCGAGTTTGCTTAAAGCTTCTTGTCGTACATGAGCCTCACAACCCCAGACTTTCAAGTAAGATAAGTTTGGAACCTTTCCATACCACATCTCATATGGTGTCTTATCTACCTTCTTGGTTGGAACCATATTTAATATGCGCGCAGCAGTTAATAAAGCATAACTCCAAAAGGACGAGGGTAGAGTACTTCGGCTCATCATAGACCGAACCATATCTAGTAGAGTTCGGTTCCTCCTTTCAGATACACCATTATGTTGTGGTGTTCTAGGAGGAGTAAGTTGTGAGATAATCCCACAATTACTAAGATGATCCATAAACTCTTGGCTTAAGTACTCACCACCTCGATCGGAACGAAGGGCCTTGATTGTTTTGTTGAGTTGATTTTGTACTTCGTTTTGAAACAGCTTGAACATTTCAAATGTTTCATGTTTATGTTTCATCAAATAAACATAACCAAATCTACTATAATCATCGGTGAATGTAACGAAGTATCTATCACCATCCCTAGACATTGATCTAAAAGGACCGCATACATCCGTATGTATGATTCCTAATAGATCTTTGGCTCTTTCACTTGAACCGGAGAAAGGAGCCTTAGTCATCTTTCCATATAAACATGATTCGCAAACTTCAAATGAGCTAGAATCGTTTGATTTTAAAATTCCATCCTTTTGAAGTTTTGCAATGCGTTTCTTGTTTATATGACCAAGTCGACAATGCCATAGGTATGTTTGACTTAAGTCATGCTTAGGTCGTTTGGTGCTAGTGGTATATATAGAATTATCATCAAGAGATCTTTTAAGATTAACTTCATATATTCCATTAAGAGGCCGAGCCTCAAAATACAAAATATCGTTTTTGAAGGCACGAATGCCATCATCAACGAAACCAAATATGAATCCAGATTCTCTTAACCGAGCTACTGAAATAATATTCCTAGTTAAACTAGGTACATAACAACAATTGTTTAATATTAAGTACAGGCCATTTGGTAATAATAATTCAAAAGTTCCAAGGGCTTCAACAGCAACATTTGCTCCATTGCCCACGTGGAGATCCAAATCGCCTGGCTTCAGCAGCTTACTTTTTCTCAACCCCTGCACATTGTTACAAATGTGAGTTCCACAACCGGTATCAAATACCCAGGAATTAATGGAAAAAGTATACATTTCAATCATATATATACCTGAAGTGCTAGCCTCGCCAGCCTTCTTCTTTTTCAACTCTGCAAGGTAAGTTGGACAATTGCGCCTCCAATGTCCTACCACCCCGCATTCAAAGCACGGGTCATTCTTGGGAACCTTTCCCGCCGTCTTGGGTGTAGGAGCCTTGGCAACTTGCTTGCCTTTGTCCTTTCCCTTTCCCTTTGCCTTTGCCTTGCCCTTCCCTTTTGAGTTGTTTATCTTTTTCTTCTTGATTCTCCCTTCTTGAATCATCAAGACCTGAGGTGTTTTGCTTGGAATCTTGCTCTCAGCAGTTTTAAGCATCCCATGCAACTCTGAGATAGATTTCTCCCAATTGTTCATGTTATAATTCATGACAAATTGGTCATAGGCTTTGGTCAACGAGTTAAGGATCATATCCTGTGCAAACTCGTTGGTTATGGGAGATCCAAGCCTAGCAAGCTGGTCAATGTATCCTTTCATCTTTAGCACATAGTCGCTAACGGATTGACCTTCCTCCATCTTACATGCATGGAAAGCTCGAGTGACCTCAAAGCGTTCTTGCTTCGCTTGCTTTTGGAACATTTCCTTAAGCTGGCCAAGCATCTCATATGCTCCATGCTCCTCAAGGTTCTTTTGAAGATCCGGAGACATGGTAGCAAGCATGAGGCATGAAATTTCGACCGAGTCGTCGGAATGCTTCACCCAAGCATCCCTAACGGCTTTGGCCGCAGTCAATGGAGGTTCCTCAGGGACGGGATCCTCAAGTACGTACAATTTCTTTTCGTGCTTAAGAACGATTCTCAAGTTACGATACCAGTCTAAGAAATTTGTACCATTGAGTTTTTCTTTCTCTAGGATTGAACGAAGAGATAAGTTGTTAACGGGCGTAGTTGAGTTAGGGGCCATCTACAAAATTTAACAAAGTTCAATTTAGTATTTTTGATATTTAATCCTTTAATAATTAATACCCTTTAGAATTATAAAATTCTTTAATTTTTAAAGGCTAGGATCCAAGTTGAACTTAACCTTGAATGTTTGGCTAATGCTCTCTCCATCAAGTTAAAACAACAAGGTAGGTAACGTTTACCAATTACATCTCGTATGTAATTCCTAGATCTTTATGGGATCCTAGACAACGATTGTCAATTTTGGCATGTTTGATCCCATCTATGCCTCGGGCTTCCTTACGTTTGGCTAATGCTCTCTCCGTAATAAGATTCCGATTAAGTCGTCCTATTTCAAGACGGTGAATTTCCGGCCCAAGACGTTCATGGAATTCGCGGAAAAACACCTCGGTTGTTACAAAAACAATCCACGCGTTTGGCTAATGCTCTCTCCACGTGAGTGTCGTTGCAACAAGCGAGTGTCTTAAAATGGGATGGCATAGACTTACGTTTTGAAAAAGGGCTTTTACCGTTTTGTATATTTATTAAATAAAACAAAACGAGTCGTGCGACTAGTATTGCATGCATACAATAACAAGTCCACGTTTTGATAAAACCATATTTTATATATATATTGGTCTTGAGTATTCTTAAAATCCATATTTTACGAACTCTCAACGCGTTCAATTTTAAACTAGTATTAATATCCTATATTAACGTGTGTAGTTTCGAGCGCGCAAATACGACCAATTTTAGCTTGTAATAAAACCATTTTATTATTAAGCTTGAATGGAGTTTGGTTGAGTTTTAAAATCTCTATTTTATAAAACTCATATATATATATATATATATTGACATAATGAATTTTAATCTTTACAAAACTCCTTTTATATAAAATTCATTTTACATCTTATGTTATGTCAACTTAAAATACCAAACTCCCATTGTGTGATTTATATTATGTAAAAATATTATCTAGCATGCAAAAATCCTATTTTCAACCATGCATAATAATATAAACATAAACACACACAAAAAACATGTATAAGTGCATAACCAAGCCATTTATCCTAAGTGGTATTTTTGTGAGCCATACAAAAATACCAAGTCATAACTAAGGACCAAATATTCCTCTTGTGATGAACTTGAAGCTCCCACTTGCCAAAACAACTCCTTGTAGTGCAAATGACTCCAAGCCTCCATGGTTGACTCCACCACACTTGAAAACTCCAACTTGGTCATTTCTTCATCTTGTTACATTTTTTATAAAAGTAAACTAGTCTAAACTATTCTACTACTTACAAAATACAACAAGATGAAACAAAACTAAAATTATTATTACATACCAAATGAAAAATAATTTTACAACCAAATCGAATTTCCAACACATCACAAAAGGTCTATGGCTTGTTATGCACAACATACACTCAAACAAATATATATATCAACACTTGATATTTAGGCAACTTTTACAACCAAACATGCATGTGGTTTGGTTGTTTCCCAAAATAAATATATAAACATATATAAGTTGCCAACAAGAAAATCCACAACTTTTCTAACAAAAGAAAAGTTGTCCATTTTCTTAAAACAATACATACTCAAAAGTTTCTTAAAACTATACATAAGTGGCTCTGATACCACTGTTGGGGTTTGATCGGTTTTTCAAAATATATTTTAGCAACGGAAGCATGAACAACAATTTTAAACTTTTTAAAACTCCCCACCAATGATCCATATGTAAGCCTTAAGAAACAAAACAACCATAGGGTGTTTAGAACTACAACCTTTGTAGCGTGAGTAAACCGTTGAAGAAGTAGTTGATCTATGAGAAGCCAAGAGAAGACTTCCTCCAAGGTATCCATAAAATCAATGAATCCAACACCTCCAAGATGCTAGTCTCTCCAACCCTTTGGAATTCAAGCAAGCAAGCAACAACCTCTTGTTCTTCTTCTTGAACTTACTATGTATGTATATGAGTATGTATTCTAGCACCACACTTTGCTTACTTGAAGAACACCAATACTACAAAGTAAGGATGTTTTCAAGTATCAAACACTTAGAACTTTTCTAAGAAATCAAGAAAAGGTGGTAGCATGAACTTATCTCACAATGACCATGCATGAGCTATAAAAAGCCAAGCCTTGAAAAACAAGAGGGAGGCCCCCTCTTGGCCTTGTTTTGGCCGTAAATGGAGAGGGAGGGGAGGCCCCCTCTTGCTTGTCTTCCTTCTTGACTTATTGGCACCATACTTGTTTAATTACTTCATACAAGAAGTCAACATGGCCCCCTCATGGTTCATTGTGATGATTTCTAGATTCTTTTATAAATATTTATATAAAAGGTATACTAGACCATGCCATACAATATATAAAATACATCTACATGTATTTTATATACATACTTGATTGTTACTAGTAACTCTTTACTTGTAATAAAGATATACATACATTTATATAATTTGTTACTAGTAACAATTTACTTGTAACAAATATATATTTATACATATATATATATATACATATATAAAATCATATGTTTATATTTATGTATTTCATATGCATTATCTTGTATCAATATACAAGAGTGATATTATTATTTCACATAAATAACAATATGCAACAATGCATATATACTTATATATATATATAACGAGTTGGAAACATATTTAAATCATATTCAAATATGTAATTGGTGTCCATTGATTGTAGATGTGTGACCCTATGGGTTTATTTATTATCAGTAATATCGTATTAATTTGTGTCTTGTGCACATAGAACCAACAAAAGTAACATATACAAATTACGAAATACAAATTTATAGAACTTCAATACACGCGATCACAACATGTATATAAAAAGTCAAATTTTTTAGAAAAAATATTTTATGTGTGCCACGCCTTTAAAAATCGCCATTTGGCGCATAAAGGCCCGCCTTATACTGCCTTATCTTACGCCACGCTTATCCCCACCGCCAAGGCTATTTCTTAATTTCGGAGTCGCGTCTCGCGCCTTGTTGCTGCCTTAGCGCGTTTTTTAGAACCCTGATAAAAAGGAACATATTATAATATTGCTAGTTTTTTAATACTTGTGAAAAGAATGCAATTATATATTAAATTTGTAATAAAACTCGTAATTTTACCTTGTATAGGGTCATTAGCTAATGATAGAAAAATTATATATCTATAGTTGTATTCAATATTGAATATTGTAAAAATCAATTTAAAACTCGTATGCTTTTAACTATGTTTTATTATTAAACATAGTATGTTTTTTTTCTTTTTAAATGGTTAAAATAATTTATCTTTGATTGTGTTCAATCGTGAACATAACATCAACGATAAAAAAAACTAATAAACATTTGGTAGTGTTCACTGGTGCACAATGAAAAATTAATAAAATACTAGAAAAAAATTTTAATTTATTTTTTAATTTAAAATTTAAAAGAGAGAAAAAAATGAGAGAGAAATATTAATAGATTGAAAAGAGAAAAAATAATTAAAGAGAGGAGATATAAAATATTTATGTTTACTCATTTACCTTTTGAATTAAATAAAATTGTTAATTGTGATTAATGTGAACCATAAAATCAAAAACCAATCAAAAACTGTTTTTCATACTTTTCGCAAATAAAGCACTTTTCACATAAACTTTCCCATATATATATAATAGACTAATGATGTCAATATTATAATTTTAGAAAGATTTTAATATTGTAAACAACACAAATTTAGATAAGTTTATTGAACTATGTTATATATAAATGCAGAGTTGTGTTCAATAAAGTCTATTTAAAAAATATAGTTCTAAAATTTTAATATTCAATCACAGGTGATTCAGTATACAATCATATGTGACTTGTAAAATCATCACATGTGAATTACAAAAAATTATAAAAATACCACTCCGCTCAAATTTCTAAAATCGAATCTGGACCATTGATGTCATTGATTCAAAAGCTAAAATTAGTCCCTTATGACTATGAATTAATTATGCACTATATTGAGCATTCCTCTATAAATGTATTATATATCTAGATTTCTTATATAACAATTTTGCAGCCCTCACATTTTTTTTTTTTTTGAAGATGAAAAAAAGGTCGATAATCACATGTCTTATATATCTATGTTTTACAATTTTTTAAATACATATATATATATATATATATATATATATATATTAATATTAGTACTCTTTAACATTATATATATTTAAACTTTACTTAATTTAACGATTTCCGTACTTATACATGGGATGTTAAGCTAGTATACATTATAGAAATAATGAAATAGGGGAGAAATGGAAATAGAAATAGGGGAGAAATAGAAATGGAGAGAAATAAAAATATGTGGAGAATTGGAATTGATTCCCCTGTTTGGTATCATCAAAGAAACAAAACAGAGAAATAGTGACTCAAGTCACCGGACGACGGTTGAGGCGTTGGCCGCCTCGCTGAATGTCGGCGATGATGAGTAGAATGCTGGAAACACATCACAACCGGATATCGACGATGATAAGTAGACATTTGCTGTCATTTCTCTCCATTTTTCCACAATTTGAAGAGAAATGAAAATACAAAGAAATAGGAGAAATGAAAATGGGTGAAGAAACAATTTCTCCTCCCAAAACTATAACCATTTCTTCCAAACAAGATAAACTAATTCTCCCTATTATTTTTTTCTCTACCAAATACCTTCTTATAAGATGTTACATTATGCAAATGAGGGATATATCAACTCGTTGCCTCGTTGGTTATCTACTTATCTTACATAAGAGCATGAGTAGTGGTTACTGGTTAGTAAGCATGCTATCATGATTAATATCAAATAGCGTGATATCATTAATACTATTTTGTACTTATTAATACTTTAATCTAGAAAATACTTATATTTAAATATTTTTTCCTCTCTCTCCCATCTCCTACCTCTTCCGGCGAGAATATATACTCTCCTCTCCCCTCTATATTTTCGATATCACAATATGGGGTGAGGCGGGACAAGGGTGGATCCAGGATTTTTATTAAATGATGACACCATATAATAGCGAAAATATAATTATTGTAAATTGAGGGTGTTACTTGTGTTTTTTCTCGGGTTTCTAGTTAATCAGGTCGAATTAACGAGGTTTCAATTGTTGCTCTAATATTTTATGACCAAATTTAAAACAAAACATAATTTATATGAAGTCATGTTAATTAAATTGCTATTTTTAAGGTAAACCAAAATATTTTAAAAGAATAAATCAAAAATTCAACTATATCTTATCATTTTTTTTAAATATTTTTTCTTTAATTTTGGTGACATAAAAAAATCACTAGTATGTCCCTTGCCACCAACGATAGACACTAAGGGACTGTTTGTTAAAACAAAATAATTAATCACCGAATAATTCTATGGTCTGAATAAGTAAAAGATAATGAATAAACTGAATGATGAAAATTATCATTTTAACCTTAATAGTAATATATTATATTATAAGATAAGATATGATATGGTTATTTAACAAAACAACGTGTGAAAGAAGGTATATTAGGATAAAATATTTTGTATTTAATGATTTATAATGCACTTTAAGATAGAATAATTAGCAGCATTATGGTGAATCATTTAGCACCGTCTTTATTTAAAAGCAATAATCAATCACTTTAAATGCCGAATGATTTAACATTCGGTACCAAATAATTTCCTTAAGTAGCAAAAAAAACAGCCTCTATAGTCTGCCCAGGGGGTGTTAAGATTGAATTGGTGGAGGATCAATCCTTTATTCCTTTACTACTTTTTGTTTTGGTTGGGATTAACGGCCCAGGTTTTATGCCTTTGGTTGGAAAAATAATAATAAACGTCACATCGACCATCCATTCAATCTAAACTTGCAATTTTATATAATTGTATATTTCTTTTATATTTATTTTTTATATAAGAATAAGTTTCTTCCTTTTCTTTTTCTTGACAAAAATTAGTTTGTACACTTATAATTAGTATTTTATTTTCTACTATTTCGTACCAAAAGATATTAATTTTTTAGTTTTCGTTACTATATAAAATAGTCCTATTAAATCTTTCTTTGTACTATAGTGGTAAACTTTTCAGCTTGTTTTTATTTAATAAAACTTTATTATACATATATTCTTTCTTTGAGAAACATTTTTTTATTCTTAAAGTTAAAAATTAGAGTAGTTCTATAAAAGTTTTTTTCTTATGAGAATATATCTTTAGTAATAAAGATTAATAATGTACGTTACATGTTATTTTTAAAGTAGTGAGTTGTATTTAATAAAGTCTATTTAAAAAACATAGTTTTAAAATATTAATATTTAATTACAGGTGATTTAGTATACAAGCACATGTGATTTGTAAAAGCATTACATACGAATTTTGAAAAATTACGAAAATGTCACTCCGTCCAAATTTTTAAAATTTAATCTGGATCATTGATGTTATTGATCTAAAGACTAAAATTAGTCACTTATAACTATTATGGACTTTATTAAACAATCTTCTTAAAGTAGTACGAACAAATTAACTTTAATATATTTTAATTAGAGCCAAATTGTATGAATGTACTAAACAATTTTCAAAATAAAAGTTCACCTTGCAGTTTTAATTGGTTAGATTTTTATCTGCTTTAGTAATTCTGTTTGGAACTGTGGAAGTTAGTTTTTATATTTATTTATTTCTTTATTTTTCTTGCTGCAAAATATTGTAGTTATTTTTTTAAATTTTTAAATTTTTAAATAATTAAATCAACTCAGATAAAATATAATTATTTTGTATTAGCACCAACTCACCAAGATATTTTACTATTTTATAGTACTGAAGTATTGTTTTAACAGTTTAACTGATTCGATCATCTACTTATAATCAGTACAAACTCATCGACAAAATTAGAGTTATCAAAATATTTATATTGTAGAAAAGGATAATTACACACTAGCTAGCTTATAGCTGTATAGTGGGTTATGTAACGTATCATAAGGCTACCCGTATGGCTCTCGGGAAGAGCCTTCGGGTTCATTTGGGTTTGGCTGTCTCCTTCGGGAGCACCGCTATGGCCCTTTCGGGTTGCAGCCTTCTTCCACCATTTTGGGTTTGGCAACCCGATGCAAACCGAAGCTTTTCCTTTTTTTGATTTTGTAGAGAGAGTAAGGAGAGAGAAAATATTTGGGTTGTTTTGGTTGATTTGGGATGAGTGCTAATTGAGTTTTGTGTTAATTTGGGTTAGAAAGGAAAAGGGAAGAAAAACTGATGTGACAGCTGATATGGCATTTAGGTTAATTTGGGTTTATGCATGCTATACTCATGGTCTAAGAGCTAGCGTGATAATAATGTGTTTGTAAACGATAAATCAATAGATTTCATATGTTATCTTGTAATGTGTAGAAGAATAAAATAGAATAAATAATAAGCGGATATATATTTTTTATGAGAATAACTTAACTATACCATAGTGTAGACTCTGTACACACAAATACTTGGTGAAGTAGTGGACCTTACTTATACACGATACACTATGGTATTCATAGCTAGGGGTGTTCATTTTCGGATATCCGGATTTTCGGATATCCGAATTTCGGATATCCGAAATTTTCGGATAGTGCATTTCGCTATCCGAATCCGAATCCGAAATTTCGGATATCTGAAATATCCGAAATGTAATACTAAATATTTTTTTTACAAAAAGTTTTTCCTGTATAAGGCTCCCGGAAATTTAATACTAAGATTATATGTCCTAAATATTAATTTAATTAGAACTATAACTACTTTTACAAACTTCATTCAATTCTTTCAAAAGCTAATTTATTTTTTTAAACTACAACTACTTTTACAAACTAATTAACTACCTTTCACATAATTAGATCATCAACTAAATTATACTACATATACGTACAATCAAATTAATTAATTATTCTTTAACTTGAAGTAATATATAAAATATAATTAACGATGGGAAATTAAGGAATGGAAATCAATCATCTCTAGATGAAGAAGAGCAAAAACAGAGATACAAAAAAATTGGTCTGAATGTATCTAAAATAAACATATAATAACAAGATCAATCGATCGATCGATGTAGAAACTAGATCATCAAGTGTATATGATATCGATTTGGAGTTTTATACATCTAGGGATTTTTTTATATATCATATATTTGTTATTTAAAAAAATAAAAAAATATATATTTCGGATATCTGAAATTATGGAAAACTACTATCCGAATCCGAATCCGAAAATTCGGATATCCGAATTTCGGGTATCCGAAATTTCGGATATCCGAATTTTCGGATAATTTTGAATTGGATTTTTCGGTTATTCGGATTTCGGATCGGATACGGACATTTTTTAACATCCCTATTCATAGCAATTGTTAGTGTGTGTAATTAAGGTGTAGCTAATTGGCTAACCCATGGTGTAGTGTACTTAAGCTATTCTCATTTTTTATATATTAAATTATTGATGTTATCATAATGATCTTGAAAAAAAAAAGAGACCATGATCAATGTATGAGGTAATTTATTAAAGTTAAGCTTAAAACAAATCCTATGTTAAATTCATTGACTCTATGCACGTGACACGACAGAAACAAAAGTATATATAGTATTCTTTGCTAAATTAATTATTTCATATGTGTAAACACTAATTCTTTTTCATATGTGTAAACACTAAATTAATTAATAGAAAAATAAATAAAAACAAAAAGTAGAAATATATATCATTCTTCGTTAATTATCTCAAACACGGGTACATAGTCAAATTCGAAGGCTTTCTATCTCCCCCCGGTGGTCTATGAATATTATGTACGGAGCTATGAAAATTAATATATCTATTTAATTTAAAATTCTTTAAATAAATAAATTATGCTAAAAACTACAAATTTTGTATATACATCTATATTTGAAGAAAAATGATATATCATTCTACTTTTTCCTCCTAATTCATCATCCTACTCACCATAAGACGACATGTGTAGTCCACTAATTCTCTTTTCTCATCTCATTCATTGATTTTAATACTTGTGTTAATAATGTGAGTAAGATGATAAATAGAAGGATAAAGTAGGAGGATATATCATCTTTCATATTTGAAATATGAGCGAGTGCATTTGACCCTCTCAATATAAGCTAGCTCTTTCCTTAATAAATACCACAAAGTTGATGCACATTTTATCATAACAGAAAATCATATCTTATATTTGCATAATATTTAAGAACAAGTTCATGATCATGACTTTCGTTTCTATCGACGTTGATGTTCCTTCTCAATTTCCTACCAAAAGAGTTTTTAAGGTTTTTATCAACTTTGATACCATCGCACCTAAGGTGAATTTCAAATCTATTAAGACCGTAGAAGAAAACGGAGGTGTTGGAACAATAGAGATATTCACTTTTGGTGATGATAAGAAGTTGCATCATCAAATGTTAAATTTTTTTTTCGTTTGTTCTTATATTCTCTTAAGGTTTATACTGGAAAAAGTGTATTTATATACTTTAGGATTTTTTAATGTGGTCGTTCAATTTATAACTACAAAATATAAGGTTAATGCACTTAATGTAAGCAACTATAGTTATAATTACTCATTTAACGAAAGTGATAACTTAATGGGCATGCTATACTCTATCACTTTTATTAATAACACACCTTTCCCGGACGGAGAAAGTATGTACAAGCAAACTGTTATTTATAACTGCAAAAATGATGAAAAATCATCTAAAGATATTCTTAAAATAAAGGAAGATATATATGTCAAAACCTATAATGCAATTGAGGCTTATACGGTTGCTTATCCAGAAATTTATTAAGGGAAAATTACCGAGAAAGGTAACCTAAATATCGAAAAATATCAATAAAGGTAACGTTTAATTTTTTTGGCCGAGAAAGGATTATAAATTTTAATTTGTAACAAAAAAGGGTATAATAACCTACTAGACCTAACAAAAAAAGGATTATAAATTTGAATTTGAAACAAGAAAGGTATAAATTTCACGCATTATACCCCTTTTTTGTTACAAATTGAAATTTATAATCATTTTTCGGCCAAAAAAATTGAACGTTACCTTTATTTACAAATTTTGATATTTAAATTATCTCCTTCGGCAATTTACCCATTTATTAAATATATGTTTTTAGTACGGCTCAAAAACCTAATTTTTCTTGAGTGTGTTTATTGAGTGTTTTTGGTGGGTCCCGTTTTTTCCTAATTAATAATAAATAATGAAGGCTCCGGTCATGTAATTGTTGTACTATGTTCCCGTTTTCACATATAAAAAATGAAGGATTGACTATAGAAATACTTATTTATATAGCCGGCCACTTCACATGTATAATATATAATATGCATGTAATACAATTAAGACACTAGAAACAAATGCTATTTAACGTGTATTTGGTTTTGAAAAACAAAGTACTAACCTCTATATTAGATTAGAAAGTTACTATCTCCACAATAGCAAATTATGATCCATATAGACTATATATACCCGTTCATTATAAATCATTACAAGTAAATTATGATATATATAGACCCGTCATAATTGACTACAAGTAAATATAACTTATACCGACATATTATGACGCATTACAAGTAAATATTACTCATACTTAGCCATTACGATGTGTTACAAGTAAATGACTCACACATATCAATTATGACCCGTAACAAGTAAATATGACCCATACTTACCCATTATTACCCGTTACATATAAATGTCCTATAAAGACTTACTATGGGTCATTCAAATAAACAGGACTTTGCTAAATAAGTTTTTTAAATAACTAACCTGTTCATGTGTATGCGGTGATGTCTGTAAGCGTCCCACTAGAATTCGTCCTAGTAGAAGGTTTATGTGCGATGCCTTTAATATGTCCTTGACAAGAACCTAAAACCTTTTCCAAAGCAGTTGGTTCGTCCACGGGAGTTGGATTGCTCGAGGAGGCTGAGAGTTGAGTTTGTTGATCAAGCCCACACACTAAAGCATTCTGTATTTTATAAATATGATAAAATAGATTAATATACTTCTAATTCAAAGTAAAAACATCAAAGATGATTAAAAATCAATATATTTTTTATTTTAAGCAATAAACACTTACATATTGCTTCGATTGTTCAGCTGTCAAATTGCCCATTTTTATTCACATGAACATCATGAAAGACTTGTATTATATTCTTTTTTTTTTGTTTAACATTAGAACTTAGATCATATGAGTTTGTCCCTCCCCGATTATCGTAATTTACACACACACTCACATATATAACGTTTATATCGTAACTTACCTTTTTGTAATTGCCACTTCTATATCAGTTTGTTCCTCTCCGATTCTTGATTACTTCCTTTGCATGATTTACTTTGTTTTGCATAGAATGGTTCACATCTTTTTCTGTTTTATTCCAACTTTCAACACTCATACCAACCGAGGGGTTTCCCTTGCTCTGTCAACATCCTCGATCATACCCTCTATTTTCCCAAAAATATTATTTCACCTTTGTTTTGCGGCCTCTATAACATGCACTTATCATATATTCAAGGCTCTCCTTTAACCTACTATGCGCAAGATCATCCATAACTTGTTGAAGATCAAAATATGGCTACAAATAAAAAAAATAGGCTAGACAAGTGAAAAACAATAAAAAAATAAACACAAAATGTACTTATATAAATAATTTACCCGAAGATCCTAGAACATGACATTCTTCTTGGAGAGAGAAACCTTTTTCATGAGTCTCCATCCAATGAAATGTCCCACTAGATATACACGCTAACCTTACGAATGAAGAGGACATGCATCTCGTCAATAGTAGTGGTAATAGATTTGTCAAACACAAGAGGGAGAGGTCACTTCCCATTGTTCTCCCATTTGATTTAAAAAGGCAAGATTTTTAGCCTGGCCCCTTTTACATAGTGGTACAACTACAATTACAATTAAAAACTATTAGTCATGATAAATAATAATAAATGAATAAATATGGTAAATATATAAATTATAATATACTTAATTACCATCCAATAACCGTCATGACCTCAAACCATAAATATGGTTGGTCCTCATGAAGTCACGATCATCTCCGTCATGGCCTCAAACCATAACTGGTTCATCAAATAAAATAGAATAATACCAATAAACACCATATATAGTTTGAAAAGTTAAAAATGTATACAGTAGAGAAATACAATGCAATTTTATTACAATATATAAACAACCTTAATAAAGCTTTATATTACAACAAGTCGAATATAAACTAGCATAATACAATTTACAAAATATAAACAAGCATAATACAATGCAAACTTAATTGCGAAATATAAGCAACCATAATAGAGCTTTCCTTTACAAAACTTAGAATTGTTACGATTTTCAATTGTATTCCAGGTTTATCAATAAGCATTATGCAACTGAAACATTAGTTAGGGTTTAGAGTTTACTCTATGGGAACTAAAAGTCGATGATTGAAAGTAGACTCAAATCGAAATGAAAAGAACAACCTGTAACAACCTCAAAATGGGCCTAGTCGTGTTCGAATCTGGTACGTCTAAAATTCTTATGAAATATTGAATAAAAGGAATTATATATATATATAATTGATTATTTGGGAAAAATATAAGAAAATAATAAAGAAATGATAATATTAAAATATTATGATAAATAGATAAGAATAATAAATTATTAAATGATTTAGAACGAGGTTTCCAAAAATATCCCCGTTAGTTAAAACGGGTACTCGTGCGTTAAGTTGTAAGTTGGAAAGGGGAACAAGATACCCACTTGTGGATAATATTAACCCACAAGTGGGCATGAGTCTGTATACTCACGTGTACCCTCCCTTGAACAAACACAGACATTTTCCTTGTTCTTATCTCTTGTTCATACTTTGGCTTTGAAGGAGAATTCACCAAGAAGATCACGCAAGCTTACATCTTTGCTGCAAATTCGAGTTGTAATTTGCTGTAACACTTCATCTTCATCATCTCCAATCATTCTTGTAAGTTTCTTCCTTGAATCCATGTTCTTCAAGCTTTTGACCATTTAGGTCAAATGGGTCAAGTTTACCAATTGACTTCTACAATTGATTCCATTGATTTCAATCAGTTCCTATGTCATTCCTAAGTCATAAACAATTTGAATTGGTAATTAAATCAGTGTTCTTGATAGAATTCTTGAATTAAAGTACAAATGGGTCAAAATGGAGATTTTGATCCCAATCCTTGAAATTGATGTTAAAGTATGAATTGTTAGTTGTTTCTAACTTACTTTAAGTGCCTAAATAGTTTGTGAATACTGGAAATTGGTTTGGAATCGATTGGTAATGTTTTGGGGTTGAAATGGCCAAAAGCACGGGGCTGGAATCGCACTGTCTGTGCAGACATGCTTGCAGGTGCAAGGACCACCCTTGCGGCCCCAAGAAGCATGGCTTACGGGCGCAAGGGATTGCCTTGCGGCCGCAAGGACTTCCTTGTGGGCGCAAGCAGTTCCAAGCCCTTGTGGGTGCAAGAAGTCATGCTTGTGGCCGTAAAGGACCCTGTTCCAGCATACAGTTTGCTGTTTCAGGCTTTACTGATATACGTGATGTTTGTTTAGGTACTTCAGTTGATCCAGGAGCTTCTGTAAAGTAGCGTTTAGTATTCTAACTCGACAGGTGAGTGCCTGATAACATAACGATTAATATATCTATAACATATATTAACAATGATAACAGAATTTGTATACCATGATTTGTACACACACTTGTTTAAGTGTAGGATTGCATGATGATCCTAGAAGTTACCATGTTGACACAATGTAGTATGCACTTGATTAGGTGTATGCTATGAATGATAATTGAATATATGCACGCATTGATTGATTGGTTGATGATTCGATTGAATCATATTATCTGTTTGTGATCGGTACGGATCTATTGGGCAAGGTTTGCCCCGGACCATGTTGTCCTACTTATTGGGCAAGGTTTTCCCCGGACAAGGTTTGTCCTCTTCGGGTATAGTTGCGGCTGTACAACAGAGGAATCGGTTGATTCCAAAACGCAACGGTGGACGCTTAACAGCTCCCCCACCAGAGCGGTTGATGTGTCTGGTACCCTAGTTTGGTGCATTGATCCGGGTTAGCTCCCCTGCAAGATATGTTACCACCTGACTACGCCAGCTCATCGCGAGATGCTAGGATAGAACTATCTGAGCATGATTGATGATATGTGATGTATTTATGTTGATCGCATGCTATTTGAGTACTCACTAGCTATTATAGCTAACAGATGCTACACTCCACATGTGCAGGTGATCCTCAGTGAGCTCGAGACCCTGCGGGTAGTTTGATTTCATAGGAGGAACACTGTGTTTGTAATAACTCTAATATAATGTTTGTATGTATTTGATAATGGTCGACCGGATAAGTAACAGTAACACTAAACTTGTATGTGGCAACCTTTGATTGTAATATATTTGCCACGTGTTTTCTATTTCCGAGCCTTGTCTAAAGGCAATCGATCAGTTGAGGAACTTATTACCAGGTATACCGAATTGGTTCGTTTTGTGCAGGGTTCTTTACCCGATGAGGATGCAAAGATTAATCGCTTTGTACTCGCTCTGCCACCAGAGTATCGATCATCCGTCCGGTTTGCCACCACTTTGGATAAGGCATTTGATATTGCACGCTGGTATGAGACTGATCATGCATCATAAGCTGGGGGAATTTCCAAAAGGAAGTTTGAACAGTCTGTAGGGTCGAAGGCTTCAGGTGGAGGATCATGGCAGAGGCAGCCACAGCAACACCAGCAGCAATAAGGGAGTTCAAGGTATAGTCCTTCTGATGATCTATGGTGTGCTTCATGTCGATCTAGGCATACCGGGCATTGTACCAAGGATACTTTAAGGTGTCCTAAATGTGGCCAAAAAGGGCATATAGCTGAAAGCTGTAAATATAAAGACAATGTGTGCTTTAGGTGCTTCAAGCCGGGACACCGATCGGCTGATTGTAGGTCAGGTTCCAACACCGGATCAGGAGGAGCTGGTGGATCTTCCTCGGGTCGGGGGAAGAATGTTGCACCACGTGCACCAGGCAGGGCTTTTCAAATGACAGCCGATGAGGCTAAGGCTGTAGGTGATGTTATCACTGGCACCTTTCTTATTAATAATTCTCCTGCCTATGTTTTATTTTATTCAGGAGCAACATATTCTTTCATCTCTGCATTCTTATGTGCTAAGCTGTAACTGCCTATTTGTACACTGACTGATCCGTTAAGCGTTGAAGTTGCTAGTGGTAGGATAGTCTCTGTTGTTCATAGAGTTCCTATTGCACTGATTGACATTGACGGGACTAGTTTCCCTGTTTCTTTTCTAGTTATGCCGATTGCTGGGTTTGATGTAGTAATCGGGATGGATTGGCTCAACAATCAAAATGCTGAGATTATTTTCTCTAAAAACATTATTAAAATTCCTTTCTCTGACGGGTCATATTCTGTGGCTCGTGGTGAAGGAAGAACTTCTGAAACTCCATTGATTTCTTTGATGAAAGCTCGCAAATTTGTAGCCAAGGGATGTGAGTCCTATTTGGCTTATGTTATTGATATACACATGGAGAAGGAAGCTGTAAATGACATTCGGGTAGTTTCTGAATACCCGGGTGTTTTCCCTGATGAATTACCGGGTTTGCCACCGGTAAGAGATGTAGAATATCAGATAGATCTTGTACCAGGTGCTACGCCTGTAGCAAGATCTCCTTATCGTCTTGCACCATCTGAGGTCCGCGAGATGATGACTCAGATACAGGAACTTCTTGATAGAGGTTTCATTCGTCCCAGCTCTTCGCCTTGGGGAGCTCCAGTATTGTTTGTTAAAAAGAAAGACGGGACGATGCGGATGTGCATTGACTACAGGGAGCTGAATAAGCGAACTGTAAAGAACAAGTACCCTCTTCCTCGTATTGATGATCTGTTTGATCAACTTTAGGGTGCTACCTGCTTTTCAAAGATAGATCTTCGTTCTGGTTATCATCAAGTCCGTGTACGCGATGAAGATATTCCAAAGACGGCTTTTAGGACGAGATATGGACATTATGAATTTCTTGTGATGCCTTTCGGATTGACGAATGCTCCAGCAATATTTATGGATCTTATGAACCGTGTCTGTCATGCCTTTCTTGACAAATTTGTCATTGTATTCATCGATGACATTCTTATTTATTCCAGATCTGAAGCAGAACACGAGACACATCTTTGCATTGTTCTTGACACTCTGATGCGAGAACAATTATATGCTAAATTCTCGAAATGCGAGTTCTGGCTCGAAAAGATACACTTCCTTGGGCATGTGATAAGCAAGGATGGTGTAATGGTTGATCCAGCCAAAGTCGAGGCAGTGATGAATTGGGGAATTCCTAAAACCCCATCTGAGATTCGTAGCTTCTTAGGACTTGCCGGGTACTATCGGCGATTCATTCAGAATTTTTCTAAGATTGTAGGTCCTTTGACGAAACTTACACGAAAGGATGTTCCCTATTCGTGGTCTGATAAACAAGACAATGCATTCCAGACTTTGAAACAACTTTTATGTCAAACTCCAATTCCGACTCTGCCTGATGGGTCAGAAGATTTTATTTTTTACTGTGATGCTTCTTACGCAGGTTTGGGAAGTGTCCTTATGCAGAAGGACAAGGTTATATCTTATGCTTCCCGCCAACTGAAGCCACATGAGAAGAGCTATCCGACTCATTATCTGGAGTTGGCAGCTGTTGTCTTTGCTATGAAACTATGTCGCCACTACTTGTATGGCACCAAATGTGTGGTATTCACTGAACATAAGAGTCTCCAGTATGTTTCTACATAGAAGGAGCTCAATATGAGGCAACGCAGGTGGATGGAATTGATTAAGGACTATGATTGTGAAATCAAATACCACCTGGGCAAGGCTAACGTGGTGGTGATGCTTTAAGCCGGAAGGGCTCCACAGAAACCGTTAAATTCATGAAAATCACAATTGTTTCTGATCTTATTACTCGTTTGAAGGAGGCTCAGCAAGAAGCCTTAACAGAAGCTAATCTGAAGGCTGAGGTTATGACAAAGATGAAGGAGCAGCTACAAGATGACAGCAGGGGATTGAAGACATACAGGTCCCGAATCTGGGTACCTAGCATCGGAGGGAACCGGGATCTTATCTTGAAGGAGGCGCATAATTCTCGTCTATCTGTTCATCCTGGGTGCACTAAGATGTACCATGATCTTAAGGCACTTTATTGGTGGCCTACTCTGAAACGTGACATTGCCTCTTATATGGAGAAATGTCAGATCTGTGCATAGGTGAAGACCGAGCACCAAAGACCCTATGGTAATTTGCAACAATTACCAATTCCTGAATGGAAATGGGACAACATTACCATGGATTTTGTTACTAAACTGCCCAGGACTTCAAAAGGGCATGACATGATCTAGGTGATTGTTGACAGACTCACCAAGAGTGCACACTTCCTAGCAGTGAATGAATCTTCTTCTATGCCCAGACTTGCTCAGATCTATATAAATGAAATTATTGCTCGACACGGTGTTCCTCTATCTATTGTCTCTGATAGGGATACACGGTTTGTTTCGCACTTTTGGAGCAATCTTCAAAGGGAGCTCGGTACTCGTGTTCATTTGAGTACCGCATATCATCCACAGACAGATGGACAGTCCGAAAGGATTATCCAAACTCTTGAAGACATGCTACGCGCATGTGAACTTGAATACGGTGGCTCGTGGGATTCTCATTTGCCTTTGATTGAGTTTTCTTATAACAACTCATATCATTCTAGTATCGGTACGCCACCGTATGAGATGCTTTATGGTAGGCGTTGTCGCACACCTACCCGTTGGCTTGAACCAGGGGAGAAGCAATATGCTGGACCTGATCTGGTCCAGATTACAGTAGATAAAGTTAAGCTTGCATGTGAGAAGCTTAAAGCAGCCAGGGATATGCAAAAGATGTATGCTGATCCTAAACGCAAGTCGGTTACCTTTGAAATTGGTGATCGGGTATTCTTGAAGGTTTCTCCCTAGAAGGGTGTTATCAGATTCGGCAAGAAGGGAAAGCTGAGTCCGAGATATATTGGTCCTTTTAGGATTATCCAGAAAGTTAATGAGCAGACAGTATCTTTGGAGTTACCTCCAGAGCTATCAGGTATTCATAATACCTTCAATGTTTGCTATCTTCGTAAGTGCAAGGTGGATGAAGATCAGATTCTGCCTCTGCACGATCTGAAAGTTGATTCTTCTACACGGCTCATGGAAGAACCCGTCGAGATTCTGAACACGAAGACCATACGGCTGAGAAAGAAGACTATTCAGCTGGTTTTGGTCAAATGGAAGCACAACCTCGGGTCAAACCTGACATGGGAGACCGAGGAGGATATGAGGGCCCGCTATCCCCATCTATTCACTTAAAGTAGATTCCAAGGACGGAATCTTTTTAAGGGTGTAGATTTGTAACAACCTCAAAATAGGCCTAGTCGTGTTCGAATCTGGTACGTCTAAAATTCTTATGAAATATTGAATAAAAGGAATTATATATATATAATTGATTATTTGGGAAAAATATAAGAAAATAATAAAGAAATGATAATATTAAAATATTATGATAAATAGATAAGAATAATAAATTATTAAATGATTTAGAACGAGGTTTCCAAAAATATCCCCGTTAGTTAAAACGGGTACTCGTGCGTTAAGTTGTAAGTTGGAAAGGGGAACAAGATACCCACTTGTGGATAATATTAACCCACAAGTGGGCATGAGTCTGTATACTCACGTGTACCCTCCCTTGAACAAACACAGACATTTTCCTTGTTCTTATCTCTTGTTCATACTTTGGCTTTGAAGGAGAATTCACCAAGAAAATCACGCAAGCTTACATCTTTGCTGCAAATTCGAGTTGTAATCTGCTGTAACACTTCATCTTCATCATCTCCAATCATTCTTGTAAGTTTCTTCCTTGAATACATGTTTTTCAAGATTTTGACCATTTAGGTCAAATGGGTCAAGTTTACCAATTGACTTCTACAATTGATTCCATTTATTTCAATCAGTTCCTATGTCATTCCTAAGTCATAAACAATCTTAATTGGTAATTAAATCAGTGTTCTTGATAAAATTCTTGAATTAAAGTGCAAATGGGTCAAAATGGAGATTTTGATCCCAATCCTTGAAATTGATGTTAAAGTATAAATTGTTAGTTGTTTCTAACTTACTTTAAGTGCCTAAATAGTTTGTGAATACTGGAAATTGGTTTGGAATCGATTGGTAATGTTTTGGGGTTGAAATGGCCAAAAGCACGGGGCTGGAATCGCACTGTCTGTGCAGACATGCTTGCGGGTGCAAGGACCACCCTTGCAGCCGCAAGAAGCATGGCTTACGGGCGCAAGGGATTGCCTTGCGGGCGCAAGCAGTTCCAAGCCCTTGTGGGCGCAAGCAGTCATGCTTGTGGCCGTAAAGGACCCTGTTCCAGCATACAGTTTGCTGTTTCCGGTTGTACTCATATACGGGATTTTTGTTTAGGTACTTCAGTTGATACATGAGCTTCTGTAAAGTAGCGTTTAGTATTCTAACTCGACAAGTGAGTGCCTGATAACATAATGATTAATATATCTATAACATATATTAACAATGATAACAGAATTTGTAAATCATGATTTGTACACACACTTGTTTAAGTGTAGGATTGCATGATGATGCTAGAAGTTACCATGTTGACACAATGTAGTATGCACTTGATTAGGTGTATGCTATGAATGATAATTGAATATATGCGTGCATTGATTGATTGGTTGATGATTCGATTGAATCATATTATCTGTTTGTGATCGGTACGGATCTATTGGGCAAGGTTTGCCCCGGACCATGTTGTCCTACTTATTGGGCAAGGTTTGCACCGGACAAGGTTTGTCCTCTCCGGGTATAGCTACGGCTGTACAACAGAGAAATCGGTTGATTCCAAAATGCAACGGTGGACGCTTAACAGCTCCCCCACCGGAGCGGTTGATGTGTCTGGTACTCCAGTTTGGTGCATTGAGCCGGGTTAGCTCCCCTGCAAGATATGTTACCACTTGACTACGCTAGCTCATCGCGAGATGCTAGGATAGAACTATCTGAGCATGATTGATGATATGTGATGTATTTATGTTGATCGCGTCCTATTTGAGTACTCACTAGCTATTATAGCTAACAGATGCTACACTCCACATGTGCAGGTGATCCTTAGTGAGCTCGGGACCCTACGGGTAGTTTGATTTCATAGGAGGAACATTGTGTTTGTAATAACTCTGATATAATGTTTGTATGTATTTGATAATGGTCGACCGGATAAGTAACAGTAACACTAAACTTGTATGTGGCAACCTTTGATTGTAATATATTTGCCGCGTGTTTTCTATTTCCGCTGCGTGTTTTTAAATGAATAAGATAAATTACTATTTTAAAAATAAAAATCTGGTTCTCGAAACGACGGTGTTACACAACCTATAGAATATTCACAAAGGTAGGCTTTTAAACCCAATTTTTGAATATCTTACTTCTTTAATGAATGTGTATTACACGATTGGTTGGTTAAGAAAATTCATCATCATTTTTCCTTAGCTCCCAATATATATATATATATATATATATACACACACACACACACATATATACATACCATAGTGGCAAAGAGGAAATGACAACCGGAAATTTCTTAAACAAACATTAATGTAAGATGCATTCCGTAAAAGAGATAAAGTACTCAAAAATCAGCCCCAAAACGGGGACATCCCGAAACTAATTTCTAAATTTATTTCGGACTCGTATTCTAAGCTCATGATGATTAAACGCATTCATTTACACTCATAGACACAAACTTAAACACAACTATTTACACACACACAGATATATATATATATATATATACACACATACTTACATACGTATATACATACATACTAGCATTGTACCCGTGTAATGCAGGGGCGTTAAATATTTTTTTTTTGATAACTTATCCGTTTTTAAAACATGAATGATGTGTTTCTTGTCTAAATTATAATGAGTCAATAAAATTTTACATGGATGATAAAATCCAACAAGAGTGTTGGTATTATAACTGTATTCTATTTTTATTATACTACCCATTTAAAAATCCAATTTTTTTATAAATGTAGGTTTTATGTTATTTAGATTTAATACTTCTAGTTATATGCAATTTAGTAGTTAAGTTAATCTGTTTATTGTATGATAGAATATTTAATATGAAAGTTGTAATTATTAATTTAATTTTTTAATTATTAAGTTAATTTGATTTGACTTTTAAATATTTTGTATTTTGGAAGGTTTAATTATTAAAATGGTTTATAAGATTGTCATTAACTCTACCAAATAGTAAATTTATTTAACAATTTTCATTAAGTATAATATTAAGGCAATTTCAAATTACTTAAATTAAGAGAATAAGACAAAGACCTAAATGTTTTATAAGATACTAAAGATATACACATACATACATATGTGTATGTGAGATGAGGATCAAATAAGAGGTAATTATTGTAAGAGATGTAAGAGTAATTGAGGCTCTGACACGTGGCCTAATATATTAAAAGGTATTTTAGACTTTTAATATCCACACTCTCTCACTCATTAACTATCAGACCTATGGCTCCCGTCCCTTTTATATAGTTCATGTATGTATCCCGTGAACCCTAAATATTCCTGCCGCCTACTATGTCACCGGCTACCTACTACCGTTTCTCCTACACGGCGGCGACCTTGAACTCCCTACTCTGCTCTTATCGCTTGACAGTAAATTAATCACACAACCGACCTCCCGCCGTCTTTATTTTGGTTGTTATATGTCTCCGACATCATCCATACACCAAAGGTTTATCGGTGTTTGTCATCGTCAATCAAGGGTCTAAGGTTAGCTGCCGATTTTATGGGTTTCTTCTCTGTAGGAGATGTCGGTTTTGAAGCCAATGCATGAGATTGGTGCTCCAGATCTGTGTGCCTTCGTTCGCCGGTCAAAGATCAGATAGAGACGGCAATGGCGATGCCATAAAGGTGTTCCATAAACATCATATCTATGTGCCTTCCCATCAACAATTGTTGCGCCAAAATTTTAAAAATTGTCGAGGAGATGACGATGGCGTAACGGCCCTAAACGAGTTTATGGGAAGAACAAATGACTTCAATTGCATCAAGAACGAAAATCTATTTCGAGGAACTCCAGAATGATCTAAGGTTTAAGTTTTTATGAAAATCTGAGAATTTGTTCATCAATTTATTTTGGGTATAGTGTTCATCATGTATTCATATACCATTTAAAAAGTCCCGATTGTGGATTTAATTTCATTCGTAGATCATATTGATCAATCTGGGTGCTGTTAGTTGTGATTTATGGGTTTCAAACTTGTTGCAAACCTCAAGTATATGTAAAGATTTTCATTGAAGGGTTTTGTATGTTAGGTTTTTGGGTACTGTGAATGAAGAATTGGAAACCAATTCTTGTTTCATCCTTTTTCTGTGTATTTGTTACTTGTTTTATCAATTCTTGTTTCAGAACGTATGTATATTTGATTTTGGGCTATGAATCAATTTTTTTTCTATATTTACGCAATTCCTCTTTATGGGAAAAATGATTTAGTGGATGTACTTGTTTTTGTTCATCATGTTTTGAAGATAAATTCTTTGTTTTTTTCATCAATAAAAGTTGATGAATAGAAGTGTTAATTGATTCCTAAATTATACGACGTGTGGTTATAACACAATTTTAGAAGTTTTTTAGAATTTTAATCTAGATTTAGGGATGATTGGATGTTTAAAAAGGCAAACTAATTTTTCTCCAAAATGTAACCAATACAAGATAATCATCGAAATTGTTTTTTCCTAATTTGTTCTTGAAGCTAGTTTATTTATAGTTTTCAAGTTATTTTTTACCATATTTGTTTGACTTTTCATCAAAATCGGATGGTTAGGATTCCTTCTTACCCCTCTTACTTAGATTTAACTCTTACAATAACTCAAACCTATGTATTCATGTGTATAATATATTTATATATAATTATATATATGTATGTATATATATTATACACACATACATAGGGTTGGGTTAATTGTAAGAGTTAAATATATGGTAAGGTTCTATATATTCTCACCCTTAAATATAGTCCTTAAAGTCCATATCTCAGCCAATCATTTAAAATAGTAAAATAGGAATTAGAAATTAAAAATAGAACTCACGCGCTCCCTCAAGAAATTCTCCAACCTTCTTTTATTTATTTTTTACTCCTTAAATCTTTAAATTGTCATAACTATTTTAATTTTGAAAATTTGAGGAAAACATTATACAAATCTACTCATTTTTAATCATCTTTCAATCAAGATCACTCTTCCTATATTTCTGAAAATTTTATTTTAAAAATAGAAACCATATGAAAATGATACCAAAATGTTATCATTTTGGATCATATGAATTTATATCATTTCGGCTGGAAGGAGTCTTTTTTTTATCATTTTCATCTGAATAATGTTATCATTTTGAATGTTGTATATCATTATCTTTTTCATCTGGAAATGTTATCATTTTTAACTGTAAAATGTTATCAAATTTAACTAGAGAATGTTATCATTTTTTGCTGGACGACACATAAAGGGGAAAAAAAAGAAAGGAACATGATTTTGGGGGTGGGCAATGTAACATCCTCAAACGGGCCTATTCGTGCGCGTCATTGGTACGTAAATTAAATTAAAAGAATTAAATGAATATATATATAAGTATTAATAGAAAATATTGTATTGGCTAGTAAATTAGTTCCTAAAAATAATAATAAAAATAGATAAAAATGATAAAATATTAAATGGTTTCAAACGAAGATTTCGAAAATATTTTCGTTAGTTGAAACGGGTAAACGGGTGTTGTGTTGTATGTTGAAAAGGGGAACAAAATACCCCTTGTGGATAATTGAGAACTCAAAGTCGGTTTTAAGACTTTGAATCTCAGATACACACATACCCACATTCACGACACACACATACACACCTCACCTCCATCTCTTGTTCTTGAAGAGAACTCAAGAAAAAATCAAGATCAAAGGCTGGATTCAAGCAAGAAATCAAGCTAACAATCTATTCTATCAATCATCTTCATCATCTTCCTCATAGCTTGTAAGTATTCATCCAACCATGGTCTTGATTTTGGGATTTAGGTCAGAACGGGTCAAGTTAAATTGACCAATAAAGCTTAGATTTTTGAGTTCTAATCTATTCTAGGATCATCTACAAGTTGTTTGGAACTCATAATATGAATCATAGATGCTAACTTGAATGAATTTCTTTAAATTGACCAAATGGGTCATTAATGGTGATTTGATGTTCAAACTTGAATTTGATGTTAAAAGTGTGTTATATTGATGTTTATGAACTCCTACTAATGTCCCAAACCTTGTACATGTGCTAGAAATAATTAAGAACAAGTTATATTGGGTTTGCTGGGAAAATAGCAGTGTAGAAATTGCAGAATCGCACAGGGACGATCTCGCGGCGGGAGCCGTGCTGCAGGTCATGGTTTGCTGTTTTCCTGGCATTTTGGGTAGATGGGATGGTTTATAGTATATTTAACATGTTAAGGACATCTATGGGGGTTGAAACCAATAATTAGTATAAGTATGTGAAGTATTGTTGTGTTCTTGTCTAAATGAAAATGAATGCCGTTTAGGTGAATAAACAAACAAGGAGAGCCAAAACCAACTTAGTGTTTCTTTAGACACTCAGGTGAGTACTGGCTTCCATGGGTTCAATAAAGGGAGGTTTGAGTGCAAGTTGGCTTAAATGGTTATTGTATGCTACATATTGTGCATTATATATATATATGCAATTAAGATTAAGAAACGAATATTGCCATGATTATTGATATGCTAGACATGTTGATTTGCGTTTTATGTACTAGTTTTAAATTTATATTTTACCGAATTATTTACCAAAAACTGCACGAATATGCAAGTGTACCTAATCGTTTAGTAATATAGTGAGTAAGTCGGGTGTCGAACTCTTGGGGAATGGTAGCTAATACTGATTTTATTAAATTAACCTACAATTAACTAAAATAAACTAATTAAACCAAATAAATAATAAATAAATGCAATTAAAACTAAATTAAAGCAATTAAACTAATTAAAAGGGAATTTGTAATCAAGATTCAAACTTTATGATCCTAAATGATTTATTAACGCTACTAAATTACCAAAACAAACCAAATAGATTGCAAAGCACTAAGATTGATGAGATAAAACTATTAATTGAAGACGTGTCCCCCCTAAATTCGATTTTTTCTTTTCAAGTTGATTATTTTAATTAAATAAGTGCAATGGATACCAATTCACAATGTACCGATTTCTATAGTGATTAGAATCTTGGTCCGAATTCTTATCTTTATAATTATGCCAATTACTTATCCCTTGGTCAAGAGATTAACAAAAAGCACAATTAAACATATTTAGTTCGAATCAAACAAGATTTTATCTTTTAATGATTAATTAGATCAATTTACCATTAAATCAACACACAAAGGTCATCATGTGTCAATCACACACATTAAAGTTTCAATCTTTTTATGTCTAAGCCTAGGGTTTGTTCTACCACTAGTCAAGATTAATTATTGGTCCTAATTAATCAAGATTCAAGCCTACAAATGGATTAGTCTTCCAATTTGTAAAAAACTCAGATTATAAGCATTAGAAAACAGAAACTAAAACACATGTGGATCTTTGATAAAACTTGCAAGACAAATACATAGTAAATTGTATCCTTTAAACATAACTTAATCAACCATCCAAGAAATCATCTCCTCTAGGGAGGAACACAGAGAAGTCTAGCCTAAAATCAACTTACTAACATTCTGGAAATCATAAAATAACATTTAGAATAGAGTAGAATGATAGAACCGTATGAATCAAAGCTAAACAAGCCACAATCTTCAATCTTCAATCTTCAAGCTTAAATACTCCAAATCCGTGCTCCACAGCTTCTGGGATGTTCTTGAACTTAGAATGCCGTATTATGGTGGAATATGAGAGGTGGTTAACCCCAAATCAGATTTGGAAGTTCGTTTATATAGTTTTTAGAAAACAGGGGTCTCGCGCCGCGAAAAGGAATTGTACCCCGATCCTACTTCTTTGAAATTAAATCTTTGTCGTTATCTTAACGCATCGCGTCGTGCCGCGACGGCACGTGGCAAGCAGATAAGCATTATCCAACAGAGTTCGTCGCGCCGCTACGAATAAGGTTATTACGCCGCGACCCCTTTCTTTCCGGCCGGTGGGCTATTTTCTTTTTCTTTGGGCCTTGACTTGGGCTTATACTTTTCTTTTCTTTCTCTTCTTTTATTTCTTTGGGCTTTCTCTTTCTTTTCTCTCTTCTTTCTTTGGGCCTCAATTATTTCCTCGGGCTCATTTATTTTTCTCGATTTCTCAGGCTCTATTTCTTCAATAATTTATTAATTCGCCTTTTTAGCCTGCAAAACATAAAAGAAACGATAAACGTATCTTTTTACAATTAAATGCACGATTTCCGGCTAAAACTAACCTGATATCGCATAATATTTATATATATTTAACGCGATATCACATGTATTTAAGTACATGTGCATGAATTGTGATATATTAATGAATATGAGTTATTGGTAAATGCATGCATGCTATTGTCCTTGAAAATAGTTATTGATGAGGTATTTGATTGTCCGGACAAATTATTGATTAAGGTCAGCCTATGGCTGGATCCTATGGGCCTTCGGGCAAAGTTTGGATCAACGGTTACTCGAGTACCGTTCCTTAGATTATCTGGGGGGTATTGGCTATTTGTTGAGCCCAATTGAGCCTTTGGCTCCGGAACGTGCAAGGTGAATCACTTTATGTGTTCTAATCAGCATAGATGGAAGTGTCTGATCCCCAATGGAAAGTAGTTCAGCTAGATTAGCTATCCTGCAAGATATAACACCTGCCAGACATGTCAGCACTCGGCTATGTGATAGGATAACATTGATTGCTTATTCCTGATATATGACTTTCTTTATTGATATTCATGTCCGTCTGTATTCACTAGCTATTTTATATAGCTAATATTGTTGATGTTTCCCCTTTTCCAGGTAAAGAATAGATAGGTCTGGTGAGACGGGATAGCATGATGATGTTTGTAGATACCTTTTGGGAAGGAACACTGCTCAATGGTATTGTATATGATGGTTGGTCGCGAATAGAGTAACACCGGTAGTAATGACTTAGCAATTTTTGATATATATATATATATATACTATTATATAAAACATTTAAGCTTTTTCCTTAAAACTCTTAAATTTTAAGTCACTTAAGATTACTATTCTACCCTCATCTACAAAAAAATAATTCCATAAAATAAACTTAATAACATTCATTTTTCATAAATTCCAAAATATTTCCTTTTCATAAATTCCATAGCAAAACTTACGAAACAGAATATTCCATAAACTTAAAACATTCCATAAATTCCAGAAAATGAAAATATATAATATTCGCTTTTCACCTGTTAAATAAAAATTACAAAATTACATCTAAATTTCATTCCCTTTTCACCTGCTAAATAAATATTACAAAATTACATCTAAATTTCATTCTTCTTTTACCTGCTAAATAAAAATTAAAAATTACGTCTTGTGTGTCCTCTTGATTAATACCTACCAAAACAACTCCTTACAAACATTTTTATTCACTGTCGCCGCATTGCGCGGGTACCCCGCTAGTGTGTGTATATATATATATATATATATATATATTCGCCAAGTCAATGTGTTTTTGAAATTGTAATAGTTAATAGGGTACGTTTGTTTTTGTTTAAAATTCCGTTGCATGGTTTTATTACTTGCTTGAGAATCTGAATTAAATAACAGGACAGGTAAACACTCGATTTACAAACGGACTCACACAGTATAAAAAACTTAAATTTTCACTGAATTTAATATTAGCAAAGACGGTGTTACAGACAATTCTTATAATACCCTTTTTTATAACTAAATCTTATAATTATTTAATTATTTATATTAATGTCATTATTAGATTTTGATGATTGATTTAATTAAATTAATGATCCAGATTTGAAGTTTAGAGACTATATTTATACATAAGGACTATGTTAACCCTATACATATATATGAGAGAGAGACGCTTAAACACATTCATTTATATACACACATACACTTAAACGCATTTATTAATATATTAACACTCTTAAACACACACATACATATATATACTTAAACTCATTCATTGATATATGTATACGTGTCTTTTGTGTGTTCTAGCTACCGTGTAAATATCTGAGTTTCTGTAAATTAAAAAGTTTGATATGCTAAGTTTTCTAAATAATTAATTTTGGCTATGTAAACCAACTTTTTGGCACAATTTCCAAATAAGTTATACCTACAATTAGCATCCATGATTAAGTATTATTAGAAACAAAAGTGAAGCCCCTCTAAAACATGTATATAGCTGTACAAAAATTCATCATAGGATAGTGTTAACTCAAGGTATAAGAATGGTTGTTTGGGAAATTGGCTAAGTAATTTAAAACTGTTATACAAAGGCAAAACTGTTAGAGAAATTTTGAGAAAACAGTTTTGAAACTGTTAGTGCAAAAGGGTCAGAACTGTTAGTTCAATTGTAACAACTGTTGGAAGACATCAAAGAGAAGACTGTTAGAGGAAACTCAGAACTGTTTATTCAACAAACAATTTATGTTGAGATATTTATGAAAACTACTATCTTTGTGGATTTGAAAGATATCTTATCAAGATTTGAAGATTATCAAGATTATCTCGCAAGATAGAAGATTAACAAACTTCAACTATTCAAGGAAGATCAAGAGAGGGTTATAAATACTCTGTTTAGAATAGTTTGTTATTATCGATAGTTTACACTTATTCATATTGTTTATAGTTTTCAGAAAGTGTATTAGCCTCCAAGTTTTTCTAAAACCTAAGAATAGATTGTGTTCTTCGTCTAACAAAAGAGTTAGATTGGAGGTATAGGTGAATATTGTAATCATTCTTGATTATTAATAAACATCTTGTGTTTTGAAGTTATTCTTTGAATTGATTAAACTGTTCTTGTGATTAAAACCTTTATTGATCAATTAAGTGTGATTTCGCAACTTCTTAGTTGATTGTGATTAAACTCTAATATTATCTTTTTCATACAAACTCTGGTTTAAGTTCAAAAAGATAATTCTTGTTATTTATTTTGATTATATTCGATCATGACAAGTGGTATCAGAGCCTTAACATTAAGGTTCCTTTGATCACCAGTTGAAGGTTTTCACAAATCTGCTATGTTTTATTACTTTAAAGTCCTTCTATATTTTTATTGTGAATTCTCAATCACTGTATTGCAAGGGAGTCTGGTGGATCTTCCAATAATACTGGATCTGGGTCAAACATTCGTGTTCCCATGCTCAAACCAACTGATTTTGAGATGTGGAAACTGAGAATCAAGCAGCATGTTCAATTAATGGGCTATGCTGTTTGGGAAATCATTGAGAATGAACCCACAACTCCTGTTGATTTAGATGAAACTTGAAAACCAATGAAGAAACCACCACAAAAAACAGATGCTGAAAGAAAAGAGAGGATGCTGGATATGAAAGATCTAAGCATTCTTCAGATTGCTATTCCAAATGAGTATCAACATCAGTTTAAGAAGTTTGAAAGTGCTCATGAATTGTGGAATGCTCTAGAGAAAAGGTTTGCAGGGAATGCAAGTTCCAAACGAAATCAAAGGGATCTTCTCAAACAAGCTTATGAGAACTTTTCTAGTGGAAAGAATGAGAGTATCACTCAGATCTTTGATAGGTTCTATAAGCTGGTAAGTCAACTTGAGAGTGCAAAGGTTAGAATTGAGCAAGATGAGATCAATAGAAAGTTTCTCAGGTCCTTAGGGGATGAATGGACAGGTATGCTGCACAATGGAGAACTAAGGATTCTTTGAAAGATATAGAATTAGATGATCTCTACAACAGTTTGATTGTGTTTGAAGGGGAAATTGAAGGAAAAAGGAAGTCAATGACCCCTAGTCACAATGCTGCTCTTCTTTCATCCTCAGGTATGAACTCAAATCTTTCTTTAACTAACTCTGTTGATGGTTGTGTAGGTACTGTTACTGGAGTAGATGTGAATACTTCTGATGCAGTGCTTGAAGCATTCTTAGAAAGTCATGCACATTCAACCCTTACAAATGTGAATTACTAACAGTTGCAACTCCACAAACAACAGTTGCTCAAACTATTGCAAGTGCTCAATCACGAGAAGATAAATTATCTGTTGTTGATAAAGTTTTGATTAATAGGATGATCATGTCTGGGGATTATCCAACAACAGAGGTATTCAAATCATGGTACAAAGTTAAACAAAATCATCTGATTGAGGTTGGTGCTCAAACACTTAATATTAGCACATTCAAAATGGCTCAAAAGATCGATGATGGGTGGCTGGATGGCAAAGTATCTAAACTAGAGCCAATTGCACCTAAGCCAGGGTTCAAAGGCATTGCAATTCAAGAAACAAAGAAAGATGAAAATATGTCTCCTGTGCTAGGAAAGGGAAAGGAAGTTGTTGTTAATATTCCAAAGTTAAAACTTTCAAAAGAACAACAAGAAGAGCATGACCATGAGCTTGCACAAAGACTAAATGCTGAAATGGAGCAACAAGAGCAAAAAGATTTTGAATTGGCTCAAGAGATGGCTGCTGAAATCACTAAGGAAATTGATGAGGAAGAAAAAGCAAAGAAGGCAGATAAGGGAGTGAAAAGAAAGAGAGTTGAAAGAAAGAAAACAGTTCCACTTTCAAAGCAAACAGCTGAAAAGAAAAGGCAAATATCTCAACCTAAGTAGTCTCAACAATCCCAAACAGTTCAAACATCTAAAGAGAAAGCAAAGGCTGGTATGGTTCAAACTATCTTGCAAGACAGGCTCAGAGTGGAGGTTGAACAGAAATTAGACAAGCTGGTGGAAGCTCAACTTGGTCAAAAATCCCACAAACTGAGTGGAGATTTGAATTGTTAAGGATTGAAACAAGGAAACAAGGGGTAACCATTGTAAGAGAGCATGAACCTATTGAGAGCTATGCAAGCTTCTTGCAATTAATGGAAAGTGTGACCAGAAGAGATGTGCAAGAAATGTTTGAATATGGTCTAAGGCACTATGGAGAAGCTGCTGGTATTGAAATCAGAGTGCTGATGAGACATCTAACAAGCATATGTGATCCTCTAATAGTAATGCCGATACTGATAGCTGAGGAGGCATTCCCAATAAGTACTGTCAAGGTGTATGCTAAGTCAAAGACTTATCACATTATGATGGGAAATGCACTGACTCAATGGTTTGATATTGAATTCATAGAGCATAACAAAACAAAGCTCTCGTATTTGATAAAAGCAAAGTTCTTTGGCCCTACTAAAGTTAAAGAAAATCTTCTTCGGCTCAAAGAAAGGTTGGAATCCCTACAGTCCAAAAAATGTTGATCTTTATGTTTTGATTGAAACAGTTCTGCATACTTTATTTACTTATGTTAATTTTTCTGTGGTTGAACCCTATAAAACAACATAAGTATATTGTTCAATATCTTAAGTTAGGGGGAGATTGTTAGGAAATTGGCCTTAGTAATTTAAAACTGTTATTCAAAGGCAAAACTGTTAGAGAAATTTTGAGAAAAGAGTTTTGAAACTGTTAGTACAAAAGGGTCAGAACTGTTAGTTCAATTGTAACAACTGTTGGAAGACATCAAAGAGAAGACTGTTAGAGGAAACTCAGAACTGTTTATTCAACAAACAGTTTCTGTTGAGATATTTATGGAAACTACTACCATTGTGGATTTGAAAGATATCTTATCAAGATTTGAAGATTATCAAGATTATCTCGCAAGATAGAAGATTAACAAACTTCAACTATTCAAGGAAGATCAAGAGAGGGTTATAAATACTCAGTTTAGAATAGTTTGTTAGTATCTATAGTTTACACTTATTCGTATTGTTTATAGTTTTCAAAAAGTGTATTAGCCTCAAAGTTTCTCTGAAACCTAAGAACATATTGTGTTCTTCGTCTAACAAAAGAGTTAGATTGGAGGTGTAGGTGAATATTGTAATCATTCTTGATTATTAATAAACATCTTGTGTTTTGAAGTTATTCTTTGAATTGATTAAACTGTTCTTGTGATTAAAACCTTTATTAATCAATTAAGTATGATTCCGCAACTTCTTAGTTGATTGTGATTAAACTCTAATATTATCTTTTTCATACAAACTCTGGTTTAAGTTCAAAAAGATAATTCTTGTTATTTATTTTGATTATATTCGATCCTGACAATGGTGCGTTGTGCAAAGCATGGATGCTACCCCAGATCATTTGGGAGAATACGTACGTTGATTGGTTAATCATTTGGCAAGGTAATGGCGTTTTACTAGGCGCGACTTAAGACGACAATTTGATTTATAAATTATATTTATATATATAAATTCATACAAACAAATATACAAAATACATAATTATAGGTTGCGTTTAAAAACTAATTATTTGATTATTGCGATTTGAAATAACATATAATTAGTTTAAAGTGTTTGTGGTTGTGTTTTCAAAAATCAATTATTTGCGTTTTTGAGACTACAAAACGCAGTTTTGAGAATCTACTTTTGAGTTGCTTTTTCAAACTGATTATTTGATTATTGTGATTTTACACTTTAAAAATCAGTTAATCTAATTTGCTAAGCACTTAAAAAACTGATTATCTGATTATTGCGATATGAAGTAACATAATCAAATCCAAACACTATTATTTAGTAGCACGTTCTCTTACAACTGTTTATCTAATTCTGATTATTAAAAACGCATAATCTATTTTCAAGACGCAATCCCAAACACCCAGTAGTTCATCAATCTTTTTCTTTGTTTTTAGTATATCAAACCATCCTATAACTGAATAACTATATATATCTGGCTTATATGGCTCAGTACCTCTAACACATTTAAAAAACATAACTTATAACTGGTAAGAACATGTCAAGCTAGACTTTAATATACGTCAAACCTTACGCCTTGAACCATGTCGTGACGGCATGATCAAGTCTTAAATCATAACAAAGTCACGATTAGCTTTTTAGAACCATATAATATAACTATTTAATATATGTTTAAATTTCATCCAAACGACCGATCAAATCGATCCAAATATATATTCTTAACTCTTTAATTTTATGAACTTAGACGTAATTAAGGAACAATGTGATTTTTTATTCTATAGATTCCTCGGTGTATATGGTATCCAAAGTTAACAATCACCATGAAAACATGTTAGTTTAATATTTTTCATAATGCGGTCGAAATTTCTTGGAAGGGGAAGAAATGTAAATTAAGTCCTTCTAGAAGATGCTAATGTAAAGTTGAAAAGCTGTTAGGTGTATACTGTATAGATCAAGATTAGTGTAATTTGTTGAGAGTTAATAAAGGAAAAAAATTATTAAACGTTCCTTTATTTATCCATACTATTTCTTAATACTTTATCATCCTACTTGAAAGGTGTTTAGGATTATGTTTAAAAACTGATTATTTGATTAGTGTGATTTGAAATCGCAGATAATTAGTTTAAAGTGTTCGAGGTGTGTTTTCAAAAATCAATTATTTGTGGTTTGGAGACTACAAAACGTAGTTTTGAGAATCTACTTTTGACTTACTTTTTCAAATTGATTATTTGATTATTTGAAAATAGATTATGCATTTTTAATAATCAGAATCAGATAATCAGCTGTAAGAGAACGTGCTACTAAATACTAGTGTTTGTATTTGATTATGTTGCTTCATATCGCAATAATCAATTAATCAGTTTTTTAAGTGCTTAGCGAAGTAGATTAATTTATTTTTAAAGGGTAAAATCACAATAATCAAATAATCAGTTTGAAAAAGCAACTCAAAAGTGGATTCTCAAAACTGCGTTTTGTAGTCTCCAAAACGCAAATAATTGATTTTTGAAAGCACAACCACAAACACTTTTAACCTAATTATCTTCGATTTCAAATCACAATAATCAAATAATCGGTTTTTAAACGCAATCCCAAACACCCTCTAAAATAATAAGTAGAAGAAAAAAGTAGAAGTATATACCTCCAATAAAAATACGACTAAGATATTTTTTTTACTAAAGAAAATGTGAAAGAAAACCTGCAACTCTAAGATTCAAACCTGCAATCTCATGAGGCTAAACTTAAACCTGCAACACTAATCCTGTAATGAACTCATTCTACTAGGCGAACCCAAAGCTTCGAACCTAGAACTCAAATATGGCTGATTCAAGTTAAAACAAAACCATTTACAACAAAGATCGATAACACAAATAGTAACCCGCAACTGGGTGTTGGTTTCAGTAAGGCTGACGATTTGCACACAACTTTTTAACATACACAACAATAAGGACTTTTATACGCCTACCAACATACTAACTTTTATTCTCATTCACAAATTTAAAAGTATAATGGCTCAAATAATCATTTTTTATTATTTATATCAGAAAGTTGGTATGCATAAATCACTACTATTTCCTTAAAAAGTAGCCAGAGTAAGTAGCAAAAAATAAAGAGGTGACGAATAGTTAATTGATAAGCCATTTTCCCTTATTAATTTTGAGCAAGACAAATATTTAGTATTTAAAAAGTAGGAAAAAGTTAATGATTAAACTAATAAATCATTAAAAGTTTAATTGATGATTTTTATAACACAACTTATGTCTAAAAAAGAAAACGTAATCTACATACTAACCACTCTAGCTCCTTTGATAATTTTATCTTATTTTCAGAAGTATATCTTAATATTGTAATATTTCATTCATTAATTACATGACATTTTTAATATTACTAAAAGAAATTAGGCACCGACTAGTATTGGTATATGTAGTTTCTTCATATGATTTAATAATTTAAAATGCTAGTTTTAGTAATAATAATTAATAACAATAAAAATACAAGATGATAATAATAATAATAATAATAATAATAATAATAATAATAATAATAATAATAATGTTGATATCGATTATTCACACAAACAAAATCAAGAACATATTAACTAATCAAAATATACATCGAGTCGTCGACGTTGATATTTAATTTTATTACCATTACTTTTAAGTTATTATTACTTAAACAAAATATATTTTATTTTTTAAAATATCAAATCAATTAAATATATATAATTATCATGGACTAATTGTTGGAGGAAAGGGTTTATTGGAAGTAAGAATAACAATATAACTTGGATAATTTCGTGGATCGTGTAAAATACACTTTCCGTAATCTGTAATTCGACCCTATTGTCTGGGGTATCACGAATTCAGATGTAGGATAATCCAAGAAACTCGATTTGAATTACAGGCTTGATTCAAATCCAAACACAGAATGCTTTTGCTTTATCTCTTGTTTATTTTGAGACTATTTCGTCAGAATAACGACTTGTAAATTGTATTCTTTTGTACGTATATCGTATGTATACTTTCACGATTTCCGTATTCCGTCTTTTCAGAATTTTCCCTCGGTTTTGTGTCATGAAAAAACACAATGGCCGACACCCCTATATATAGAGGTCGAACCCCTCTAGGGCCCAGCCCCCGGACCCCCGTACCGTATCCTAGGGGTGAGCATGCGACCCGATAGACCGAAAAAACCGACGAACCGGACCGAACCAGACCGAGACCGGTTCGGGACTGGTCGGTCCGGTCTTCGGTCCTTGTTTTTTATAGATTTCGGGTTTTGGTCCGGTCTGGGCCGGTCCGGTTTTGTTTAATATAGTGTATAAAACAAACAATAGACCGAAAAAACCGACTAACCGGACCGAGACCGGTCTGGACCGGGACTGGTCGGTTCGGTCTTCGGTCCTAGTTTTTTATAGATTTCGGGTTTCGGTCGGGTCCGGTCTTTTTCGGTCCGGTCCGGTTTTTGAACCGTGCTCACCCCTACCGTATCCCGATACTAACTTAATTAATTCGAGTGTACGCTCTGCACCTCCAAACTCGAAATATAATTAAGTCTAGAATCGGCTAGTCTCAAAGTCAATCCCGATTATACTAAATGGCTTTGATGACACTAAAATCACCAACACTAACGACCAAAATTATTAAATATTTAACAATACCAAGGGTAGCTTTTTATTTCGGTACGCAGCTTTTTGGAGCTGGTAGCGTTTTGTTTTGAAATAAAAAGCTACAAGTTCTGTTCGAATTAAAAAGCTGGAAGCTTTTTCTTAAACAAAAAGCTTCAAAATAAAAAGCTTCTTGAAGTAGCTTTTAAAACTAGCTGGAAGCTTTTTATATATAAAATTACCTAAATACCCTCTTTAAAACTGTTTTACAATTCCTTCTATTTTTATTATTTGTCCTTTTTTGTTATTTTACACAATTAAGCTCCAGCTACCAGCTATTTTGCCAAACACATATACATATAAAAGATACAGCTTCCAGCTCCAGCTTCTAGCTATCAGCTACCAGCTACCAGCTTCCAGCTACAGCTACCAGCTTTCAGCTACAACTACCAGCTACTTCCGCCAAACATACCCCAAAAGTATTGTTTTAATATTTTAACTAACTTCCATCGTCTAGTTACAATTACTACAAAAAATCAGTAAATCATGTAAAACTATTATTATCTTCTTGAGTTTTTTAAGAATAAAAATTAAAGAAAACTAACTGTTTATGTGTTATCGTTTTCGTAACAATCCTCTAATCAACCTTGATAATTTAGTTCTCTAACCTCTTCTATAAGGCCATGTGTAGCACATGGCCCGAAACCTTTCGGGAATGTTTAGATTAGCTCTCGGTTGACTCCGGAACACCGCTACACCCCCTCTTCAAGTTAGCTCTCGGTTCCCCGAATCCAAGTTCACCCGCACTTTTTTTTGAATGTGTAAGAGAGATTAAGAGGAAGAAAAATATTGAGTTGTTTAGATTAGGTTATACTTAATTAGGTTTTGAGTAAGAGAGAAAAAAGTAGAAAAAATGATGTGATACTGATATGATATTTGTATTGAAAAAGATTAATAGACACCCGGTACTCATAGTCTAAGAAACAAGTAGATTATCCGCTACAGCACCAAGATAATGATTAAACAAAGGTATAAATTAACTATTCATGTTAAATTAATTAATTATCTCAAAGATGAGTACGTGGTCAAAGTTGATGGCTTTCTTGTCAAGCCCATTAGTCTATAAATACCACAAAGTTGATGCACATTTCATCACCAACATAAAATCATTTATCTCATATATTTGCATAATCTTTAGAAACAAGTTCTTGATCATGACGTCCGTTTCAATCGATGTTGAGATTGCTTCTCAATTCCCTGCCGAAAGGGTTTTTAAGGTTTTTAGTGATTTCGACAATATCGCACCCAAGGTGAATCCTGAAGTTTTCAAATCTATTGAGACTGTCGAAGGAAATGGAGGTGTTGGAACAATAAAGATCTTCACATTCGGTGATGGTATGAAATTCAATCTATTAAATATAAATTAATTTTATTATCATACTCGCTAAAGGTGTTCGATCTTTTTAATTTTTAAGAATTATATTCACGAAGTGTATTATTGTTTTGTTATGTTTTTTTTTAATACAGCTGTTCCCTTTACAACTGGAAAGTATAAGGTTGATGCCGTCGACCCGAGCACCTACAGTTATAGCTACTCGTTCATCGAAGGTGATAATTTGATGGGCATACTAGACTCTATCACTACCCATGTTAAGGTTGTACCTTCTTCAGACGGTGGAAGTGTTTACAAGCAAACCGTTATTTATAACTGCAAAGGTGATGAGAAACCATCTGAAGATATTCTCAAAGTTGAGAAAGATATATATGAGAAAACCTATAAGGCTATCGAGGCTTATGCTGCTGCTCATCCGGAAATTTACTAAATATTTCAAGTGATTTTCCAGTATGCTAAAGCTTTTCTTGAGTGTGTTTTTTGGGGTCCTTTTTTTCTAATAAAGTTTGAAATAATGGACAAGGTTCCAATTATATAATTGTTGTACTATGTTCCTGTTTCACATTAAAAGAATGATGAGTTATTCACTATAAAGATTTATCTCTGTCAAGCTCATAAACTATCGAATATTATTTTTTTCATTACTGTATTAAGTGTTCCATCTATCCATGGCACAAGTATATCTAGCAATCTAGACTACTTAGACTATACAGAGTGGGTGATGAATGGATGTTGTGGGGTAACTATTTGGGGGTGGGAGTGGTAGTGTGGTACCACTCTAATAAGGTGTGGTGTGAGGAGAAGTGTGATATTCATCACATGTTGATGGGTGTGTGAAGAGGAGAAGTAGGCCACTTAGTTTTTTAACTTCTTTTTTTTTTAATTTTGATTGGTTAAGTGAGTAATATGTGAGTCCTATATTGGTGTCGCGAGAAGTGACCTACGAGGCTAAGTGGTTGATTAAGTGATGAAGAAAAAATGACATGACGGTGTGGTTCTATATGACCACTCATTGTACTTTTAGAGTGTCACATCTTTACCAATCTAGTCAAAACTTTTAAACGGTGTTACTATTTGGTCTCCTTTCTCTAACATACTCATATGTCAAATCACTTATTCACAATTTTTAATATAGCTTTTTTCACTCAAAAATATAATATCAAGAGGGTTGTTTAGATGATGTGTAAGGTATTAATAAAATCACCCCTTTTAAATTATTTATTCTCACCGTGTACGTCAAGTATCTTGTGGCGGATCTAGAAATTAGAATTCGGGTATATACAATTGTCAATGAGATGATTATCTATTTTAACATTTTAAAATATAACTATACCTTATTCTCCTTTACTAGTGCGGACTTAGTGTCTTAAATTTTATTGGGTTGGTTCGTAGTGTCATAAAATCAACCCAATCATCATATAATAATACTTGCAAGAAAATTAAATTAAATAGAAAGAAGTCAAAAATATTAATACACTTATTCAAAACGAGTTTTAAAACCCGCGCGTTACGGCGGGAGCAAAAAGTATAGAAGAACAATAAAACATAAAATTTTAAAGTAAAATGGAAAGAAATTAAAATTTGGAAGTGAAATTATGATAGAATTTATTTCGGACTATATTCACAAAAGTTGGTTTAGATTTAAATCGATTTAGGTTTTAAAAATTTTCTTGTTACGTTAATATAACACTGCTCATACGGATTTGTGTATCATTGTTGTTTCTTATATAAAATATTATTTGTTAAGAGTTATGTAATACAATAGATAATATCACTACTAGAAAAATGACTTTTTGAGACGAAAACTTTTTGAGGCGGCATGTGTCGCCGCGAAAGGCCATGTGGTGAAGACAATGTTAATGATTTTTCGCCGCAAATGTTAAAATTTTCACCGCAATCCAAGAACTATTTATAAGTATACAGTTGTTTATATCACATACTAGGTGGAAATCCTATGAAAGGATATGGAAACAATCCCTAAGAAAACATTGGGTAGAAAAATGATTGGGACATCGGTTGAGATATCGGTGGAAATGGTATCGATACAGGAGGTATCTCTACTTGGGTAGTAATCGCCGGAAAGAATGGTGATATCTCAAGTGTAGTAGAAGCTACTGTGATAACTAGTGGTTGACTTGCAAGAACTTGTCTCTATTGTTCCAACTCTTTCCTCAGATCTAGTAGTTGTCCTTCCAACTGAAATATATACTCCTCTCTGTCGTCTTCAGCTTTACCTGATTTACTAGCATGTTGAGCAATCTCTGTTGTTGCCGTAGAAACTTCTACTGTTGATGGGACAAAAGGGGCACCAGTTGAGTTCTCATTATCAGCCATTGTTTTTTGTAACAATCATAACATCTCACCATCTCATTAGATAAATTTGTTAGTACATAACATACTAAACTCCACAACAACACTCTCATTCACCCAAATCCCACACCCAAGGAATAATTGACCCAACTCGAGCCAAGATTTAGGAATGCAACACTTCCAACTGTGCTCATATCACCAAACCAAGGCTCTGATACCAAACTGTAACACCGTATTTTCGACCTAGATTTTTCATTTCAAAATACTGCGGAAGCAATAAAATATAAACAATATATTTACAATTGAATATAAGAAAACAGTTTTCCAAGTCATCTGTATCTCAAAGCACTATTGTTACGAAAAAAAACGTCTCTTCACAAATAATATCAGAGTGCCCGCCAATTATTCCCCAGGCTACACCCACTCACAACCGAACCGCAGAACTTACCAAAACCTGTAAAATGAGTGAGAGGTGGAGGATTAAGAATAAAGCTAAGTGAATGAAAGTAAGACCACATCATAGCATCAATCACAACCGCAGGATACCAAATAAACAAACAATCATGTTCCGGGAAAACCGGCAGTTTGGCTGGAACCTACAACCAATGCCGGCCAAAGCAAAGGTTTACCCATAGTTCATTTGTTATTCTCACACAGTATTACCCATAACATGCAACGAATGCATTAAAAGATCCAAATACTGATTAGACGATAGCAAACAAACCCAGCCCATATGCCTAGCCGAAACTAACTTCCCAACAATCATGTATACATATCACTGACGCAACGATTAATTAACAACAACCAGTTCATTAATCATCAGATATAAAGTCTATCCATGCATCATTCCATAAATAGTTGCAACCAAAACCAGTTACAACTAATACCATCTGTGAGTTAAATGTCCACTTACCTCTTGTTCTCAATCTTCACTCAGTGGTCTAATGTGTAACACCGCCTTTGAAACCTTAAAAATCAGTTAAAATTCGAGTTTTTAAACTGCATGGGTCCGTTTGTAAATTGAATGTTTACCTGTTAGTTATCCTAACCAAATTTCAAAAACAAAGCAGCGGAATTTTCAAAAACAATAAACAAACCCAAGCCTATTAAACTATTACAATTTAAACACGTGTTTGGCGTATATACAAATATACAAAACAAAACTTGCCAAACACGACAACCGGTGTTACTTTACTAAACCGACCATTGTATATATATTATATACCAAAAGCAGTGTTCCACAACAAGCCCGTACAAATGCATAAGGGTTCCCATCTCACCAGGTCTGCCTATACTTTGTCTGAAAAATGGAAACAACAACAGGATTAGCTATATAAAATAGCTAGTGAATACAGACAGGTATGAGTGCAATAATAGCAAGTCATGAATCAAATATGAGCATACAATTCTATCCTAACATTTAGCGGTAATGCTGACATGTCCAGCAGTGCTATATCTTGTCAGATAGCTAGTCCGGCTCAATAACAACCACCGGGGGAATCAAACACTGCCAACCGTTTTGGTTTCATCACCTAAGTGACTCCACCTACTCGTTACAGAGCCAGAGGCTCATTAGGCTCAGCCAGTTAAGGCAATCACCCCATAAGTTAAAGGAATGGCACTCGAGTACCATTAGTCCCGAACAATTACCCGAAGGCCCCTGAGACCCAGCCGAAGCTGACCTTTCATGCACATGTGTCCGGACTTTTCACATAGCTCATCATTATCTCATAAAAGAGATCATAGCATGCATGCTTTCACATATGAAATCATATATATCCAGATATCTCAATAAATATGCATGTATTTAAATACATGCCAAATATATCATACTTCATGTCAATAACTTGTTTCTAAGCTTATATATATAAATATACAAGTCTATTTGCATAAAAATAGCATACCGTGTTCATTTAAACAATTAGCATTCAAAAACCTCCTTTATTGGATTCATACAAGTCGGTACTCACCTTGGTGCTCAATTATAATTCAAATACGGATTTGGCCTTCCTTGAATGTTTAAGTACCTATTGTTTACATAAAGGCCCATTTAAATACCACAAATCACATACAAATGCTAATTTTGGTGTTAAGTTCTCTAATTGTGTCTAAGTTAGCAAAAATGTTCAAACTAACCCAAATACCCCAAAATTGGTCAAAAGTGATACAACCATAGCCCAAATAACCTGAACATTGAAAAATAGGTTTTTGTTTGCTGCTGCTATGGTCGCGCCGTGACACCCTAATGGGTCGCGCCGCGACATTCATCTAGGGCCACGAACAGGTGTTCTGCACAGCCTATAACCATTCTAAAACTCAAGTTTGACATTTATTTAATTAATTCTAGGTTATGTACAAGCTTTGGGGCATCATTTGGAGTGTAAAAACATTAACATAACTTACTATAACATCAAATTCAAGATTAATCCATGAATTCTCCATTTAGGACCCATTTGGTCAAATTCTTGAATTACAACCAAGATAGCAACTTTAATTACTAAAATCAGTTCCAATCAACTCTTAAATGATTCTAGAACATATTATAATCCAAAAATCTAAGCTTTATTGGCTAAATTCGTTTTACCCATTTTTGACCTAAAACCTAAAATGAAGAACAAAGGAAGAGGGAACTTACTATTAGCAAGATGATGATGATGAGAAGCTTATGAACAAATTAGGACTTTATTAGAGCTTAATTTCCAGCTTCAATTTAATCCTTGATTGAACTTTCTCCTTCAAGAACAAGAGATGAGAGAATAAACGTGAGGTGTTTGTGTTTCTGATGGTGTTTGTGTGTGTGTATAGATGATATAAGTGAGAACCGACCCAAGTTCTCATCTATCTCTTAAAAAGGTATTTTGTTCCCCTTTTCAACATACAACACAACACCCGAGTAACCGTTTCAACTAACGAGGATATTTTTGGAAACCTCGTTTGAAACCAGTTATTATTTTATAATTCTTTTCTATTTTTATTACTATTTTTAATTTCACATTTATCTGGCCAATAACTAATTTATATTAATTCTTACAAATATATTTATATTTAATTCATTTAAATAAATCGACATACCAAATGGAACACGCGAATAGGCCATATTTGAGGATGTTACATAATGTTACTGAGTCTTGTCCGTGCCTGAGAACACAATAAAACCGAAATCAGTGTTTGATTCATAAATATATCAACACATATATTTATACCCATTCTAACTATGCATAACAAGTCAGATAGCAAAGATTGAAAGTGTTGTGAATACCAGATAACTCAGGAGGTAATTCAAGAGATATAGTTTGCTCGTTGACTTTTCGGATAATCTTGAATGGACCAATGTAACGTGGACTCAGCTTGCCTTTGCTTCCAAACCGAATTACACCCTTCCAAGGGGATACCTTCAAGAATACCCTATCGCCTTCACTGAATTCAACAGGTCGGCGCTTTGGGTCTGCATATATCTTTTGACGATCACGAGCCGCTTTAAGTTTCTCCAGAGCTATCTTGACTTTATCAGAAGTGATCTGCATAATTTCAGGTCCGGCATACTGCTTCTCACCCGGTTCAAGCCAACAAGTGGGAGTGCGGCAACGCCTCCCGTATAACATCTCATATGGTGGCATCGCAATGCTAGAATGATAAGAGTTGTTATAAGAAAAGTCTATCAAAGGGAGATGAGAATCCCAAGAACCACCATATTCAAGTACACATGCCCTAAGCATGTCTTCAAGAGTCTGAATTGTTCTTTCAGACTGATCATCCGTTTGTAGATGATAAGCAGTACTCAGATGAACCCGTGTGCCAAGCTCACGTTGCAAGCTTTGCCAGAAATTAGACACGAAACGAGAGTCACGGTCAGAGACAATAGAACAAGGTAAACCGTGACGAGTGACTATCTCGTTGATATAGAGTTGAGCTAGGCGTGTCAATGATGCAGGTTCGTTTGTAGCAAGAAAATGGGCACTTTTGGTCAAACGGTCAACAATGACCCAAATCATATTATGCCCCTTAAGTGTAGGTAGCTTGGTGACAAAATCCATTGTAATATGATCCCACTTCCATTCTGTAATATCGAGTTGTTGCAGATTGCCATAAGGCCTTTGATGCTCGGTTTTGACCTGTGCACATATTTGACACTTCTCCACGAATGAAGCAATGTCTCTTTTAAGAGTAGGGCACCAATACAGCTTCTTGAGATCATAATACATCTTTGTAATACCTGGATGAATAGACAACCTGGAATTATGAGCTTCTTCTAGTATCAACTCACAGTTGCCTCCAATTAATGGTACCCAGATTCGGGATTGAAAAGTCTTCAAACCCCGACTATCTTCAGCTAGTTGATCCTTTATCTTCCTCATAGTCTCAGCTTTCAGATTTTCCTCCTGTAGAGCCAATTGTTGTGATTCTTTCGATTTTGTAATAATATCAGGAACCACAGTTAGCTTCATGAATTTGGCTTCAGTTGAAACCCCTTTTCTGCTCAAGGCATCAGCTACTACATTAGCTTTGCCTGGATGATAACGGATCTCACAATCATAGTCTTTGATTAACTCAATCCAGCGTCGTTTCCTCATATTGAGTTCTTTTTGAGAAAAGACATATTGTAAGCTTCTATGATCCATGCATACAATACATTTTGTGCCATATAAGTAATGTCTCCACAACTTCAATGCAAATACAACTGCTGCGAGTTCAAGATCGTGTGTTGGGTAGTTCTTTTCATGTGGTTTTAATTGCCTTGAAGCATAGGCAATCACATTATCGCGTTGCATTAGAACACAACCCAATCCAGAATAAGATGCATCACAATAGACGATAAAATCCTCCGACCCGTTAGGTAATGTAAGAATCGGAGCTTCACATAATAGCCGCTTCAAGGATTGAAAGGATTGCTCCTGTGCATCAGACCACACATAAGAAACATCCTTCCGCGTTAGTTTAGTAAGAGGACCAGCGAGTTTAGAAAAATCACGGATAAACCGCCGATAATAGCCAGCTAGACCAAGAAAACTCTTGATCTCTGTAGGAGTTTTGGGAACCTCCCAATTCATAACTGCCTCTACTTTAGCAGGGTCTACTTTAACACCATCCCTGCAGATAACATGGCCAAGAAAATGCACCTCCCGAAGCCAAAACTCAAATTTAGAAAGTTTAGCATAAAGTTGTTCTCGTCTGAGAGTATCGAGAACTTGACGAAGGTGTGATTCATGTTCAGCTTCAGTTTTTGAAAAGATCAAGATGACATCAATAAAGACTATCACGAACCTGTCCAGAAATGGACGACAAACTCGGTTCATTAGATCCATGAAGATAGCTGGTGCATTGGTTAAGCCGAATGGCATAACCAAGAATTCATAATGGCCGTAACGTGTACGAAAGGCAGTCTTCGGTATGTCTTCAGTATGAACCCGTACCTGATGATACCCTGATCAAAGGTCAATCTTGGAAAAGCACGTTGCTCCCTGCAGTTGATCAAACAAGTCATCTATGCGCGGGAGTGGGTATTTGTTCTTTACAGTTCGCTTATTAAGCTCCCTGTAATCTATGCACATTCGCATAGTGCCATCTTTCTTCTTGACGAATAAAACTGGAGCTCCCCTAGGAGAAGAGCTCGGGCGAATGAAGCCCTTGTCAAGTCGTTCTTGTATTTGATTCATCATCTCGCGGATCTCTGAAGGAGCGAGACGATATGGAGCTTTAGCTACCGGAGTAGCTCATGGAATAAGATCGATCTTGTATTCAATATCCCTGACTGGAGGTAGCCCGGGTAATTCATCTGGAAACACCTCAGGATATTCTGACACTATCCTGATGTCTTCAACCGGTTGCTTCTCCATCTTAGCATCAATTACATATGCTAAGTAGGATATACAACCTTTCGCCAATGATTTTGAAGCTTTGATAACCGAGATGATAGGAATGTCAGATTCCCGTCCTTCCCCCCTTGCTATTGCATAAGACCCGTCTAATAAAGGAAACTTAATAATCTTTTTAGAACACAGAATCTCAGCATTGCGAGTACTGAGCCAGTCCATTCCAATCACAATATCAAACCCAGCAATAGGCATGATAAGGAATGAAATAGGAAAACTAATGCCATCAATGTAGATAACCGCGATAGGAACTTTATCAGCAACAGAAACTATTCTACCATTAGCGGTTTCTACTTTAATCGGATCAATTAATGCAGATGTAGTCAATTGCAGCTTATGACAAAAAGATACCGAGACAAAAGAATAAGTAGCCCCGGAATCAAACAATACACATGCTGGGGTATAATTAACAAAGAAAGTACCCGTAATCACATCCCCTGCAATCTTGGCCTCCTCGGCCATCATCTGGAACGCACGCCCTTTAGCACGTGGGGCGCCGTCTTTCTTCGGCTTAGACGATGATCCTCCAGCTCGTGTGTTAGAACCCTATGGGATTTGGCGATTCTGTGCCCTGGCTGACGACTTTGAAGCAGGCATCCTCCTTAAACCTGCAATCCTCCACTGGGTGTCCTTTGATACCACATCTAGCACATCTTCTGGTAGCTCTAGAACACTCACCAGAATGGGTGGAACAGCATTGGTTGCACCATGAGCCTTCAGATTTAGGCTTCTTGTAATCCCCAGATTTAATACCTACAGAAGATTGTCCTTTTAAAGGACTTGGGTTTGAAGAGGATTGAAACTTCCTCTTATTGCTTCCTCCTGCAGATTCGCCCCTACATTGAATGCGATCACCCTCCATTTGTCGAGCTATCTCAAATGCTCGATCCAAATCACTTGCCGCTCTGACATGTGCTCGAAACTCCAAGGGTAATGTGGCAACAAACTTTCTTATCTTCAGATTCTCATCAGTTAATAAATGAGGTACAAACCTTATTTTGTCAGAAAAAGCACTGATGTGTTGCTCCATAGTCTTATCCCCTTTTTGGAGATTGTTGAACTCACGCTCCATGCGTTCCATATCATATTCAGTGTTGTACTTCTTCTGCACTTTCTCTGAGAATTGTTCCCAAACCAAGGCTTCAAGTACCTCCTTTCTGATAGAGGCTTTGACCGTGTCCCACCAGTATATGGCACGACCCTTCAACATCCGAACAGCATACCTGACGCGGTACTCGGACTCACATTCGCAGGACTCAAAGGCCTGCTCCATCTCTCTGATCCACCTCATGGTAACTACAGGGTCATCACTCCCCTCAAAGGTAGGTGGGTGGCATGATAGGAATTTCTTATAAGAACATGGCTTGCGGGTTGGTCTACCCAAAGCCGAGTTAAGTAAAAGCTCTTTTGCAGTACGGAGCTCCTCCTCAAGGCGTCTGATATACGCCTGTTGCACATTCTCAGCTGGTGCACCTTCAGAATGGTGCTGTGACTGCTCATCTGTAGCCTGCTGAGGAGGTATATGGGAGGATTCGTCCTCCATCTCCTTAAGTGCTTGTTCAGTAGCACCCGGTTGTGCAAACATAATTCAACTTTAGCTATATGAAAGAAGGATTATTCATTATAGCAATTATACTTACACATAAACATATAGACTAGCTATTAACCAGTATTTATCATATAACTCTCATACTCAAATCCCTTTACCCAATTAGGAACACTTCATAATGGTCGGGCCCGAGTTTGAGATTGAATACTCTTTCAAGTACCCAATTCCCTCAAACTTAGGCTCTGATACCTAACTTGTAACACCCCCTTTGAAACCTTAAAAATCAGTTAAAATTCGAGTTTTTAAACTGCATGGGTCCGTTTGTAAATTGAATGTTTACTTGTTAGTTATCCTAACCGAATTTCAAAAACAAAGTAGCGGAATTTTCAAAAACAATAAACAAACCCAAGCCTATTAAACTATTACAATTTAAACACGTGTTTGGCGTATATACGAATATACAAAACAAAACTTGCCAAACACGACAACCGGTGTTACTTTACTAAACCGACCATTGTATATATATTATATACCAAAAGCAGTGTTCCACAACAAGCCCGTACAAATGCATAAGGGTTCCCATCTCACCAGGCCTGCCTATACTTTGTCTGAAAAATGGAAACAACAACAGGATTAGCTATATAAAATAGCTAGTGAATACAGACAGGTATGAGAGCAATAATAGCAAGTCATGAATCAAATATGAGCATACAATGCTATCCTAACATTTAGCGGTAATGCTGACATGTCCAGCAGTGCTATATCTTGCCAGATAGCTAGTCTGGCTCAATAACAACCACTGGGGGAATCAAACACTGCCAACCGTGTTGGTTTCATCACCTAAGTGACTCCACCTGCTCGTTACAGAGCCAGAGGCTCATTAGGCTCAGCCAGTTAAGGCAATCACCCCATAAGTTAAAGAAATGGCACTCGAGTACCATTAGTCCCGAACAATTGCCCGAAGGCCCCTGAGACCCAGCCGAAGCTGACCTTTCATGCACATGTGTCCGGACTTTTCACATAGCTCATCATTATCTCATAAAAGAGATCATAGCATGCATACTTTCACATATGAAATCATATATATCCAGATATCTCAATAAATATGCATGTATTTAAATACATGCCAAATATATCATACTTCATGTCAATAACTTGTTTCTAAGCTTATATATATAAATATACAAGTCTATTTGCATAAAAATAGCATACCGTGTTCATTTAAACAATTAGCATTCAAAAACCTCCTTTATTGGATTCATACAAGTCGGTACTCACCTTGGTGCTCAATTATAATTCAAATACGGATTTGGCCTTCCTTGAATGTTTAAATACCTATTGTTTACATAAAGGCCCATTTAAATACCACAAATCACATACAAATGCTAATTCTAGTGTTAAGTTCTCTAATTGTGTCTAAGTTAGCAAAAATGTTCAAACTAACCCAAATACCCCAAAATTGGTCAAAAGTGATACAACCATAGCCCAAATAACCTGAACATTGAAAAATAGGTTTCTGTTTGCTGCTGCTATGGTCGCGCCGCGACATTCATCCAGGGCCACGAACAGGTGTTCTGCACAGCCTATAACCATTCCAAAACTCAAGTTTGACATTTATTTAATTAAGTCCAGGTTATGTACAAGCTTTGGGGCATCATTTGGAGTGTAAAAACATTAACATAACTTACTATAACATCAAATTCAAGATTAATCCATGAATTCTCCATTTAGGACCCATTTGGTCAAATTCTTGATTTACAACCAAGATAGCAACTTTAATTACTAAAATCAGTTCCAATCAACTCTTAAATGATTCTAGAACAGATTATAATCTAAAAATCTAAGCTTTATTGGCTAAATTCGTTTTACCCATTTTTGACCTAAAACCTAAAATGAAGAACAAAGGAAGAGGGAACTTACTATTAGCAAGATGATGATGATGAGAAGCTTATGAACAGATTACGACTTGATTAGAGCTTAATTTCCAGCTTCAATTTAATCCTTGATTGAACTTTCTCCTTCAAGAACAAGAGATGAGAGAATAAACGTGAGGTGTGTGTGTTTCTGATGGTGTTTGTGTGTGTGTACAGATGATATAAGTGAGAACCGACCCAAGTTCTCATTTATCTCTTTAAAAGGTATTTTGTTCCCCTTTTCAACATACAACACAACACCCGAGTAACCGTTTCAACTGACGAGGATATTTTTGGAAACCTCGTTTGAAACCAGTTATTATTTTATAATTCTTTTCTATTTTTATTACTATTTTTAATTTTACATTTATCTGGCCAATAACTAATTTCTGTTAATTCTTACAAATATATTTATATTTAATTCATTTAAATAAATCGACATACCAAATGGAACACGCGAATAGGCCATATTTGAGGATGTTACATAATGTTACTGAGTCTTGTCCGTGTCTGAGAACACAATAAAACCGAAATCAGTATTTGATTCATAAATATATCAACACATATATTTATACCCATTCTAACTATGCATAACAAGTTAGAAATACCCAACATGTCTATCCATGCATCACTAGTCGCGTCGCGACCAGCCAACGCGTCGCGTCGCGATGCTTCTTCGAGCTAAAGTACACTTCGAGCTCCCCTTCGAATTCGGAATAACATAAGATCACGCCGCGATCTTTTAACGGGATCTTCGAACCATGACTTCGAATAAGCATTTCAAGCAACCACATTGAATTCGAAATAAAAGGATCGCGCCGCGACCCTAATACTCGTCGCGCCGCGAACTTTAATATATCCAAATTCATCATCTTCTTCCTCATCGTACAACAAGACTTCATAACAATAATATCCAGTAATTTCGAAATTTACTAATACTTATCCAAAACATGTATAAACATTATTTAACATGTTTAACATCATCATGGACACATTAAAACTCAAGAATACAACAAAATCAACTTAACCCATTTGTCAAGTTTCTTCCATAATCAACAACCATGGTGTTCTTCACAGAAAAACCCAGCAACAATTATCAACAAATAATCAGCATGCTGGACATGAATCTTAACTTAAACAAATAAGAAAACATACCAACCTCAATATTGAATTAAACAACTTCAAAATCCAAGTTTCAAGGTTGTTCTTATTTTCCTCTTCTCAAAACACACACACCACACACTCCAGCAAGTTTCTTAAAATGAGGAGGTGACTTTTGTGAATCTTGACTTATCTAAAACACACGTACACACTTTTTCTTCAATAACCAAGTAAGAAGTGTCAAACCCTTATTAATTCACATATATCCTCTCATTCATGCATACGTACACATACATACTTACATATATACATTTCCTAATCAATTTATTAATTGATTTAATCAAATTATATATCATCATTATCCTTACTAGTTAATCTCCATTAATTAATTCTCCAAAATTAATTAACACACAACGAGATATTATCTATAATTCTCGTACTAAACCCAACTTTATCTAATTCATGAAATCATGCGATATCAAATATACATTTTAAATCACATAATCAAATATAATTATGTAATATTCCAAATTTTCGAACACTATCTATATTGACTAATAATGGGTTTAAAAGGTTAACGAAATAAATTATAGATAAATTGGAAAATTTAGTGTATACAAGAGTGATTATGGTTATTTAATAATATTTGTCCATGAGGTATGAATACTAATGCACAGGGTACAAACGACTAAAGCTTTAAATATTTGGTGCTATCAATATTATGATTTAAGGGTTATAGGTGTATTATTGATGTAACTTGGAGGGGTTAAAAGTGAAAAGGGAAGGAAGTGCAAGGTTTATAATGCAAAGCATATGCAAATGGGAGGACTAGGAGTGTAAATTGTGTGTATAGGTGTATTTGACCCATTTAAGGGTCAAACATCTTCATAATTTCTGGAAGCATCGAAAATGAAGGAGGAAAAGGGAGGTAGAAGAAGATCTTAGAAGAGAAAGAAGAAATCAAGGGAATATGGGTAGTTTAGGTGATTAAATCCAAAATTTTGGGTGTTTGCTCTTCATCTTCTTCATCCTTGAGCTTGGATTTAAACAAAGGAAGTAACTAATCAAGTGGGTTATGGAATCAAGTAAGTTTCAACTTGAATTTGTGTTTGATTTGAGTAATACATGTTGTATATGGTGATTTATTGTTGATATATTGTGAAAAGGTTCGTAAATGGGTCAAAACCCATCAAGTTGAGCTCAATCCTCTTAGGCTATGTTAGAAACTTGTTTGTTATGTCTCTAGAACTGATTTTTGTGATCAAAGAAGCTCTTAGAGTTGAGAAGATGATTTTAAGTATTTTGGTGTTTGTTTGACAATAGTAGTCAAATGGGTCAAGATTTCCAAGTTAAAGTTTAGCTACTCAATCATAATTGTTTTTAGAGTTAGAAGTTGTTTTTGGGGCTGTTTTGAAGTATAAATAAGTCATCAAACATGTTGCAAAAAGAACTTGTTGAATTGGTATCTAATTGAAGAACAAAGAACAAAGCTGTGATGTGCAGAGCTGGTCGCGACGCGACGCGTCGCGTGCAAAAATGTGTTGTTTGTTCTAGAGAATTTCTCGCGGCGCGAGGATATGTGTTTTGCGGCGCGAGACACCCTGAAAACACCAGAATGCATGTTTTGACCCCTTTAGACCTTGTATATGATTGGGGATTGATTTTAGTGGTTATAGGAGGTGTAAATAGAGTCTTTTAAGACCCGAAAGGGTGTCTAAGACTAGAATGGAGTCTAGAAACTTTGCTTTTGGTTAACTTATGTTAGTTAACCTTGTGTTTTGTGATCATAGGCTTGTGATCAAGTGTTTGGACTTTGGTTTGGATGGGGTGGTGATCCTCATCACACCCTCAGGTGAGTACACCCTGCGGATACCCAACTTTTGCTTAAAAGTTTCAAGTCATCATGATATGCTTTGTTTGTTTGGCAATTGTTGATAAAACTTGTTGAATGAAAGTTTGTGGAACTAATGAATTGTTTCATAATGCGGGTTATATGTTTTACAAGTGTTTATGAAGTTTTTGAACTTAAAGAATGTGAAAACCATGGATTGTTTTATACTGTGATTTTACGTGAATTACAAATGCTTTATGAAGCTCTTGGATTCAAAGAAAGTGGAAATTGTGAATTTAATTTTAAATGTGTTTTAATGATGATTTTCAAAGTAAGGCCATTGCTCCATTTAGAGATGGTCTATGTTTATGTTATGCTTCAATTAATGGTTTTGAAACATGATACTCCATGTTGGAGTGAACGTTGATTTTGAAACAAAAAGACATGGTTTTGAGTTAATGAAACTCATGTTTTCACTAAAGATGTTTTTGAGATGCCAAATGTGGATTTGATTGTTGAGCATTTATGCTCAAGAGATATAATTGAGACACTTATGTGTTTCTTGATAAGCTTGTATGCTTGAGATATTTGGCCTTGTTGGCATGTGATTCATGTGACTCTTCGGGGTAAGTGATTATGTGACCCTTCGGGGTATGTGCTTATGTGACCCTTCGGGGTATATGTGATTTGGTCCGGACCACTGTGTGATATGAACTCTGTACCATAGGGTTCCTAGCCATTGAGACGTACACAGAGGTTCATGTGGCTTCGGCAATTGAGGAACCGCGAGGTACGGGTGGTTGAGAAATCAGTGCAGAGAGTGGAGGGGTATGTCAGTAGCCATCAAGACCGTGTGGGTTCATTGGGCTGACGAGCCACAGAACCTGGGGCAACACGAGTGGATTTGGTGAACAGGGCATGCGCTCCAGATAACCGTTGTATGGTGGACTGCTTCGTGCATCCCCCACCTTGACGGGGTGATGTGGCTATCCTCCATGTGGGCACGTGTTGACCGTGGCTAGCTACCACGTTGATACATTGTGGCCCAATGGACAGACCCGCATCCTTATGTGCTTATGTGTATACTTTTAAAGTATATTGATTGTCAAACGTGTGTTTTCAAAAGAGAAAAAGGATGACTTGGTTTTGATAAAACGAATGTTTTTGGTTGTACTTACTAGCTATGTTTATAGCTAACCCAGTGTGTTAAAATGTTTTGTATCCGCATGTTGTATAGAGGCCTTGGTGAGGCGGGTAGATGCCCTGGGCATAGTACTTGATTGATTGCATTTCCGGTAATCTTGGATTTCCTACTCTATATTTATGGTCGTGAGATTGACTGTGGTAACACCCAAGGTTTTGGATTATAAATATTGAAAATGTTTATTGTCGAAATATTTATAGAAAATGAAAATGCTTCCACGATTATGTGTAAAATGTGTTTCAAATTGGGGTTTGAAAAAGTTTAAATTTGGACTGAAAATCAGGGTGTTACAAATTACCCGTACACAAACGCGATTAAACTTACCACCGACCTGCCCACAACTAGGCCGGGTTTTCGGATGTTACAGTAGGTTTCTGGGCTAATCGTTTAGGCCTGGATTAGGCCAAGGATTTGGGCTCATTCTGTTGTGCTGTAGCGATAGTGGGTTGGATTGTATTATTGTACCTTAGCGTATGTCAAGCCTCAAGACATAATAGGTTTTTTAAAATCATGAGATTTACTTAACTATTGAATATATGTTTAAATTTCATCCAAACGACCGATCAAACCAAACCAAATATTGTTAACTCTTTAATTTTTATGAACTTAAACATAATTATGGAACAATGTGATTTTTTATTCTAAAGATTCCTCGTTGTAGATGGTATCCGAAGTTAACAATCACCATGAGAACATGTTAGTTTAATATTTTTCATACTGCGGTGGAAATTTCTTGGAAGGGGAAGAAATGTAAATTAAGTCCTTCTAGAAAAATGATGATCATGTAAATTAAAAAGCTGTTAGGTGTATAGATCAAGATTATTACATTCCGTTGAAGGTTAATAAAGAAAAAAAATTAAATTTTAATTCATTTATCGACTTAATTAGTAATTTTTTATTTGCTTTTAGAAAAAAGTAATTGTTTTTATTATATTTCGATAATTAAATTGTTTTTGTTTTATTAAAAACACTTTTACAACCAATTAAAAAAATAAGACCAGGGGGCTATTTGTTTGCTTCAGTATTCAATGCTTAATGCTAAATCGTTCAGTATTCAACGTATTTGATTGTCGTCTTTAAATGAAAACTATGCTGAATGAAACAAAAGAATCGTACTAAATCATTTCACATTAATTTACATTCTGAATAATTAAGTATCGTGTATTTAGTTTAATACTCTTTCTTTCACACGTTGTATTTTTAAACAATTATATATTATAATATAATAAATCACTATTAAAGTTTAAATGGTAATTTGCATCATTTAGATTGTTCATTCAAAATAGAACACTTATCAAACAGCATGTCACATTCGAATGCAGTTTAATACAAAGTCTTGGAATTATTTAGCCCATATAATCATTTAGTGTTTAATTATTCTGTTTTAACAAACAGCTACTAAAATATTTTAAAATAAAGAAAATTGTGAAAGAAAACCCGCAACTCTAAGATTCAAACTTGCAATATCATGAGACTAAACTAAAATCTGCAACACTAATCCTGTATTGAGTTGGTTTTACTAGGCGAACCCTAACTTCGAACCTAGAACTCAAATATGGCTAACTCAAGTTGAAACAAAACCAATTACTAACAAAAATAACACAAATTGTAACTCGCAACTCTAATCGTATTCGTTTCCAGTGGAGAAAAGTCTAAGCTTCAAACTTGAAATTGTACATTGTTAGGAAACTAAAAGAAACAAGGGATCATGTTGGGTGTTGGTTTCGGTAAGGGTTATAGTTTATACATAACAACTTTTTAACATACACAAAAATAAGGACTTTTATCCGCCTACTAACCTACTAACTTTTATTCTCATCCATAAATTTAAAAGTATAATAGCTCAAATAATCATTTTTTATTGTTTATAGTAAAAAATTGATATGCACAAAACAATACCCTTTCCTTAAAAAGTAGCCGGAGTAAGTAGCAAAAAAGAAAGAGGTGACGAGTAGTTAACTGATAAGCCGTTTTCCCTTATTAATTTTGAGCAAGACAAATATTTTTGTATTTAAAAAGTATTAAAAAGCTAATCATTAAACTAATAAATTATTAAAAGTTTAATTAGTGATTTTTATAACACAACTGATGTCTAAAAAGAAAAAGTAATCTACATATACACTAACCACTCTAGCTCTTTTGATAAATTAATCTTATTTTGATAAGTATATCTTTATATTGTAACAGTTCATTCATTAATTACATGACATTTTTAATGTTATTAAAAGAAATTAGGCACCGACTAGTATTGGTATATGTATTTTTTTCATATGATTTAATAATTTAAAATACCACTTTTAACCACAACAATAATAATAATAATGTTTAATCTTTTTCTTTAATCTTTAATCTTAAATCTTTAATATATATTAAAAGAATATAATTATGATGTTATCATCTTAGTTTTAGAATTTTTTCTACCAATTATATCTTTTTATTTTCTTAATTGACTTTAGAATTAATTGTTTTCACATAAAAAAACTTAAGCATTGCATATTGTTTAAAATTTTATTTTATTCATTTAATTTTTTAAAATTTATTTTATTCTTCCCCGTGTTTATACATGAGAAATAATAATGTTGATATCGATTATTCACACAAACAAAATCAAAACACATTAACTAATTAACTAATCAAAATATACATCGGGTCCTCGACGTCGATATTTAATTTTATTACCATTACTTTTAAGTTATAATTGCTTAAACAAAACATATTTGATTTTTTAAAATATCAAATCAATTAAATAAATGTACTTTATCATGGACTAGCGACCAAAATTCTTAACTATTTAACCATACTAAAAGTATTGTTTTAATATTTTAACTGCTTCGATCGTCTAGTTACGATTAATACAAAAAGTCAGTAAATGTAAAACTATGATTATCAAGATATATAACTATATATTATGTTCTTGAGTTTTTTAAGTAGAGAAATTAAAAGAAATCAATCGATGTTATCTGTGGTTATTTTTAAAACAATCCTTTGATCAAAACTCCAAAAATTAGTTCCTTAACATCTTCCGCTACGCATGGCCCGAAACCTTTCGGGAATGTTTGGATTGCATTTGGGTGACTCAGGTACACCCCCCTCTTCGGGTTAGCTATCGGTTCCCCGAACCCGAGCTCGCCCGCATATTTCCTTTTTTTAGTAAGAGAGAGTGAGTAGAAAAATATTGATTTGTTTGAATTAAGCTATACCTGAGTTTCGCGTAAGAGAAAAAAAATAAAAAAAATAATGTGTCGTCGAAGTGACAATTGTCTTAATAAACACCCGATACTCATGATCTAAGGGACAAATAGATTATCCCGTACAACACGGACATAATGGTTAAACAAAAGTGCAAATTAATTATTCATGTTAAATTAAATAATTATGTCAAAGATGAGTACGTGGTCAAAGTTGATGGCTTTCTTGTCAAGCCCATTGGTCTATAAATACCACAAAGTTGATGCACATTTCATCACCAACAGAAAATCATTTTTCTCATATATTTGCATAATCTTTAGAAACAAGTTCTTGATCATGACGTCCGTTTCTATCGATGTTGAGATTGCTTCTCAATTCCCTGCCGAAAGGGTTTTTAAGGTATTTAGTGATTTCGACAATATCGCACCCAAGGTGAATCCCGAAGTTTTCAAATCTATTGAGACTGTCGAAGGAAATGGAGGTGTTGGAACGATAAAGATCTTCACATTCGGTGATGGTATGAAAGTGAATCTATTAAATTTAAATTAATTTTATTATCATACTCGCTAAAGTTGTTCTTTTTAATTCTTAAGAATTATACTCATGAAGTGTATTGTTGTTTTGTTATGCTTTTTTTAATACAGTTGTTCCCTTTACAACTGGAAAATATAAGGTTGATGCCGTCGACCCGAGCGCCTTCAGTTATAGCTACTCATTCATCGAAGGTGATAACTTGATGGGCATACTAGACTCTATCACTACCCATGTTAAGGTTGTACCTTCTTCGGACGGTGGAAGTGTGTACAAGCAAACCGTTATTTATAACTGCAAAGGTGATGAAAAACCATCAGAAGATATTCTCAAAGTTGAGAAAGATATATATGAGAAAACCTACAAAGCTATCGAGGCTTATGCTGCTGCTCATCCGGAAATTTACTAAATATTTCAAGTGATATTTTCCAGTATGCCTAAAGCTTTTCTTGAGTGTGTTTTTTGGCTTCCTTTTTTTTCTAATAAAGTTTGAAATAATGGACAAGGTTCCAATTATATAATTGTTGTAATATGTTCCTGTTTCTCATTAAAAGAATGATGAGTTAATTCACTATAAGACTTATCTCTCTATCAAATTTATAAACTATCAATTATTATTTTTTCATTACTGAATATGAAGTGTTCCATTTACCCATAGCACAAGTATATCTAGCAATCTAGACTACTTAGAGTATATGGAGTGGGTGATTAATGGATGTGGTGGGGTAACTACTTGGGTTTGGAGGGGGGGGGGGGGGGGGGGGGGGGAGAAAAGGGTGGTGCGAGAGGAGTTGTGGTATTCATGTAGTCATTACATCTTGATGGGTGTGTGGAGAGAAGATGTGTGCCACTTAGCTTTTTAACTTCTTTTTTTTTTAATTTTGATTTGTTACATGTTGATGGATGTGTGGAGAGGAGATGTGTGCCACTTAGCTTTTTAACTTCTTTTTTTAAAATTTTGATTGGTTAGGTAGGTAATATGTGAATCCTATAATTTGGTGTGACGAGAAATGATCACTACAAGATTTAGTAGTTGATTAAGTAATAGGAATAAAAAAATAAGGTCACGTTGTAGTTTGTGTGGTTCAATATGACCACTCATTGTACTCTTAGAATGTCACATCTTTACTTTACCAATTTAGCCAAACTTTTAAAGGGTGCTATTATTCGTCATTTCTCCCCTCACATACCTATATATCAAATCACCTATATATAATTTTTAATATAGCTTTTTTCACTCAAAAATATAATATCAAGAGGGTTGTTTAGATGATGTGTGAGGTATTAATAGAATCACCCCTTTTAAATTATTTATTCTCACCGTATACGTCAATTATCTTGTGGCGGATCTAGAAATTAGAATTCGGGTATATACAATTATCAATGAGATGATTATCTATTTTAACATTTTAAAATATAACTATACCTTATTCTCCTTTACTAGTGCGGACTTAGTGTCTTAAATTTTATTGGGTTGGTTCGTAGTGTCATAAAATCAACCCAATCATCATATAATAATACTTGCAAGAAAATTAAATTAAATAGAAAGAAGACAAAAATAATAATACACTAATACAAACGCATATTTTTAAATTAGAAGGTAAAGGGATTACGGGTATTACATAAGGGAATCTAAAAATAATATAAAATAATATACGGAATAATTCTGAATTAAAAAACAAATAATATTGTAATAAATTGAAAAAACTTAAAATCTTACAAAGATAGTAAAGAAATTCCACAAGAATATATTGATCAAAACAAATAATGTTGTAATTCTCATCATAAAGATGATTTGAGAAAGATGGGTATACAACTTCAGTAATCGAATGAACATGATCTCCATTTGAATTAATCAAAACATCCTGAGGAAATTGTATATTAGCTTCTCCGTCATTTGGCTCACCAACATTTCCCTCTCCAATATCTAAGATCCAATCTGCAAATTTCTTTGTGTCTTCGAAATCCTCGTTACTTGAACCTGTCTGAAGACGCATGTTAGTTGTCAAACGCAGAACAGAACAATATTGTCAAATATATGATGAATTCAAGGAAGCGTTAACAATATCTTCTTTTTTTCCTTTAGGAATAACGGGAAGAATTTGTCTAAAGTCACCTCCAAAGACAACAACTTTTCCACCAAAAGGAATTGTACTGTACATTGATTTAGTTAGTAATAAGTCATATGTATGTACAAAGATAGAAAGGAAATACACCAACAGGATATTAATTTAGTATTAAACAGGAATGTTGTGTCGAAATCAATCTTGACAAAAGAGGGGAAATTCCACATGAATTAGCGTATACAATGATTTAGTTAGTAATAAGTTATATGTATGTACAAAGACAGATCGAAAATACACCAACAGGATATTAATTTACTATTAAACAGGAATGTTGTGTTCAAAATAAATATTAACAAAAAAGGGTAAATCCCGAATTAGTGTATACAGTTATTTAGTTAGTAATAAGTCATATGTATGTACAAAGACATAAAGGAAATACACCAACAGATTATTTAATTTAGTATTAAATAACTATTTACATTCACTTATCATATCATTCATCATAATGGTGTTTCGTGGACAAAACTGAGTGTAAATATGTTACCAGAAACACTTTAGGTGTTTTAACTATCTTGATGATAAACTTCATTGTTCTGCATAAAATTGAGGTTTAATATATTAGAAACAGAATTTTATAAATAAGTCCAATAATATATAAATCCTATCAAACAAACAATAAAAGATACACATCTGTAGTTAAAATATTTTGATTCAAAACAAAACATATGAATGATAACACACCTTTTCAATGAGTAATAACCATGTTAAAACAAAGAAAATAATATAAACAGACAATATTGATACTTGAATAAGTATTAGGCTCAACAAATGGCATAAAGTAATGGTTCAAAGTTTATGTTTTACAATAAATCCATCAGCACACATATTTTGATTTATATTAAAGTAATGAAATCAACTACAAATATTAACTCAAAACACATAATTTTAATAGAAGAACATGACAAATCTGTTATAATAAATACATTAGTAAACATGACCATAGATGTAAGTGGAGGAAATAATCTGAAAACATAAACTTTATAATGGAATCAACTAATCTGGTAACATACATAAAGTTGATATTTGACCACACATAATGTAAACCACTAAATAAAGAAATTTGAGAATTATAAACAAATCTACATTAATGTGTGTCATACAAAACTTAGAAACAGACAGTATACCTTTTTTTTAATCAAATGTTTCAAACAAATTTGAGATTTCATACATAACAACTATCAAACAAATAATAAAAGACTAACATGAGGATAAAAAATTTTGAAACAGAATTTGTAATATATTATGAACAACTATATCCCAAAACACATAACTATAATAGAAGAACATGATTAATATGTTGATTTATTGATTTATGTTATGTCCCAAAACACATAACTATAGAGTTGATCTTTGTTACAAAACCAAAATTTATTGATTTACGGACATGTCTCAGTATTGAAGGATTATCAACTATTATTAACCCAAAACACATGATTTTCATATAAAAACATGATCAATATGTTGGAATACCAAAAAAAGTAAACAAAAAAAACAAAACCTTAACCGTCTAACTATAATAAAAACTGTAAATGTAGTACAATATTTGCCCGCATATGATGTAAACCACAAAAGAAAGAAATTTGAGAATTATAAACAAATTGGGGTTAATGTGTGTCATACAAAACTTACAAAAGACAGTATACATCTTTATTCATAATAGAATGTTTCAAACAAATAATAAAGCTGAAATCGAATTTTATTATTAAAAATTGAGATTTGATACATAACCCCAATCAAACAAATATAAAAGATGAACAAATATATCCCAAAATACATAACTATGTCCCAAAAAACATAACTATAATAGAAGAACAACAATCAAAAAAATGTGTTGAATAAGTAATAACATTGGCACCTTAATTTATTGATTTATCAATTGTATCAGAATTCTAAACAAATAATATAAAAGCAAAAAAACTTAAAGACAGAAAGTATACCTCTTTTTTGAGATGAAAACAGCAAAAGAAACTTGATCCTAACAGAGGATGAATACTGGTCGTGTTCTTTGTTTTCCCACAAGAAACCCCATGTAACAAAGATAAAATAAACAATAAGTTAGATAAACTTTAATATAAATCAAAAACCCTAATTTTTGAATCACAGCAATATCAATAAACTTGGTATTGAAGAACTAGTAGGTTAAAAACCCATCTACCACACAAAAATTAAACAAAAAGCTATATAAACATCAAGGATTGAAAAACCCTAATTTCAATTCCCAAAGTCGACATCGAATTTTATAAACTGTATCTGAATTCTAAACAAATAATATAAAGGCAAAAAAACTTAAAGACATAAAGTATACCTGTTTTTTGAGATGAATACCGCAAAAGGAACTTGAATGTAACACAGAGGATGAAACACTGGTCGTCTTCTTTGTTTTCCCACAAGAAACACCATGTAACACAGATAAAATAAACAAAAAGTTAGATATGTTTACATGATTCAAAAACCCTAGTTTTCGAATCACAACAATAACAAAAAACTCGATATTGAAGAACAGGTAGGATAAAAACCCATATACCAACGAAAAATTAAACAAAAAGCTATATAAACTTCAAGGATTAAAAAACCCTAATTTCGATTCAGAAAAAAAACAGCAAACTCGACATCGAACAACCGGTAGAAAAAGAACGGACAAAAGGAAGCGAGAACTTGAAAAAAGATGTCGAATAGTACCTTCAAAGAAACGATCCTCTTCGTTACGAACGATCGTCGTGGAAGATGATGAAATCGCCGCTCTCGAAAAAGGTTAGGGCAAGTGAGAGAGACGAAGCTTCGACCGAATGATTTTTTCCTTACGAATATATGTCGGGTGACCCGTATAAGGGAGGATCCGCGCTTATGATTTAGCCGGATCTTTCCTCAAGTTTAAGTTTTATAAAAGGTAGTTGCTGAAGTGGAGGGTTCTTATTGGTTGAGAGAATTTTTTTTATTGCTATTTTTAATAAAAAAGTAAGTCTTTTAATAATATATATAGATTCTAGTTAGAGTTAATAGGTTTCTTATTTAGTTTTTTTATTTCTTTGAAAAACCATCGATCGAGACATAAAATTACAAATAAAAAAACATCATATAATAGTAGTTCGTGTGAAGTTCATGAAAGTGTCTCTAAACTCGATAAACATTACCGGTACAATCGTTTCACTAATAAAAGTAGTAATCACCTTTTCGTATCACTAGTAGTATCGTGATCATCACGTAAATGATTTCACTAATGATGATATGAATAACGTAGAGACATATTTACTATGAGAAGTAAGCATTTACACCATTAAAATATTCTATATTTTTCTACTAAATTTTTATACTTATTTTTACTCACAAGTTAAAAATAAATGTTGAATTAAAAGAGAAGATAAAGAAAAAGAATTAATAATTTATATAACAAGAGTATTTTCTGGCGACAAATTGAATTTTTTATAATTAATATAAGAATATTTTAAGTGTTCTCATTATTCTAATAGCATCTAGTTAGTTTCGATTTAGACAGCTACACGTTTTGAAGGTTTGCTGCCATTGTTCTAGAAGATCCTTGATTTTACATTTCGACCCCTCCACGATAGGCCGGCCATCATTTTAGTAAACATTAAAATAAAAAAAAATTATCAAGAAAGATAATTTAAATATCGTAAATTATTGATAAAGATAAAAACTACTTATTATTTATTATGTTACTGTTATTAACATATCATATATTCGTTATACTTTTATACTAGATCACATGGTAGTGATATATATATATATATATCGTTAGTTCATCATCTTTATTAATTAAAACTAGTTCTTCATCAATTTCTTTTTCATTTCAAATACAGATTTTGAAAACAAAATTTTGAAATAATTTATTGATGAACAAAATGCTTATATCTAAAAAGTGATTAATATGTTGGATTCATCAAAAAGAAAGTGATGAAGAACTAGTTTAAATAATAAAGATGATGAACTAACGATTATCAGTTGATATATATACCGAAAAATGATCAAATAATCATTCATTTTACCCTTTTTACTTTAGTTTTCTTTTTACTTGATCTCTACCCTATATATATAGGGCAAATTGTCGAGAAAGGTAACATAAATATTGAAATTTGCCAATAAAGGTAATGCCAATTTTTTTGGGCCAAGAAAGGATTCTAAATTTCAATTTCTAAATTATAAATTATTGAATGGTTGAGAATAATAATTCTGAATATATTCTCGTTAGGATTTATGAAAATCGTATGGATAAGTTGTAAGTCGGATAGAAAACCAGGATATCCGCTAGTTAAATCACTAACTTTAAAGTCGGTCAACTTCTCTCCCTTTTGTTTCTTCACTTTTTCAACCATCATTATTCATTCTTATTTTCCTTCCTTTTGCTCTTACAAACACACCTACATATACAAACTTTATGGAAGAAAGACAAGTTTGTGTTTAAGATTATTAATCGAAAGCTAGTCATCCTCATCATCATGTAAGTGTTGATATAATTACTTGTGTTCTTGAAAAACTCAAATAGGGTTATTGAATCAAATATTGATTATTGCATTTAAGTGAGGTTAGGAATTCTCCTATTGACTCCAATAACCTCTAAAGATTATATCATATACAAATAGGTGATTTTAACATGAAAGTTATGGATTTGGGTCTAAACCCAATAGAATGAGTCAAATAAGATTGTAGAGATTACTCTTGACTTTTATGATATAGGTTCAAATTATTGATGTTAGGAACTGTTAAAATGGTCCCAACAACCTTAGAAATGTGAAGAAAGAACTTAGAAACAGAATTGAAAGTTTATGGGTTGAGTTTTTAATCAAACAACAGAAGCTGTGTTTGTCTCTGTTCGTTTGACGCGACGCGTCATCTTTTTCTGGTGTTGATACTTAGATAATATTTATAGGATGTAATATAGATAAAGGATACCGGTGAAAGATAACAATTATACGGGGTCACATGTGAGGACCTTTATCTAGTACTCGTAAATAATGATTCATGAGTTAATATAAGTCTACATAAATGCATATTCGAGTAATATGAATATGGAACAATATTATAAATTAACATATATGAGTTTGAGATAAATAGTATGTTTAGTTTAAGTGGAAATAACCACTGATATGCCAAACAGTCAAAGTGATACATGTAAAGAGTAATGCGTCACTTGTACGAATATGTTTATGGTTACATAGATATCGAAATATCTATAGTATTACATGTACAGATAAAATACCTACGTAAATACAATGATATTGGTACAGATATACGTATTATGATTATCCAAATATGATTATATGAATATAGTACTTTTATGTACACCAGAATGAACATTCAGATACAAGTGTTATGGTTACAACTACGGTACACATATGTGAATTACAAGTGTAGTATTTATATTAATACAATTACAACTATACATAAATGGGTATGAAAATACGGCACCCATACATATACAATTATTGTTATATGGCTACAGAAAATAAATACAATCACAAAACAATACATTTAAACAAATACATATACGTGTGTAAATATATATATATATATATATATATATATATATATATATATATATATAGTATACAATACAGTATTTTAAATACAGTGGATACAGCTGTATGTTATACAAACACAAATGTTATACAGATACGATGGTTTTACAAATACAAATGTGATACGGATATATCTACGATGTGCAAATAATGATTCATGAGTTAATATAAGTCTACATAAATGCATATTTGAGTAATATGAATATGGAACAATATTATAAATTAACACATATGAGATTGAGATAAATAGTATGTTTAGTTTAAGTGGAAATAACCACTCATATGTCAAACAGTTAAAGTAATACATGTACAGAGTAATGCATCACTCGTACAAATATGTTTATGGTTACATAGATATCGAAATATCTATAATATTACATGTAAAGATAAAATACCTACGTAAATACAATGATATTGGTACAGATATACCTATTATGATAATCCAAATATGATTATATGAATATAGTACTTTTATGTACACCAGAATGGACATTTAGATACAAGTGTTATACTGTTATGGTTACAACTACGGTACATATATGTGAATTACAAGTGTAGTATTTATATTAATACAATTACAAATATACATAAATGGGTATGAAAATACGGCACCCATACATATACAATTATTGTTATACGGCTATAGAAAATAACTACAAATCACAAAACAATACATTTAAACAAATACATATACGTGTGTGTATATATATAGTATACAATACGGTATTTCAAATACAGCGGATACAACTGTATGTTATACAGATACGATGGTTTTACAAATACAAATGTGGTATGAATATATCTACGATGTGCTAATACAACTACAGTTATAGTAGTTGAGATGCAGACACAATTATAATGTGGTAATACAACTACGTTGACAGTAGTTGAGATACAATAACAGATACAATGTGTGAACCCAATTATCATTACAACAATTGAAATATGGATACGACTATAATATAAATACAATCATACAAATATGAATACCGTTATTGTACAGAAATAAGATATATGATCTTGGTATTATTATTAAACAGACATAAATTCAGAAATACTTATTATACAAACGTGATAACGAGTTACAAAATGTATTAAAAGAATAAAGCTTAATCATATCGTGAAGCATTCTTTGCAAGTATTTATTTTGATTTACTCACGGGGCTTCATAACTCATCAGATACTCCTAACGTTTTTCAAGTACTTAAAGATTTTTTGATGTGGATTTAGTGGATGGGTTCGTGTTTTGACAACCAAATTATTTAAATATTATTTAGTGTTGGTTGTTCTCCGACTTTTGAATTAAATATTTAAGTGTTTGTAAGGATTTTCAGTACATGATCTGCTACCATTTCTAAACTAGATTTTTGTTTGCAACAATAGTTTGTTTATTTACGAATATTTTTCGTAAAAGTTTATTTTGAAAATGAGGCGTTACAAAAAAAGCTCGTAAAACAATATTTAAACAACAAGAAACGATTGTGTACACCCCGTTTTCATATGTACAAATCTTTATAAAACTAGCAACTTAAAACTTTACTTTAAAACATTTGCGGAATCATGAGATAAAGTGACAAAAAAAAATTCTAAAGTCAAATACAAACTTAATATTTTAAAATCATTTTATACAATATTGAGGAAAACTGTTATATAAATTATTCTTTATAAACCAAACAAATGCTTTCCATGGATCAAAATCTAAACATGAAGTTGCAACTAAAACAAAATAAACAAGATAGAAGGAAAGGTTATACCACAATGCAAGATCACAAAAGTTTTCCTCCTTGTCAAAGTGTTAGAATTCAAACAAGAATTCCTCTAGTGTTGTCCACCCCAAAATATCTTGATTCCCCAATGCTAGTAGGTTGGTGTTAGACACCAAAACAACAATCAAAGTGTGTATGTCTCACTCTCTTGTGCATCAAACTTGATCACCAAAGAGAATATCAACTTAGAGAGAATGTGTACATGAACAAGACATTAGAGAGCCTCCAAGTTCTGTTCCAGAGCTCTCTAAAATGTAGCAAGCATTAACCCACTTTTAATCCCATTAAAATGAGTGTTTAAAGCTGTTAATTCTGCTGTTACAGTGTATGTATTGCACAAAAACTCTGAGTACATCCTTGAAGAACTTCATCGGGGTCCACAATTCAGAATCACATGTTAGAAAACTCAGAGAGTAACTCCATACAATTACTTATAAATAATAGTCGCAAATACTCGGTCAAACATTAACAATAAAATACTTTATATAGATTAAAATTATGTCATACGCCCGACACCAATTATTGTATCTAATAGTAACATGCGCTCATACACAAATAGGCACATAACTCTTCACTGATATTTTGAAAAAAAAAACCTCTCTAACTTGTCTTGCCCATCATACTAGATATGTGCTCATATCCGTATATTAGAATATGACACTCTAATTCCAAACTCTGTCAGATCCAATAAAGGACCCATATAACTTTAATTCTCTAAAAGCGCATAATAATGTAACTCTGGTACTTTATAATTGGTGCCGGTCCTGACACTAATACTTAACATTGTTCTAGCTCTATTACACCTCTAATCTTATCAATTTATCTCACATCTCTAGTTGATATTGATTATATGTTCTAAACATCTTTATTCTCTATATATAATTATAAATAATGTTCGCATTTCATTCACGTCTGTCATATATTCATCTTAATACTTTTTATCACAATTCTTTCTATATATGGGTATTTATGTAATACTTTATATGACTTCGCGTCGCTTATAATTTAGATAATACTTTATGTCTTTTCGATCAATTATCCATATATCAATAAAATTTATCACAAACATATTTTGATGATGAGTCAAAGTCTCACTTATATAATAGCAATCTTTATTCTCGTATCATAATTAATATCTAATTCCAATCATACTCCTCATCCATTAACTTGCTAGTACTTTACTTTCAATATACATGATGCTTGTCATTACTTTACAATCAATAGTTGCTTATTATTTATACTCATTATACTTTTTGCTTATTATTTATACTAATTATACTTTTATGTACATAAATACTTTAAGCCTTTTAGATTTTGTACATATCCGGTACAACTTATATTTTCTATATAATTACATAAACATCAACCTTTAATCTTTTTAATGTATGTACATCAATATTATTACTAGCATTTATGAATAACTATTTATGAGGTACTCACATGTGGGTGTGATGAGGATGATCATCATCTAAACCAAAAATATCAACTCTTTAAGAAGCTTTAAGCAATATTTGTCCAACGCTATACAAGAGTTAACTAATTATCACTTAGTCATTCCTGCTAAATAGAATTGAATCATGCCCGGCCTATAATTAATTGAGGTCCAAAACCTCACGCATTAAGAGGTTATACTTGTATGTCTGATGTAATTCATTGTGTATATAGATAAATTACTAACCGGAAAGTGTATACTTTTTATCCTCTATGCTTAATAAGACAACATAATCAATCCATACACTTGAAGATAAGCATAGATGGAGATAAGATATATATGACTCAATTCGTGACTATCCAAATCATAAGCATAATGTCTTGATGATTCAAACAGCACACCTAACACACATAAGCATAACTTCTCATAGCATAGGACATATGTTTGGTTAAATATCCAAAACCTCAAACCATCATCCACAATTCTAATGTAATGCTCCAAATGCACATACCAAGTTTAATCACACCAAATCCACCAACCTAGTTTCAAATGACATAAGAAAACTTGTATAAGTATATATACCTGAAGATAAGCATTTCACACATATAGTCAACCTAACATAGATGTATAAAATACCCACATGGGCTGAAAATATCATCAAGACATAACACTAGGTATGTACACATCAATCACATATATCCATGATAACATAATACTGAAGCAGTGCATCGACGATGATTTCCATCTATTGGGTCACAGTTGACTACACAAGGCGTACACGGTTTCATGTGTTTAATTATGCCTGATTTGTGATTTCACCAAAATATAATCACTTTGTATCATAAACAAATCGGTTACACTTTAACATATAAATAACATACACATATCATACTAATATAATGAGCAAATTAATTAGTGTAACTCACCTGAATGTAGCACTACCATATATTGACAAACACATTAATTATATCCAAGGAGATTCGCTTCTACCGGAAAATACCTACAATTAAGGTTTCTCGTCATTAGTCATCTACTAGGGGTAACTACCCACTTCACACTTGTAACAATGGAAATATCCCAAAATCCCATTTCTTGACACAGTTGGCGATTTGAACAGCCTACAGGTTGGCGATCTGAATTAACCTACTTGGTGATCCACACTTGGATTGCATTTAGTGATTCCTTGGCCTTAGTCACTTCACAATTCGGTACTCCTTGAGTACTTGGCGGTTGGGAAGTCTGTTAAGGGACTTAACCCTTGGAAATCTAATCACATAATATACCACATGATTTACTTTATTAGAACGGGTTCATTTGATACAAGCAAGTTCACTATCCCAACTTGGTTTGAACTTGGCGGTTACACAGTTACACCACTGCTTACTGACACGTGCGAATCGCTTTGTATTTTTATATAAATATATTAGAGTACACACATTGTTTTAAAAGTGGTTTCATCTTTGAAATAAACTACATGTGTGATGGATAAGTATTTCCTCAAAAGTGATTAAACAACAGCACTAAGCATAAAACTTAGTGAGCAAACATAACTTACACACCACATTATAAGTTATGGATATGGTCCATGTGGTTTAAATTTCACGCATTTTGTCCCTCACGACCTGGATCCATTGCACTTTTAGTCCCTAGTCAAACTAAAAAGACTAAAATACCTCACCTCCCTTTTTATTCATTTATCTTGATTTTAAATCATTTTAAAATACCTTTAATAAATGGAATAAGTGACGTTTTAAGTATCTTCAATTTTTATTATTTATTTACTATAATATCATAAATTCATTTTCGTTATCTCATTAATATGGGAAATCACATACACCACCATCGACATCACCATATATCTTCACCACCTTCTACCACCTCTAGCTACCAGAAAGTTGAAACATCTTAAGCGATTAAGTAAAATCAGAAAGCAATATTGATGAACATTAAAAGCCAATGAAAATTGTAAATCTAACACACTAATGAACACCTTACAACCTTATAGATCTTAATAAACAATAAAAGATTTAGGCAATAATACTAGATAAACAAAAGTATAAAACATTTAAAATTTAAAAACTTAAATAAACAATAAAAGATGTAAACCTAAAGAATATTACATCATTTTCCTATTTGTTATTTTGACAATATAGTTTTGATAATTTGATATTTGTCTACTTGTTATGAAGTACTTTAATATTTTGGATTGGCTTCATAACTATATTCAACATAGTTCTAAAAAGCTCATTTTGGCTTCACGATGGCCCCGCCAAGGCTTAAGGTTTGACCATGCCGTCACGACATGGCCCAAGGCTTGGCGTATGCTAAGGTCCTGCTTGACATGCATTTACTTGTTATAAGCCTTGTTTTTTAAGGCGTGTTAAAGGTATTGAGATATATGAGTCGAAATATATAGTTATTCAATTATAAGGATGATTGGATATACCAAAAACAAAGAAAAAGATTGATGAACTATGTTATAAACCTATAATTATTTGTTTTTAATTATTTGCTTAAAGTGCCCTCTGGTACAACCTTCAACATTTTATGGAACAATCATTATCCTAATCTAATACCTCCAACTTCTTATCCTTACATTATACTTTCTTTTGACACAAGTTAGACTATTCTATGAGAAATTTTCAGAAGCAAATATCAGACTATTACAACTAGAGGTTGTAAAAGTATGAAGAGGACTTTGACTCTTTGAGCTTTTTGTCCTTCTCCACTATTTTGAAGACGCATGAGTGCTTATAGATGTGGGAATTATATGTAGTGTTAGAGGCTGTTGTGGTAGTTTTACGATACTTTAACACATGGTGAAGTGTAATTGACCATTCTTCATTCGAAGAATACTCTTCTACAGTCACCCCCTCTGTGTAAGGTTGGAGAGGAAAGATCATTGATTTTGCACCAATATGAAAGTTCCAATTATAATATTATGTCATATCAAATGAATTTTCATATAGTTGGTTAGTGCAAGCTAGTTCTATAGCGCGTTAAATGTTTTTTATTTTCATAAAAAAAGAATTAATTATTAGAAAATTATATTTAACTCCTCCCTAACACTTGCATGGCGTCATCTTTGGAATTAATATACGTGAATCAACATGGTGCATGTTTAGTTTCCATGTAGGTGAGGTGAAATTATATAAGTTTGTTCTATTTCGAGATTAAGATAAGTTCTATGTACATGTTAAAGCTAGGTTTACACAAAATATTTTATATTTATACACTAGCTTTTTACTATTTAAAATATAAAACACTTTTCGTTATTTTGTGAATTCAATTATATTAGGGCTGGTAATTTGGATCTGGTTCGGGTTATTATGTTCGTGTCATTCGTTTTCGTGTTGATCTATTTATTTTCGTGTCAGATTCGAATAGTGCCACTATTTTTCGTGTCAAGCTCGGGTTATGTTTTATGCGACCCATTTTAGTCAAATGTATTCGCCAAATATTTTTTCAATTTTCGTATACAGTTTTTATTTTCAATTTTTCCAATTTCTTTTTTTTACGATCTGAATTTCGAAAATAATTTTCATTTAGATTCTAATTTCAATATTCAACGTTATTTCTATGAATTTGAACTTTAAATTTTGTATTTGTTTTGGTTTGATTTGAATTTGATTCTTCTTTTTGGTCAAACTTTTATACATACATACATACATACATATATATATTTATAAATATAGGGTTTAGTTTACCAAAATGTATCCAAGTTGTCATGTTTTTCTATTATATGTATTAAACTTTAAAATTTTCTATTGTATGTATCAAACTTTTAATTTGCCGCTATTGTGTGTATTAAACTTTCTATTGTACGTACTAAACTTGTAATTTTTTTTACTTTTTTATGTATCCAAAATACATACAATAGCAACAAATTAAAAGTTTGATACACACAATAGCAAAACGTAACAACTTGGATACATTTTAGTGAACTAAACCCATATATATATATATATATATATAGTGAAAAGTTCATTTGAGAACCGTTTTTATTGCAAGAACAGTGAGAACCAATCTTAGCCGTCCAATTCCCTCTCTTTCATTTGGATTGCCCACCCATGAATTCCTTATATGGACCTTGTCACACTCAATCCCCCCACGCTATTCATCCATGAATTCCATTATTCAAAATGAACGGCTAAAATTGGTTCTCACACTAAAAATGGTTTTCAAATAAACCTTCCCCTATATATATATATATATATATATATGATAATAACTCAATATATATATATATATATATATATTAATGTTATTAAACAACTGAATAATTTAAAATAATTCAATATTAAATAGAATTATGAAGCCAATTCAAATTACTAAAGTACCACATACCAAGTAATCAAATGTCAAATTACCAAAACCATATAGTCAAAATAATAACTACAAAATGATATAATATAGTTTCACTTTAAAATCTTGTACTAATTGTCTATTTTAAGTTAGTAACTTTTAATTGTTTTGTACTTTTGTTTAATGAGGTTTATTGCAATCATGTAACACCCTTATTTGGATTCACGATCATCTTTTCAAAATTTAAATTTTAAGTAGTGAGTTTTTTTTTATATTTTACAGTTTTAGACTTAACTAAATGGGTTATACTAGTCATTTTCAGGTTATTGGGATGACTCTAAAGTCTAATCTAAGCCATTTATATATTTTGGTGTCAATCTGCTTTTAACCCATTTTAAATTCATATCATGTTTCATCATGTCGACCCAATTATATATGATACTAAATGATCTGAATACATGTTCACATTTTGTAAATCATTTTGCATAAAAATATTTTATTCGATAATTGTTGACTGATACCGAACGGGAAAATAATCATGACAATTAATTTGATAAAATAATGGCAACTAGTACATCTGCATCTGAGTTGTTCTTGTATTAGATATTGCATGTATGTATGTTAGTCATAACATAAAGATTACAATTTATATGATTTCATGCATTAGTTGGCCTTGCTAAGATATTTTTAAAGTGTATACAGAATATGTGTTTATAAATTGGGTTTAGTTCACTAAAATGTATTCAAGTTGTCACGTTTTGCTATTGTGTGTATCAAACTTTAAAAGTTTCTATTGTGTGTATCAAACTTTTAATTTGTTGCTATTGTATGTATTTTGGATACATAAAAAAGTAAAAAAATTTACAAGTTTAGTACATACAATAGAAAGTTTAATGCACACAATAGTGGGAAATTAAAAGTTCAATACATATAATAAAAAATTTAAAAGTCCAATACATACAATAGCAAAACATGTCAACTTGAATACATTTTGTTGAACTAAATCCTTATAAATTTACTGGTTTTGTTTATATAGTGTTTTTATTTATGTTTCTACTTGTAAGATCAAGATAAGTGTACGTCTAAATCAATAGACCGAGAAGATGAGAAAAGCAAACCAGTAATTTTCATCTTCTAATGACTAAAAGAATAATAAGGTAGGATAATATAGTAAGAAGAAATAAAATTTTCCCTATAAATTATATATATTAAAAGGTTGCTTACGAGGAAGAGTAACATATCCCAATGAGGAACATTGGATGCTTCCACATGATATAATTTATTTTATGAGAAATATCCTTGTTTAAGTGTATTAATTGTTTAGCTATGTAATATACTTGTATAATATTAATGTTACTAGGGATGAGTATGATTCAATTAGCCACGGTTATAAATTAATCAAACCGGCTCATTAACCGAAGGTTTGGTTCTTTCACTTTCATTACCAATCGGTTTTAGACACTGGTGGTTCAATTTTTCGATTATAAAAGGCAGTTCTATTGATAATTTCGGTTAAATTAGTTAACCATCCATTTTATGTACCTGCAATTTGGTCTAACAGATGGAAAATTTAATGATCTTTTGCTCGAAATGTATCTTCAAATAAATTTAGGGTTGTTAAGGCTATTTTAAATTGATTAATCCCTTAATAAAAAACTTTAATAGTTTAATCAAAACTGAACTTAAACTTTATTAGTTAAACTATTATCGATCCATTCTAAACTATTAAATAGTTAATAATTACTTAAAATTAATTGTAAATACCCTAATTCTAAATTTAATGTTTGATTTATAATTAAGCTGGATAGTGTAACGAACGGAATTTCGAGAAAATGTTGTATTATTATTTTATCGAGAAATAAAGGAGATTTATAGAGTTTATTCATTTATAATGATAATTAAAGAATATTATTGCGTGTGTCAGAAATTGCATGTTGTAGGATTCGCCAGAACCTGGGCGGTCGTGACGCGACACATGCCTGGTCGCGACGTGATACATTCCAAAGCTGTCTATAAATATGAGTTGTTTTGCAGCCATTTCTCACATTCCACATTACTAAGCCGTTACTCTGCCAAAATTCCGAGCATATCCGAGATTCTTGAGCTTACGTGAGTGTCGGGTTTCGTTTGTGATATACGTGCGTAGTTTCGACCAAGGCTTCCTGTGGGTGAACCCGAAAGGTATATTTTACTAATCTTACGCTTCTATTTTGGTTAATTATAGAGCTATTTAGGCCGTATGCATGTCGTGTACGTGCGTTTTTATGATGTTTCTAAGCTCGTGACGCGTTGATCTTTAGTCGGGTGTTATCATTTTGCATATTTAGGTATATTAAGCAAGTTTAGACTTGTTTAAGACCTTTAGTTCGTGTTTTTAACGTAGTGACCTTCATAAGTTATTTGTGGTGTTTGAGTTCGTGTTCTTGATGATCCGTGAGCATTGCTTGCCTTCTTGAAATCGTGTGTTTCGTTATGTGGACTGAGGTGAGTTCAATATTTCTCAAAACCGAGTACTAGACAAAAATGATATATTTTAGAAAGTAATGATTTACTACGATGGTAACATGTGTTTATATATTACTTGTGAGAAATATGTGATATACGTGTGATATGTATATGTCATGAGATTGTCTGACGAATATGCTATGTTATGAAATCATTATCTGTTATTGACGTTTGGTCCAATGGACGCAAACATTATGCGGGAATATAATGATGTTTTACTCAATTGTTGTCATGTTGAGTATTTACGAAATTATGAGTTTTAACACATTTATGATTTATGAGGTCTTGGGATGGGGTAGTCTTATCCTTAATGATGATGCCTAGTAGGTTGAACCTTCTAGGAAAATGTTAGTCATTTGTAGGTTACCAGGCGTTCATGGAAAGTCCGGTACATCGTGGTGATATATTTATACTCATTGAAATGATGTTTGGTACTAGAGGTTGTACCTTATTAAATATCATGTGGGTGTAAGGAGGTATAAGAGGTAAAACACCGTTATTACTTCACCTGAACGGCATTGTGGGAATACGTTGTATACCACGTCGCCGGAGTAGCGATAGTGAGAGATATTACAGTCTAAGAATTAGTGGAAGTCGCGCTCTAATGATTCTTAGACAGGTAATAATGTGACTCGTGAACCGGGTCTATACCTTGGGTTAAGATAATTACCCTAGACCATTAATGATGATTACGATGATGATGATGCTGATTATGATTTAAAGAATTATGTTTAATGAAAGTTTATGTATTGATAATTATGATAAGCTATGATTTGTGGATATATGCCGATTTGTTATGATTAGTTGACTGTTATGTGTTAAATGAAATATGATGGGTTAGTCAACTATGTGATCGGGTGGGAATGGATGAATTATTATTCTATTATTACCGTCTAAATCATAATATGTTTCAATAGAATCTTTTCACAACTCTATTGACTCACTAGTCTTTAAGCGGACACATGTTTCTTGAAATGTGTTTTGTACACGTGCAGGTTGCCTAGAGATTGCTTTGTAAGACAAGGACATTGGGTAGTGTACTGTCTTAGATGATACCATTATGTTTATGTTTTAAATCAAACAATTTATGTTTTAACGTTTATGTTTATGAACGTGATGTCGTGATTTTCATATTAACGTAAACTCTTATCGTTTCGGTAAGATGTATTTTATGATTAAAGACTTCCGTTGCATATTTTCTGATGAGATGACAAGATTTTTGTAAATGGTAAATTTTGGGAAATTACGGTCGTCATAGATAGAGATGAGTCTTTATAGTCGATAACTCATCATTGTTTTAATGTGAAACACGAACATTGTACAACAATTATATTATTGGAACCTTGTCCATTATTTCAAACTTTAGAAAAAAGGGCCCCAAATAACACACTCAAGAAAAGCTTTAGGCATACCGGAAAGTATCACTCGAAATATTTAGTAAATTTCCGGATGAGCAACAACATAAGCCTCGATAGCCTTGTAGGTTTTCTCATATATATCTTTCTCAACTTTGAGAATATCTTCAGGTGGTTTCTCATCACCTTTGCAGTTATAAATAACGGTTTGCTTGTAAACACTTCCATCGTCTGAAGAAGGTACAACCTTAACATGAGTAGTGATAGAGTCTAGTATGCCCATCAAGTAATCGCCTTTGATGAACGAGTAGCTATAACTGTAGGTGATCGGGTCGACAACGTTAACCTAATACTTTCCACTTGTAAAAGGAACGGTTGTATTAAAAAAAAAGTAACAAAATAACAATACACTTCATGAGTATAATTCTTAAGAATTAAAAAGAACACCTTTTGCGAGTAAGATATCAACCCTTTCTTAACGATTGTAGAAATCCTAGTTCCCTTTAAACCAAAAAAGCAACCAAAAAAACATAGATAAGTTTGTGATATCTTGTCCAGAAACTTAAAGAATTTTTAAACAATAAAAGCCCAACGACCTTTAATTGAAACTAACTCAAAATCTAAAATCTACCAAAAATACAAACATTTACATATGTAAATGGACATACATACTTCCTCATCTATCAATACCATTTCAATGTTATAAGCTTCAGACTATTTAACATACACATGTTGTTGCCACAAGCGCACCACACAAATAGCCATCAGAATCAAGGTTAACTTGACGTAATAGATATAATTAGGATGGATTATGCTAATCGAAATAATAGCCTATACTATGTGTAAACAAAAGGGAACCAAGAAGAGAGCTAATCAATTTATAAATCTTAGTTAATTCCTGAAATTTGAAAAGCAGCTCACTTAATTGACATTGATATCATTTGCAAGCACATTGAAAAGGAGTAATTAAATACATAATGAACAGAAAAACCTAATTAATTGCCTATTTACAGACATATGCAAATAAACGCAAACATCTCATTTGAGGTGGGGGATCATTTAAAGGCACATTAAATAAGAGTAACTAAATACAAAATACATATTTCAACGCTTAATTCAATATATATTAAATAGGGTTTACTTCTTTTAAATGTATTAAACTATACCTCAAATATTAATGTGTGTATCTACCTTCAAAAAATGTTATTGTGTGTATTAAAATTTCAAAAAATATGTTATTGTGTGTATTAAACTTCCTATTGTATGTACTAAACTTATAATTTTTTTTACTTTTTTATGTAACCAAAATACATAATTCAACCAGATAACATTCCTTATTCTTATTCAAAACGAGTTTTTAAACCCGTGCGTTGTGGCGGGAGCAATAACTAAAGAAGAACAAAAAAACACAACTTTAAAGTAAAATGGAAAGAAATTAAAATTTGGAAGTGAAATTATGAGAATTTATTTCGGAGTATATTTATATTATTATATAAAGCATTTAATCTTTTTTGTTAAAACTCTTAAATTTTAAGTCACTTAAGATTACTATTATATCCCCATCTACTAAAAAATGATTCCATAAAATAAACTTAATAAATTTTTTTTTCATATATTCCAGAATATTCCCTTTCCATAACTCTTAAATTTTAAATCACTTAAGATTATTATTCTATCCTCATCTACTAAAAAATGATTCCATAAAGTAACTTAATAACATTTCTTTTTCATATATTCCAGAATATTCCCTTTCCATAAAATTCTATAGCAAAACTTACGAAACAAAATATTCCATAAACTTAATAACATTCCATAAATTCCAGAAAGGGAAAATATATAATATTCGTTTTTCACCTGCTAAATAAAAATTACATCTAAATTTCAATCCTTTTTCACCTACTTTATAAAAATTACAAAATTACGTCCTGTGTATCCTCTTGATCAATACCTATCAAAACAACTCCTTACAAACCATTTTTATTCACCGTCGCCGCATTGCGCGGGTACCCCGCTAGTTCATAAAAGTTGGTTTTGATTTAAATAAATTTAGGTTTTATAAATTTCGTGTTACGTTCAATATAATACTGCTCATACGGATTTGTGTATCACTGTTGTTGCTTACATAAAATATTATTTGTTAAGAGTTATGTAATAAAATAGATAATATATGAAATTATGTTAATATAATAGTAATAAAGTTGTGTTCAATAAATTTTATTTAAAAAACATAGTCCTAAAATTTTTATATTCAACAGGTAATGACAATCACATGTGATTTGTAAAAGAATCATATGTGAATTACGAAAATGTCACTCCGCCCAAATTTTTAAAATTTAATCTAGACCATTGATGTCATTAATCCAAATACTAAAATTAGTCCCTTAAAACTATGAATTAATTATAGATATATTAAACATTCTTCAATAGTAATAATGTAAATATTAAATTAAAAGTATTGGTAAATTCATCTTAATAGATATTTTGTAGGGAACAAGTTTATTTCTTCGTACTAACCATCCTATTTCATTCTTTTATTCACAAGAATATAATATTTGGAATCTATTAGTTCTTTTTTCTCATCTTCTTCATAAATTTGGATACTTGTCTTAATCTTATGAACAGAAAGATAAATAAAAATACTTTGTAATAGGATATAGATACTCTCAATTTATAAATACATAGTATCTAGACACTTTAAAAATATCTTAGTAAGGCCAACTAAATTCAAAGGCAAGATATCTCATTGTCAGCTAATTAGTAAATCCTTATGCCAAGCGTACTCCTTGTCCCGGATGATTCGTGTAGAGCATTGTGTAGGTTGGGTTGTTTCGGAAACACCGCTACGGCCCCCTCTTCGGGTTAGCCTTCGGTTTTCCCAACCCGTGCAACCCATTGATTTACTTTTTTTTTGTTGTGTAAGAGAGAGTGAGAAGAAAAATATTTGGGTTGTTTGGATTATGCTATATCTGGTTTACAGGTAATGGAGAGAAAAGAAGGAAAGTATAATGTGATATTTGAGTTGAGAAAGATGATAGAATGGTTATACTTATGATCTTATAAGTTATAAGTAACATACAATCTATCTATATCTCTTATAACTTAAAATCTATCTTATCCTATGTGCATAAATAAGAGGATGTTGATTACTTAAAGTTAATTTGAAAGCATAGTGTGATGATGTGGCAAGTTTTTAAGAATTTGAGCTCATATTAAAATTTAAGTGGTAGGATTTTATGCTTACAATTAATTTTGAGTTACTCTTATTTAATAGGTATTGAATTAAGCATTAAAATATGTATTCATTTTGAGTTACTCTATCATATTTAATAGAGTTTACTTATACAAAATGTATTAAACTATACCTTAAATATTAATTTGTGTATCCACCTTTAAAAAATATTATTATGTGTATTGAACTTTTAGTTTGTTGTTATTTTCCAAAAATACATTTCGACCAAACATGCTTTACATTTTTTTTGGAAAAAGAAAAACTTCACCCCTTCATCTAAACATGTTTTTTTTAGAAAATGAAAACTTCATCATTTTTAATAGAAAAACAAAAAAAAAACAAAATTTTTTTGACCTGCTAAACAGAAAATTAAGTGATACGTATAGATTCATACATTTTTTCTTGAACTTTAAGCACATATAAGTGTATGTCTACAGAGGTAGCTTGTTAATAACATCCGACTTGGATGTTCTACAGGATCACAAACAGTTGAATAAAAGATATTCTAATCATTTAAATATCACTTATTCAAAGTTCAATAAACGTAAAAACACTTGAATTAATCATTTACGAAAAAGATTGAGTTTATAAATGGGTAAATGGTCTGTCGAAATTTGTCAATAAATATATAAAAACATAAAAAATATTTAAAAATTTTAATTTATTATCAAAAGAGTATCATGACATGTTAAAAAAATCAAGATTATAGATGAAGATTCCATTTTTATAACAAATTGAAGTTTATAATAATTTATTTTCAAAAAATACACATGTTAGCTTTATTGTCAAATTTAATATATATCTTACTTTTCTTGGTAATTTGTCTTTTATGAAGTATAAATTAAAGAGGAAAATTCATAGAATAGTAACAAACATTGAAAATTGTTCTACTAAGGTCACTACTTCCTTTATTTAACATTGTGAAATAACCCATGAATGATCTTGGTGGAACAATTTTTAAACTTTTGAATGTTTGCATTAGCCGCAGACGGTAAAGAGACCGAATGGCTAAAGAATATGGTTTATGAGATTCCATTTCTATTCATTGTGACACTGATACAACTTTCGCTAAGGCTTATAGCGAAGTGTACAATGAGAATTCTAGCTAGACACTTAGGTGTTGAAATAACATGATTAGGAATGTAATCAAGAGGTGTACTTTCAGCGGAGTTTGTGAGGTCACAACATAATTTGGCGGATCATTTGACAAAAGGTCTGGCTTGAGACTTGGTGCACAAGTCTGCGATAGGGATGGCTTTAAATTCCATATAATTCTTTAATGGTGAGACATCCAATTCCCCTCTGATATGACATTAGATGTTGAATTTAGTGAGGAAAGCTCACACTTAAGGAATGGAACACACATAATAATTGATCCCAAGTTAGTGTCTTCGGAGCTGTAATAGCTAGGTTGAATATATGTTCTTATAATTACTTTGATAAAATGTAAGTAGGTACATGAGTAAAGGAATTACATATATGATTGTGAAGTATAGTCGTGCGTCAGAAATCTGGGACTTGGCTTTTATACGATTATGAATGGATTATGACACTCGGCTTAATAATAGTGTCAAGATTTTGTAACTAGGTGTTTTATTTTAGACTTATGTGTATGTTATCTTCTGGTATTCAAACGGGTTGAAGGGTTCAATTCTTAGAACACCCTGATTTTCAAGTATTTAGAATGTGTAATGTACTAAAATGGAAATTCAAACATTTCGATATTTTCATGTCTGCATAAATTTGTTAATTGTAATTCTTGTTAATTTGTGTAGATTCATGGTTACACTAAAATGGGGGAGGATTGTTAGTGATTTTAGTGTCACCGGGTCATTATAGGGTAAAGGAGTTTATAGATTACCAATGGAGTTTATGTCATGATTTTAGACAAGTTAGGAGGTGCGGAGTGCACACTTTTATAAAACAAGTTTGATCTTTGTTCAACCTAATGGCGGGGGTCAAGGGGGCTAAGGACTCGTGCTATCCGCTTTATAATTTCATATAAATATAAGTACACTCCGCATTTTAAAAGTGGTTTCACCTTAGAAATATACTACACGGGTGATATGCAACTATCACCTATCCATTTATAACGTAGCTCTTTTGATAAGACCACGTATCAAACTTAGGGCATGGAGGATTCTAATAGTCAACCATCACTATTATCTAGTCGAAAACAAAGCGTGAAGTGTAAATAAACTAAAGGACTGAAATAAATAATAGAAGGCAATAAAATAAAGAAAGAAGTCATATGAGCATGTAATAGGAGGGAATTCGAAGTAGAAAGATACTCATTCATACTAGATACACCCTAGCCAAACGTATTAATATATATAATCATTTGACATGATTATGTTGACTTAGTAAGCACAAAGGACACAAAATATACACTTTCCAATAAGTAAATCATCTATAGACACAACGACTTACACTAGAGACACAAGTATAACCTCTTTATGCGTAAGGCTTTTGAACTAGAAAATATTACTATATACCGGGGCATAGATGGAGATAAGATGTACATGACTCAATCCGGGACTAGTGAAATCATAAGCATAACTTCTTGATGATTCAATAATACACCTAACACACAAAAGCATTACTTCTCATAGCATAAAGACATATACTTGGTCAAATATCCAAGACCCCAAACCGTCATCCACGGAGCTCATGTAATGCCCTAAATGCACATACCAAGTCTAATCATATCAAAATCCACTAACCCAGTGTCAATCTTAACATAGCCAAACTTGTTTAAGTATACATACACTTGAAAATAAATATTTCACACATAAATTCAACTAAACATAGATGTATAAAACACTCACATGGACCGGAAATATTATCAATACAACCAAATATACTTAGTCATTAAGTCAAAACATAATATCATCCAAGTCAACAAAGTCAAATCATCGTACATACGTAATAGAAACAACTAGAACATGTCTAATCCAAATGAATCAGAGTATTCAACTAATAGTTCCTTAAAAACAAACCTAAATTATACATCAAATCGGATTAAACATAACCAAACTAGGAGTGATTATACCAAACCGGAAATGAGTGTAAAATGGAATGCACAATGAGTTAGAAACTCCATTGTAAGCTTGAATCACTACTAATGCACCAATGATCAAAGAACCATCACTTTTTGGGTAAAATCTGGCTCCATGACGGCTCCAGTTGAGAGAAAATGAGATAAAAATGAACTACCCTATTCTGTGGTTGTATTCTACTTTTAAAAGCTAATAATTGGTTAATACGGTCGTATAAATTTACAATACGGCCTTATGGACTAATATGTGCTCAATACGACTATATCGTGACCGTATTGATCTTATCTAAAACTAGCTCGGTGATTGGGGTATTCAAGGCAACTGACACGGCCTCAATACGGCCCGTGTAGAGGCCGTATTGACCAATATGGGCATATTAGAGGTGTATCAGCTGCAGTTACTCGTCAGATTCAATACCTTGAAGGATTTTCATCATTTTTATTTCATTTATCATCGATCCATCATCATGAGCCTAGAAAACAGATTTTTAAGATAGTAGGCATCAAATCGCGTAAATCTGCTAAGAATGGTGCCAAAATACGGGAAATACGGTATAATTAATATGTATAAAACGGCTAGAATTAGATTCGCCCCCTTGCGGGGTCCTAGGGAAAATTTACCATTTACAAAAATCTTGCCATTTTATGAGAAAAACATGCAACGGAAGTCTTTATTCATAAAATACATCTTACCGAAATGGTAAGAGATTACATCAGTATGAAAATCACGACATCACGTTCATAAAAATTAATCATAAAGACATGAATTGTTTGATGCAATATAAAGAAAATGGTATCATCTAAGACAGTACACTACCTAAAGTCCCTGTCTCACAAGCAATCTCTAAGCAACCTGCACGAGTACAAGACACATTTTAAGAAACAAGTGTCTGCTTAAAGCCTCGTGAGTCAATAGAATTACTAAAAGATTAAGTTAAAACATACCATACTTTAGGCAGTAATAACAAAATAAATAATAATAATCCATACCCGCCCATTCCCATAGTTGACCAACCCATCATCCGATATTTAGCACATAACGGTCAAGTAATCATAGTATCTCATAACAATCGTTTCATATACTTTGTTATCATAATTCTTTAAATCATAATTATCATCATCATCACAATCATCATTAATGGTCTAGGGATATTATCTTAACCCTAGATATAGACCCGGTTCACGAGTTACGTTATTACCCGTCTAAGAATCATTAGAGCGCGACTTCCAATAATTCTTAGACTGTAACATCTCCCGCTATCGCTACTCCGGCGGCGTGGTATACAACGTATTCCACAATGCCGTTCAGGTGAAGTAATAACGGTGTTTTACCTCTTACACCTCCTCACACCCACATGATATTTAATAAGGTACAACCTCTAGTACCAAACATCATTCCAATGAGTATAAATACATCATCACGTTGTCTAGGACTTGTCATGAACGTCCGGTAACCCACAAATGGCTAGCACTTTTCCTAGAAGGTTCAACCTACTAGGCATCATTAATAAGGATAGGACTACCCCCATCCAAAGGTCTCATAAATAATTAATATGTTAAAACTCGTAACTTCAAAACATAGCATAATCATCATACAATTTCATAACACGTAATAGTCATACATATATAACATATTTCTTGCATAGGTAATATATAAACACATATTACCATTGTATAGTAAATCATTACTTTTGAAAATATATCATTTTTGTCTAGTACTCGGTTTTGAGAAATATTGAAGTCACCTCTGTCCCGATAACAAAACACACGATCCCCAAAAGACAAATGACACTTCCGGATCGTAAAAAACGCGAACTCAAACGCCTCGAACAACCTATGAAGATTACTACGTTAAAAACACGATCCAAAGACCCTAAACGAGTCCAAACTAGGTTATTATACTTAGACATGCAAAATAACAACTCCCGACCAAAGATTATCGCTTCATGTGCTTAGAAACTTCATAAAAACGCATATACTCGACATGCATGTAGCCTAAACGTCTTCATAATCGAAATAGAAGCGTAAGATTAAAAAAATATACCTCTCGGGTTCACGCACGCGAAGCCTTGGTCAAAATCAAGCCCGTGACAGTGTTTCCGATCTCCCGGAACTACGAATATGCTCACAAATAAAACCCGACACTCACGTGGGTTCAAAGATCTCGAGTCGGCTTGGAATTTCGGCAAAGTAATGACTATTGGGGTGTTATGTGTGAAAAATGGCTGCCAAACACCCATATATATAGATATCCCAGAACGCGTCGCGTCGCGACCGCCTCTAATCTGACCAATCGTGAAGCATGCAGATGTTGACACCTGCAACTCTTAGCTTCTGACACACGCACACATGTGACAGACGACGCGTTGCGTCGCGACGAATTTCTAAAAATCCGAATTTTCTTTTATTTTCCAACGTTCAATATTTTTGTTTAATTAATAATAATATCCTTAATTATCATTAAAATAAATAAACTCCATAAATATTATTTATTTCTCGGTAAAATAATATTACAATAATTATTCCGAATTTTCGTTCGTTACAATTCCCCCCTCCTTAAAAAGATTCCGTCCTCGGAATCGACTATGAAAACAGCTGGGGATACTTACTCTTCATCTCATCTTCAGCTTCCCACGTCATATCCCCACCATGCTTATTCTTCCATTGTACCCTCACCAATTTCACCCGTTTCTTTCGGAGTTGTTTGACCTTACGATCCAAGATTGCGATGGGTTCCTCGATCAAGTTCTTACTTTCTTCAACACGGAGTTCGTCCAACGGTAGTATACTCGGTTCCTCGGCCAAGAATTTTCGTAAATAGCATACATGGAACACATTGTGTATTCCTTCCAGCTCTTGTGGCAACTTAAGTTTGTAAGCTTGCTCTCCAACACGTTCAAGTATAAAAAACGGACCGATAAAACGAGGTCCAAGCTTACCCCGCTTCCTAAAACGGATAATACCCTTCCAGGGCGAGACCTTCAACATCACTTTCTCACCGACTTCAAAAGTTTTGGGTCGGTGCTTCTTGTCGGAGTATTTCTTTTGTCTCTCCCGAGCTACCCTCAAACGTTCACGGGCCACTTTTACCTTATCTGCAGTGAGCTGAACAATTTCCGGACCCGCAAACTGTTTGTCACCCGGTTCTAACCAACAGGTAGGAGTGCGACATTTTCTACCATAAAGCATTTCGAACGGAGCCATACCAATACTTGCATGATAAGTGTTGGTATATGCAAATTCTACTAGAGGTAAGTGAGAATCCCAACTATCGCCATACTCTATCACACAAGCTCTTAACATATCTTCCAAAGTTTGAATCGTTCTTTCGCTCTAGCCGTCCATCTGAGGAGATACGCCGTGCTCAAGTGCACTCGCGTACCCAATTCCTCCTGCACTTTGTGCCAAAACCTTGATGCAAACCGGCTATCTCGATCCGAAACAATCGATAAAGGTATCCCATGTCTCGTGACAATCTCGCGAATATACAACTTAGCCAAGTTCTCTAACTTTTCGTTCTCCTTGGTGGCTAAGAAGTGAGCACTTTTGGTTAGCCTATCAACAACTACCCGATCATATTGTTTCCATGAGCAGTCTTGGGCAACTTGGTTACAAAATCCATGGTGATTTTGTCCCATTTCCATTCTGGTATCTCAAGTTGCTGCAATTCCCCATACGGCTTCTGGTGCTCCGCCTTGATTTGAGAGCACATCATGCACCTTGCCACATAATCGGCAATATCTACTTTCATACCCGGCCACCAATAGTTGGATTTTTGATCAAGATACATCTTAGTATTTCCTGGGTGGATAGAATATTTAGAACGGTGAGCATCGCGTAACAAAGTGTCATGAACACCACCGACTTTAAGAACCCAAACACGACCCTTGAAAGTCTTCAACCAATGGTTATCCTTAGCTAAATCCGCATGTTGTTTAACCATAACTTCGTCTTTTAGCTTCTCTTCCTTCAATCCTTCAATTTAGTGGTTCGGATCTGCTCAAAGATGTCGGATCTAACAATAATACCCAGAGATTTAAGTCGGTAGGATGACCTCGGTTCTTTTCGGCTCAACGCATCGGCTACCACGTTAGCTTTACCTGGATGGTAGCTAATCTTGCAATCATAATCTATCAAAAGTTCCATCCATCTCCTCTGTCTCATATTCAGTTCCTTCTGATTCTGAATATATTGTAGACTCTTGTGATCGGTGTAGATGACACACCTTGTCCTATACAAGTAATGACGCCACAATTTAAGAGCAAAAACCACAGCTGCAAGCTCTAAATCGTGAGTCGGATAATTCAATTTTGCATCTTTCAATTGCCTTGAAGTGTAGGCAATCACCCTCCCTTGTTGCATAAGAACACATCCCAAACCCGAGTAGGATGCATCACTATATACAACAAAGTCTTCATTACCTTCTGGTAAGGATAAAATAGGAGCTTCACACAAACACTTCTTTAAAGTTTGAAAAGCATTTTCTTGTTTCTCAGTCCACTTGAAGAGTTCTGTCTTCCTCGTCAAACGGCTCATAGCAGTCGCTATCTTTGCGAAATCTTTAATAAACCTCCTATAATAACCAGCTAGACCCAAGAAACTTCGAATTTCAGTTGGAGTTTTGGGCGACTCCCACTTCTCGACCGCCTCAATCTTAGCTGGATCTACCTTCAATCCATCCTGACTAATCACGTGTCCTAAAAACTGGACTTCTGCAACTAGAAATCACACTTCGAAAATTTGGCATAGAGTTTCTCTTGGCGAAGAGTATCAAGAACTTCACGCAAATGCCTGCGATGATCATCCTCACTACAAGAGTAAATAAGAATATCATCGATAAGTACAATCACCGATTTGTCCAGAAAAGGACGACAAACTCGGTTCATTAAATCTATAAACACAGCCGGAGCATTAGTCAAACCAAAAGGCATTACGAGAAACTCATAGTGGCTATAGCGAGTTCTGAATGCCGTCTTTTGGATATCTTCATCTCGGACCTTCACTTGATGATATCCCGATCGTAAATCGACCTTCGAAAAGTAACAAGCACCTTGCAATTGATCAAAAAGATCATCTATTCTTGGTAAAGGGTACTTGTTCTTAACAATAGCCTTGTTCAACTCCCGATAGTCAATGCACATCTGCATTGTTCCATCCTTCTTCCTAACGAACAAAACTAGCGCTCCCCAAGATGAGGAACTTGGTCGAATGAAACCCTTATCCAAAATTTCTTGTAGTTGGGTCATCTTCTCCATCATCTAGGACGGAGCTAAACGGTAAGGTGCCTTAGCAATCGGTGTTGACCTGGAACAAGATCAATCTGAAATTCAACATGACGTGTCGGCGGTAATCCAGGCAAATCTTCGGGAAAAACATCCGGATAATCCTTTACCATCTCCACATTCCGTAATTCGACCTTCTTCTTTGTAGAAGATATGACATAAGCCAAGAATGTTGAAAAACCTTTGAATAAGCACTTGCGTGCTTTCATCACTGAAAGTAGAATCGGACTTCCTAGGTGAAGTAACATCTCCCGCTATCACTACTCCGGCGGCGTGGTATACAACGTATTCCACAATGCCGTTCAGGTGAAGTAATAACAGTGTTTTACCTCTTACATCTCCTCACACCCACATGATATTTAATAAGGTACAACCTCTAGTACCAAACATCATTCCAATGAGTATAAATACATCATCACGTTGTCCCGGACTTGTCATGAACGTCCGGTAACCCACAAATGGCTAGAACTTTTCCTAGAAGGTTCAACCTACTAGGCATCATTAATAAGCATAGGACTACCCCCATCCCAAGGTCTCATAAATCAATAATATGTTAAAACTCGTAACTTCATAACATAGCATAATCATCATACAATTTCATAACAAGTAACAGTCATACATATATCACATATTTCTTGCATAGGTAATATATAAACACATATTACCATTGTATAGTAAATCATTACTTTTGAAAATATATCATTTCTGTTTAGTACTCGGTTTTGAGAAATATTGAACTCACCTCAGTCCCGATAACAAAACACACGATCCCCAAAAGACAAACGACACTTCCGGATCGTCAAAAACTCGAACTCAAACGCCTCGAACAACCTATGAAGATCACTACGTTAAAAACATGATCCAAAGACCCTAAACAAGTCCAAACTAGCTTATTATACTTAGACATGCAAAATAACAACTCCCGACCAAAGATTATCGCTTCACGTGCTTAGAAACTTCATAAAAACGCATATACTCGACATGCATGTAGCCTAAACTTCTTCATAATTGAAATATGTAACACCCAGAATTTTATTATTAGATTTATGCAAGAAAAAGTACAAGGTGTTACCCGAGTTATAAATGGATATACGTGATAAGATGTGGTTTTAAAACTAGAGGGGCTAAAACCGTCAGATTACAACTTGTTTAAGTTCAGGGGCTGTTATGTCATTAGTTGAAACTTAATTATATAAATATCACCAACTTTGACCATAATTAGTCAAAGTTTGTATTCTTTTCTCTGGAATCCACGAGATCTTGATCAAGCCTTAGCAACTTTCAGTCTTCTTTGAAGAAAACAGCAGAGTTAGTATCTATATCAAGAGTATAGCAAGTATTCAAGTTGAGGTAAGGTTTCAAACCTTTGTTCTTATGGTTTTATGAATTTAAACCCATGATTCCATGGTGGAATCATGTTAAGGATGTTTTATAGTGTTTAGATCATGTATATCAGCTGTATGAGGTGTAGGAAAACACCTCTAGGCAATATGATGATTATATTAGCAGATTTATGGTGAAATCCGGCAATTCTTGCTAAGAACAGTCTGCTGGTCTGTGATGTACACGACCCATGAAACGGTACACAGCCGTGTAGTAATATAGGTGGTCACAGGACCATGTAAGGTTACATGGTCGTGTAGTATAAGAGGTACACGGCCGTGTAGTGTGCAAGGCGGTCATAGGGCCATGTAGGGTTACATGGTCGTGTAGCATGAGTGGTACATGGCCCGTGTAGGGATACACGGCCCGTGTAGGACCTATTTCAGATCAGAATGCCTTATGTATTATTCATGTATTGTTATATAGGAGGTGATTGACATAATACCTGCATCAGTGATCTGTGAAGTATTGCATATTACAGTTATAAGGTGAGTCTTCTAGACTTCACTTCATATTAGCAGCATGTGTAGTTTCATATTAGATTGCTAACATGCTATGTTATACATGTGAATATGTAAGCTTACTGCTATGTGCAGTAGGGCTCAGATGCGTTACAGTACTGTGACCTACGATGCTGCCCTAGGTCTAGAACCAGAGGCTAGCTTTGATTGCCAGACATGCGTGTATTATCTTAATGTGAATGTATACGTGTGCTCATACGACGTTATGTTTAGATTACTCACTAAGCTCTCGTAGCTTATCAGATACTATTTTTAAAATGTTTTGCAGGTTTTATCAAAGGCAAGGGCAAAGCTCCGGTTTGACTTCCAACTGTGTAACACCGCAAAATCACAAGCCATTTTTTTTAAATACGCTGCCGAAGCTTTTAATAAACAAACTTAACAACATACAACCAATATTTACAAACTATACAAACATTGTTCACAAAATTAGTATCATTGTTGTGTTACAAAAACTACTGGCTCGTTTCATTCAAAAATAATATCAGAGTCAGGTCATCTCTTTCATTCTGCCAAACCAGAACGTACATGCAAAAGCAACAACTGAGGGGAATTAGCACAAAGCTAAGTGAGTAGAGGCTAAACACCAAAAGAAAACATTCACGATCAATATCAAAGAATGTAATCACGTATCCCGAGAAGACCGGCGGTTCGGCGCAGAACCTACAACCAATGCTGGCCAAAGCAAAGGTTTACCGATAGCCCTCCACCGAATTGGCACAATGCACTCCCCCTCTGGTGAAACATATGCACCAGTAAGGCTAACATTGTTCAACCAATCAGTGAACGAGCCCAGCCCAATTCTACGTATAGCTGACTTCCCAACGCAACTCGAATTCATACTAAGAGTGCGTATCGACCAAATATTCACGCAACAGATATCAACAAACAATAATCACATTCAACAATTCAATAAATCCAATCCAATCACAATCATGCATCACACCAATAACATTAACCAAAATCTTTACCATTTGCGATTAACGCCCACTCACCTCAAAATCAACACGGGCTCAGAAGTCTAATTTTACTGAGTCTTGGGATTGCCTGAAATCACAGCAACAATCAAATCAGTCGCGAATATATAAATATATCTTCTCATATATATTTATATCTCAAATTTATTAAAACATCTCAATTAATTCACATAATAAACAAACTAACTCAAATCAAGCAAAGATATACAAAAATATGCAAATTATCGGATTCAGGGCCTGTCGCGCCGCGACATCCCCTTCGTCGCGCCGCGACGTGCAATGGATTTCAAATCTGAGAACAGACATGCGGATTTCACTTTCGGATTTGCCCTAGAATCGGATTTCCATACGGATTTGTGTTGGTCTTCGGATTTAGAGTCGGATTCCAAAACATTTTTCGGATTTCAAAGTCGGATTGTCAAAACATTCGGATTTCTCAAAACCAAAACTCAAGTACCCGGTTTTGTTGAAGGTCGCGCCGCTGCGCTACATGCCAAATTCCAGATTTCATCTTCTTCAAAAGTGTCGGATTTTCTGTCCAATTTCTCCAAAATTCATTCCAACTTCATAATAATTCTACCAAAACCATATTTAGCATTTACCATGCATCTAGATCATCAAAAACATGTTTTTATTCATTCATAACTACAAATCATTCAAAACCCATTTACCAAGCTTCTTTCAAACTTAAAAATGGTGTAACCATATAAATTCATGCTTTTCAATATTTAAACACATCAACATGTATTATATCAAGTTATAAACACCATATTACCTTTCTTTTGAATTAAAGATCACAAAATCTTGATCTTAGGATTTCAAGTTAGCAACTTTTCTTCACTCTTGGTTTTCTTTCAACATACACACACAAACACCTTGCACACTTTTGATGATAATCAGCAGGTTGACATACACGTACACATATATTTGCAAAAATCCAAGTAGGAGGTGGCATAAGGATTTGAAATCCTATTCTTCTTTTCTTTTTATAAATTTTCTCATGCACACATACATACACATATTTAACTTATATTTTCTTTTCCTTTTACATTTCCAACAGTAACATATATATATATTTATAATTTCATATAATCAATTTCATTTAACATTAATTAAACACATAATCAAATAAAACAAACCAATCACGTACCGCCAACCCTCTAATCTCCTAGCCCAGGGTTGCGGGTGTTACAAATCTCCCCTCCTTAAGAGGATTCCGTCCTCAGAATCCTTTCTTGCTCAAACAGATGAGGGTATCTATCCTTCATTTCCGCCTCAGTCTCCCACGTCAAATCAGAACCTAAACGGTGTTTCCATTTAACCAATACCATCGGTATCTGCTTCTTTCGAAGCTTGGTCACTTTGCGATCATACAGTTCAACAGGTTCTTCGGTCAATCTCTTCTTTGAATCTACTTTCAGTTCGTGTATTGGGAGAATCTGACTCTCGTCTTCAACCTTGCATTTTCTTAAATAGCAGACATTGAACGTGTCATGAATACCTGCAAGCTCTGCCGGAAGGTCTAATGTAACTGTCTGATCGTTTACAATCTGACGAATTCTGAAAGGACCAATGTAACGGGGAGCCAACTTCCCGCGTTTGCCAAATCGAATCATGCCCTTCCACGGAGAGACCTTCAAATATACTAACTCCCCTACATCAAACGATACTGGACGAGGATCCACATACATTTTCTGTCTATCTCTGGACGCTTTCAACTTCTCTCTGGCTATTGCAACCTTATCAGCTGTCATCTGAACAATCTCAGGCCCTGCAAATTGTTTCTCACCAGCCTCTAACCAACACGTCGGAGTACGGCAGCGACGACCGTACAACATTTCATATGGAGGCATTCCAATATTGGAGTGGTAAGAATTATTATACGCAAACTCTATCAATGGCAGGTGCGAATTCCAAGATCCACCATACTCAATTACACAGGCACGTAGCATATCTTCGAGTGTCTGTATGGTTCGTTCAGTTTGACCGTCAGTCTGGGGATGATAAGCAGTACTCAAATTAATCCTCGTCCCCAATTCTCTCTGTGTACTCCTCCAGAAGTTAGAAACAAACCTGGAGTCTATGTCAGATACTATTGACAACGGTATACCATGTCTTGCTACAATCTCATCAATGTACAATTGAGCCAACTTGCTAAGAGAAGCCGTCTCACAGGTAGCCAGAAAATGAGCACTCTTCGTCAGTCGATCCACGATCATCCAAATCATATCGTGATTCCTCTGAGTTCGCGGAAGTTTAGTCACGAAATCCATCGTTATATGTTCCTACTTCCACTCAGGAATTTCTAATTGTTTCAAAGATCCGTAGGGCTTCTGATGCTCTGCTTTCACTTGAGCACAGATATGGCATGACTCCACAAAATGAGCCACATCTGCCTTCATAGTAGGCCACCAGTAAAGCACCTTCAAATCGTGATACATTTTGGTGCTTCCTGGGTGAACAGACAGTCTCGACTTGTGTGCTTAAGTTAAAATCAACTTTCTCAATTCTCCAAGCATAGGCACCCACACACGAGTCTTATACACTTTCAATCCGCGAGAATCATCCGTAAGCTCATCTTTACGTTTCTTCATTAATTCGTTCTTCAAGTTCTCCTCTTTCAGAGCTTCCAACTGTGCAGACTTTATTCTATCCACTAAATGAGATACAATCTCCATACGCATGAATTTAATGGAATTCCCCGCTCCCTTGCGGCTCAAGGCGTCTGCTACTACGTTCGCTTTCCCCGGGTGGTATCTAATCTCACAATCATAGTCTTTTATCAGTTCCACCCATCGCCTCTGTCGCATGTTCAACTCTTTCTGTGTAAACACATACTGTAGACTCTTATGATCAGTATAAATTACACACTTGGTGCCATACAAATAGTGTCTCACAGTTTTAGGGCAAAAACGACAGCTATCAATTCTAGATCATGAGTCGGGTAATTCTTTTCATGTGGTTTCAACTGTCTTAAAGCATACGCAATCACCCGATCCCTCTGCATAAGCACACATCCCAATCCTGCAAACGATGCATCGCAATAAACAATAAAATCATCTGTTCCACTTGGCAACGCAAGAATGGGAGCCTGGCACAACAACTGCTTCAAAGTCTGGAAAGCTTTATCTTGTTCACTACCCCAAACAAACTTCACGTCTTTCTGAGTTAACTTAGTTAATGGACCCGCAATCTTCGAAAAATCTTTAATAAACCTGCGGTAGTATCTAGCCAAACCCAGAAAACTTTTTATCTCAGACGGTGTCTTTGGAGCATTCCAGTTCATTACAGCTTCCACTTTAGAAGGATCCACTTTCACTCCTTCATTATAGATAACATGCCCCAAGAATTGAACTTCCCTTAACCAGAACTCGCACTTTGAGAATTTAGCAAACAAATGTTCTTTCTTCAGAGTTTCCAAAACTTGTCTCAAATGCTGTTCGTGCTCCTGTTCAGTCTTAGAATAAATTAGAATATCATCAATAAAGACTATCACGAAATCATCCAAGAATGGTCGACAAACCCTGTTCATCAAATCCATGAAAATCGCAGGTGCATTGGTTAAGCCGAACGGCATAACCAAGAACTCGTAGTGCCCGTAGCGCATATGAAAGGCTTTCTTTGACACATCCTCCTCAGATACTCGTACCTGATGATATCCCGATCTCAAATCAATCTTAGAAAAGAACGAAGCTCCTTGCAGTTGATCAAACAAATCATCGATTCTCGGCAACGGATACTTGTTCTTTATCGTTCTCTTATTCAGCTCACGGTAGTCGATACACATATGCAACGTACTGTCTTTCTTCTTGACAAACAATACCGGTGCTCCCCACGGGGACGAACTCGGACGAATAAACCCTTTATCAAGCAGATCCTGAATCTGCGTCATCATCTCCCGGATATCTGAAGGTGCGGAGCCTTTGTTACTGGTCTAGAACCAGGTATTAAGTCTATTTTAAATTCCAGTTCACGAACCGGAGGCAATCCTAGCAACTCTTCTGGAAACACTTCCGGGTATTCCGTTACCACCCGGATATCAGTCACTGCTTGTTTCTCTTTCTTCCCATCAATCACATATGCCAGATACGATTCACACCCCTTACCCAACGCTTTCCTTGCTTTTAAACATGAAATCATACGGATCACTGACCCTGCCTTCTCTCCCCTGGCTATTACTCGCGAACCATCAGCTAGTGGAAACGAGATCAACTTCTTGTGACACTTGATACTGGCTTGATTCAGACTCAGCCAATCCATCCCAAGCACCACATTAAATCCCGACAATGGCATTACAAGAAAATAAACAGGAAAACACACGCCATCTATATCAATTTTAGCCCCAGCCATAGCAGTCGTGACCGGAACCATCATACCATCCGCTACTTCTATCTCTAAAGCAGTAGCAAGTTCAATCACAGGCACATTTAATCTATCACAGAATTCCATAGAAACAAAGGAGCGATTTGCTCCTGAATCAAACAATACCCTAGTAGGAGTAGACTTTATTAGAAACATACCCGTGATCACGTCGTCAGTGGTGGTGGCATCATCCACCATCATCTTAAACGCCCGACCCTCAGCAGTGGGTGGGTTCTTTCGCTTTTGACCTGCTGAAGATGACCCTCCAGCTCCTCCTCCTCCTCCAGACCCTGACCCCATCTTCTTGCCCATCGGGCAATCACCAACACGGTGCCCTTCCCTCTAGCAATTCTAGCACACACTCCTCGGGAACCTACAATTCTTGAAGTCATGGCCAAACTGACCACAATTAACACATCTCCTCGTTTGGGCCGTACACTGCCCATTATGATAGGATTTGCACCTGCTACACCAAGGTGCCCGTTGAGTAGACCCACCCGAGGTAGGTATTCGATTCTGCTCTCCCTGTCTGCCCCCGCTGCTCTGCCCTCCCTGTCTCTGTTGAGCGTTATAGCGTTCAAATCTCGACTTCTGTTGGGAAAGTTTCTCCCCGCTCAACTTGTTTCGTGCAACAATGTCCCCTTCAGCCAATTTGGCTAAAGTGAAAGCCTGGGACAATGTGGTAGCCCACCTGGTGGCGCCTCTATAGTCTGGGTGTAATGCTCCCACAAAATGTGCAATCTTCGATTCCTCATCCGGTACCCAGTGCTTAGGAAATCTCATCTTTTCGTTGAATTGTTTTTATCAGTTGGTCTACAGTCATATTCCCGGTCATCTGTAGATCCATGAACTCCTTCTTGATCTTGGCCATCTCAAAACTCCCACAGTATTGTTCACATATCTTTTCCTGGAATTGACTCCAGGTTATACTCCCCTGCTGTTGTTTAGTAAAGTGGCCGGTAATGGAATCCAACCAGACCAACGCATCTCCTCTCAGCATTCTTGACGCGTATTTGACCTTCAATTCATCCTCGAAATTACAGGCATCAAGTGCCTTTGACATCTCCCTCAACCAATTCAATTCGCATTGGGATCAGAACTCCCATGATACTCAGACGGTTTGTAATCCAGAAATTGCTTGTAGGTGCACGATTGTTTGTATCCAGGAAATGCAAACGGATAAGCTCCTGGTTGTGGGTAAGGATAGAAGAAGGGTTGCTGCATCATTTGAGTCATTGGTGGCAGCGGTGTTGTAACTGGTGCGGTTGTTGATTGTGTAGAAATCGCACTTGGCATTGGGATTGGTTCTGGTTGTTGTTGTTACTGTTCCATTCTTTGAATTTTATCTCGGAGTTCAACTAACTCGTTTTCTAACTGATAAACATAGTCACTATGCTCCTCTTCCTGAGCCTGACCCGATGTTCCCGTAGTAGCCGGGTTACTCAAATATTCAGTCACTGGTGCTTCAGATGTAGATTGGGTCGTAGGAGGAAGGATTGGAGTATCTTTGTCAGCCATTATCGGTTACAATCACATCACCTCACAACTTATTAGCATAAATCGTTAGTATCCAAAATACTAACTACAACCGACAACTTTAACTCACTCTAATTCCCCCGAAGGAAAGCTTGACCCGTCATGAGCGAAGATTTGGGAATGCAACACTCTAGCCGTGCATGCATCGCCAAACCTAGGCTCTGATACCAAACTGTAACACCGCAAAATCACAAGCCATTTTTTTGAAATACGCTGCGGAAGCTTTTAATAAACAAACTTAACAACATACAACCAATATTTACAAACTGTACAAACATTGTTCACAAAATAAGTATCATTGTTGTGTTACAAAAACTACTGGCTCGTTTCATTCAAAAATAATATCAGAGTCAGGTCATATCTTTCCTTCTACCAAACCAAAACGAACCTGCAAAAGCAACAACTGAGGGGAATTAGGACAAAGCTAAGTGAGTAGAGGCTAAACACCAAAAGCAAACATTCACGATCAATATCAAAGCATGTAATCACGTATCCCGAGAAGACCGGCGGTTCGGCGCCGAACCTACAACCAATGCCGGCCAAAGCAAAGGTTAACCGATAGCCCTCCACCGAATTGGCACAATGCACTCCCCCTCTGGTGCAACATATGCACCATTAAGGCTAACATTGTTCAACCAATCAGTGAACGAGCTCAGCCCAATTCTACGTATAGCTGACTTCCCAACGCAACTCAAATTCATACTAAGAGTGCGTATCGACCAAATATTCACGTAGCAGATATCAACAAACAATAATCACATTCAACAATTCAATCAATCTAATCCAATCACAATCATGCATCACACCAATAACATTAACCGAAATCTTTACCATCCGTGATTAACGCCCACTCACCTCAAAATCAACACGGGCTCAGAAGTCTAATCTTAATGAGTCTTGGGATTGCCTGAAATCACAGCAACAATCAAATGAGTCGCGAATATATAAATATATCTTCTCATATATATTTATATCTCAAATTTATCAAAACATCTCATTTAATTCACATAATAAACAAACTATCTCAAATCAAGCAAAGATATACAAAAATATGAAAATTATCGGATTCAGGGCCTGTCGCGCCGCGATATCCCCTTCGTCGCGCCGCGACGTGCAACGGATTTCAAATCCGAGAACAAACATGCGGATTTCACTTTCGGATTTGCCCTAGAATCGGATTTCCATACGGATTTGTGTTGGTCTTCGGATTTAGAGTCGGATTCCACAACATTTTTCGAATTTCAAAGTCGGATTGTCAAAACATTCGGATTTCTCAAAACCGAAACTCAATTACCTGGTTTGGTTGAAGGTCGCGCCGCGACGCTATAGTGTAGCGGCGCTACATGCAAAATTCCAGATTTCATCTTCTTCAAAAGTGTCGGATTTTCAGTCCAATTTCTCCAAAATTCATTCCAACTTCATAATAATTCTACCAAAACACATATTTAGCATTTACCATGCATCTAGATCATCAAAAACATGTTTTTATTCATTCATAACTACAAATCATTTAAAACCCATTTACCAAGCTTCTTTCAAACTTAAAAATGGTGTAACCACATAAATTTATGCTTTTTAATATTTAAACACATCAACATGTATTATATCAATTTATAAACACCATATTACCTTTCTTTTGAATTAAAGATCACAAAATCTTGATCTTAGGATTTCAAGTTAGCAACTTTTCTTCACTCTTGGTTTGCTTTCATCATACACACACAAACACCTTGCACACTTTTGATGATAATTAGCAGGTTGACATACACGTACACATATATTTGCAAAAATCCAAGTAGGAGGTGGCATAAAGATTTGAAATCCTATTCTTCTTTACTTTTTATAAATTTTCTCATGCACACATACATACACATATTTAACTCATTTTTTCTTTTCCTTTTACATTTCAACCAGTAACATATATATATATATTTATAATTTCATATAATCAATTTCATTTAACATTAATTAAACACATAATCAAATAAAACAAACCAATCACGTACCGCCAACCCGCTAATCTCCTAGCCCAGGGTTGCGGGTGTTACAAACTGTTAAACTCTTTGAAATTAACGCCTGGTTTGTAAATATCAAGCTTTTGGTACCAAACTTATGACAGTATTTATGTGAGTATCTATTGATACGTTAGGTTTTCAAACAAGTATTGCTTCCGCTTTTATGATAAACCTTGAGATGCGAATACTTATAGGTGTTTGATCTTTATATTTTAAATTTGGTTTTTGGGGGCGTTACAACTTGGTATCAGAGCCACGGTTTGAGGGATCTGGATGTGTACAAGACACATTCTGGACTTAAACCATGGTTCTGCGGATTTTGAAAATTGTCAAACTGGAGGCTTGCAGCTTGGTGAGTATACTAACAGTTATATTGATTATGTATTATGTGAGTATTGTATGCGAGTATAGGATATGCTTAAGATAGATATGTTATATATATTTACAACTGTTAAGAGTTGCTTTTATTGTGCATTCAAGATGAGTTTAGTGTTATATGAATATATGAGAACATGATGTATAAACTTCGGCCTAAGCCTGTGAATCGGGAATTTTTGTGATAAAGTTAAGATCAAATGTGTGTAATGTGTTTAGAGTAATATAAGGGCCCATATTATTACAAACACATTATACATGTTAGAACTTAATGGAATCATGAGGAATCTTGTGAATCGGGTGAGGGGTACTTGTAAGGTAGTACACTTGAGAATATATGTAGAATGCCTTAGTATGTATCTAGATACTTTGGATATGATAATACGTGTACTGATATATGGTTATACAAGTAACTGTTTGTTATACAGGATAGTGTGATACAACCACCTTTTGCTTTAGTGCTTTATCTATACTACCAGAATGATATATACAAGAGGTTCAAGAGTAGTGTATAATCCTAAGAGTGATTTTAGTCATAGACATGAAAGGATAAATATCAGTATTACAAGTGAACGTATTCTTATAAGAATATAGCATGTTAGGGTGTTTAAGCCCCAGATATAATTGTTAAATATCAGAACCTACATCTGAAGAATTCAGTGTAGAAAACTTAGTAAAGTGGTGAAGCAAAGTTTATGCCATATATTGTTGTATGAGTTGTGGAACAGATAAAAGAACAAAGAAATGATCAGATAAGAGTCAGTATCAAGATTAATTGTAAAAGGAGTGGTAATAAAGCAAATTTACAGATGTCATGTACATAAGGTTATTTTGAGAACTAAGGAAAGTAAGTTAAAACAAAGTGGAAAGAGGTATGTGTTGGTATGATCTACGATATTATTCAAAGACGGTAAATGAGTGGAGTGTTTATGAAATAAACGCAAGTATAATGGTGTGAGACGTGATTGATATTATGATTAACCAAGAATTGTTTTGTTACAGTATAATGGATCCTAATGCGAATTCTAGATCAGAAAATGAAGTAAGAAATGAAGGAAACCCTGACATGGTTACTATAGGAGAGGTGGAAGACTATATTTCCCTTTATGGGGAAAGGCGTGGAGCCATACCTACCAAACACCTTAGGGGTGTCGTCTCGGATGAGTTTGAAAAATGTATTAAAACAGTTATGCCGCTCATTATGACTGAAATGAAGAATGAGATACGAAGTTTAGTTCCAAGAAGAATTTCATATGTTAAAGGATGAAATGATTAACGAGATAAAAGAAGATAAAATGGAGATAAAAGCCGAGGGATCCCATAGAAGAACAGGATGCGAGACTTGTGGTAAGAACCATACGGGCCATTGTAAGTAAAAAACTAAAGGTTGTTATACGTGTGGAGAAGTAGGACATAATTATAAGGATTGTTTATCCTTGGGAAAGTTTTGTTATGACTGTGCTCAGTACGGGCATGAGTCCTCAGAATGTCCTAACTAGCTGGAATTTGTCAGTAGAGATATTAAATAAATAAGTGGAAACAATGTAAGGTTTCTTTTATTATGTATGTAAATTATGTAGAAACGGTATGTAATTGGAATGGACTGGTTTCTTTTATGTATGTAAATTATGTAGAACCAGTAGAGATTTTGTGTTATTGGTTGAAGTACGAGTGAGAAATATTTTGTACCTATGAATATGAGTGAGTTCCGAATAGTAGTTGGAATGGACTGGTTAAATTATAACCAGGTTATGATATTATGTGAACAGAAGTGATACGAGTTCATATCCCAAGTGGGGAAGAACTAATTATATATGCTAAAAATAAACAGGTAGGTTATACGGGTGTACAGTTTCAAAAGCTGGGAAGTGTCTTCAGCATGGGTACATTATTTTTCTCAACCTATGTTCTAAATATTAATTCATTAGAGGACTAGATGAGCTAGAAAGATATGAAAGTAGTATGTGAGTATCTTGTTAGGTAATTCAAGAAATAGCCAAGGTTACTCCCAGACAGACAGAGTATGTTTAGAATTTGTGTGGTGTTGAAAGATTCACTGATTACGAGAACTACGTACAGACTTGCTCCTTCAGAGATACAGGAATTATTGAAATGATTTCAAGAATTATTACATGTGGGGGTTTATAAGACCCAGTAGCATTTCATGATGTGTACTTATGTTATGTGTATTAATTATTGTGGGCTTAATAAAGTGATCATGAATATATGTCCGGTGTTCAGAATATGAGAATTACTTGATTAGTTATAACGGGGTAAAGTGGTTGTCAAAGCTGACTCCAGGTCGGATTTTCTTCAGCCTGAGATCAGAAGGGATGGTATTCCTTAAATTGTGTTCAGAAACATATAGATGTTTTGAAGTAGTTATGATACCTGTTAGCCTTGCTAATGCACCGGCAGTGATTATGTATTAAATGAATATGGTGTATAAGTCAATGTCAAGTAAGTCAGTAATTGTGTTCTTCAACGATATATGTATTTATTTCAGAAGTTTATCAAATCATGAGAATCATGTTTGAAAAGTTTTAGTGACACAGAGCAGAAAAATGGTTGTATGTTAAGTTTTCAATATGAATTTAAGATGTAAGGAATGAAATTCTTTAGAAAATTTATTAGTAGGAATGGGATCGAGATGAATTATGAGAAGTAGAGAAGGTGATGAATTGGGAGCCGCCAAAGAACCCGACAGTAATCAACAGTTGGATGGGATTAATTGCATAAATTATGTGAAGCAACAATTTGCACTACCTGAATCGACTGAAGAGACGATAGCATTGTGTGATGACAGTACAATGGTTTGGATGGATGCAGAGGGGCAGAGTTATTATTTACACTTCTGGACAGTTCAATCGTATGAGAATGAATATACAGACTCACACCTGATAGTAGTATATGTGGTATGATAGTTATATGATACGTAAGGATATTACCTAAATAGTGGGTGTATATGTGGATGTAAGACTATTGTTGGTGCGCTGCAATAGCATTCATAGGTGGTGTAAGACTACCGCTAGTGCGCTACGGTAGCATTCAGTATGATATGATGAGATTAGGTATTTCTTTATGTATAGAGTTGTTTACACGAAATTATAAAAGTTAGAAATAATTGTTGAATGAGAAGGACCTTTAAAGGCGACCGAAACAATGGTCAGAATCAGTGAAGGATTGTGAGTAGAATATTATATTATTTAGGGTAAGGCTAATGATATAGCAGACAGTTTGAACAGGAAATCATAAATAATACTTGTATGAATTAATTATCTAGATGATAATTACAACGCTTATATTCAGATGAAATGGGAACATGCCAGTCAGAAGAAATCAAAAGTGAAAAGTATATTAAAGAATGGATGAGAATGACAGGAAATAAATCCAATTAAAGACAGTCGTGATATACTGATTTGATATAACCGTATGTGAGTATCAGGTTATGGAGATGCAAGTCAGACACAGTTAAATGAAGCTCACAAGTTTAGATTTTACATTCAGTCAGAAGTTACCAATTTTATAAAGACCAGAGGATGGATTATTGGTGACCGAATATGAAACAAGATATAGTCAGATAAGTGGAGAAATACTTATAAAGGTGTATGAAAGAAGGCCAAACGTCAGAAATTATATCTGGAAATATTAGTATGAACCTGAATGCCAAATTATCCGAAAACTCTACGAAGTTATAATGTGTTATGAGTAATTGTAGGCAGGTTAAATAAAAGTGTATATGTAGTTTCCATTAGAGAAACTCATTCATCAGAACAGTTAACAGATGTGTATGTGAAGCAGATTGTGTTATGTCATAGTATGTCAGTGTTTATTGATTCAGACAATGATATCAGATCCACTTCTAGAATTCGGAACCGATTTCATATAAAGTTAAGGATTAAGCTTCACCTCAGTATAGTCAGAATGAAAGAAATATCCAGAAGATGGAAAGCATGTTTTATGATTATGTTATTAAGTCAGAAGAAAACTGGGGTGCATATTTGCTTGACAGAATTTCGTATTACAACAGATACAAGTTCAGTACCGGGATGCCAATGTATGAAATTGTATGATATTACTGCCAAACTTCAGTGTATTGGGTGACGTGGTTCAGAAAGTGTGGGGTAGCACAGAAATGATACAGCGAAAGACAGAACAGATTCAGAAGGTATGTAGTAGATTGTTTGACGCCTAGAATAGATAGAAGGGTTTTACAGATAAACAGAGATCATCACATCAGTTTCAGTGGAGAAGTATGTATTATTGAAAGTATCACTGTGGAAACACGTGATCAGATTCAGAAAGGAGGAAAAATTAAGTCTGAAATTTGAATGGTTGTACAGAATTACTATATATGTGGGGAAGGGCCGTTTATAGATCAGAGTTATTAGAAGAGTTGTTATAAATTCAGAACACCTTTCGTATATTATATCTCAGAAGATGTTTAGCAGTTAAATCTATAATAAACAGAGTAGATGGGTTAAGGACCGGTATAAGTGTAGAAAGAGGTCAGAGTATGTAAGAGGGATTGAACAGAAAATGATGATAGTTATTCAGAACTCTTCGGCAGTTGATTTCGGGGACGAAATCATTTCAAGTGGGGAAGAGTTGTAACACCCAGAATTTTATTATTAGATTTATGCAAGAAAAAGTACCAGGTGTTACCCGAGTTATAAATGGATATACGTGATAAGATGTGGTTTTAAAACTAGAGGGGCTAAAACCGTCAGATTACAACTTGTTTAAGTTCAGGGGCTGTTATGTCATTAGTTGAAACTTAATTATATAAATATCACCAACTTTGACCATAATTAGTCAAAGTTTGTATTCTTTTCTCTGGAATCCACGAGATCTTGATCAAGCCTTAGCAACTTTCAGTCTTCTTTGAAGAAAACAGCAGAGTTAGTATCTATATCAAGAGTATAGCAAGTATTCAAGTTGAGGTAAGGTTTCAAACCTTTGTTCTTATGGTTTTATGAATTTAAACCCATGATTCCATGGTGGAATCATGTTAAGGAAGTTTTATAGTGTTTAGATCATGTATATCAGCTGTATGAGGTGTAGGAAAACACCTCTAGGCAATATGATGATTATATTAGTAGATTTATGGTGAAATCCGGAAGTTCTTGCTAAGAATAGTCTGCTGGTCTGTGATGTACATTGCCCGTGTAACGGTACACGGCCGTGTAGTAGTATAGGCGGTCACAGGACCATATAAGGTTACATGGTCGTGTAGTATAAGAGGTACACGGCCCGTGTAGCGGTACACGACCGTGTAGTGTGCAAGGCGGTCATAGGGCCATGTAGGGTTACATGGTCGTGTAGCATGAGTGGTACCCGGCCCGTGTAGGGATACACCGCCCGTGTAGGCCCTATTTCAGATCAGAATGCCTTATGTATTATTCATGTATTGTTATATAGGAGGTGATTGACATAATACCTGCATCAGTGATCTGTGAAGTATTGCATATTACAGTTATAAGGTGAGTCTTCTAGACTTCACTTCATATTAGCAGCATGTGTAGTTTCATATTAGATTGCTAACATGCTATGTTATACATGTGAATATGTAAGCTTACTGCTATGTGCAGTAGGGCTCAGATGCGTTACAGTACTGTGACCTACGATGCTGCCCTAGGTCTAGAACCAGAGGCTAGCTTTGATTGCCAGACATGCGTGTATTATCTTCATGTGAATGTATACGTGTGCTCCTACGAAGTTATGTTTATATTACTCACTAAGCTCTCGTAGCTATCAGATACTATTTTTAAAATGTTTTGAAGGTTTTATCAAAGGCAAGGACAAAGCTCCGGTTTGACTTCCAACTATTAAACTCTTTGAAATTAACGCCAGGTTTGTAAATAACAAGCTTTTGGTACCAAACTTATGCCAGTATTTATGTGAGTATCTATTGATACGTTAGGTTTTCAAACAAGTATTGCTTCCGCTTTTATGATAAACCTTGAGATGCGAACACTTATAGGTGTTTGATCTTAATATTTTAAATTTGGTTTTTGGGGGCGTTACAAAATAGAAGCGTAAGATTAAAGAAATATACCTCTTGGATTAACCCACGTGAAGCCTTGGTCAAAACCACGCTCATGACGGTTTTTCCGATCTCCCGGAACTACGAATATGCTCACAAATAAAACCCGACACTCACGTGGGATCAAAGATCTCGGGTCGGCTCAGAATTTCGGCATAGTAACGACTCTTGGGGTGTTGTGTGTGAAAAATGGCTGCCTAACACCCATATGTATAGAAATCCCGAAACGCGTCACGTCGCGACCGGGAACGCATCGCGTTGCGACCGCCTCCAATCTGACCACTCGTGAAGCATGCAGATGCCGACACCTGCAACTCTTAGCTTCTGACACACGCAACCTAACTGACACATGCGACAGACGACGTGTCGCGTCACGATCTTCAACGCGTCGCGTCGCGACGAATTTCTAAAAATCTGAATTTTCTTTTATTTTCCAACTTTCAATATTTTTGTTGAATTAATAATAATATCCTTAATTATCATTAAAATAAATAAACTCCATAAATATTATTTATTTCTCGGTAAAATAATATTACAATAATTATTCCGAATTTCCGTTCGTTACAATGTCCCTAGTAGGGTCCAAGGGATAGCGCCCTAGCCTAAAATTTTTATTTAATAATAGAAAACATTATAGAAATTATTTTCTGAATATTTAATGGATAATTATCATAATTATATTCGCAATATTTATGGATAATTACCATAAACGGACTTCCCTTCTTATGGGATATAATCAATATTTGAACCGATTGATTTTATCTTTCGTAATCATAAGATTTCGAATTCTATATAAACACCTAGATGGGTGGTCTCATATCAATGCCTTTATATGAGCTGTTCTTTGAAGAATTATCTCCATAATATGGATTTCGTGTAACCTAGAGATAAGGTCAAAATATCAGATTTGGATAGTGTCTACAAGATTCTATTTTTGAGTTTCTTATGCAAGTTTGGTTTTTAGATGCCTATGAAATAGCAACTCCTCCAAGCATGAATACCCAACCACTTGTAAAAAAATGATCTTCAAGGTGGTTTATCAAACTTGCATCCGAATATCCTTCTAATACTGAAGGATACCCTAGATATCATAGTCCACATTCCATGGTTCCATTTAAGTACTTGAACACCCTCTGATGTTCTTGTCAGTGTTGAGTACTAGGATTGCTAGTATATCATCCCAACCTCCCAACCGCATATGTGATATCAGGGGTGGGTGCTTCTCATAGAATACATCAAGCAACCTATCACTTTAGAGTATTCCAATTGTGATATTGCATTGCCTTTATTTGACATTAACTTCTGTTGGAGGAGATAATCACTTCACCCTAATAATCAACTTTGCTTATCCTAAAACATAGAATTTGATGATAACCAAACCCTACAGTCAGTATGACTTAGAAAGTATTCAAACATGTGTTGTTTGGATCAGATTCTGGAAAATATGCTAAGTATGGAACCATCAGCTGAGTATCAGCCCCTACTCAAAGTATCATCCAAGGGACATAAGCTAAGGAGTATCAGATGAAGAATTTAATTGAAGAAGACCATCAGCTGAGGAAAATGAACTATCAGCTGAGTGAAGAAATTTGATCAGCTGGGTGCCTACACCATTAGCTGAGCAAGGACTTTTGCTCAGCTACACTATTAGCTGAGTGAACATTGGATAAGCTTAGGCCCAGAGCATCAGCTAAGTAAAGTCTTTTCAAACTCAAGTCATCTTCCTACATAAACTAATGTATTTAAATGATCAGCTGAGGATTCTTGATCAACTGATCATATCAATACATGAGCTTATGTCCTCCTAAGATAACTATTGATCAACTGAGCATCTATATGATCAGCTGAGCAATATGTATCAACTGAGTTCTAGCAAAAATGATCAACTGATCTATCTTGTCAACTGAGTAGTGAAATTTAAAGTTCCTAGTACTTTCTGTTAGCTGAGTCGAGCAAAATGTCAAATCTGCTCTATCTTTCGGATTGTAAAATTTATATGTAAAAGGTAGAACATGTGTTGTTCTATTATGCCTTAGATCTTTGTTTGTAAAAGTCAAAAACACTTTTTGGATCAAGTATGAGACAAAAAGGTTTGATCTTATCCTTTGGAAAAGGAGAAAGATACCTCAAACAGACGATGATCTTGAAGATTTGTTTTAACAACTAAGTATGACTGGCAATCCCATACTTGGTACAAGCATGGAAAGGGAAAGAAAGTTCTACACGACAGAAGATGTGGGTTTTAATATTTTATATTACGAGTAGGTTGCACTTTTTCAGAAAAATACAATTACTTTTATCAAACAGTTGATTAAAGTAACTTTACTTTTCACCCACTACCTTTACAATTATAATATTATATTTCCACATACTCTTTTTCTCCTTCCTTCATACAACCAGATGCTTAAGCCTCTATAAATATACATGCATGGTGGACATGCAAAAGTAGAGTTTCTACACAACACAAAGCAATCTCATTAGTTGAGAAATATTCATAGAGTTTAGCAATTGTGTAGAACCAAACTTGTTCATGTGTTGAACACTCTTTAAACATTAGTTGTTTTAGAGTTAGCTTGTCTATGTGTTAGACAAATTGATTGCCACCTTTTTTTGTACTTAGAATTTCCGCTTCTAGTACATGTAATTCTTGATTCATAATCAATACGAATTATATAAAAGTATGATGGTGTGTCTTTAATTTTAAAAAGCTAAAGTTTTTATTCAACCCCCTCTTTTACAAACATTTGTTGTTGCGTACTCAATCTAGGACTAACAACTGGTATCAGAGCAGGTTGGATAATCAATATCTATATATGTTTTGCTTACTCTACAACTGCTTCTACCCCTCTCAAAATGGCCTCATCCTAAAACAACATGAACATCTCAAACACTAGGTCTTTAACAAGATGTCCCATGTTTGATGCAGAAAACTTCTCCATGTGGAAAAGTAGAGCACATCTCTTTTTATCCACCCTTGATATCCAAATTCTTGAAATAGTTACTAAGGGTCCTTATGTTCCAACATTTGTGTTATCCATTCTATCAGAATCTGAAGGTCAAACCTCCGCAACAGAAAGAATCATTACCAAACCTATGCATCTATGGACAGATGAAGATAAGAGGTTGGTTAGCCTAGATGTTAAGGCTAGATCAGCTCTTGTCTCTGCACTACCCAATGAAATCTATCATCGAGTGCTTAACTGTACTTCTGCTAAAAAGATGTTAGATACACTCACAGTTGCATATGAAGGGACTGAAGATGTGAAGGAGAACAAGAAGCTCCTCCTCAACAGAGAGTATAAATTCTTCTTTGCTCAGAAAGGTGAGAGTATTACACAGACATACACCGGGTTCAACTGCCTAGTAAATGATTTGAAGAGGGCAGGCATATTCAAGAGCAACTTTATCTTGGTGAACAAGTTTCTAGACTCCCTCCCTGAAACATGGGATCACTTTGTCACTGTACTAAGGCATAGTGAAAAGATCAAGGGAATGTCTCTAGTTGCTCTCTATGGTAACTTACTCAACCATAAGCAATCAGTCAAGCAAAGGAAGTTCTCATCCAAGGAGATGAAAGAGATTGTGAAAGATGCACCAACTGCCCTTGTATCAAGAGATACAAATAGCTATTGATTCTGGTTCCGATGAAGAAGGAGATGAAGAGGAGAGTGCTGGAGAAAGTGTTGAGGAGAATGATGTTGAGGAGAATAGTTTGGAGGAGCTGGTTGAAGGAGTAGCCATGTTGGTAAAGAAGTTTAAACCTTTCAAGAAGGGAAAGGGTGTCAAGAGGTTCAACAAGAGACCATCAAAATTTGTCAAGTCCAAATCCACTTTTGATGCCTCCACAGCAGAGTGTTACAAATGTGGCAAGATTGGCCACATAGCCAGTGACTGTAAGTCCAAAAGTAACACTGGTTCTTCATTTGTGCCAAAGCAGGAGGGGAAAATTGATTATGAAGCCAAGTATAAGAAACTCCTTGCTGTTGTTCTTGACAAGAAAAAGAAGAATAAAGCCCACGGCTAAGTTCTTGTAGCTGAAGAAGAAGATTGGGCAGAAGATCTTTCCTTAGATGAAGATGAAGTGATATCTGCTCAGTTTTGCATGATGGACAACAACAATGATGGTAGTTCCTTTGATGAAGATATGAAGAAGGCTGCAAAATCTTGTTCAACTACTAACTAGGATCCTTCTTCAATGTATCAGGTTGGAAAGTTTATTAATTATGATGATAATGAAAAGAATGCTATGTTTGATTACTTGTGTATTGATTTCCAGTCTGCTATTCAAAGAGAGAAGAAACTAAAACTAGAAGTAGAATCAATCAAGGAAAAATTAATTCTTAAAGATGAGGAACTTAAGTAGATAACAATTTTAAATGATGAGCTAGCAAACCAAAATATACTTAATGAGATCTTAGTAAAAGAAACTAGTGAAGCAACCAAAAAGTAGTAAAGTCTTGGTGTGTATCTGCTGAAAAGACCACTCAGTGTGTCAAGGAACAGATACCCAAACAAGTTCAAGCTATTATTGGTGGAAATTACTCTAAGGCTGCTAACTATGTTGATTCTAATAAGAACCTTAATATCTTAGACAATGCTAACATTTTGCCACAAACTTTTCACAAGACTGTTAAAGGTAAAAGTGTGTTCACAAATAAATTTGTTAGAAGCAAAAGTACCCACCTAAAAGAATCAATTATTCCTTCTGTTGAATCATCCTCAGGTAAGATTTCAGAATGTAAAAATACTAAGAACACAAATTCAAAGGATGTGAGTAAAGGAAAGGAATCATTAGTTGAGACCACAGACACATTATGTTGTCAAACCTTGAAAACAGATGACTTAAATATTAGTATTTCACAAACTGAAGAATCATTAGCCAATACTACTTTATGAACTGACATGTTAGTAGATGGTAAATGCTCAGTTGATGGCCTGTCAGCTGATCATAGCTCATCCTCTAAACAACCAGTGATCCTGCAGTAATCAACTCTTTTTCAATAGATGAAACTATGAGTAAAAAGAATGATGTTCACATTGTTCCCATTTCTGCCACTCCAAAGATTGGTCAAAAACTTTCTAAATCCAAAGATCAATCCAAGGTGCCTGTGAATAAAGACCTAAGAAATTTACAGGATAAGCTTCATAAGCTGAATGGTCAAGTTAGTCAAATGATAACTAATAATTGTTAGAAGAATAATAAGAAAACTCATAGGCATTCAAATAATGTTGTTCAATGCTCCAAGGCCACAAAATCTCAAAAATGTTATAAGTGTGGAAGTAAAGAGCATAAGGCATTTGAATGTTCTTTAGAATGGAATTCAAGACAGCGGACTTGTAATGATAACATAGTCATTCCTTTTATACATAAGAAAACTGAAATGAAGTGGAAAGCTAGGTGCATTCACAAGGGATCCACTAAATAGTGGATTCCTACTTTTGTCACTAACTCTTTTTTCATTCAATCTGTGCAGGGTGTTGGTTCATGGTTTCTTGACAGTGGATATTCAAGAACTATGACAGGCAACAAGGCTTTGCTCAGTAACTATAAGAAAGAGAAAGGTCCAAGGGTGACTTTTGGTGACAACAATCACGGGCAAACAAAAGGCTATGGTGAACTTCATAATGGGAACCTTAAACTGTCCAAAGTATCATATGTCAAAGGGCTGAAATACAATCTCATAAGCACAAGTCAATTGTGTGATGGAGATAATAAAGTTCACTTCACAAAGACAGGAGGCTCCATAATAATTAAGAAAGGTAATACAGTATTAAGTGCCAAGAGAACAAAGGATGTGTACACTCTTGACATGTCCTCTAGTGACACTTCAAAAGAAACATGTCTGTACTCCAAAAATAATAAGGATACAAACTGGCGATGGCACAAGAGGCTTTCCCACCTTAATTTCAAAAATATCAACAAGTTGTGTCAGGGTGAACTAGTGTCAACATTACCTTCTTTGACTTATCTTAAGCCTAAACCTTGCACTGTTTGTGAGAAGGGAAAGCAGCATAAGACATCATTTCCATCCAAGCAGGCCTTCTCTATTACAAAACCTTTCTATTTGTTGCACGTGGATCTCTTTGGTCCTGTTGCAACTGCTAGTATTGGTCGAAGTAAGTATGCTCTTGTATTAGTTGATGAATTCTCAAGATACACTTGGGTTTTCTTTCTCAAAGCAAAGAGTGAGGCTGCTGAAGAGATCATATGCTTTATCAAGAAGATGGAAGTGTTGAATGGCAATCTAGTGAGGAGTCTTAGAAGTGATCATGGAACTAAATTTAGAAATCAAACTCTGGAATCTTTCTGTGATGAGAAAGGGATATCTCAAAACTTCTCTGCTCCAAGAACTCCACAACAGAATGGTGTAGCTGAAAGAAGAAATAGAACATTGATTGAAGCTGCCAGAACCATGTTGTATGAAAGTGGGTTACCTTTTAATTTCTAGGCTGAGGCTGTAAGTTGTGCATGTTTCACACAGAATAGATCCCTTATTATCAAGAGGCACAACAACACTCCATATGAAGTGCTCAAGGGAAGGAAGCCAAGCATTAGCTTTCTGCACATTTTTGGATGTCAATGCTTCATCCTCAATCAAAAGGATCAATTGAAGAAGTTTGCTCTAAAATTTGATGAAGGAGTGTTTGTAGGTTACTCAATGATTTCCAAAGCATACAGAGTATACTACCTTAGAAGCAAAGTCATAGAAGAATCCATTAATGTAAGTTTTAATGAAAATGACTTTGTTGCTTCTTGTTCCTCTAATCATGTTTCAGGTGAAGAATTCATGATCTCATGCAAACTTGAGAAGCCACTCCAGAGCAAGTTGATCTCTCTCCACCAACTGCTCATGATGTAGATGAACCTGTAACATCTTCAACTTGGGCCTAGTTGTAAATACTAGTTATGCGTATGTAGTTAATGTAATAGGAAGTATTTAATTGTATGTAAATGTTAAGTTAATTGAATATATGTGTGTTAATATGTTTTGTGTATGTACGTATGTATATTAAATGTATGTATGTAATTAATTAGATATTAAGAGGAAAACCTCATGGCAAAGCAATCCAGAGGCAACCACATCTGGAATAGATAATTATATATATATATATGTGTGTGTGTGTGTGCATGCCTATTTGTTGACTTTACAAGTCAAAGAAAGAAAATAAACACACTTCTCTTTTATCTCTCGTTGCTCTCGGTTTCTGAAGAAGAACAAGAAGAGTTCGGTTATTGATTTCACAAAGGTTAGCAAGAGGAAGCATTGATAGCACTTTGTTTATAAGGAAGTACAAAGGTGATGTGGTACTTGTGTAGATATATGTAGATGACATAATATTTGGGTCTACCAATTTGGAACTATGCAAAAAGTTTTCTAAACTCATGTCTAATAACTATAAGATGAGCATGATGGGTGAATTAAACTATTTTCTTGGTTTACAAATTAAACAAGAGGTTGATGGTATTTTCATTCATCAAACAAAATATGTCAAAGTCTTACTTAAAAAGTTTGATTTTGAAAATTGTTTCTCAATTAAAACACCTATGTCTACTTCTATCAAGTTAGGAAAGGACACTGATGGCAAATCAGTGAACATTACTGCTTATAGAGATGATAATCCGTTAATTCTTCAAGTATCAAGCTAATCTTCAATTGCATGTGTAGAACTATGAGAGAATATTAATTACACCTTGATTAACACATAATTCATATAATTGATTATGGCAATTGATACATGATTAGCCTTAATCATAGGCTTATATACTCCATGAGTATATTTACAATTAAGACCCTCTAGTTTGTAATTAATACAAACTTCACCAAAATGTAATCTTCTATTCTATACAATTAATAAACCTAACAATCTCCCCCTTTGTATAGAAATAGAAGATGTTATGTCTTTTTGGCATCTGACGCAAACTTTAACAAACTCCCCTTTTGAATCATGCAGATATTCTTTTTCAGTTAATATTCTTTTGAAGCTTTGGGGAATCTTCAAACGTTTTCTTTCTGATCTTGAGCTCTCTTGTCTTAAAATAAGCTTTGCTTTTGCATGAGGAATATTTTGTTCTCTCCCCCTTGAATGTAGCTCTTGATCTTGTTTATCCTGATCATAATGTCTTGATCACACCATTATCTTTTCTTTTGAATCTCTTGATCTTTTTCAAATTTGATAGACATCTCTTTTCTTCGCTCCCCCTTGACTTGACATATATTGATTTTTCAGAATTAAACTTTTCTTTGTCTCCCTCTTAACATATGAATTTGGTTTTCTTTAGCTGCACAATTTTGATGAGCTTTAATAATTGCATTGAGAATAAGAACTCATCATCATCTTCAACTCAGTAAGAATCAACTAATATTTTTGTTTCCTTCTCTCAAGATCAACTGAATTTCAATTTTTTTAAACTTTCTCCCCCTCATGATGATCAGGCTTCTTCATGAACATCATGTAATTGTAATTGACATTCAGCTTGATTTGTGCATGAATACTTCAACATTTATAGCTTAGAATCCTCCTCGTGACATTCAGTTGAATTTATCAAATATGTATCTCTTTGATATGTATCAAAGTTCCCGTTGGGAAATGTTAACACCGAGATCACATAGATTGCTCGTTAACACAACAGTTTGAATAAACTGTGTGACCCACATTCAGTGTTGGAATAATGATAGCACCTGTAGGATTTCCATCTATCATCGTGAATATCACAAAGATAACACTCAAGATGTTCCGGTATCAGTTACGAAAACTAGATACTTGTGACATTTCCATCATGTGTCCTAAGAAATAAAGTTATATAGTTCTAGACTCTATAAGTGCATGAAAGAAGTCGGGGACCGGAGCAGCATGTCCTCCTTGTTTCAATATTAACAATCTCCGAGTGAGATGTCAATAGAGATGTGCTAATTCTCCGTGTGAAGTTGAAACAATCATCTTTTAAGAGATAATTGAGTAGCTGGGTGGGGTTAGTGAATTGCATCACTGGGTCCATGATGTCTTCTTCAATACCAAATTTCAACACATGAAATCTAGTAGTATATATGGTTACCCAGATTGACACTATTTTGAGAGGATCTTTCTTTTATTTTGATCCTATCTCTCACCATCAGCTCTCTAAATATTTTTCAACTTCTCCCTCAAACTCTCTTTCCAAAATGAATATTTGTATCTCCGTTGGATACAAATTGACACTTGTTATCTGTTCAAATGATTAGGAGCAATCATATTGATGTCAACAAGAATGATTTTCAAGAAATATTCAGTTGAGAAAGATTGTCAAGAATGATTTGAGCAATTAAAGAATATGAACAATCAAAGAATTTTGAAGTAGGAAATGAAAAAATGATTTGACATGTATGCTCAAAGTGATTTGTTGATCATATGCACCCCCATCTCCTGTTCCACCCCTCTCATTTTCATTTTATCTCTGCCCACCAATCAGTATCACGTGATAACTGATACTGCTCACCTATTTGACCTATTAAACCCTTACTTTGTTTTTTTAAAGCATAAGGTGAACTCCTGGGGCAGGTCCTTCCGGTTCAGGTTTGACCATAGGAGTAGAATCATCCTACACTCACTCACTCTTTGGTGCCTTATTGATCATTTGAAAAGTATGTGTCACATAAAAAATGATTGACACAAGAATGAACGGTTACCATAATGAATGAAATATTCGATAATAAAGGAAAGATTTACAGAATTATTACCGGGATAGAATTCAAGAAATGAAAGATGAGCGTTTAGAAGATCAACATTCAAATTAATCAAGAAAGACATCAGAATGAATCACCGAATGAATGCCTTCTCGATGGGAAAACAATAAAATTTGAAAATGAAAAATCTTTTTGAATTTTAAAATTTTGTATTGTTTTTGAAATTTTCATTTTTAAAACGATTTGAAAGAAAAAAAATAAACTCTTCCTATGTTGATGCATTTAAATTCGAAAATGATTTTTCATCAACTAGGTTAGAAAAAAAATTGCTCCCTCTACAAGAATGCACAAAAATAGTTTTCATTTTAAACAAAATTGCAATTTTGTAGGTTCTCGACGAAAATGATTTCTCTGTCAAAGAATCTATGTCGTTCTTGCTCCCCCTACAAATAATGAACCATTATCACACAAGTTATATCAAAGAATGATAAAGTACAAACATTAAGTTTCTCAGGACATTAGACTCGGGCTAATGCTGAACACAATAACATGTGAAATGGACTGCAGGGAACACTCTTCTTTTTTTAAGTCAATCGATTGAAATTGTTAGCATACTGAACACAATGTGCTTTTCAACATATTCTGAATGATCTTCATTGTGTTCCAACAATGTCTCTGACTAATCTGCAAAACAGATTAAGCACACTTTGGTACCCACTTGAAGTTGGGTCCAGCTATGATAGGTTTATGAACCTTTCTATGCATTGGGCCTCTATGCCATTGGGGAATACCATTTTGAACAACAAGTTTATGATTTGTTCTTGAAGTTTTACAAATCTTCTCTTTTGAAAGTCTGATTAAGTGCTTGACTGAGTATACCACAAAAGGATATTTGACATCAGTTTTGAGCACAAAATTTTCATTATGCTTTGCTTTAGAAAAGAATTTGGTATTTTGATGTTTAAACGAATGATATTGCATATCAGCATGATTGTCCTTACCAGAATGATGTTGTCTATGCATTCTTCTTTGTGGTACAACATTGGACTTAAAACCATCATTGATGACATTCTTCATTCGAAACTCAGATACTCTAGGTTTAGTTTCTGAAGATGTGCTGGTAGGTATTGCGTTGGATGAGAATTCATCAGTTATTACATTTTTGATACGGAATTCTGATGATGAAAAACATGCATTTGAATGCACATGATTGATTGAACCACATGGTGAATTAAATATTGAGGTTTATGTGGTTTTCTTCTTTTCAGTCCAGAATGATGATATCTTTACAAACATGTCACCTAGATTCTTCTTTGGAATCCAAGCTTGTTTAGTCTTTGGTAAAGAATCATTTGAGCTTACTGACAATTCAGAATCAATATAACTTGAATAAGATGCATTCTGTTGACTTCTGAATTCAGTTTCTTTTGGCTTTTGAGAAGAAGTAGTTGATTTGGGAGTAGAAGCTTCAATGAAATCGTCATCTGATTTTCTACTTTCAGCATCTGCAACAGAAAAATAAGAGTCAGTATCGCTACCACAATGTGTTTCTGAATCAAAATTGATATTGTCAGCGGAAGTCTTGGTAGATTCAGAAGCTTTTTCAGCAAGAAGCATTGCGAACTTGAGTTTAGCCAAAAACTTTAGTCTCTCTTTTTCCAATGTTTTCTTCTCTATGTCCAGAGTCTTCTGAAGCTCAGATATTTTGTTTTTCAGAACTGAGCTGTGAATATATAGTTTAGAAGAGGTAATAAGATGTTGCTCAAGTCCTGTGACTTTTCTTTGCAATTCAGCCTTTTCAATACCTAAACTCGCTATCAACTTATCATCATTCTGCAACATCCTTTGAAAATCTTGACGTTCAACAGAAAATTCAGATATGAGGTCTTTAAACTTGGCATTCTATTCTGACAAAATCTCTGCTTTCTTTTTCTCCTCTTTAGAATGTACTTCAAGTTGTGAAATTTTCTCCACAAACTTACTTCTTTCTTCTTCAAACATTTTCTTTTCACTTTCCAAACTCTTTTCTAGGTCTAATACCTTTGTTTCTTTCTGTAACTCAACTTTTTCAACAAGTTGTTTCAACTTATCATGCAATTCAGCTTTTTCAACTTGTAATTCACTTGCTCTTTTCTTTTCAAATTCAACTTGTTCTTTTAGTAATGAACTTTCTCCACTCAGATTTTGCATCTGTTTCTCCTTTTTTATTATATCATCTGATATACGTTCAATCCTTACATCATAAATTGTATTTCTCCGTGTCAATGTGTGAATCTCTTTGTTCAGTGAAGAAATCATCTCTTTGAGCTGGATATTCTCATTAACCAATTCTTCTGCCTTCTTTTTCTCAAAATTTACTTCAACTTGTGGAATCTTCGTTGACATCTTGATACCTGAAAACTATACGATCGTTTAGGAATGATTTGATTTGATCAAAAATTTAATCAATAATAATGATTTGAAAGTGTATTATGAGAAACAATTAAAGTGACTATGAGTTGAGAAAGATTGATTCTAATTCAGTCACAATGACGACGGGGGTTCGGGGGCAGCGCCCCTGATAGCGGGGTCCAAGGGGCAGAGCCCCTGGCTGGGGTTGACACTTTCAAAAATCCGACACTTTCCAAAATCCGATACTTTCAAAAATCCGACACTTTCATAAATCCGACACTTTCAACCAAATCCAAGTCTTGGAAATCCGATACTTTCAACCAAATCCGAGTCTTGGAAATCCAATACTTTCAACCAAATCCGAGTCTTGGAAATCCGATGTGTACATCCAATAACACTAAAATCCGATACTTATCAAATCTGTAAATCCGATACTTTTTGACTCACAAACACCAAAAACACTTTTTGACTTAAAACTTTGGATCAAACTCCTTCTTTCTTCATCTTCTACTCAAGAACATCAAGAACACCATCAATCTTGAATTTTCAAGCTCACCAAAATCGGATTTTCTTTTCAAATTTATCAATCTCCACCTTCACAAACACTTTTAAAACACTCATTTTGTACCAATTTGAATCAAGAATCACGAATTTAACCAAAATTAACCAAGAATACCAATAATACAACAAACTTAATTTTCAAATTACTCCATGTGTGATTGATGAATTGATATGAAACTTTGCAGATTGATTCGTGATATGATTACTAACACTCGTTCAAAAATTTAGAAATTAATTCCAACTAAATCACGAATTTCAAAATTCAAGTCTCAAGAACATCTTCCAAAAACCCAGATTCGTAATTCTTAGATTTCTCTCACATGGAGTGGAATTTGTACTTGAAAATTTTACTGTACGTTCCTGCAATCATACACAACAACATATCCAAATATTACATCAAATGAAGATCGTATGAATTTTCTAGAATTTTTCAAAGTTTCTGCCGAAAAATAATCCGAAAATTTCAAAATTTCTTCAAATTTCTTGCAATTCTTGATCCAATTTTCAATCAAATCACTCCTTAGGCTCTGATACCAATTGATAATCCCTTAATTCTTCAAGTATCAAGCTAATCTTCAATTACATGTATAGAACTATGAGAGAATACTAATTACAACTTGATTAACACATAGTTCATATCATTGATTATGGCAATTGATACATGATTAGCCTTAATCATAGGCTTATATACTCCATGAGTATATTTACAATTAAGACCCTCTAGTTTGTAATTAATACAAACTTCACTCAAAATGTAATCTTCTATTCTATACAATTAATAAACCTAACAATCATTAAATTTGAAAATTAAGAATTGCTTGAAGTTGCATGCATCGATCAGAAAATTAAATTTGATGTGGAAAATTGTGTTTTAAAAGAAACAATTTTTAATCTTAACAAGAAATTAAATTCCGCTGCATTTGAGATAAAGATTGAAATATCTGATGAAAAAGATAAAAATTCTGATATTTCACAATTTCTTATTCCACAATTTATTTCCAATGGAATCGAACGGAGGATGCTTGAAGAAAAGGTGGAAAGATTGCTAACCGAATTGGACAGGTATCTGGATATTGTGTATCCACAGTGTCCGAAGGCTTGCAGAGACTTCTTGTCACATAAATGCAATCAGTTTTGTGATTCAAACAGTATTACAAAAAAAGGATCATCTTCAAACACAAAGCAGATTCCTGAAATGTCAAAAATAAAAAAGACATCAAATGTGCATGCTTTAAAATCTATTAAATCACTTCACATGTCTAACAAAAATTCCTTGTCTGAATCAAAATCAGCTCAATCAAAAAGGAAAGAAGGTTCAAGCAATAGCATGAAGAAGTCAAACATCAAAGATGTGAAGAAAAGAGAGACAAAAACATCAATGAAGTGGATTGCGAAGGAAGATCTGAAAGAGATAGAGAAGAAGAAAGCACATGTAGTCAATACTGATTCCAAGAAAAAAGTGAAACCATTTTGTAAGATCCATAAATTCTACTGTAATAAAAATTGTGAGTTGCTTTTTTCATGGAAAGTCCAAACAAAGAGCTCAAAAGCAAAAATAGTTGATAACACAATGTGTTGTGTTGGAAATGACTGTCCTGAATGACAATGTAAGTTCAAATGTGAAAATCATCAAAATAAACTGAAAAGTGAATTAAAATCCAACAAAAACTGGAAGAATTCAAATGATAATAAAATTTTGTTTTGGTTCATCAATAAGAATGGATTCATTATTCACCAATAGATTCACAAACATCAAAAAGCAGGGCTATTAAAAAGGTATGGCAACCGAAAAATACCAGTCCGTCCAGGACAGTGGAGAGAGCATATGAACATAATGAACAACAATCAAACAAATTCTCCAACTCCAGTAGTTCATAACAAATTCACATCCTTTACCCAATCTCAACAGAGAGCTGTTTTCAATTCATCATATCAATCATATTCAACGAAGAATCGAAAACAGATGATGATTACACTTATGTCATATCAACCCATAACAAAAAGCATGTATGGTGTAAAAAACAAGCATTTCTCACCTGTGATCAAATCAACTGAGAAATCAACTAGGAAATGGATTGTAAAGAAAATGCTTAACAAAGAAAGTTTGAATGTTGTCAAAACACCTGAAACATCTAACACAACAAATCAAACAAGTTTCTTTTCCATGTGCAGAAAGATCATCTATGGTACATGGACTCGGGCTGCACTAAACATATGACGGGGAACAAAGGTCTTCTCAAACACTTTGTGAGCAAGTATACAGGGAATGTAAAGTTTGGAAATGACCAAGTCTCGCCGATCTTAGGCCTCGGGGTAATAGAAACAGGAAATTTAAAGATAGAAAAAGTATCCTATGTGGAAGGCTTAGGCCACAATCTTTTTAGCATAGGACAATTTTGTGATAAGGGTATGGAAGTAGTTTTCAAGAAAAGCTCCTGTTCATTAAGAACTGAAGATGGAGCAGAAATTTTGGGTGGCAACAGAAAGTCAAACTTGTACACAATTGACTTGTCTGAGAAAGGTTCCGGCACACCAGTATGCCTGCTGTCTAAAGCATCATCAGACCTAAACTAGTCATGGCATCGCAAGTTGTCACACTTGAATTTCAAAAACATAAACAAGCTGGTGAATGGTAACTTGGTCAGAGGTCTACCGAAGCTTAAATTTGAAAAAGATCATCTCTGTAAGGACTGCGAAGCGGGCAAAATGAAGAGAGTTCCACACAAAGTAAGTCAGATATCTTCAACTACCGCGCCTTTACAGTTGATTCACATGGATCTCTGTGGACCAATGAAAGTCCAGTCAAGAAATGAAAAAAGATATATCTTGGTGATGGTAGATGATTATTCCCGGTACACTTGGGTCCGGTTCGTGAGTCATAAGAGTGAGGTACCACAACAAGTAATTCTATTTCTAAAGAAACACAAGACTCAAAACGGACAACCGGTGAAGAGTGTTCAAACAGACAATGGGACTGAGTTCAAAATAGAACTTTAGATTCCTATTTAGATTCTGAGGGAATTAATCATCAGTTCTCGGCAGCATATACTCCGGATCAGATTGGAGTAGTTGAGAGGAAAAATAGAACTTTGGTTGAAGCTGCCAGAACAATGTTGCAATACTTAAAGCTACCACCATCCTACTGGGCTGAAGCCGTGAATACTGCATGCTACACACAGAACAGATCACTAATTCATCGTCGCTTTAATAAAAACGAATTATGTAATGGAGTAGTACCTAATATCAAATACTTTCATGTATTTGGTAATAGGTGCTTTGTGCTGAATGAGTCGAACAAACTATCAAAGTTTGATTCAAAAGCCGATGAAGGAGTCTTTTTAGGTTACTCAATCGATAAGAAGGCTTTTAGAATTCTAAATCGGAGAACTAACATGATTGTTGAAAGCATAAATGTTACGTTTGACGATTTAGTCAATTTAAATTCCTTAACGAGTAAACCTAACTCATCCAAACATTCAATTTTTATAAATAACAAAACAGACGAGTCATCCGCACATTCAGAAGATATAAGCTTGGATTTTATGTTTGATTTCTTTAAAAAGAATGATAATACATCTACTGTCTTGCAGGATATTCAGCAGGAGTCTGTGTCAATAACTGAACCACCAAGTGTATCTACAGTTCAACAGACTACAAATTCTGCTAATTCGGAGTTTGAAGCTACAAATATTCCTGCAAATGACCAAAGTCCAAGATATGATCAAGCGGTAGAAGACATTAATTCAACTGATCTTCAAAATCTTAACGACTTCATTCAGGTTCAATCCCCCAAACCTGTTTGGTTAAAGAGTCATCCAGAGACTCAAATCATAGGAAGTTTTGGACTCCGGTGTTCAAACTCGATCTGCCACAGCTAACATATGTCAACACTCTAGTTTTCTAAGCATGGTCGAACCCACACGAGTGTCAGAAGCTCTAGCTGATCCTGATTGGATTATTGCTATGCAAGAAAAGCTAAATTAGTTTGACCGACTCAAAGTCTGGAGACTAGTTCCACAACCTGAAGGCAAATCTATTGTTGGAACGAAGTGGGTGTTTAAGAATAAGAAGGATTCTGATGGTGTGGTTGTTAAGAATAAAGCCAGGCTAGTGGCTAAGGGGTATAATCAACAGGAAGGGATAGATTATGATGAGACCTTCGCCCCTGTAGCTAGAATAGAAGCAATTCGATTCTTCCTCGCCTATGCTTCCTACAGAAACTTCACTGTATATCAAATGGATGTGAAGACTGCCTTCCTCAATGGTAAATTGAAAGAGGAAGTGTATGTCAGTCAACCTGAAGGTTTTCTAGATCCTAACAGACCCAATGACGTCTATATTCTGGATAAAGCTCTATATGGTTTAAAACAAGCCCCGAGAGCTTGGTACGATGAGCTGTGAGAACACCTGCTTAATGAAGGATACGTCAAAGGGAAAACTGACACCACATTGTTGAAAAAGAAGACTGGCAAAGATTATGTGTTGGTACAAATATATGTCGATGACATAATATTTGGTTCTACAAATACTAAATATGGCAATGAATTTTCAAATACAATGAAAAAGCGCTTTGAATTGAGCATGATGGGGGAAGTTAATTTTTTCCTCGGATTGCAAATTAAACAATTTAGCCATGGAATTTTTATAAATCAAGCAAAGTATATCAAAGATCTGTTAAAGAGATTTGATATGACTGGTTGTTCATCAATCTCAACACCCATGGCTTCTCGAACAAAATTATTTCCTGATCCAGAAGGAAAAGCAGTAGATTTGAAAACTTATAGAGGAATGATAGGTTCATTGCTATATTTAACAGCTAGTAGGCCGGATATTATGTATTCTACATGTCTTTGTGTCAGATTCCAAGCAAATCCTAAACAATCTCATCTTCTGGCGGTAAAACGCATATTTAGATATATTAAGGGTACCCGAGATCTAGGTTTGTGGTATCCTAGGGATTCTGGGTTTGAGCTAATTTCCTATTCTGATGCAGATTATGCCGGTTGCATGCTAGACCGAAAGAGCACATCCGGGAGTGGACATTTTTTGGGAGACAGACTGGTTTGCTGGGGGTCCAAGAAGCAGAACTGTGTTACATCATCAACAGCTGAAGCAGAGTACATTGCTGCTGCTAGCTGCTGTTCTCAATGTCTTTGGATTCGGACTCAGCTTTCCGACTTTGGTCTGGTATATAACAAAATCCCTCTAATGTGTGATTCTCAAAGTGCCATTGCAATTACATGCAATCCGGTACATCATTCTAAAACGAAACATATTGACATCAGATATCATTTTATAAAAGACTATGTTGAAAAAGGTCTAATGAATTAAAATATGTTCAAACAGATTATCAACTTGCTGATATTTTCACCAAAGCGTTAGACGAATCTCGTTTTAATGCTCTAGTGTCAAGATTAGGAATGTTGAATTTGACAGTTTAACATAAAATTTTGAATCAACAGATCTTACACGGTATATGTTAGTTGTGCAGGACAAATTTGGTCAATGGACAGACAGAGCTAATACAAGTTATGAATCACTGAGGGTTCATACTTGTAGGGGGAGAAAATATATCAGGTTTTGTATATATTAAATGAAAAATCAAAAACATGTACAAAATACACAAAACTCAAAAACATTTTTTTTCTTCATCTTAAATTGTTGTACATTTGAGCATAATTTGAGGGGGAGTTTTTTTTTTGTTTTGTTTTTGAATTAAAATTGACAAATTTTTGAAAAAGTTCATCTTTTTATTCAAAGAATTATTTTTAAAGATGAAATATTATGTTTAGGGGGAGTGGAATGAGTTGAAAAGTCAAAATTTTAATTGTGGTGTTGAAAATCCGATAAAAGTTGTCGGATTCCGATACTTGAATCGGATTTTGACCAAAACCGAATGATTTATCTGTTTTGTGGGTTCCGGATTTCTTATGGATCGGATTTTACCCATTCGGATTTCGTGGGTCGGTTTTTCCTATAAAAACAAAAATCCGATTTCATTATCGGTTTTCCAAACCTTTTCAAGAATCCGAGAGTTCAAAAAATCCGAAAATTTCAAAGTGTTTTGTTGTGCAAACAAACAACAGATCCAAGGTCGCATTACCTTTCTGATTCCAAAGGTATACTTTGTTTTCATTTTCATCAACGTTTAAGTGGTTTTTAATCGATTCTTTTGACTGAAAAACCCTCGAAACACTTCATGTTCAAATCTTCAAATCATATGTGTTTGTTAACATGATTGAACTCGGTTTTTGTTGTACTTTAATGGGTTGTATGTCGATTTCAAGATACTCGATCTTTGAGTTGGTTTTTGAATGATTTTGAATCTGTCGGTTTTGTTCGAGTTTAATCGGAAATGATGTTTCAAACGAGGAAGGACCTGCCCCAGGAGTTCACCTTATGCTTTAAAAAAAACAAAGTAAGGGTTTAATAGGTCAAATAGGTGAGCAGTATCAGTTATCACGAGATACTGATTGGTGGGCAGAGATAAAATTAAAATGAGAGGGGTGGAATAGGAGATGGGGGTGCATATGATCAACAAATCACTTTGAGCTTACATGTCAAATCATTTTTTCATTTCCTACTTCAAAATTCTTTGATTGTTCATATTCTTTAATTGCTCAAATCATTCTTGACAATCTTTCTCAACTGAATATTTCTTGAAAATCATTCTTGTTGACATCAATATGATTGCTCCTAATCATTTGAACAGATAACAAGTGTCAATTTGTATCCAACGGAGATACAAATATTCATTTTGGAAAGAGAGTTTGAGGGAGAAGTTGAAAAATATTTAGAGAGTTGAGGGTGAGAGATAGGATCAAAATAAAAGAAAGATCCTCTCAAAATAGTGTCAATCTGGGTAACCATATATACTACTAGATTTCATGTGTTGAAATTTGGTATTGAAGAAGACATCATGGACCCAGTGATGCAATTCACTAACCCCACCCAGCTACTCAATTATCTCTTAAAAGATGATTGTTTCAACTTCACACGGAGAATTAGCACATCTCTATTGACATCTCACTCGGAGATTGTTAATATTGAAACAAGGAGGACATGCTGCTCCGGTCCCTGACTTCTTTCATGCACTTATAGAGTCTAGAACTATATAACTTTATTTCTTAGGACACATGATGGAAATGTCACAAGTATCTAGTTTTCGTAACTGATACCGGAACATCTTGAGTGTTATCTTTGTGATATTCACGATGATAGATGGAAATCCTACAGGTGCTATCATTATTCCAACACTGAATGTGGGTCACACAGTTTATTCAAACTGTTGTGTTAACGAGCAATCTATGTGATCTCGGTGTTAACATTTCCTAACTGGAACTTTGATACATATCAAAGAGATACATATTTGATAAATTCAACTGAATGTCACGAGGAGGATTCTAAGCTATAAATGCTGAAGTATTCATGCACAAATCAAGCTGAATGTCAATTACAATTACATGATGTTCATGAAGAATCCTGATCATCATGAGGGGGAGAAAGTTTAAAGAAATTGAAATTCAGTTGATCTTGAAAGAAGGAAACAAAAATATTAGTTGATTCTTACTGAGTTGAAGATGATGATGAGTTCTTATTCTCAATGCAATTATTAAAGCTCATCAAAATTGTGCAGCTAAAGAAAACCAAATTCATATGTTAAGAGGGAGACAAAGAAAAGTTTAATTCTGAAAAATGAATATATGTCAAGTCAAGGGGGAGCGAAGAAAAGAGATGTCTATCAAATTTGAAAAAGATCAAGAGATTCAAAAGAAAAGATAATGGTGTGATCAAGACATTATGATCAGGATAAACAAGATCAAGAGCTACATTCAAGGGGGAGAGAACAAAATATTCCTCATGCAAAAGCAAAGCTTATTTTAAGACAAGAGAGCTCAAGATCAGAAAGAAAACGTTTGAAGATTCCCCAAAGCTTCAAAAGAATATTAACTGAAAAAGAATATCTGCATGATTCAAAAGGGGAGTTTGTTAAAGTTTGCGTCAGATGACAAAAAGACATAACATCTTCTATTTCTATACAAAGGGGGAGATTGTTAGGTTTATTAATTGTGTAGAATAGAAGATTACATTTTGAGTGAAGTTTGTATTAATTACAAACTAGAAGGTCTTAATTGTAAATATACTCATGGGGTATATAAGCCTATGATTAAGGCTAATCATGTATCAATTGCCATAATCAATGATATGAACTATGTGTTAATCAAGGTGTAATTAGTATTTTCTCATAGTTCTACACATGCAATTGAAGATTAGCTTGATACTTGAAGAATTAAGCGATTATCAAGAGGGATGATTGGGTCACTTTTATACCTTACTGTAAGTAGACCAGATATAATGTTTTCAACATATCTCTATGCAAGATATCAAGCAGATCCAAAGGAATCACATCTTGCTGCTGTTAAGAGAATATTCAGATATCTCAAAGGAACTCCTAATCTTGATCTTTAGTATCCCAAAGACTCAGATTTTGAGTTAGTTGGATATTCTGATTCTGATTTTGCAGGGTGTACATTAGACAGAAAAAAGTACTTCGGGTGGTTGTCAACTTCTAGGAGGAAGATTGATAATTTGGTCTAGTAAGAAACAGAATTCAGTATCAACATCTACTGCAGAGGCAAAATACATTGTTGCAGGAAGCTGGTGTGCTCAAATTTTGTGGTTACATAATCAACTACTTGACTATGATGGGAAGTTTGAAGACACCCCAATTCTGTGTGACAATACAAGTGCTATTTCCATCTCAAATAATCCAGTCATGCATTCAAAGACAAAGCATATTGAAGTCAGACATCATTTTCTCAGAGATAATGTGCAAAAGAAAAAGGTAACTCTGCACTACATCAACACTGATTTGCAACTTGTTCACAAAACCATTGGATGAAGACATGAAGTAAGGTTCAATTTCCTAATATCCAAACTAGGTATGCTTAATTTCTAGATTAGAATAGTGGTAGCTTTGTTTATGTCAATTGGTAAGTGTTGAATATCATGTCTTACTTATCTAAGCATCTCTAAGTCTTACTGAGTCTGTGTAAACTAAGTAACTTTGCTCAGCTGATATCTATCAGCTGATCAAATTTACTCAACTGATCACCTTCAGCTAAGAAAAAAATGCTCAGCTAAGTACCTCTCAGCTGATACATCCAAAATTTTCACTATGAGCTGATACTTTTTCATCAGCCGATGCCTTTCAACTGATACATTTCAGTGCTCAGCTGATGGTTCAACACTTGGTCAATTTTTATCTTTTGTGCTCAGTTAATGCTTTTTAACCCTAGTTATTTACTCCGTCTGTCAGATTTCATTTAATAGCTTATTAATATGTTTTCCGTTAGAACTTTTGTCGGTATCTAACGATCTCTGTTAACTACACTTCATAAATACCCCACTTCCTCTCTCATTCATCTTTACTTGTTCAAATTCTCCAAATTCCCCCTCTCTCTAAAAAGCTTTACCCTAACTTTTCTCTCTCGATACTTCTCCATTTCTCTCACTGTTCATCATTCCTACCAAATGGCAACTTACACTCCTGATCCAGCAGTCATCCTCGGTGAGAATGTTGCACCTAACCAACCCATGAACATAACTCCCAACAACATTCTATGATGTACATCCATACCCACCTCACGTGAAAACCAAGGATACGAGCCAATGGTGCAGTTCCTTCGAGCTCACCCTCTGTTTGAAAGTCTCACCGCCGATCCCCACTATATATTCCCTATCATCATCGGAGAACTCTGGTACTCCGCTACTTACAACATTAATGACAACGCCATCCATTGCACCTTAGCCCAAGGAAACTTTCAACTTCAAATCACTCCTGAAACCTTGAGGGAAGCTACCGGTATTCCTCATTTCCCACCATACACTGCCTTCCCCTCCAAAGTTGAAGCTCAAACCCTTCTACAGACAATAGGTTACAACGAGCCTGTGGTACACGGGCAAATCAAGGTCTTTGCTCTATCGCACCCGTGGAAGTATCTGGCCAACGTGGTCATCAGATGCTTTGGTCCAAAATCTGGAAGCCACCATTTGATAAACCAAACTGAGCTATTGGTGTTGTATGCCCTAGTCTTTGGGGTTAATATAGATTTTGCGCAGGGGTCATATTCTCTGACCTTGTTGATAAAGTAACCCAAAGCACTAACAAGAAATCTTCCAGAGCTTAAGTGCCTTACATCCGCTTCTTGAGCATGATTGCAATGATGGTGATAGGTGAAAATGATTATGTTGGTCTGAATGAACACCTTGAAAGCATTCTTGTCCCTGCCATGGTTGAAAAGTCTTTCATTTTATTAAGGCAAACAGAGGTCCTCCCATTACTGCTCAAATGCAAGAATTGATCGATGTTGCTGAGGAAAATGCAAATGTTGGTGATAGTAATGGTAGTGGTGGTGATAGAAATGATGTTGGTGATGCTGAGGAAAGTAATAATGGTAACAATGATGATGATAATGCTGGTGATGGTGATGCTGGCAATTGGTGATTCTGGTTTCACTCCCTTAAGTCCAATAGTCATGAGTGCTCTTGGTGATGATGTTGACCAACAAGAACAAGAAATCTCTGAGCAACTCATTGAGCGCATTGGTAGAAGCAGGCACATCATCTCCCAAGGTAAGGATAGCTCTGACTCCACATCCGAGGATATTCAAATGGTAGTCCCAACCTTTGATAGCCCATCCTCATCTCCAATCCATACACCTATCCAACAGCCAAGCTCTGGTGAATCTCCAATGTTCACTAGTTCTACTCCTCCTCGTAGCCTTCTATATACAAGGTCAACAGAGGTTGCTCATCTTGAGCCCTTTGAGGTAGTGACATCCACACCTCTAACCTTAACTCCAATTACCCTTCCTCATGTTGAGGGGGAGCAATTGGATGTTGCTAACCTAGAGCCAGTGGATGTATCCTACCAACACGATAGATCTGTTTAAATGGGATTAAAACCGCAATCTGAGGAAACCTCCCAAAAGGTTATTCTCATTGAAAGACAGACCTCATCCCAAGGTCACACCGTGTCTATACCCCCATTGAGTCAGCCTATACCATTCACATTCTCCCAACAAAATGTGGATCTAATTAGGGATTCCCTAGTATTGAGTGCATCCCACACTCACTCCACTTATCTTGCCCCTATATTTGATTCTATTCTTACACATGCACAGCCTGTCAATGCTAGTGGTACATACCAACCTCTAGTACAGGGCTCAACAGTCTTTCCCAATGAATTTGAGCTTATACACCAAGGCTCAGATCAGGGAACACAAACCTTACCCACATTCTATGAACCAATCTCAACCCCGTCCACCTCTCAACCCTCTTCCTCTACCCAAACACAAAACCTTATGTAACACCGTATTTTCAACCATAAAAATTTTCATTTTAAATAACATTGCGGAAGCGATCTCAAATACATAAAAGTATTTACAACAGTTCACAAACCACCATTGACAAAGTCAACCAGTTTAAAATATCAGTATTACAAAAACTATGGCTCGTCACAGTTAAACACATCTGAGGCCTAGGCAATTACTCCCCAAGCAAACCACTCACAGCCGAGCCGCTGACTTGCCAAAACCTGTAAAAAGAGTGAGAGGTGGGGGATTAACACAAATCTAAGTGAATGGAGTAAGAACCACAATAGATATATCAGCTAGAACCGCATGATATCAACAACAACAAAATAACAGGTAATCGTGTCCCGGGAAGACCGGCGGTTCTGCAGGAACCTACAACCAATGCCGCCCAAAGCAAAGGTTTACCGATAGCTCATTTGCTATTCTCACACAGTATTACCTTAAGTTGCCACAAATGCATCAAAAGATCCCAATACTGATTAGCTGATAGCAAACAAACCCAGCCCATATGCCCAGCCGAAACTGACTTCCCAACCATCATGTATACATATCACTGACGCAACAACTAATTAACAATCAACCTGTTAATCAATTATCAGATATACAATCTATCCATGCGTCAAACCATAAACAGTTGCAACCAAACCAGTTACAAATAACATCATCTGTGAGTAAACATCCACTCACCTCAAGTTCTCAGCTTCTCTACTTAGTGATCTAATTTTATTGAGCCTTGTCTGTTCCTGAGAACACAACAACCAAACATCAGTATTCAATTCATAAATATATATCAAACATATATTTATATCATCTTTAAATCAAACATATTACGTTAGATTCACATATGCATGAACACTTAGCATATAATATCATATAATCAACAAGCAGCCAAAACCATCGGATTTCAAGGGAAATCCGATACAACCATCGGATTTGTGCAAATCCGCAAAGATCATCGGATTCAAGGAAGTGCGATACCCCAATGTCGGATTTGAAGGAATCCGCAACAACTGTCGGTATTCACCATCGGATTCTTCTTGTCGGATTTAACCCCTTTCGGATTTCAACCAAGTCGGAATCCACCATCGGATTTCATCTTGTCGGATTCATGGTAACCGGATTTCGCAATTCTCGGATTTCAACATAGCGGTTTTCATCATCATCTTCTTCATCAACAATCCGAAAGCTTCATAACTTTCATGAATCATACTTCCAGCTTATTCAATTCATATAAAAGCTTGCCAAAACATATTCAAACATGATTAAACATGCTATCATGCATCATACACACCATAAAACCCAAGAACATGACAATATCAACTAAACCCATCAAAGAAGGTTTCTTCATGTTCTAATATGATGATTTCATACAAAACCCAGCATGTTAATGAATAAAACTATAGCATGCTACTAGAAATCATGATTCAATAACAAAACCAGAATCAAACTAACCTTAACTTGAATCCCATAATACCAAGAAACCAAAATCCGGTTCTTTCTTCTTCTTTTTCTCTCGGCAATCACACAACACACACACATTGATAATTTTGATAATGAGAAGATACATGCTATCATACACACGTATACAGCCTTCCTTGAAAGAACAAGCAGGAGGTGTCAACCTCCCACTCATCACATACACATGTACACACACACATATACATATATATATATATATATACTATCTCATGCGTACGTACATATATATAAATATATAACTTTTATTGATAAAGTTAATCATCAATTAATTAACATACAAGTAATTAAATACCAATTTATAACTTACCAAAGCCTACGTAAATACTAGGCCCAAATATAGGATGTTACAAATCCTCCCTCCTTAAAAGGATTCCGTTCTCGGAATCTATTCACCTTCAAACAAATGCGGGTAGCGAGCTTTCATATCTGCCTCGGTTTCCACGTCAAGTCTGAACCCAAACTGTGTTTCCATTTTACCAGAACCATTGGAATCTGTTTCTTACGCAGTTTAGTCACTTTCCAATCTAATAGTTCTATGGGTTCTTCTTTTAGTTTCTTGCTTGAATCCACTTTAAGATCATGTAAAGGAAGAATCTGACTCTCATCTTCCACTTTACATTTTCGTAAGTAACAAATGTTGAATGTATTTTGAATACATGACAATTCTGTAGGAAGATCAAGAGTAACCGTCTGATCATTAACCATCCTTTGGATACGAAACGGTCCAATATAACGAGGAGCTAGCTTTCTCCGCTTCCCAAAACGGATACCCCTTTCCAAGGTGAAACTTTCAAATAAACCAATTCACCTTCAACAAAAGTTATAGATCTACGACGTGGATCAACATACATCTTTTGTCGATCTCTCGCAGCTTTTAACTTTTCTCGCGCAATAGCCACTTTATCTGCGGTGATCTGTACAATATCAGTCCCTGCATACTGTTTCTCACCCGCCTCTAACCAACACGTAGGAGTACGGCAGCGACGCCCATATAACATCTCATAAGGTGGCATACCGATACTCAAATGGTAAGAATTGTTATACGCAAATTCAATCAACGGAAGGTGGGAATCCCAAGAACCTCCGTATTCCAACACACATGCACGCAACATATCCTCAAGTGTCTGAATTGTTCGTTCAGTTTGCCCGTCTGTCTGAGGATGATAAGCTGTACTCAAATTAACACACGTATCCAACTTCCGCTATAAACTATTCCAGAAATTAGACACAAATCTAAAATCTCTATCCGATACAATCGAAAGCGGTATACCATGTCGAGAAACAATCTCATCAATATATATCTGAGCCAACTTGCTGAGTGATGCTGTTTCACTGGTAGCCAAGAAGTGAGCACTCTTGGTTAATCTATCAACGATCACCTAAATCATATCATGATTCCTTGCGTACGTGGAAGTTTGGTTACAAAATCCATTGTTATGTGCTCCCACTTCCATTCTGGAATCTGCAACTGTTTCAATGATCCGTAGGGTTTCTGGTGTTCTGCCTTAACCTGTGCACAAATATGGCAAGACTCCACAAACTGTGCAACATCTGTCTTCATCGTAGGCCACCAATAAAGCACTTTCAAATCGTTATACATTTTCGTGCTACCTGGATGTACAAATAATCTTGATTTGTGTGCTTCAGTCAAAATCAAACTCCGGAGACCTCCAAGCAAAGGCACCCAAACACGAGATTGATAAACCTTCAATCCCCTAGAATCATCATTCAAATCATTCTTTTTCTTAATCATAATCTCGGACTTCAAATTTTCATCCTTCAAGGCTTCCAACTGAGTTGCCTTCAATCTATCAATCAAGTCAGAGACTATTTCAATTCGCATAAATTTAATATTATCAGTGACTCCCTTGCGACTCAAAGCATCGGCTACCACGTTGGCTTTTCCTGGATGATAACGAATCTCACAATCATAATCTTTAACAAGTTCCAGCCATCGTCTCTACCGCATATTAAGTTCTTTCTGAGAAAATACATACTGTAGGTTTTGTGATCCGTACAAATAACGCATTTTGTACCATAAAGATAATGTCTCCATAATTTTAACGCAAAAACCACAGCTACCAGTTCTAAATCATGGGTTGGATAGTTCTTCTCATTAAGTTTCAACTGACGAGAAGCATACGCAATAACTATATCCCGTTGCATCAATACACAACCCAACCCTGCCAATGACGCATCACAGTAAACAATGAAGTCATCTGACCCATCTGGTAGAGCAAGAATAGGAGCCTGACATAAAAGTCGTTTCAGTGTCTGAAAAGCCCTTTCCTGTTCCTCATTCCACTTAAATGGAACCTCCTTGCGAGTCAATTTAGTTATGGGATTCGGAATTTTAGAAAAGTTTTTTATGAACCGACGATAATAACCTGCCAATCCCAAGAAGCTTTTAATCTCAGAAGGCGACTTCGGAGCATCCCAATCCATTACAGGTTCTATCTTCGCCGGGTCAACTTTGACTCCATCACTGCAAATGACATGCCCCAGAAAGTGAACTTCTCGCATCCAGAATTCGCATTTCGAATACTTCACATACAATTGCTCCCGTTTCAGAGTTTCAAGAACCTGTCTCAAATGTATCTCGTGATCAGCTTCGGATTTAGAATAAACCAGAATGTCGTCAATAAATACTATCACAGATTTATCCAAAAACGATCGACAAACCCGATTCATCAAATCCAGAAACACAGCAGGTGCATTAGTCAAACCGAACGACATGACTAAGAATTCATAATGGCCATACCGGGTATGAAAAGCAGTTTTAGCAACATCTTCGTCAGAAACTCGTACCTGGTGATAACACGATCTCAGATCGATCTTAGAGAAATAAGAAGCACCCTGTAACTGATCAAACAAATCATCAATCCTAGGCAGAGGGTATTTATTCTGACTGTCCTCTTGTTCAGTTCTCCGTAATCAATACACATTCGCAGAGTACCATCTTTCTTTTTCACAAATAAGACTGGTGCACCCCACGGAGATGAACTCGGACGAATAAAACCCCGATCTAACAGATCCTAAATCTGCGTCATCATCTCCCTAATCTCAGAAGGAGCCAATCTGTAAGGAGATTTCGCCACTGGATTAGAACCTAGTATTAAATCAATCTTATACTCCACCTCTCAAACGGGAGGTAGCCCTGGTAACTCATCCGGAAATACTTCAGGAAAATCAGATACTACTCGTACATCAGTAATTGCCCGCTTTTCCTTTCTAGCATTAATAGCATATGCCATAAAACATTTGCATCCCTTACTCAAGGATTTCTTAGCTTTTAATAAGGATATGATAGGAAATGCAGACTTATTTCTTTCTCCTCGAGCCACCACATGCGACCCATCAGACAATGGAAAAGAAATCAGTTTCCTATGGCATTTAATGCTTGCTCTATGCTTACTCAACCAGTCCATCCCCAAAACCACATCAAAACCAGCCAAAGGCATAAGTAGGAATGACACTGGGAAGCATTTACCGTCAATATCAATTTCAGCCCCGGTCACAGAAGGTGTAACAGGAACTATCTTACCATCTGCTACTTCTATCTCAAGTGGTACATAAATAAAAGTAGTAGGCAAATTTAATCTATCACAAAATGCCACATAAATAAAAGAGCGATTCGCTCCCGAATCAAATAATACACACGCAGGTAGGGAGTTTATAAGAAACATACTGGTGATAACTTCATCGGTGGCAGTAGAATCATCTACTGTCATAGGAAACGCCCTACCCGCCAGTGTTGGAGGATTATTCCTCTTTTGTCCCCCTGATGATGATCCCCCAACTGCTCCTGCCCCTATCCCTGACCGTGTCCCGGTCCTTGCCTTTCTTCCTGAAGGACAATCACCAGCCCGGTGCCCTTCCTTCTGACAATTCCAACATACATTTCGGGGAAATCGACAATCCTTCGACTCATGCCCATGCGTTCCACATCGCACACATCGCATAGTCTGAGCATTATACTGTCCAGTGTGGGTAGATCTACATCTCGTACACCACTGCGATTTTACACTCGAATCCCCCGTTGATACCTTCCTGTTCTGGTTTCCCTGGGACTAATTACCCTGCCATCTCTTCTTCTACTGACTACCCGCTTGATCATACTTCGGCTTCTGCAAAGCCGCCTCATCTCGACTCTGTTTATCTCTAGCCTGGATTTCCCCCTTAGCAGATTTTGCCAAGGTTAAAAGCCTGGGACAATGATCCAGCTAGCCGAGTTATACTCCTATACTCCGATAACAATGCTCCAATAAAATGTTGAACCTGGGAAGGTTCATCAGGCACCCACTGAGTCATAAACCTCGGTTTTGCATTAAATTGCTCTATTAACTCATCCACATACATCTTTTTCATCATTCACAACTCCATAAACTCCTGCCTTATCTTGTTCAATTCAAAGGCATTGCAGTATTGCTCACACAATTTATCTCGAAATTGATTCCATGTGTGGTAATGGAATCCCACCAGACCATCGCTTTCCCTTTCAACATTCTCGTAGCAAAACACACTCTCATCTCATCCTCGCAGTTGCAAGCATCCAAAATTCTCTCTGTATCTCGCAACCAGTTCAAAGTAACGTTAGGATTAGTGCTACCATGGTATTCATCAGGTTTACAATCCAGAAATTGCTTGTATGTACATGGTTGCCTGTATCCCATATTTGGAGGAAATCCCATGTAAGGATAAGAATAAGATACCTGAGGAAACAGTGGATAGAAAAACGGTTGAGACGTCTGTTGAGATACTGGTGGTAACGGCATTGACATTGGAGGAACTTCTGCTAGAGTAGTAATTGCCTGGAAGATTGGTGGTATCTCAGGTGTAGTTGAAGCTATAGGAATAACCGGTGGTTGTGTTGCAGAAACTTGTCTTTGTTGTTCTAGTTCCTTTCTCAGGTCCTGTAACTGACCTTCTAACTGGAATATGTATTCATCCCTTTCATCTCCAGCTGTACCAGACGTACCAGCATTTTGCAGAACATCCACTGTTGTAGTAGGAACTTTGGAAGTAGACGGGACAGTAGGGACACCAGTTGAGATTTCACGATCAGCCATTGTTTTGTGTAACAATCACATCACCTCGCTATTTATTAGATAAATCCGTTAGTACATAACATACTAAACTCCACCACACTCTAATTCATCCAAATCCCACACCCAAGGAGTAATCGACCTACCACAAGCCAAGATTTGGGAATGTAACACTTCCAACTGTGCTCACATCGCCAAACCAAGGCTCTGATACCAAACTTGTAACACCGTATATTCAACCATAAAAATTCCAGTGTTCACATATGAAATGGTCAATACAACTAAGCTAGAAACAACACTTATTTCACACTTTAACATACAATTCAATGATTTGGACCAAAATCACCATTTCTTGACCCATTTAAGCTTTCTAACCAAAATCAATCAAAAACACTTCTTTAATTCAAAACTCAGATTTCTATACACTTAGAATTGATCTAGAAACATGTAGGAATCATTGATTTCTGTTGAGGATATCAATTTGGGTTTTTGAACCCATTTGACCTAAATGGTCAATTACCAAGAACATGGTGAAATGAAGACTTACAAGAACAAATAGGTCGAAGAAGATGACTAAGAATAGATTGAGGCTTGAATCAAACTAGAATTACAGCAGCTCCTTGAGTCTTGATTGATTCCTTCTTGAACTCTTCTTGAAAGCCTTTGAACACAAGAACATATGAGAAATGAGTTCTTTGTACATGTGAACGTGGGAAATAACTCAGACCGACTTGTGGGTTTCATTTATCCACAAGTGGGTATTTTGCTCCCCTTTTCAACTTACAACTTAACGCACGAATACCCGTTTTAACTAACGGAGATATTTTTGAAAACCTCGTTCTAAATCATTTAATATTCTTTTACTCTTTTATATTTTTATCAATATTTTATTTACTCATTTAAATAACTATTTTATTTATTTTTCTTTAATATCTACCAATAAATATATTTTATTCAGTTTATTAATTTAATACACGTACCACGTAAGCGTGCGTTTAGGCTATTTGTGAGGATGTTACAAGATTATTCTTTTATTTATATTAAATATTATAACATATTAGCTTCATCAGTTAATTATCTTTATAAAAAGTATGGAATTAGTGAACACAATTGTATATCTCGTATATAAAAGCACTTACAAAATTATAAGAAACTTGAAAATAGAATTAAAACAAAAGATTTAGAATGAATCTATCAATTTAGAGATAAAATTATCTATACTACATTATAAAACATTTAACTTTTTCTCTTAAACTTTTAATACTACTTAATTTTAAATAGTATATACTTTTATGCATAAGGTACAAATATTTAGACAATAGACTAATCAATCATTTTCTTACTTACCTAACCTAATTTATGACAATTCATATTGCTTTAATTAATCATTAAACATTATAACCACAATTTAATTAATCTAATTGTGGTTAAATTAGTTACATCAATACATTTTTTAGGACTAGATTATCTTCTTCTCTAATAATTTAATAATAATAATATATATATTTTATTTTATTGTTTTTGAAACACTATTTTAATAATTAATAAAAGAGTTAATTAAAAAAAGTGAAAAAGTTAAATGCTTTATAATACTATATTTATGTAATTGAACCCGATAAATACTATATTTTTCTAACTTAATTTTAAAATATCATATATATCCTTTAAACCCTTTTAAAAAATATCATATTTATACATTACAACCTAATTTCTAAATATTGTATAATACCTCTTATCAGATTTACCTAAAGTATTATTTTAATTATTTTAAAAAATTTTAATTTCATTTTTTTGTTCTTTATAGTCATATACAAAATAGTCAATTGACTATTATGTCCGTCACATTTACCTTGTCGATTGGATTTCCTTTCACAAAAAGTATCAAGTCCGCTCAAATCTCACATCTAAAATCTATTGACACTCAATTTGCTCACACCGCATGCCACATATTCCACCTCCTCTATTGATGCGCTCCCTGTCATTTGTAATGCCATCCAATGGATTTCCGTTGCCAACTTTTCCTCTCACCTTCTTGTTAAGGTGAATAATCTGGATGTAGTGACAACCAATATACTCCATCGATGCTTGTTGCTCGACGTTCACAGAATGGTGTTAGTAGACGTGAGACGTGGAGTATGAGCAGTGAGAAAACATTTTACAATATGAGATAAATTATTTAAAATGATTATAATAATAATGGACACCTATGATATTCTGAAAGGTATATATGATACTCTAAATTTAACTGGACAAATATAATGCGTTGAAATTCAATAATATATATATATATATATATATATAGGGGAGGGTTTAAACAAGAACTGCGAGAACCAATCTTGGCCGTTCATTTTGAATAATGAAATTCATGGATGAAGAGCGTGCGGGGATTGAGTGTGGCAGTGTGCATGTAAGGAATTCATGGGTGGACAATCCAATGGAAGGAGGGGAAATTGGACGGCTAAGATTGGTTCTCGCGGTTTTCGTACGAAAAACAGTTCTCGGTTGAACTTTTGCCTATATATATATATTTATATAATATTTTAAAATTAAGTTAGACAACTACCATATTTTAATGTCCATCAACACGTATACGAAATTTTTGTTTGATTTAATGACATTGTTATATATTACTAACTAACAATATATAGTGTTATGCATAATTCATAAATAAGTTGACGTTTTAATAATAATAATAATAATAATAATAATAATAATAATAATAATAATTATTATTATTATTATTATTATTATTATTTTATCTCACAAGTCACAATAAGAGAAACGTGTGTAAAACAAAGGCATATATACATATTAAACCGAGGGAGGAAAAAATAATTATTAACTTTGTTTGATTTATCCGTCTTTCGCGGCACATGATACCACAGAATCAAAAGTATAAAGTATTCATGCTAAATTTAATTATTAATTATCTCAAAGGTAGAGTACATGGTCAATGTTGATGGCTTTCTTCTCAACTCTATTGGCCTATAAATACCATAAACTTTATGCACATTTCATTGTCACAAAATCATATCTTTATCTCTTTTCTTGCACAACTTTGTAAAAGTTAATTGCTCATCATGTCTTCTGTATCGATCGATATCGAGATCCCTTCTCAATTCCCCGCTGAAAGAGTTTTTAAGGTTTTTGGTGATTTTGACACCATCGCACCTAAGGTCAACCCTGACGTTTTCAAATCCATCGAGACAGTGGAAGGAAATGGAGGTGTTGGAACAATAAAGATCTTCACATTTGGTGAAGGTAAGAAGTTACACATATAGATAATAGCTTTATGGTTTTACCAGTAATGATATCTTTATTTCAAATGCTAATATATGTTTGCTTATATTGTGTTTTTGTTGCAGTCGTTCCATTTACAAGTGCAAAATATAAGGTTGATGCCGTTGATGCAAGCACCTATAGTTATAGCTACTCATTTATCGAAGGTGATAACTTGATGGGCATATTAGACTCTATCACCACTCATGTCAAGATTGTACCTTCTGCTGACGGAGGATCTGTGTTCAAACAAACAGTTATTTATAACTGCAAGGGTGATGACAAACCATCAGAAGATATTCTTACAGTAGAGAAAGACATATACGAGAAAACCTACAAGGCTATCGAAGCTTATGCCGTTGCTCATCCCGAAATTTATAATTGAGCTCAAGTGGTATCTTTCATTATGGCCTAAAATCCTTTGGTTGGTATGTTGTTAATTTGTTTTAAGTAAGGTTTGAAATAATGGTCAATGTTTTGGTTATATCTGTTGTATGATGTTACTCTTTGTTAAAATAAAAATGATAAGCACTTGATATTTCATTTAACAGGAATAGTTTTCTTTTTTATGACAAGTTGACTTGTAATTCATTATATGTTATTCTTGTTACCTTTACTAACTGTACCATCATCTTCATGATTAATGCTAATTATAGTCAAAAACAAATTTCAACAAATATAATTATGGTTTTAATTTAAGTAAAATTAGTGGAGGATGACAGGATTATATAGTCGAGTATGGCTTCTCAGCATATATCATAAAGTCCAACATAAATACAATAGTAATATTTGAATGGGTGGATTAAAAGATTTTCTATTTTAATATGTTTATATTTATGTTGAATAAAGTGTAAAATATATTGTTTATATGTATAATATATTAATGTATAAAGAAACTATAGCACTATTCACATTATGTTAAAAAGTTGAAAGTCTATTATGTATTATATTAAAAGGCTTATAGCCGGTGTTTGGTATATATACAATATAAAAGAGGTGCGTCACAAATTTATGGAGATTATATAACAAAAATATCCATAAACAATTTGTCTAATTAGGAAATGAGTAATGACACATTCTTGGTCCTTAAAATAATTAACAAATTGATATGAAAATATAGAAAGGGGTTGAATACATAACTCAACTAATAATAAACAAATCAAATCAAATCGAATGATATTATTAATAAAATAAGTTTTCAATATACAGAAACATGAAATCCTAATTCAACTTACTGATTACAATTTAACTCTATCTTAATTTAGTATCACAAACTAATTATTAGATCTTGTTTTACCGATTCAATTGATGTACATAGAAAATAGACGAACTCCCTAAACAAAATACTGAACTTATCAGGTTGCTCACGAAAAAACATGTTTGCTTGACTAACAATGCATGTATGGAGTTGTGTTGCACAAACTAACGTGTGGATCCTCTAAACAAATTAAGAGATTAACCCACATACTAGTTTTACGGATAAATATCTAAACAAACAAAATAAGATTTATCCTAATCTGTCAATTTAAACTAACGTATAAATACATTCGGGTAGATAACTTGGATAACTTTGATATTTAATCATGAGGTCTACAAATTTGCATCTTCTTACCCACCCGTAGATAGAGGGTTTATATTTTATGACACATTCAAACTCTTTCAGGATGACTTTCCTGTCGAGACGAGTTACTTAGCTTGAAACTCATCAAGCCAAGTCATTGAACTAGTTTTCGGTTTTCCACATGTACATATACGTAGAAACTCATACTCAACTTAGAAGTTTATTTGAGTTATCTAGAAGATATATAGAAACTCTATTTTTGTTATGGAGGTGACTACTCAGCTTAAGCTTACTAGTTAGTGGACCTCACATAATTCATTTTATATCTTTTAAGCACTCACTATCTTTCAAGCTTTAATTTGTCTCATCAAATATAAACTCATAAGGTAATTTAATTAACACACATTATATTGTTTAACAAACTTTTAGTTATTATATATAAATTACCACTAATAGTATGCTACTCACTTAAGAACATTATTAAATCTAATAATCTAACAGTTTTCTACACATACACAAAATATTCGTGTTACTTAGAGAAAATTTTCTTGCTTTTCTTGAAAACTGATATGTTTGTATTTATACATATATATATATATATATATATATATATATATATATATATATCCTTCTATTTAAGCCAAATTAACGAACAAAATTTGTTGATTTTAGACACTTAAAAGCTTAATTGTTTTGATTAGGATGTAGACCCGACACTTAAAAGCTTAATTGGAGAAAAGTTAGAGAACAATGCAAATATATATATATATATATATATATATATATATATATATATAAATTTCTTAAGTTTGTGTAGAAACCTTGTTACAGCCTCTATGTGGCTTTGATTGTATGTCACTAGGTGCTCACCACCACGAGGAAAGTTGTAACACTGTGCTTTTGAGAATTAAAATTTTCTTTTTAAAATACTAATTTAAGTTTCCAAACCTCATGGGTTTCAAAACATTTACATAAGGTTTCATATTTTAAATAAGCAGCCCAAGAAAATACGTGGCAATTTATATACAATCAAAATGTGGTCACATTACATCGTTTGGTGTTACTAATACTTAACCGGCTGACCATTATCCGAGTATAAATACAAAAATGATATTAACATAGTGTTTAACAAAACAGTGTTCCTCCCAAAGCAATTAACTACCCGCAGGCACCCGAGCTCACAGCATAAGGATCACCTACACACGCGGGAGAGAGTATCTCTTAGCTATAATAGCTATTGAATATAGAATAACATAATAATCAACATAAGTATATCACACATCATCAATCATGCTCAAACAGTGCTATCCTAGTATCTCGCGATAAGCTGGCGTAGTCAGAAGGTGACATATCTTGCAGGGTAGCTAGCCCGGCTCAATGCACCAAACCGGGGTACCAGACACATCAACTACGCCCGTGGGTGAGCTGTAAAGCGGTCCACCATTGCGTTCTGGAATCAACCGATTCCTCTAGGTATATCTGGAAGCTGGTTCCCAACCGTTCAGGGAGCATTGGGCTTGCAAGACCATAAATACCTATCAAGGTACCGCTGACACTATCATTGACCCGTAGGCCTCAACGCAATCCCAGGCCATCGCTGGCCCCGATAATGGACTAGTCAGTCCCCAGGTCCGAATCCGTTCACAAACACTGATCCAATCGGATCTTCATTGCGTACATACAATCATATATCATCATTTAGAATTATAACATACAATTAATTAAGTGCATATCATAACATGGCAAAAGCATTTCATGCATAACAAGGCATTCTGACTTTCAATAACACATTCAATTTGTTTGTTAATATATGTTATAGGTATATTAATTGTTATGTTATCCAGCACTCACCTGGCAAGCTAAAGTAAGTGAATATCTTGTTCCAGCACTCACGGATCGTCGTATTGACCTATAACACCATTATTTACGCTTTAGTCATTCAAACGCGCAAGGAATGGCTAAGATACTTAAAACAATACTCTAATGAGTTATTTAACTGTTTATTAGCTTATTATAATAGTCCATGCACTAACACACAAAAGAACAACGAAAAACAGCATTTTGGCACAAACTGAACCGGACGCGTCGCGTCCAAGCCTTGGAGGCGTCGCGTTCTGCCTGCAGTACAAAAATGCAATATTTGCCCAGCAGTGCCATTTTATTCCAAATCAATACCAATTCAACTTTGGTTATTTTTTAGTGTTTACTAACATCATTTGGCACATGTTGGAGCTTTCTAACATACAAAATACCTATCCAATTAATTCATACAATAATCCCATTTAAATGGACAAAGAAGTGTTCATTTTGGCCAATTCTTGAAATACACCAATTCTAACACTTTCAACTCACCATTTCTACCTAATATGATGTATCGAAGGTGTTGCAACTGACCAACACATTTAAAACCATGGTTTGATATCATTTTCCAATTTTTTGACCATTTAATGCCTATTTTTCACTATTTTCCAATTCATACAAGTTATATGAACCTATTAGAACCTTAAAAGTCAGTTCTTGATGATCAAAAACAGTTTGACTCACTTTTGGCCATTTTGACCCATTTAGGCCATTTCTTGAATTTGAGCAAAACCACCACTTTTACTCAAACAATTTAGTTCTAATAAATCCTTATGAGTCGTAGGAACAATTAGAACATTAAAATTCAGTTATTGATGGTCAATTTTAGTTTGACCCGTATTTGACCAATTTTGACCTATTTGAACCAAAATTCAAAACTCAATCAAGATCACAACTTTAATCCTTGAAATTGATTCCTATGTACTTAGAAATGATATAGGAACTGATTTAGGTCATAAATTTCAGTTCTTGATTGCTAAATCAAATAACTCACTTAAACCTAAAATTTCAAGTATTGAAGAATACAAGTATGAACAAGGAAGAATATGAGCTTACAAGGATCAAATGATGATGAAGAACAACTTGTGGGACTGATATAAACCTTAATTTGCTGCTGGAACAAAGATTAATGAGCTTTCTTTCAAAAACCCAAAATCAAGAAATGAAGAACAAGGTGATGAAGCTTACATAGAGATGGAGATGATGATTATAGATTGATTCAAATCTTGATTTGCAGCTGGAACAAGTGCTCGATGAATCTCCCTTGAGTTCTCTTCAAAATCCAAGTCCAAGATGATAAGTATATGTATGTACATATAAAGCTATGTTGTAACACCCTGATTTCCGTCCAAATTTAAAATTTTCAAAACTCAATTTAAAACATACTTTATACAAGACTTCGTAACTTATTGTGGAAGCATCATGATTTATATAAAGAATTACAGCAAAAATACCATACTATTTTAAACATTAAACTGTATCATACAATACAGTCCAAAACCTTTGGTGTTACCAAAGTCAATCTCCCGACCATAAATATCAGAATAGGAAATCCAAGATTACCGGAAATGCAACCAAAGCAAAGCTATGCCCACAACAACTACCCGCCTCACCAAGGCCTCTATACATCCTGCGGATACAAAACATTTTAACACACATTGTTAGCTATAAACATAGCTAGTGAGTACAACCAAAATCATTTGTTTTATCAAAAGCAAGTCATCATTTGTCTTTTCAAAACATAAGTTTGGCAATCAATATTCTTTTGAAATCATACACAATAGCACATAAGGATGCGGGTCTGTCCATTGGGCCACAATGTATCTACGTGGTAGCTAGCCACGGTCAACACGTGCCCACATGGGGGATAACCACATCACCCCGTCAAGGTGGGGGATGCACAAAGCAGTCCACCATACAACGGTTATCGGGAGTGTAAGCCCTGTTCACCAAATCCACTCGTGTTGCCCCAGGTTCGGTGGCTCGTCAGCACAGTGAACCCACACGGTCATGATGGCTACTGACATACCCCTCCACTCTCTGCACCGATTCCTCAACCACGCGTACATCGCGGTTCCTCAATTGCTGAAGACACATGAACCTGTGCACGTCTCAATGTCTAGGAACCCTATGGTACAGAGTTCATATCACAAAGTGGTACGGACCAAATCACACATACCCCAAAGGGTCACATAAGCACTACCCCGAAGGTCACATAAATCACATACCCCGAAGGGTCATATAATCACATGCCAACAAGGCTAAATAATCACATGCCATAAAGGCCACAAATCACATTCCATAAAGGCCAAGTAATCCAAACTTACAAGTTTATCAAACAATACAAATGTGTCATAATTATACCTTTTGAGCATAAATGCTCAACAATCAAAACCACTTTTGGCATCTCAATGCCCAAAACATTATTGGTATAAACATATCTTTCAATTACTCAAAATCATTTTTCAGTTGGCATCTCAATGCCCGAAATGAACACAAGGTGTAAACATATCTTTCATTACTCAAAATCATGTTTGTTGTTTCAAAAATCAAAGTTCACTCCTTCATGGAGTATCAGGTTTCAAAAACATTAAATTAAACTCAACATAAACATAGACCATTTCCCAAATTGGAGCAAATGGTCTTATTTTGAAAACCATTCTTTAAAACACATCATCTGATGATTTCACAGTCTACATAAGCTTTGAACTCAAAAAGCTTCACAAATCGTTTGCTAGTCATACAGATCACAATATAAAACAATTCCATAATCCACATCCTTTGATTCATCAAAATTCATCAAACATTTGCCAAACAGTCAAAACATAACTATGATGACTTGTAATTTTAACAACAGTTGGGTATCCGCAAAGTGTACTCACCTGAGGGTATGATGAGGATTACAACCCCATCCAACCCATAGCTCAAACACTTGATCATAAACCTATGATCACAAAACAATAGGTTAACTTACACAAGTTAACCAAAAACAAGGTTTCCAAACTCAATTCGAGCCTTAGACACCATTTCGGGTCTTTCGGACTCTCTATGAACTCCCTAGAACCATTAGAAACAATCCCCAATCGATTACAAGGTCAAATGGGGTCAAAAACAATTTTTTTGAATGTTTCAGGGGTCCTCGCGCCGCGAAAAAATCTCTGGAAAGTTGACCTTCACAAAAGCCACCCGTCGCGCCGCGACTCCCCGTGAACAGTAGTTTTGGGTGCTTTCTTTTGCTGTAGGCCCCGATTTTCTCCATTCTTTCAACCCAAAGTTCATATCTTTCATCATAAGCTTTAAAACCTTTACAAAACCACTTCGTAACTCAATTATAACCATTTTCAAACACATTCAATAACAATTTAATCATCCAATACCCTTTCTTCCCCCATTTTCAAGTTTTTGACCCATTTAACCAAACCAACACAAATTCAACCATAAATCACCAACACTAACATGTAATACCACAATCAAACTCAAGAATCAACCCTTTGAACACATTTGATCATACCAAACCCTAACTTTCACTATTTCCCAAAATTGACCCATTTATCATGATTTTTCAACATAGAAGTCAAGAATCATGACAAACAACAACTCAAACTTAAAATCAAACACCATTTCAAGATTAAACTTACTTGATTTGCAAATCCAACTCAATCCCCAACTTTCTTGTTTCAACCAAGCTCAAGAGTGAAGAAATTGAAGTCTAAACACTTCAAACCTTGAATCAAACCCAAGAACTAGCAATTTTCTTTGATTTCTTCTTCTTCTTGCTACAAGCTCCCAAGAACTCTCTCTTCTCCCTCTCCCACGATTCACTTTCCAGAATTTTCTTCTTTCTTTGACTTCAATAGATGAAGTCAATACATATATATGCATATTTACAAGTTTGGTCCCTAGCCTTTCACTCTCTTTACATATATATATATATATATATATTAGTTTATAAAATCCAAATACACTACCAAAAACACATAAATACCCCAAAACACATAATTTTACTAGCTATCAAGTAAACTTGCATATTTCTGTATTTTATAATTTACAAAAATATGGGTATTACAATTCCTCCCTCCTTACAAAGATTCCGTCCTCGGAATCGAATCGATCCACAAGCTTAAATTATAACACATCTCTTGCTAAGGTTCTAAATAGGATCACATTGAAGGTATTCGTTTGGCAAAAACAAGTAGCAACGGAAGCAAAGCATATAACAAAATTCAAAGCCGAACAAACGAATACACTCCCATGGACCAAAATCTAACAATGAAATTGCAACTAATATGAACAAGACAAGAAGAAATGATTATACCTCAATAGTGCAAAAAACTAATCAACCTTTCTTGCCAAGTAGCTTAGAATCCAACAAAGAACTCCTCCAATGAAGTCCACCCCAAGCTTGTTTGAATCCCAAGTGCTAGCAAGTTGATGTGCAATCACCAAAACAACAATCAAGTGTAAGTGTTTCTTGCTTCTTGTGCTCAAGAACACCAAGAACAAGATGAACAAGAGAGAGAGAGAGAGTTCTAGTATCAACCAAGAGACAAAGAACAAGCCAAAAGTTTCTACTAGAGCAGAGAATTCGTTGTCCCTTTGTCTACCACAATTATGAGAAGTTAACCCCATTAAACCAAGTGTTTAAGGCTGTTAATTCAGCTGTTACTGCGAACGTACACGGCCCGTGTTGATCAACACGACTGTGTAGGCCCAAAGTCCACGGCCCCAATTGGGCTAAGATGGCCCGTGTCTAACAGGAACAACACGGCCCGTGTACGCCCAAACTACACAACCTTGAACTGGGCCAATACGCCTCGTGTATGTTGGACTGGACACGGCCCGTGTACCATCCTGCCAAAACCCATTTTGGCCTTTTCCCCTCTTTTGCTTGATCGTGTTGCCGGAATCAATACTTGGTGTGTGACCCAATAGACCTATACCTCATCGGTAGTGCTATTAACTCGTTCGTGTCAGCGGGCATATTCCAACAGACTCCCACTTGCACGTGACACGACTACGAAAAATAACACAAACATAGAGCGGCCTCTAGCAAGACATCTATGCTCCCAAGTTAGTATAGGGTATGCCACTCTTGACAAGATCCCCAATCATAAAACGATTGTCCTAAAGATAAATGAACATGTACATCCCTTTGTTCGCGATATCCAGTGTGAACACAAGGCATGGAATATAGTCAACCTTCAGATCGTTCACGATTATGTTTCTCGATTCTAGATTAGTGGTGACCAACAAATCAAGTTAACATTGATCCATCATCAATATAACTTGAGCACGGCCATGCATATGAACATCAGCACTCAATCATAAAGGGGCCCATGGATATTCTCTCTATACATAGAGGAACAAATACCTTTCGACTACATAGTCCCGCCACATAGATAATACTGTACCCAATCATCTCCCTTATAACGACCAGTTACGGACCGCGTTAAAACAATCAAAGCAAAGCAGACCTATGCTTTGAGATAACATGTATCTCTAGTTTAAGGATGAAATGTCATTACCATCCCAAGTTACTTGTGACTAAAACCATGAAGTAAACACGGGTGCGGGTCCTCCAATCACTTGAAACCCCTTTCAAGTATAGGCAAGAATCACGTTTTATCAAAACCAATTCTTTACCTCAATCTTAATTCATACTTCCTTCCCAAAAAGTATGACTGATTGTAGAAATTTAAAGATTGTAAAACAATCTAGGGAAGAAATTAAACATGAAAAGATAGAACACAATAAAGACTAAATGTAAGTAACCGCAACACGCGTATATATAGATCTCTACTATATAAATCGAAACTAACATTAGTGACATTACTGCTTAACGTTCCCAAATACATAATTGTCCAAACATAAATTAAAACTAAATCTAAACCAAGTCATGAGCAAATCTAACACCTATCGCCATAGTGTGAGAATCATGAGAAGCTTGTGACAACGGTTTAGTAAACGGATCGGCCAAGTTTCCTTCCGAGGTTACTCTACTAATAGCGACTTCACCACTTTCAATCAACTCTCTTATCAAGTGGTACTTACGAGGTATATGCCTCGTTCTCTTGTGAGCTCTCGGTTCCTTCGCTAAGGCTACCGCACCCTCATTGTCATAAAAGATCTCAATAGGGTCGGATATGCTAGGAACCACTCCAAGGTCTCGGATGAACTTCCTTATCCACACAGCTTTTTTAGCAGCTTCACTTGCCGCAATGTATTATGACTCTGTAGTAGAATCAGCTACTGTGTCTTGCTTTGAACTTCTCCAAGTAGTAGCCCCACCATTCAATAGGAACACAAACCCCGATTGCGACCGCAGTCATCCCTATCAGTTTGGAAGCTAGCATCAAAGTAACCCTTTACTTTGAGCTCTTCCTCACCACCAAAGATCAAGAACATTTCTTTAGTCCTCCTAACATACTTAAGAATATTCTTTACCGCAACCCAATGGGCTTGCCCCGGGTTTCCCTGATATCTACTAGTCAAGCTCAAAGCGCATGACAGATCAGGACGAGTACATAACATGGCGTACATGATCGAGCCTACGGCCGAAGCATATGGTACTCGCTTCATTACTTCTAGTTCCTTTTGAGAACTAGGACATTGAGTCTTACTCAATATCACTCCATGCGACATAGGAAGATTTCCTTTCTTTGAATCCTCCATCTTGAATCGCTTCAAGACTTTGTCAATGTATGTACTTTGACTTAACCCGAGAAGTTTTATAGATCTATCTCTATAGATCTTGATACCCAGAATATATGCCGCTTCTCCTAAGTCCTTCATTGAAAAGCATTTTCCAAGCCAAGTTTTAACACTTTGCAAGGTTGGAATATCTTTTCCAATGAGTAGGATATCATCCACATACAAGACTAAGAAAACAACGGCGCTCTCACTAGCCCTAACGTATACACATGGCTCGTCTACACTCTTCGAAAAACCAAACTCTTTGATTTTCTCATCAAAGCATAGATTCCAACTACGAGATGCTTGTTTAAGTCCATAAATGGACTTTTTTAGTCTACACACTCTATTAGGATGCTTCGGATGTACAAAACCTTCAGGCTGCGTCATATACACCTCTTCGGAGAGCTTCCCATTAAGGAAGGAGGTTTTGACATCCATTTGCCATATTTCGTAATCATGAAATGCAGCAATCGCCAAAAGTATCCTAATAGATTTCAACATGGCCACTGGGGAAAAAGTTTCATCATAATCAACACCATGTGTCTGGGTGAAACCTTTAGCCACTAGTCAGGCTTTGAAAGTGTTGACTCTTCCATCCATGTCAGTCTTCTTCTTGAAGACCCATTTACACCCTATTGGTTTGCAATCGGGTATAGGATTAACCAGTTCCCAAACCTGGTTATCCTCCATGGATTGCATCTCGTTATCCATTGCCTCCTTCCACTTAGCAGACTCGTGGCCCACTGCCGCTTCCCGATAGTTGGTAGGCTCATTAAGATCCACCAATAACTCGTCGCCCTCAGATATGAGAAACCCATATCTCTCTGGCTCATGGCGAGTTCTACCGGATCTATGGGGAGGTAACGGATGTACGTTAGTCTCCGCATTGTCATGCTCAGACTCAACCTCACTAGGTTGTTGGCTAGTGCCAACGTCAGGTCTTTCATCCGTTGACTCTTGAACTTCTTCAAGATCAATCTTAGTCCCGCCTTGCTGATTGGATATTAATTCTCTTTCCAAAAAGACCTCCCTCCGAGCAACAAATACTTTGTTCTCGGAAGGTTTATAGAATACATATCCAATACTCGCAGCTGGATATCCGATGAAATAACACTTTTCGGATCGGGGCTCTAACTTGTCATCTACCTCACGTCGTACGTAGGCTTGACAACCCCAAACCTTTAGATAGGCAAGAACGGGATGTTTTCCATGCCACATCTCGAAAGGTGTTTTCTCGACCTTCTTCGTTGGTACGAGTTTAAGGATTCTTGTTGCCGTTTCAAGAGCATAACCCCAAAGGCTTATAGGCACTTTGGTGTGACTCATCATAGACCGAACCATATCTAACAATGTTCGGTTCTTCCTCTCAGCGACACCATTTAATTGCGGCGTCCTAGAGGTGTAAGTTGTGAAATAATTCCACAACCCTTAAGATGATCACGAAACTCTTGACTAAGATACTCACCACTCCTATCAGATCTAAGTATCTTAATCTTTTTGCCCAATTGATTCTCTACTTCGTTTTGGAAAGTCTTAAAGACCTCAAAGGTCTCGGACTTTTGTCTAACCAAGTATACATACCCATACCTACTATAATCATCTATAAAGGTAACGAAGTATCTAGAATTGTCTCTTGTGATGTGCTTAAATGGACCACACACATCGGAATGTATAATGTCCAATAACTCTTTACCCCTCTCATTCACGCCGGAAAAGGGTGCTTTAGTCATCTTGCCTAATAAACAAGATTCGCATACTTCATTTGACTCGTGGTAAAATGATTCCAAGATCCCATCCGCTTGGAGCTTGGCGATACGAGTCTTGTTTATATGGCCAAGTCGACCATGCCACAAAGACAATTTGTCTAAACCATTTTTAGACGTTGAATCAATATTCATGATTGAACGATTATCACTAACGTATGCATCTACTTCATAAATACCACAACAAGGATAAGCTTTAAAATAACAAATATTATTTTTAAAACAGACAATAACTCCATTGTCAAAAGAAAAACCAAAACCATTATCGTGTAATGCATGAAAAGAGATATTGTTTCGCGCCACAAGTGGCGAATAAAATACGTTCAATAATAATATGGAAAAACCGGAATTAAAAGATAATTCAACTTCTCCTCGGGCCTTGACCGGGACAATCTCCTTGTTTCCCATTATCAAGTCAAGCTCGCCATTCTCCATCCTTTTACTTGTCCTTAGCACCTGCACAATATTACAAACGTGAGTGCCACAGCCGGTATCTAATACCCAACTACCAGTTGTAGAAGTATGATGGAGTTCAATCATGTACGTACCTGAGTCGGAAGTTCCTCCGATGCTCAACCCCTTGAGCTTCATAAGACCTTCTAGGTACCCCAGGCAGTTACGGCGCCAATGGCCCTTCTTCCCGCAGAAGAAGCATTCCGCTTCATTCAGAGTTTTAGCTTGGGGAACAATCTTCCTCTTGCCTTTACCCCTTACCCTTAGGGGTATAAGCGGACTTCTTCTTCTTCTGGATTCGCCCCTCCCTTATAGCAAGAACGGGATTTGGAACGGCGGGCTAGTTCTTGGTCATGCTAGACTCCGTTGTCTTAAGCATACCATGAAGCTCCATAATGGACTTATCCATACTATGCATATGATAACTCATAATGAATTGATCATACGTGGTGGGCAGGAACCATAGGATCAAATCCACGGCTAACTCCCTCCCTATGGTAAATCCGAGCCGATCCATGCACTCCACGTTTGCTTTCATGTGCAACACGTGAGCACTCACATTCCCGCCATCGGCCATCTTGCTACCAAGTACCGTCTTAAGACACTCGAACGTCTCTTGTCTCGCTTGCTACTGGAACATTTCCTTAAGCTGAGCGATCAAGTCAAAAGCACTCTAATGATCCATTTGCTTTTGGAGCTCGGGGATCATAGTACTTAGGACGAAGCAAGTAATGTCCTCGGTATCCTTGACACGCTTCTCATAAGCGTCTCGGATAGCCTGGGTGGCATTGGCAGCAGGAGCCTCGCGTAAGGCCTCATCTATGGTAACCATCTTCCCTTCTTGGCGTAGGACAAGTTTAAGTTTCCTAAACCAATCCAAGAAGTTGTTACCATTGAGTTTCTCCTTCTCAAGAAAAACTCTAAGCGAAAAATGGTTGGTGGTGTTGGTGTTGCTTGAAGATGCCATCTAAAATAGCAAAGTAGTTTTAGTTAGTTTGGAAATCCTTGTTGAAATAAGTACCCATAGTTTTAAACAAAACAATTTATTTGTAACAAGGGCTAAGAACCTTATTTCACCTCGCACCGTGATGGGTTTACCGCGGATCACGTGGCGAAGCTATTTAGGCCGACAACCATTTTACCAATTGTAATCTCTATTACAACTCTTAGACACTTATGGGATCCGTTGACATCCATTATGTCGGTTGGCATGTTTGATCCCTATCTCACACCAATCTTAATATATAATTTTTGTTTAGCTCGTGCTTAGCTCGACAACTAACCAAGAATTATATACTAAAATTGTAAATCGTTCGACAAGACACAAGGGTGGCACTCTCGACCATCAATTGGCTCGTGCTTAGCTCGACAACCAATCATGCGAGTTACCCCACTCACCTTCCACACAACTACACAAGGAATGACTCGTGCTTAGCTCGACAATCATCCTTGCTTCGTTAGATCCGGGTGGTGTCATCTTACGGATGGTGCGTGATTTACATTTTGAAAAACAGGATTTTGTTTCCGGTTTATAAAAACCCTTTTGTGAATTAACAAAGTAAGTGTCAAAACGATTTTAAGAACTTTTAATATAATACCATTTTTATATTTTCTTTGTCAATTCTATTCACGCGCAATTGTTAACCATTTTAACAAACATTGTATTTTATTTAATTTTATAGAAAAATTGTCTAGCATGCGAATCCTAATCCATGCATAGAAAAATAAAATACAACCACACAAATATATATATATATATATGATTCGGTAACATGCCCAAAAATCCTATGAGTTTTCCCCGTGAGCCACAACAGGGAAACGAGGGCAAAAAATCTAAGGACAAGATATAGTCTCGTTGGGTGAGCTCGCACTGAATCCAACACCTCCAATAGCATGTTGATTCTTTCTCGCCAAGACGTCATCACCATAACTCCCGTTGACTATTCCGGTTTTAATTCTATACTATATACAAATACATAGAATATATATAAACGACACGTAGGTCGCATTCCTATGCTATTTATACAAATACATAGAATAACAGAAACGGCAAGCAAGTCGCACCAATAAATAAAAAAACAAATATTGTTACAACAATACAGCATGCAGGCCGCCAAAACCAAAATAATCAACCACCACAACACTTAGGTCTATGGGCATATTATGTTACCGAATCAAACCAAAACATATCACATAGAAACATGGTGTGCCACACATAACCATGATACATAAATATATATCTATATTTTAGTTAAGATTGTCAAAACATCAAAGGCACCAAAAAGACAATCCTTGTACATATGCATTAGTGTACCGAACCATTTTTGAGACACATATTCATATATACATTTATAAGTATATATTTGTGTATACTTCATGCCAATTTACAACAAATATATAAATATAAAAACTAAAATATTAACAAGACTATGAATAAATCTATTCTAGCACAACAAGAGTCTCAATGAAAAACCAATTTTACGAAAACACTTTTCTTATCAAAAAAACTTTTATGGTTTTTCTAGACTCAATAGTGCAAAGCCATGTTAGATATGGCTCTGATACCACTGAAGGTATTCGTTTGACAAAAACAAGTAGCAACGGAAGCAAAGCATATAACAAAATTCAAAGTCAAACAAACGAATACACTCCCATGGACCAAAATCTAACAATGAAATTGCAACTAATATGAACAAGACAAGAAGAAATGATTATACCTCAATAGTGCAAAACAAAAATCAACCTTTCTTGCAAAGTAGCTTAGAATCCAACAAAGAACTCCTCTAATGAAGTCCACCCCAAGCTTGTTTGACTCCCAAGTGCTAGCAAGTTGATGTGCAATCACCAAAACAACAATGTGTAAGTGTTTCTTGCTTCTTGTGCTCAAGAACACCAAGAACAAGATGAACAAGAGAGAGAGAGAGTTCTAGTATCAACCAAGAGACAAAGAACAAGCCAAAAGCCTCTACTAGAGCAGACAATTCGTTGTCCCTTTGTCTACCACAATTATGAGAAGTTAACCCCATTAAACCAAGTGTTTAAGGCTGTTAATTCTGCTGTTACAGCGAACGTACACGACCCGTGTTGATCATCACGGCCGTGTAGGCCCAAAGTCCACGGCCCCAATTGGGCTAAGACGGTCCGTGTCTCACAGGCACAACACGGCCCGTGTTCATCTACATGGCCTGTGTAGGCCCAAACTACACAACCTTGAACTGGGCCAATACGCCTCGTGTATGTTGGACTGGACATGGCCCATGTTCAAGCACATGGCCCGTGTACCATCCTACTAAAACCCATTTTGGCCTTTTCCCCTCTTTTGCTTGATCGTGTTGCCGGAATCAATACTTAGTGTGTGACCCAATAGGCCTATACCTCATCGGTAGTGCTATTAACTCGTTCATGTCAGCGGGCATATTCCAACACACATAACTTAGCTATTGGTATAAAAGCATTTCATAATCTCTTAATCTTTCTTTGAATAAGAGCAATAATTACTCTAATCTAGGCTCAAGCTTTTAATCATCGATTAAAACGCTTAACCCCCAAGATAGCCCATCTATACAGCTTGTCTAATTCAGAATTTCAAAATCACTTTCTTTAACTAGGTCTTTTAAAATTACCTAGTATCTCACCATTAAATGGTTCATGAATATCTTACATTTGGACTATCAAATTCAACATCAATAACCCAATCTTTATGACTCTTAAGTCATATAACTTTATGGCTAGCAAATTAGCTCATAAAAAAAAATTCTTTATAGTATGTCTCATTTGAAAGTATACCAGCTAATCAAACACCAAAGCTATTGCAAGTGAATTTGGGCAAACAACCCACTCATGAATCTAAGTGTTCCTCATAATTGTTTTCCCAATAATTGGAGTAGCACGAGAGTGGTTATTCATAACTACATGTCATGATTCCACACCCTCTCACAAATATAGTTCTATATCAAAATAAGTCTACTCACCTAAATAAGGAAGTAAACTTACAAGTATCACCAATATAATCATTCTTTAGCATTGGCCTCACATTGACCTAAGTCATATCATACCCTCTCAAGGTTCACAGCAACCTTGGCACATAGCCAAAAGTACATAAACTAACCTCTGTTTCGGAAATTTCTACGGTAAAAATTACCGATCACATTATAGCACATTACATAACTCAAAGGTTCTAAGCATCATACTTTAATTCAATAACCATGCATTCCATCAAAATCAATAGCTAGTGCACGGGTTCAGATCTCTGCACAATATTAACACAATACCAAAGGAGGGTTCACTAGAACCAGTATATGTTAGACACAAATAACTCATAATTCATATCAAACCTTAAAGCTCCAATTGGCCTGCTAGCCATAAATGACATAATTATCGTCCTTAAGACGATCATATTTGCAAGCACAATCTTTCTTAGAGATCTTTATCCCGCAAGGCCTCTCGTTGAGCACCTGTAAGTCGCCTCAATAAGTCCATTACAACCTTTTGTCTAAAAGACCCACAATAAGTCTATTAAGACTATAACCTTGCGACTCCAAACTTAGGTCACAACCTTTGCCATGCCCGGATAAACAGATCTCAAGGTCAAACTCTCGACCAACTTGAGCTACCGGCATCGCCGCATGCTCCTGATGGTCAAATACCCAGTCGTCTCTTGTGGTCTAAAGGCACCACACTATGTCTAGCACATATAAGTCAACTACTTGTCACAAGGACATCTATCATCAGGATAGAAGAGTCTCAACTCTACCTCATTACCTAAGGACATGCCTCACATCATACATAGGAGCTTCACTTTCGGGTTCAGCTCCACTAATTTCTAAATCTCTTTTCGGTGTCCAAACACATAAACAGAGTGAATCACTGCTTAGGTAACAAACTACCCATTACACTAAAATGTCACAATCAAAACGGATTTAACCCAAAGAATCACATTTGATTCCCAAAGGTAACCACTACAAGGTCCTAAGGATACCTCACCTCAAAGGAATATCTATAGACCTCCATTACCATATCACATGAAATTCTTATGCTCTTAATGGAATTCATATTCATACACCAACTGGATCGTTGATCCAAACATAACTAACTGTAATCATTAAGAAACTCTTTTCAACACTACCCAAAACGGGCCACTTAGTCAACTTAACAAATTCTCAATCATTAACACTTATCGCAGTTCTAATGAATTTACGAATAATCATTCCCACTATTGGGAATAAGCTGATACAGAAGGTCACATCAAGTTATAATTCAAATTTTCATACCATAAAACTGTCCTTATAATTGGTCTATCCTCATTAGAGGTTCAATAGTCTGCAATTATCTTCTTTTACACAACTCTGTCTCTAATCCATCAAAGAAAAGAGATTTGGTTGCACAGATTCTTAAGTGAACACATCACTAATCAATAACATCACAATCTTAATTTCAGAAAAGTCTCAGCCACTAGAGAGTCAAAATCTCTAAGGTTATTTAACAACTTAATCACAAGGTTACTCAATGTACAACCTTACTTAACATTTCATTACATTATCTCTATCACAAGATACCATTGGAATATTACCCAACTGACTTTATATCTCTTATCTCCTCTAAACACATAACAAGTGCTAAGAGCGGTTAGTAGCTTTCAATTGAAACTTGAGAGATTATGTGTCTAAAGGTTTTCAATTCAACTTAGTTGTTCTACATCACATCTCAACGTGAGATTCATTAGATCACAAGTCCAACTCATTTTGAACTAAACCACACCACTTCAATGGTGACACAATATCTATTCTTCTATCATAGAAGACACACTTCAACAGAAGATTCCTGTTTCTCTCGGAGAAACACACAAACACTATTTCACTTATAACTTAACTCATCAGAGTAAGTCTATCATACGTGAAACAATAACTTTAGTTTCAATTTCCACTTAACCAACAATCTCAGTCAATTCATACTTAGATACAGAAACAACTCCTAAGTCAAAACACATAGAATGTCACTAACAGATAACTTTGTCAATAATTCCATAAACGATCCGAACCCGCAACCGCAGTCCCATAAAGGTTCATTCTATAGACTAAATCGTCTTTTATATCACTACACATAGGTACCTCCCTCCTTGAACCAAGGATACTTGGCACTTTTCTGATCCAACTCCATTCCATGAACTTCATCACTTACTCAGCTTATTAATTAAGGCATACTAAACAAAGTTTCTAATATCATAATCTCATGTTTCCATTGACAAAACTAATCTTAATCAAGACTTAGTTTCTCATTTTAGTGCTCAAAGCATCTCATATATCATCAAGGAATCTTTCCTTCTAAACCAGTCTATCCTTACAAAGGATTCATCAAGGACTTATCCATAATACAGGATTCGGTACACAAGCTCAAACAGCTTTCGGTTACTATCCGAGGTTCTATGTGAACCAGGGCAACTATTCTTAGTACTCAATAGTACAATTTATTTCTAAACTGCTACCCAAGGTAGGCTACAACATCCGGCTTAACACATAACTGAAGTCAAACTTAGTAACATAGGGCTAGCGACACTCTTGAGTTACCTAACACTCAGGCAACTCTCATCCTAACCCAAGTTACCCCTTCCAGCTCAAATGAATTTCCTTTAATGGTCGGCCTGGTTTGAGACCAAACACTAACTCGAGTGCATGATTCCCTAAAACCCAGGCTCTGATACCAACTTGTAACACCCTGATTTTCCGTCCAAATTTAAAATTTTCAAAACTCCATTTAAAACATACTTTATACAAGACTTCGTAAATTATTGCGGAAGCATCATGATTTCTTTAAAGAATTACAGCAAAAATACCATACTATTTTAAACATTAAACTGTATCGAACAATACAGTCCAAAATCTTTGGTGTTACCATAGTCAATCTCACGACCATAAATATCAGAATAGGAAATCCAAGATTACCGGAAATGCAACTAAAGCAAAGCTATGCCCACAGCAACTACCCGCCTCACCAAGGCCTCTATACATCTTGCGGATACAAAACATTTTAACACACATTGTTAGCTATAAATATAACTAGTGAGTACAACCAAAATCATTTGTTTTATCAAAACCAAGTCATCATCTGTCTTTTCAAAACATAAGTTTGGTAATCAATATGCTTTTGAAATCATACACAATAGCACATAAGGACGCGGGTCTGTCCATTGGGCCATAATGTATCCACGTGGTAGCTAGCCACGGTCAACACGAGCCCACATGGGGGATAACCACATCACCCCGTTAAGGTGGGGGATGCACAAAGTAGTCCACCATACAACGGTTATCTGGAGTGTAAGCCCTGTTCACCAAATCCACTCGTGTTGCCCGGGGTTCGGTGGCTCGTCAGCCCAGTAAACCCACACGGTCATGATGGCTACTGACATACCCCTCCACTTTCTGCACCGATTCCTTAACCACCCGTAAATTAAGGTTCCTCAATTGCCGAAGCCACATGAACCTGTGCACGTCTCAATGGCTACGAACCCTATGGCACATAGTTCATATCACACAGTGGTCCAGACCAAATCACACATACCCCGAAGGGTCACATAAGCACATACCCTGAAGGTCACATAAATCACATACCCCGAAGGGTCATATAATCACATGCCAACAAGGCCAAATAATCACATGCCATGAAGGCCACAAATCACATTCTATAGAGGCCAAGTAATCCAAACTAACAAGTTTATCAAACAATACAAACATGTCATAATTATACCTTTTGAGCATAAATGCTCAACAATAAAAACCATTTTTGGCATCTCAATGCCCAAAACATTATTGGTATAAACATATCTTTCAATTACTCAAAATCTTTTCAGTTGGCATCTCAATGTCCGAAATGAACACAAGGTGTAAACATATCTTTCTTTACTCAAAATCATGTTTGTTGTTTCAAAAATCAAAGTTCACTCCTTCATGGAGTATCAGGTTTCAAAAACATTAAATTAAACTCAACATAAACATAGACCATTCCCCAAATTGGAGCAAATGGTCTTATTTTGAAAACCATTCTTTAAAACACATCATGTGATGATTTCACAGTCTACATAATCTTTAAACTCAAAAAGCTTCACAAAACGTTTGCTAGTCATATAGATCACAATATAAAACAATTCCATAATCCACATCCTTTGATTCATCAAAATTCATCAAACATTTGCCACACAGTCAAAACATAACTATGATGACTTGTAATTTTAACAACAGTTGGGTATCCGCAGGGTGTACTCACCTGAGGGTGTGATGAAGATCACAACCCTATCCAACCCATAGCTCAAACACTTGATCATAAACCTATGATCACAAAACAATAGGTTAACTTACACAAGCTAACCAAAAACAAGGTTTCCAAACTCAATTCGAGCCTTAGACACCATTTCGGGTCTTTCGGACTCTCTATGAACTCCCTAGAACCATTAGAAACAATCCCCAATCGATTACAAGGTCAAATGGGGTCAAAAACAATTTTTTGAACGTTTTAGGGGTCCTCGTGCCGCGAAAAAATCTCTGGAAACTTGACCTTCACAAAAGCCACCCGTCGCGCCGCGACGCCCCGTGAACATTAGTTTTGGGTGCTTTCTTATGCTGCAGGCCCCAATTTTCTCCATTCTTTCAAACCAAAGTTCATATCTTTCATCATAAGCTTTAAAACCTTTATAAAACCACTTCATAACTCAATTATAACCATTTTCAAACACATTCAATAACAATTTAATCATCCAATACCCTTTCTTCCCCCATTTTCAAGTTTTTGACAAATTTAACCAAACCAACACAAATTCAATGATAAATCACCAACACTAACATGTAATACCACCATCAAACTCAAGAATCAACCCTTTGAACACATTTGGTCATACCAAACCCTAACTTTCACTATTTCCCAAAATTGACCCATTTATCATGATTTTTCAACATAGAAGTTAAGAGTCATGACAAACAACAACTCAAACTTAAAATCAAACACCATTTCAAGATTAAACTTACTTGATTCACAAATCCAACTCAATCCCCAACTTTCTTGCTTCAACCAAGCTCAAGAGTGAAGAAATTGAAGTCTAAACACTTCAAACCTTGAATCAAACCCAAGAACTAGCAATTTTCTTTGATTTCTTCTTATTCTTGCTACAAGCTACCAAGAACTCTCTCTTCTCCCTCTCCCATGGTTCACTTTCCAGAATTTTCTTCTTTCTTTGACTTTAATAGATGAAGTCAATACATATATATGCATATTTACAAGTTTGGTCCCTAGCCTTTCACTCTCTTTACATATATATATATATATTAGTTCATAAAATCCAAATACACTACCAAAAACACATAAATACCCCAAAACACATAATTTTACTAGCTATCAAGTAAACTTGCATATTTCTGTCTTTTATAATTTACAAAAATACAGGTATTACATATGTGTCTGTGTATTCAAAAGAGAGCTGGACCGACTTGTGGGTATTATTATCCACAAGTAGGTATTTTGTTCCCCATTCTCAACTTACAACTCGTCTCTCGTTTACCTGTATCAACTAACGAGGATATTTTCAAAATCCTCGTTTGAAACCGTTCGATATTTTAAAAATCTTTATCTACTTTTATTATTATATTAATAACCCAATTTCTTTAATATTTTCATACTTTGTATCATTAGCCAGAATATATATTTAATTTAATTTAATTAAATATTCGACGTACCACGTTCACACACTTTTAGGCCCAATTTGAGGATGTTACAAATCTACACCGTTAAGAAGATTCTATTCTCGGAATCTGTTCTTCTGCAAATAGGTGAGGGTAGCGTGCCTTCATATCCTCCTTGGTCTCCCATATCAGGTTTGACCCGAGATTGTGCTTCCACTTGAACTAGACTAGATGCATTGTCTTCTTCCTCAGCCGCTTAGCCTTTGTATTCAAAATTTCAACGGGTTCTTCCACCAGCCGTGTAAAAGAATCCACTTTAAGATCTTGCAAAGGTATAATTTGATCTTCCTCTACATGGCACTTGCGAAGATACCAAACATTGAAGGTATTATGAATACCTAACAATTCTGGAGGTAACTCCAAAGATACTGTCTGCTCGTTGACCTTCTAGATAATTTTGAAGGGACCAATGTATCGAGGACTCAACTTGCCCTTTCTGCCAAATCTCATGACACCTTTCCACGGAGAAACCATCAAGAATACCCGATCACTTATTTCAAAGGTAACCGGCCTGCACTTCGGGTATGCACACATCTTTTGCCTATCTCTGACTGCTTTTAACTTCTCTCGCGCGAACTTGACTTTATCTGCAGTAATCTGGACTAGATCAGGTCCAGCATATTGTTTCTCTCCTGGTTCGTGCCAACTAGTAGGGGTACGACAACGCCTACCATAAAGCATCTCATACGGTGGCATACCAATACTGGAATGATATGAGTTATTATAAGCAAACTCAATCAAAGGCAAATGAGAATCTCACGAACTACCGTATTCGAGTACACATGCGCGCAGCATGTCTTCAAGAGTTTGGATATTCCTTTCGGACTGTCCATCAGTTTGGGGATGATATGCGGTACTCAAGTGAACACGAGTACCAATCTCGCGTTGAAGACTGTTCCAGAAGTGTGAAACAAAACGAGTATCTCTATCAGAGAGAATAGACAATGGAACACCGTGTCGGGCTACAATCTCACTGATATACAATTGAGCAAGACGAGGCATAGAAAATGATTCATTAACATATAGAAAATAGGCACTCTTGGTGAGTCTGTCAACAATCACCTAGATCATGTCATGCCCTTTTGTCGTCCTGGGCAGTTTAGTAACAAAATCCATGGTGATGTTATCCCATTTCCACTATAGAATTGGTAATTGTTGCAAATTACCATAAGGCATTTGGTGCTCAGTTTTAACCTGTGCACACATCTGACATTTCTCCACATATGAAGCTATATCACGCTTCAAAGTAGGCCACCAGTAAACTGCCTTAAGATCATGGTACATTTTAGTACACCCCGGATGAACAGATAGTCGAGAACTGTGCGCCTCCTTCAAGATTAAATCCCAGTTCCCTCTGATGCTAGGTACCCAGATTCCGTACCTGGATGTCTTCAACCCAAGGCTGTCATCTTGCAATTGCTCCTTCATTTTTAACATAACTTCTGCTTTCAAATTAGCTTCCAATAAAGCTTCTTGCTGCGCCTCCTTTAGTCGAACATTAAGATCAGATACAATAGTGATCTTCATGAATCTGATATTCTCTGTGGAGCCCTTTTGGCTTAACACATCAGCCACCATGTTAGCCTTGCGCGGGTGGTATTTGATCTCACAATCGTAAGCTTTTATCAACTCTTACCACCTGTGTTGCCGCATATTGAGCTCCTTCTGTGTGAAAACATATTGGAGGCTCTTGTGGTCGGTGAATACCACGCATTTGGTGCCATATAGGTAGCGGCGCCATAGTTTTAGAGCAAAGACAATAGCTGCCAACTCCAGATCATGAGTCGGGTAGCTCTTCTCATGTGGCTTCTGTTGGCGGGAAGCATAATCTATCAGTTTGTCCTTTTGCATAAGGACATTCCGAAACCTGCGTAAGAAGCATCAAAATAAATAATAAAATCTTCTGACCTGTTTGGTAGAGTCAGAATCGGAGCTTGACATAATAGTTGTTTCAATGTCTGGAAGGCATTGTCTTGTTCATCAGACCACGAATAAGCAACGTCCTTTCGTGTAAGATTCTTCAAAGGACCTGCTATTTTAAAGAAATTCTGGATAACCGTCGATATTACCCGGCAAGTCCTAAAAAGCTACGAATCTCTGATGGGTTTTTGGAAATTCCCCAAATCACTACTGCCTCAACCTTGGTTGGATCAACCATTACACCATCCTTGCATATAACATGACCGAGGAAGTGTATTTCTTCAAGTCAGAACTCGCATTTAGAGAATTTGCATATAAGTGTTCTCGCATCAAAGTATCAAGAACAATGCGAAGATGTGCCTTGTGTTCTGCTTCAGATTTAGTGTAAATAAGAATATCATTGATGAATACTATGACAAACTTGTCAAGAAAAGCACGACAGACACGGTGCCTTGTGTTCTGCTGGGGCATTAGTTAACCCGAAAGGCATCACGAGAAATTCATAATACCCGTATCTCGTTTTGAAATCTGTTTTCGGTATATATTCATCACGTACACGAACTTGGTGATAACTAGAACGAAGATCAATGTTTGAAAAGCATATAGCACCCTGAAGCTGATCAAACAGATCATCGATACATGGGAGAGGGTACTTGTTCTGTACAGTTTGCTTGTTTAGCTCCCTTTAATCAATGCACATATGCATCGTCCTGTCTTTCTTTTTCACAAATAAGACTGGAGCTCCCCAAGGTGAAGAGCTGGGATGGATGAAACCTCTATCAAGAAGTTCCTGAATCTGATTCATCATCTCATGAACCTCAGATGGCGCAAGATGATAAGGAGATCTTGCTACCGGTATAGCACCTGGAACAACATCGATTAAGTACTCAACATCTCTTACCGGTGGCAATCCCGACAATTCATCAGGGAAAACATTAGGGTATTTTTGTATCTACAACATAAGCCAAATAAGAGTCACATCCCTTGGATACGAATTTACGAGCTTTCATTAGTGATATCAAAGGAGTTTCAGAAGTTCTCCCCTGACCACGAGCTACAACATATGACCCGTCGGAAAGAGGAATTTTAATCATCTTTTTGGAATAGAGAATCTCAGCATTTCGATTGCTGAGCCAATCCATTCCGATTACAATATCAAATCCCGTAATTGGCATAACAAGAAACGAAATGGGAAAACTATTCCCGTTAATAACAATTACTACGACGGGAACTCTATCAATAACATAAACTACTTTACCACTAGCAACTTCTACGTTTAGCAGATCAATCAATGCAAAAATAGGTAACTGCAGTTTAGCACGAAAAGATGCAGAGACGAAAGAATATGTAGCTCCTAAATCAAATAATACACATGCTGGAGAATAATTTATTAGAAACGTGCCGGTGATCACATCACCTGCTGTCTTCGCCTCATCGGCTGTCATCTAGAATGCCCTGCCCGGTGCACGGTGCGTAGTATTCTTCCTCTGACCTGAGGAAGATCCTCCAGCTCCACTTGAACCTTGACTAGGACCCGATCTGCATTCAGACGATCGGCGCCTTGGTTTTAAGCGCATATAGCACAAGTTATCCTTATACCTGCAACTCTAAGAATTATGCCCATTTTGCCCACATTTGGGACACCTCGCGGTCTCCCTGGTACAGTGTCCCGTGTTTTTAGTACGATACTGAGACCACCATAAATCATCAGAAGAACTGTACCTCTGACCCCCTGTTGTTGCTGCTGCTATCGTTGCCATGATCCACCCCTGTACTCTTTGAACCCGAAGACTGTTCAAACTTCCTTTTGGAAGTTCCACAAGACTCCTTCTGTTGTGCATGATCGCTTTCATACCAACGAGCAATATCAAAGGCATTGTCAAGAGTAGTAGCAAACCGGATAGAGGATTGTGTGTGCCACAAATCGTATCAGATATGTGAATTTAGTAATCAGCTCCTCCACAGATTTGTTGCCTTTGGTCAAGGCCCCAACTCGTTTTCCATGCTTTCTAATGCCTGTGCCAAACAATACTTGGATCGCAGAACTCTCAAGAAATCAGACCATGTAAATGCATCCTTGACTGCAGCAGGTGTAGAAGCAGTCACGGTATCATACCATGCCATAGCTCGGCCTCTAAGCATTTTCCTAGCATAGGCCACTTTCTTTGATTCCTTCTCCTCGCTGGTCTCGAAGGCAAGCTCGATATCACGAGTCCACCGTTCTGTCACGGATAGATCCATGTTACTGTCGAACGTGGGTGGCTTGCAGGATAGAAAAGCCTTTAGGCCCACGGCCGTTTTTTGTTCAGGAGCTGGAAGAACAGGTGCATGTTCCTCCGTTGCTTTAAGACGTGCCTTTAACTAACGGATATAAGCTTCCCTATCTGGACCTCCAGCCATATTAATCTCTTAATTATGTTTGACTAAATACATTCATAATATATATAGTATACTTATCACACTTAATGAATCATAATAAGCAGATAAGCATTAGCATTTCAATCATAACTATATCTCTCACACCCCATGACCTCTCAAGGAACACTTTAAATAGTGGTTGAGCCTGAATTTGGGACTGAATACTCTTTCAAGTACCAAATTCACTCAAACTTAGGCTCTGATACCAGCTTGTAACACCGTGCTTTTGAGAACCAAAATTTTCTTTTTAAAATACTAATTTAAGTTTCCAAACCGCGTGGGTTTGTCTATAAACAAAACATTTAGATCTGGTTTCATAATTTAAATAAGCAGTGGAAGAAAATACGTGGTAATTTATATACAATCAAAATGTTGCCACATTACATAGTTTGGTGTTACTAATACTTAACCGGCCAACATTTATCCGAGTATAAATACAAACATGATATTAACATAGTGTTTAACAAAACAGTGTTCCTCCCAAAGCAATTATCTACCCACAAGCACCCGAGCTCACAGCCTAAGGATCACCTGCACATGCAAGAGAGAGAGAGTATCTGTTAGCTATAATAACTAGTGAATACAAAATAGCATAATAATCAACATAAGTATATCACATATCATCAATCAAGCTCAAACAGTGCTATCCTAGCATCTTGTGATGAGCTGGCGTAGTCAGAAGGCGGCGTATCTGAAAGTATTTGTTTGGCTTTTCAAGAGTAACGCGGAAGCATGATATAATACAAAAGTTCAAAACTATCCAATGGACCAACTCTACACATGGTTTAGCAACTAAAATAAAGGAAAAAGAAGAAAGAACTACTTATACCTTTAAGCAAGATCACAATATCAACTTGTTCTTGTTAAGTATGTAGAATTCAACAAGAGAATTCCTTTAATGTAGTCCACCCCAAGCTTTCTTGATTCCCAAATGCTAGTATGTTGATGCAATCACCAAGACAACAAGAACAAGGTATGTGTAACACCTTTGTGCATCAAAATCTTGATCACAAAGTGTATGAGAACTGGAGAGAAAGTGTATATCAAGAACTTTTGTGTTCTAACTAGTGTAACACCCAAAAATAGTTCAAATTCGTCATATAAGAAACTACCAAAATGATGATACTTAATCCCATTAAAATGAGCATTAAAACCAATCAATTCTCTCGTTACAGACCAAGGATATGGCCCGTGTCACATCAACACGACTGTGTCAGCCCAAATCCATGGCCCCAAACTGGGCCAATACGCCCCGTGCCTATGGACTAGACATGGCCCGTGCCTCACATGGCACGACCGCGTCTCACCCTGCCAAAACCCATTTTGGCCTTTTTCTCTATTTTGCTTGACCGTGTTGCCGGAATCAATACTTGGTGTGTGACCCAATATGCCTATACCTCATTAGCAGTGCTATTAACTCGTGCGTGTCAACGGGCATATACCAACAGACTTCCACTTGCATGTGACATGACCACGAAAACTAACACAAACATAGAGCGGCCTCTAGCAAGACATCTATGCTCCAAAGTCAGTATAGGGTATGCCACTCTTGTCAAGAACCCAATCATAAAATGATTGTCCTAAAGATAAATGATCATGTACGTCCCTTTGTTCGCGATATCCTATGTGAACACAAGGCATGGAATAAATTCAACCTTCAGATCGTTCACGATTATGTTTATCGATTCTATATTAGTGGTGACCAACAAACCAAGTTAACATTGATCCATCATCAATATAACTTGAGCACGGCCATGCATTTGAACGTCAGCACTCAATCATCGAGGGGCCCATGGATATCTTCTCTATACATAGAGGAACAAATTCCTTTTAACTACATAGTCCCGCCACATAGATAATACTCTACCTAATCATCTCCCTTATAACGACCAGTAACGGACCACGTTAGAAAATGATCAAAGCAAAGCAGATCTATGCTTTGGAATCACATGTATCTCTAGTTTAAGGATGTAACGCCATTATCATCTTGAGTTATTTATGACCAGAACCATGAAGTGAACTCGGGTGTGGGTCCTCCAATCACTTGAACCGAGAATAAAACATTCTGGGAAGTGTTTAAACATGCTATGATGGAACATAGTAAGGATTCATAAAATACCCGCCGTCGGCGTATCATTAAATCTTCATTTAATAATCGATATAGGGTGAATTACAATACTGCTTAATGTCCCCAAAATATAAGTACAAATCAAACACAAACCAAAACAATATTCAAGCCAAGTCATATGTATTAGAAATGCTAGTAGTCCTAGTATGATAAACATCACTAGTCTATACCAATGGCTTAACTAGTAGATTTGTAACACAACATCCACATGTACTTTTGTTATTTACTTATATCTCTTTTGATAAGTGTTAGTCCCAGATTGAGTACGCAACAACAAATGTTTGTAGAAGGGGGGGGGGTTGAATACAAACTTTAGCTTTTAAAATTAGAGATACACCATTATACTTTTATATAATTCTTATTGATTATAAATCAAGAATTACATGTACTACAAGTGGAAATTCTAAGTATAATAAAAGGTGGCAATAAATTTGTCTAACACATAGACAAACTAACTCTAAAAAAACTAATGTTTAGGAGTTTTCAACACATGAACAAGTTTGGTTCTACAAAATTGCTAAACTTTATGAATTTTTCTCAACTAATGAGATTGCTTTATGTTGTGTAGAAGCTCTGTTTTTGCATGTCCACCATGCATGTATATTTATAGAAGCTTGGGCATCCGGTTGTATGAAGGAAGCAGACAAAGAGTGTGTGTAAATATAATATTTTAATTATAAAGGTAGTGGGTGAAAAGTAAAGTTACTTTAATCAACTGTTTGATAAAAGTAATTGTACTTTTCTGAAAAAATAAAACTCACTCACAATATAAAATATTAAATTTCACACCTTTTGCCTTGTAAGACTGTCTTTCCCTTTCCATGCTTGTACTTTATACAATAGCCATGCTTCTTCAAGATTTGACTTTACCAAGTATGGGATTGCTAGCCGTACTTAGTTGTTGAAACAAATCTTCGAGATCTTCGTCTGTTTAAGGTATCTTTCCCCTTTTCCAAAGGATAAGGTCAAACCTTTTTGTCTCATACTTGATCCAAAAAGTGCTTTTTACTTTTACAAACAAAGATCTAAGGCATAATAGAACAACACATGTTATACCTTTTACATATGACTTTTACAATCTGAAAGATAGAGTAGATTTGACATTTTGCTCGACTCAGCTAACAGAAAGTACTAGGAACTTTAAATTTCACTACTCAGTTGACAAGATAGATCAGTTGTTCATTTTTTCCAGGACTCAGTTGATACATATTGCTCAGCTGATCATATAGATGCTCAGTTGATTAATAGTTATCTTAGGAGGACATAAGCTCATGTATTTATATGATCAATTGATTAAGAGTGCTCAGTTGATCATTTAAATACATTAGTTTATGTAGGAAGATGACTTGTGTTTTAGAAAGACTTACTTAGCTGATGCTTTGGGCTTCAGTTTATCCAAAGTTCACTCAGCTGATGGTGTAGTTGAGCAAAGTCCTTGCTCCGCTGATGGTGTAGACACTCAGCTGATCGAATTTCTTTACTCAGCTGATAGTTCATTTTCCTCAGCTGATGGTCTTCTACACTTGTTTTCTTCATTTGATACTTCTTAGCTGATGTCCCTTGGCTGATACTATGAGTAGGAGCTGACACTCAACTGATGGTCAGCTGATGGTTCCATACTTAGCATATTTTCCAGAATCTGATTCAAACAACACATGTTTGAATACTTTCTAAGTCATACTGAATGTAGGGTTTGGTTATCATCAAATTCTATGTTTTAGGATAGGCAGAGTTGATTATTAGGGTGAAGTGATTATCTCCCCAACAATCTCCCTCTATTTGATGATGACAAAACCTTTTTCTTTTTGAAGAATCAGTTTGACTTCGAATACAAAATATTTAAACTTTTAAGTGCATTTGGCTACCTAGTTATCTGTTTTTGGTAGCTCTTTTTATTTTGAACCTTGTTCTGTTTTTGGTTTCTTTTCTATGTTTTGTTTTTGTGGAATCTTTATCTTTGTTGTACCATTTTGTTTTGTTTTTGTGGTATCTTTTCATTTTTCCATTTTTATATCTTTGTGATTTTCTGATTTACATAAACATCACTTGAATAACAGAATAAGGAAAGTTACAAAAGTATGTATATAAGATTAACTACTAACTATGCTAGTCTAAACAGAATTTACAAGATGTGTCCAACAACTAGAGTAATCAACCAGTCTTCAGAGATATATCAGTCTTCAATCCCACCATTCTTCTTCTTTGACTTCAAGGGCTTTGGCAAGAGGATCTGCTTCAACTAAGACTTCACATTGGGCTTGTACAAGGGCTTCAAATTGGTCATTTCCGGTTCTGCCTCATTTAGATATCCTTAGTCCAAAGAGAAATTTTTTGCTAGCCTTAGGGATCTCAGACTGTCTAAAGAACCTCCATGTGCCTCCTCTATCTAGGAAAAATATGCCCTTAACAGGTATGGATATGAACTTGAAGAGCTCAGGGGTGATGTTGAGTGGAAAAGCTGTGTTGAGACCCTCAAAATCATATAGATATTCAGGTTGGGGCAGTACCTCTCTTAGCTCAAAAGGTTTAAAGGGCTTGGAGCCTTTCTTGTGTATATTTTCAACTGTATGCACATGCCTATAGTAATCACTTGGAGTGAAGGCCTTTTGTGACACGGCAAGAGTTATCAAATTTTGAATCTTTTGAATAAATTGCACTTTGAGCTTGCTCTTGGATTTGTAGAGAAGGTACAGGATCTCAACCAGTTCTGTGAACTCATAAATGTGACACTTTTCATATGATACAACTTCACAGCTATTGAAGTTGTTTTGCCTTATAGGTTTGAGGTATGGTTCACCATCACCCTTGTGGACAGTAGCTCTTGTGATAGGAGTTGGCTCAGTTTTGTTTATTAGAATATTGATTCTTTCTCCAAAGCTTTGTATCCTCTGTTGACTTAGATTGTAGGGAGCAGATAGGTCAAGACTGAAAAGGGTTTTGATTGCATCTGCATGGGATCTTTCTTTGAGCATCTCAGCTTGCGATTTCTCTGTTGCCAATTTAAGTTGAGCAGCAGCTTGACTTTGAGCTTTTTCTTGTTCTTGTTGATATACTAGCTCTTTGGCTTGGTAGATCTCTCCTACTGGAACACCTAATGCTTGAGCCATTTGGGCATTCTCCCTTTCCTCTTGCTCTTTAAGGGCAAGCTCCCTCTTTCTTTGTTCATCCTCTTCAACTTGCTCTTGTGTCATTTTTCTTTTTCCTTTGTCTTTGGGAGCAAAGGTTGAAGGCATTTGGACTTTTGGAGCAGATTGGACTGGAGGACCAGATGGTTTGGGGCTTTGTCTTCTTCTTCTTCTGAGGATGTCAGATAGTGGAGTATCATCCTTATCATTAGAATCAGACTCTACATTAATTGGTGGAGAGCAACTCTCAGCCTTCTTCCTTTTAGGCTTAGGCCTGTTTGCCATACGTTTTAATATTTTAGGAAATCTTTGCTCCCCTCAGAAGTTGCTTTTCTTTTGGGAACTGGGGGAGCTGTTGCTTTGGCTTTGATTGCTTCCTGCTGCAAAATGGTTTTAGCACTTTCCTCATAGACAACATCTATCTCCTCTGAATCAGGATAATCCTCCCTGGATTGAAAACTTGATGATTTCTCCCCCTTTTTGTCATCATCAAAAGGAGGAGGGGAGTCACCTATAGTTGGTTGTGGGGCAGGGGTAGGGGCAAGGGTAGGTTTATGGGTTGAGGAAGGTGTAAGAGTAGAGTTTAGAAAGTTGGAGAGAGAGATCATCCTTGAGATCCCTTAGAGCTTTCCAGAGAGAAAGATGGCTCATTCTGCTTTGTTGAGTGAGAGCTTCGATATCATCAAGATGCCTTTTAGGAAGGAAGACATGGGAAGAAGTTGTTCGGGTATGGGGACAGAAATGTTAGGGTGGATTGGGTGTAGGGTTTTTAGTTAGGTTAGAAGGTTGGAGATGGTTTGGTTGAGGGAAGAGAGAGTGGATTGAGTTAAGATGGGAGTTTGTGTTTGAGAAGGAAGAAGGGTAGATAATTGGTCTAATTTGGCGAGAAGGGGAGTAAGGTCAGTTGTGGTTTGGATAGGTGCTGGGGAGGGTGGGGTTTGGGTTTTAAAGGACTCTATGTCTTGAGCAAGTCTAGACAGTCGAGTATTGGTTTGGGTAAGATTGTCAAGGTTTTGGTTTATGGTTAGGAGAAGGGTAAGGTTTTGTGTTTGGGTAGAGGTAGAGGGTTGAGAGGTGGGAGTGGTTGAGATTGGTTCAAAAAATTTGGGTAAGGTTTGTGTTCCCTCATCTGAGCCTTGGTGTATAAGCTCAAATTCATTGGGAAAGACTGTTGAGCCCTATACTAGAGGTTGGTTTGTACCACTAGCATTGACAGGTTGTGCATGTGTAAGAAGAGAATCGATTATAGGTGCAAGATAAGTGGAGTGAGTGTGGGATGCACTCAATACTAGGGAATCCCTTATTGGATCCACATTCTGTTGCGAAAATGTGAATGGTATAGGCTGACTCAATGGGGGTATAGACACAGTGTGACCTTGGGATGAGGTCTGTCTTTCAATGAGAACAACCTTTTGGGAGGCTGCCTCAGATTGCGGTTTTAACCCCATTTTTACAAATGCTATCTTGTTGGGAGGATACATCCACTGGCTTAGGGTTAGCAACATCCAATTGCTCCCCCTCGACATGAGGAACGGTAATTGGAGTTGAGGTCAGAGGTATGGATGTCACTACCTCAAAGGGCTCGAGATGAGCAACCTCTGTTGACCTTGTGTATAGGGGGCTACAGAGAGGAGTAGAACTAGTGAACACTGGAGGTTCACTAGAGCTGGGCTGTTGAGTTGGTGTTTGGACAGGGGATGAGGATGGGCTGTCAAAGGTTGGGACTAGCATTTAAATATCCTCAGAAGTTGAGCCAGTACTATCATTACCTTGTGATATCATGTTCCTGCTTCAATCAATGAGCTCAATGAGTTGCTCAGAGATTTCTGGTTCTGGTTGGTCTAGCTCAGCATCATCACCAAGAGGACTCATGACTATTGGACTTAAGGGAGTGAAACCAGAATCACCAAAAGTAGAACCATCACCAGAATCACCATCACTTTCATCACCATTATTACCAGCATCTCCACCATTATCACTTTCATCGGCACCACCCTCATTACTATTACCACCACTACCATTACCATCCACATCATCTACATTTTCTTCAGCAGCATCGATCAATTCTTGCATTTGAGCAGTGATGGGAGGACCTCTGTTTGCCTTAATAAAATGGAATACCTTTTCACACATGGCAGGGACAGGAATGCTTTCAAGATGTTCATTAAGACCAACATAATCATTTTCTCCTATCACCATCATCGTAACCATAGTCAAAAAGCGGATGTAAGGCACTTGAGCTCTGGAAGATTTCTTGTTTGTGCTTTGGGTTACTTTATCAACAAGGTCAGGTAAGATGACCTGAGCAAAATCTATATTAACCCCAAATACTAGGGCATACAACACCAATAACTCAGTTTGGTTGATCAAATGGTGGCTTCCCGATCTTGGATCAAAGCATCTGATGACCACGTTGGTCAGATACTTCCACGGGTGCGATAGAGCAGAGACCTTGATATGCCTGTGTACAACAGGCTTGTTGTAGCCTATTGTTTGCAGAACGGTTTGAGCTTCAACTTTGGAGTGGAAAGCAGTGTATGGTGGGAAATGAGGAATACCGATAACTGCCCTCAAGGTTTCAGGAGTGATTTGGAGTTGAAAGTTTCCTTGGGCTAGGGTGCAATGAATGGCGTTGTCATTAAGGTTGTAAGTGACGGAGTACTAGAGTTCTCCGATGATGGTAGGGAATATATAGTGGGGATCGGCGATGAGACTTTCAAACAGAGGGTGAGCTCGAAGAAACTGCACCATTAGCTCATATCCTTGATTTTCGCGTGAGGCGGGTATGGATATGCATAGTAGAATGTTGTTGGGAGTTATATTCATGGGTTGGTTAGGTGCAACATTCTCACCGGGGATGACTGTAGGATCAGGAATGTAAGTTGCCATTTGGTAGGGATGATGAACAGTGAGAAAAATGGAGAAGTATCGAGAGAGAATAGTTAGGGTAAAGCTTTTTAGAGAGAGAGGGAATTTGGAGAATTTGAACAGGTAAAGATGAATGAGAGAGGAAGTGGGGTATATTTGAAGTGTAGTTAATAGAGATCATTAGATACCGACAAAAGTTCTAACGGAAAACATATTAATAAGCTATTAAATGAAATCTGACAGACTGAGTAAATAACTAGGGTTAAAAAGCATTAACTGAGCAAAAATAAAAATAAAAATTGACTAAGTGTTGAACCATCAGCTGAGCATTGAAATGTATCAGTTGAAAGACATCAGTTGATGAAACAGCATCAGCTGATAGTGAAAATTTAGGCTTTATCATCTGAGAGAAGTACTTAGTTAAGCATTTCTTTCTTAGCTGAGGGTGATCAGCTGAGTAAATTTGATCAGCTGATAGGCATCAGCTGAGCAAACTTACTTAGTTTACACAAACTCATTAAGACTTAGAGATGCTTAGATAAGTAAAACATGATATTCAACACTTACCAATTTGACAAAAACAAAACTACCACTATTCTAATCTAGAAATTAAACATACCTAGTTTGGATATTAGGAAATTGAACCTTGCTTCATCCAATGGTTTTGTGAACAAGTCTGCAAGTTGCAAATTAGTGTTGATATAGTGCAGAGTTACCTTTTTCTTTTGCACATTATCTCTGAGAAAATGATGTCTGATTTCAATATTCTTTGTCTTTGAATGCATGACTGGATTATTTAAGATGGAAATCGCACTTGTATTGTCACACAGAATTGGGGTGTCTTCAAACTTCACATCATAGTCAAGTAGTTGATTTTGTAGCCACAAAATTTGAGCACAACAGGTTCCTGCAACAATGTATTCTGCCTCTGTAGTAGATGTTGACACTAAATTCTGTTTCTTACTAGACCAACTTATTATTCTTCCTCCTAGAAGTTGACAACCACCTAAAGTACTCTTTCTGTCTAATGTACATCCTGCAAAATCAGAATCAAAATATCCAACTAACTCAAAATCTGAGTCTTTGGGATACCAAAGACCAAGATTAGGAGTTCTTTGAGAGATCTGAATATTCTTTTAACAACATCAAGATGTGATTCCTTTGGATCTGCTTGATATCTTGAACAGAGACATGTTGAAAACATTATATCTAGTCTACTTGCAGTGAGGTATAAAAGTGACCCAATCATTCCTCTATAAGCAGTAAAGTTCACTGATTTCCCATCAGTGTCCTTTTCTAACTTAATAGAAGTAGACATAGGTGTTTTCATTGAGGAACAATTTTCAAAATCAAACTTTTTAAGTAAATCTTTGACATATTTTGTTTGATGAATGAAAATACCCTCAACCTCTTGTTTAATTTGCAAACCAAGAAAATAGTTTAATTCACACATCATGCTCATCTGATAATTATCAGACATGAGTTTAGAAAACTTTTTACAAAGTTCCAAATTAGTAGACCCAAATAGTATGTCATCTACATATATCTGCACAAGTATCACATCACCTTTGTACTTCCTTATAAACAAAGTGCTATCAATGCATCCTCTTGTAAAACCTTTGTTAATGAGAAAAGAAGAGAGGGTATCATACCAGGCTCTTGGAGCTTGCTTAAGACCATATAGAGCTTTGTTGAGAAACAATACATGATTATGTAAGCTCGACTCCTCAAAACCAGGAGGTCGTTTGACATACATCTCTTCTTTTAAATCACCATTCAGAAATGCACTCTTCATATCCATTTGGAATACTTTGAAGTTCTTGAAGGCAGCATAGGCTAGGAACAATATGATAGCTTCCAATCTTGCAATAGGGGCAAAGGTTTCATCAAAATCAATACCTTCTTCTTGACAATACCCCTGTGCCACTAGCCTTGCATTGTTTATGATGATTTTCCCATTTCCATCTAGCTTGTTCCTAAACACCCACTTTGTTCCAATGATGGTTTTATCCTTTGGTTTAGGTACCATGGTCTAACATTATTTCTTTTGAATTCTGCCAGCTCTTCTTGCATGGCAGTCACTCAGTGGATCATTAAGAGCTTCATCAACCTTCTTTGGTTCAATTATTGAGACAAATCCAGAGTAAAAACATATGTTACAAGCTTTTGATCTTGTTCTAACTGGATCCTTTGTATTTCCTATGACCATATCATGAGAATGATAATTGTGATCTTTGAAGGCTTTTTAGATTGCTTGGGAATTGGGATTAATTTGGATTCGGGGAGATGAAGTTATGTGTTGACTATCAGTAGTAGAACTGAATTCATTTTGGGTGGCTGATATAACTTCATTGTCACAATCTGTGGGTGTCTCTACCGAGAGGGAATGTGTGCTATGCAATTAGAATCCAATGACGTTGAGTCATTTTCCACATGATTCTGTAGAGGTATAGGATTGGATGAGGATGGTTGTACATGGTAAATGATTTGGATAGGAACAAGGTTCATCTATATCATGAGCAGTTGGTGGACAGGGATTATCTTGCTCTGGAGTGGTCTCTCTAGTTTGCATAAGATCATTAAATTCTTCACCTGAAACATGTTTAGAAGAACAGGAAGTAACAAAGTCATTTTCATTAATACTTACATTGATAGATTCTTCAATGACTTTGGTTATGAGGTTGTATACTCTGTATGCTTTGGAAATAACCGAGTAACCTACAAACACTCCTTCATCAGCTTTTGGAGCAAACTTCTGCAATTGATCCTTCTGATTGAGGATAAAGCATTGACATCCAAAAATATGCAGAAAGATGATCCTTGGCTTTCTTCCCTTGAGCACTTCATATGGAGTTTTGTTGTGCCTCTTGATTATAAGGGATCTGTTCTGTGTGAAACATGCACAACTTACAACCTCAACACAGAAATTAAAAGGTAACCCACTTTCACACAACATGGTTCTGGCAGCTTCAATCAATGTTCTGTTTCTTATTTCAGCTACACCATTCTGTTGTGGGGTTCTTGGAGCAGAGAAGTTTTAAGATATCCCTTTCTCATCACAAAAAGTTTCCAGAGTTTGATTTCTGAATTCAGTTCCATGATCACTTATAAGACTCCTCACCAGATTGCCATTCAACACTTCCATCTTCTTGATAAAGCATATGATCTCTTCAGCAGCCTCACTCTTTGCTTTAAGAAAGAAAACCCAAGTATATCTTGAGAATTCATCAACCAATACAAGAACATACTTACTTCCACCAATACTAGCAGTTGCAACAGGAACAAAGAGATCCATGTGCAACATATAGAAAGGTTCTATAATAGAGAAGGCCTGCTTGGATGGTATGTCTTATGCTACTTTCCCTTTTCACAAGCAGTGCAAGGTTTAGGCTTAAGATAAGTCAGAGAAGGTAATCCTGACACTAATTCACCCTTGCACAACTTGTTTATATTTTTGAAATTAAGGTGGAAAAGCGTTTTGTGCCATAGCCAGTTTGTATTCTCATTATTTTTGGAGTACAAACGTGTTTCCTTTGAAGGATAACCAGAGGACATGTCAAGAGTGTACACATCCTTGGTTCTCTTGGCACTAAATACTGTATTACCTTCTTTATTTATCATGGAGCTTCCTGTCTTTGTGAAGTGGACTTCATTATCTCCATCACACAATTGACTTATGCTTATGAGATTGTATTTCAGTCCTTTGACATATGATACTTTGGCCAGTTTAAGATTCCTATTATGAAGTTCACCATAGCCTTTAGTTCTCCCATGATTGTTGTCACCAAAAGTCACCAAAAGTCACCGTTGGACCTTTCTATTTCTTATAGTTACTGAGCAAAGCCTTGTTGCCTGTCATAGTTCTAGAACATCCACTGTCAAGAAACCATGAACCAACACCCTGCACAGATTGAATGAAAGAAGAGTTAGTGACAAAGGTAGGAATCCACTATTTAGTGGATCCCTGTGGAATGCACCTAGCTTTCCACTTCATTTTAAGTTTCTTATGTATAAAAGGAATAGCTATGTTATCATTACAAGTCCGCTGCCTTGAATTCCCTTCTAAAGAACATTCAAATGCCTTATGCTCTTTTCTTCCACACTTGTAACATTTTTGAGATTTTATGGCCTTGGAGCATTGCACAACAGGCACCTTGGATTGATCTTTGGATTTAGAAAGTTTTTGACCAAACTTTGGAGTGGAAGAAATAGGAATAATGTGAACATCATTCTTTTCACTCATAGTTTCTTATATTGAAAGCGATTTGATTACTTCTAGATCAACTGAGTGTTTGGAAGATGAGCTATGATCAGTTGTTAGGCCATCAGCTGAGCATTTACCATCTTTTAACAAATCATTGGATAAAGTAGTATTAGCTAATGATAATTCAGTTTGTGATATACTAAGGTCCCGTTTGGTTCACAGAATGATTTTTAAGGAATTGGAATTTGACCAAGGAATTTGAATGTAAAGGAATTAGAATGTAAAAGAATTGGAATTAATAAAAAAACGTGTTTTGTTTGGTAAACTTGAGGCATGAATTGGAATTTCATTGAAACCATGGAATCGAAGCATAAGTAAAAACCCAAATAGATCCTGTAGATTTAAAAAAACAAATTGATTTGAAAAAATAAAAAATCAAATCAGTATATGAATCATAACCAATAAATTAGAAACAAATTGATCAGAATTGAAAAGCAAAAAATCGAATTTGCCTTTTGTTATGATAGAACCAAAGTGGAGAAGAAAGAACAGATCAAATCCAAATCTTTCAGACTTTCGATTGAAGAATAGAATAGCAACGACGAAGAAAAAAACTAGTAAATCGATGAACCAAATAAATCAAACCCAGAAATTACGATCATGGAACCGCTTTTTAAGAACAAAGGTAGACGGAGAGAACCATAGTCGTCGGAGCCGATGTGGACGGAGGGGAACCATACTCGCCAGATTAGAGGTCGACGGAGGAGAACCCAAATTAAAGAAGCAACATTAATGAAAGGAGACGAACTAGTGAGCCAAGATCCTGCAGTTGTGATTTGACGTAGAGTGAGCCAAGATCTCACGGTGGTGTTTTGACGGAGAAGATGGTGGTGCTTTGATGGAGACGGACTAGTGAGCCAAGATCTTGCAGTGGTGCTTTGACGGAGGATGGGTCGCTGGAGAAGAGTATGAAATGTGAATCAAGAAGATTGATTGAAGGAAGTCCTCTGGAATTTATTTCATTCCATTGCCTAAGTGAAGGATTTCTCAAATCCACAGACCACGGAATGTTAGGAATTAGTCAAATTCCATTCCATCAATTCTTTCAACCAAACAACCCTGTCATGGAATTCACAATTCCAATTCCTATCAATTCCACTTACTTCCGGTAAACCACGCACCCTAAGATTTAAGTCATCTGTTTTCAAGGTTTGACAACATAATGTCTCTATGGTCTCAACTAATGATTCCTTTCCTTTACTCACATCCTTTGACTTTGTGTTCTTGGTATTTTTACATTTTGAAATCTCACCAGAGGATGATTCAACAGAAGGAATAATTGATTCTTTTAAGTGGGAACTTTTGCTTCTAACAAATTTATTTGTGAACACACTTTTTCCTTTAACAGTCTTGTGAAAAGTTTGTGGCAAAATGTCAACATTGTCTAAGATATTAAGGTTCTTATTAGAATCAACATAGTTAGCAGCCTTAGAGTAATTTCCACCATTAATAGCTTGAACTTGTTTGGGTATCTGCTCCTTGACACACTGAGTGGTCTTTTTAGCAGATACACACCAAGACTTTACTACCTTTTGGAGGTCATTGAACTTTTTGGTTGCTTGACTAGTTTCTTTTACTAAGATCTCATTAAGTATCTTTTGATTTGCCAGCTCATCATTTAAATTTGTTATATACTTAAGTTCCTCATCTTTAACAATTAATTTTTCCTTGAGTGATTCTACTTGTAGTTTTAGCTTCTTCTCTCTTTGAATAGCAGACTGGAAATCAATACACAAGTAATCAAACATAACATTCTTTTCATTATCATCATAATTAATAAACTTTCCAACCTGATACATTGAAGAAGGATCCCAGTTGGTAGTTGAACAAGCTTTTGCAGCCTTCTTCATATCTTCATCAAAGGAACTACCATCATTGTTGTTGGCCATGATGCAGAACTGAGCAGAGATCACCTCATCTTCATCTGAGGAAAGATCTTCTTCTGCCCAATCTTCTTCTTCAGCTACAAGAACTTGGCCCTGGGCTTTCTTCTTCTTTTTCTTGTCAAGAACAGCAGCAAGGAGTTTTTTATAATTGGTTTCATAATCAATTTTGCCCTCCTGCTTTGGCACAGATGAAGAACCAGTGTTACTTTTGGACTTACAGTCACTGGCTATGTGGCCAATCTTGCCACATTTGTAACACTCTGCTGTGGAGGCATCAAAAGTGGATTTGGACTTCACAAATTTTGATGGCCTCTTGCTGAACCTCTTGACACCCTTTCCCTTCTTGAAAGGTTTGAACTTCTTAACCAGCTCCTCCAAACTACTCTCCTCATCACTTTCTCCTGCACACTCTTCTTCATTTCCTTCTTCATCAGAACTAGAATCAATAGCTACAAAGCTTCTCATCTTTGTATCTCTTGATACAAGGGTAGTTGGTGCAACTTTCACAACCTCTTTCATCTCCTTGGATGACAACTTCTTTGCTTGACTGATTGCTCATGGTTGAGTAAGTTATCATAGAGAGCAACGAGAGACATTCCCTTGATCTTTTCACTATGCCTTAGTACAGTGACAAAGTGATCCCATGTTTCAGAGAGGGAGTCTAGAAACTTGCTCACCAAGACAAAGTTGCTCTTGGATATGTCTGCCCTCTTCAAATAATTTACTAGGCAGTTGAACCTACTATATGTCTTTAAGACTCTCACCTTTCTGAGCAAAGAAGAATTCATACTCTCTGTTGAGGAGGAGCTTCTTGTTCTCCTTTACCTCTTCAGTTCCTTCATATGCAAGTGTGAGTGTATCTAATATCTCTTTAGCAGAAGTACAAATAAGCACTTGATGATAGATCTCATTGGGAAGTGCAGAGACAAGAGCTAATCTAACCTTAATATCTAGGCTAACAAACCTCTTATCCTCATCTGTCCACAGATGCATGGGTTTGGTGATGATTCTTTCTGTTGTGGAGGTTTGACCTTCAGATTCTGATGGAATGGGTAAAACAGATGTTGGAACATAAGGACCCTCAGTAACTATTTCAAGCATTTGGATGTCTAGGGTGGACAAAAAGAGATATGCTCTACTTTTCCACATGGAGAAGTTTTCTACATCGAACATGAGACATCTTGTTAAAGACCTAGTGTTTGAGATGTTCATGTTGTTTAAGGATGAGGCCATTTTGAGAGGGAAAGAAGCAGTTGTAGAGTAAGCAAAATAGATCTAGATATTAATTATCTAACCTGCACTAATACCAGTTGTTAGTCCCAGATTGAGTACGCAACAACAAATGTTTGTAGAAGGAGGAGTTGAATACAAACTTTAGCTTTTAAAATTTGAGACACACCATTATACTTTTATATAATTCTTATTGATTATAAATCAAGAATTACAGGTACTAGAAGCAAAAATTCTAAGTACAATAAAATGTGGTAATAAATTTGTCTAACACATAGACAAACTAACTCTAAAAAAACTAATGTTTAGGAGTGTTCAACACATGAACAAGTTTGGTTCTGCACAATAGCTAAACTCTACGAATTTTTCTCAACTAATGAGATTGCTTTATGTTGTGTAGAAGCTCTGTTTTTGCATGTCCACCATGCATGTATATTTATAGAAGCTTGGGCATCCGGTTGTATGAAGGAAGGAGACAAAGAGTGTGTGGAAATATAATATTTTAATTGTAAAGGTAGTGGGTGAAAAGTAAAGTTATTTTAATCAACTGTTTGATAAAAGTAATTATTCTTTTCTGAAAAAATGCAACCCACTCACAATATAAAATATTAAAGTTCACACCTTTTGCCTTGTAAGACTGTCTTTCCCTTTCCATGCTTGTACTTTATACAACAGCCATACTTCTTCAAGATTTGACTTTACCAAGTATAGGATTGCTAGCCATACTTAGTTGTTGAAACAAATCTTCGAGATTTTCGTCTGTTTGAGGTATCTTTCTCCTTTTCCAGAGGATAAGATCAAACCTTTTTGTCTCATACTTGATCCAAAAACTGCTTTTTACTTTTACAAACAAAGATCTAAGGCATAATAGAACAACACATGTTCTGCCTTTTACATATGACTTTTACAATCCGAAAGATATAGTAGATTTGACATTTTGCTCGACCCAGCTAACAGAAAGTACTAGGAACTTTAAATTTCACTACTCAGTTGACAAGATAGATCAGTTGATCATTTTTTCTAGGACTCAGCTGATACATATCACTCAGCTGATCATATAGATGCTCAGTTGATCAATAGTTATCTTAGGAGGACATAAGCTCATGTATTTATATGATCAGTTGATTAAGAGTGCTTAGTTGATCATTTAAATACATCAGTTTATGTAGGAAGATGACTTGTGTTTTAGAAAGACTTACTTAGCTGATGCTATGGGCCTTAGCTTATCCAAAGTTCACTCAGTTGATGGTGTAGCTGACCAAAGTCCTTGCTCAGCTCATGGTGTAGGCACTCAGCTAATCGAATTTCTTCACTCAGCTGATAGTTCATTTTCCTCAGCTGATGGTCTTCTACACTTGTTTTCTTCATCTAATACTTCTCAACTAATGTCCCTTCGCTGATACTTTGAGTAGGGGCTGATACTCAGCTGATGGTCAGCCGATGGTTCCATACTTAGCATATTTTCCAGAATCTAATTCAATCAACACATGTTTGAATACTTTCTAAGTCATACTGAATGTACGGTTTGTTTATCATCAAATTCTATGTTTTATGATAGACAGAGTTGACTATTAGGGTGAAGTGATTATCTCCCCAACAATAAGACTACTTTAAAAGTATGCATCAAAGAGATCTCATTTTCAAAATGTTAAATTAATCACCCTCATTGTCTCAAAAGCCCACAATAGGGTTAGTGATACTTAAGAACCAACAATTAACACCACAAGTTAGGATCATAAACTTTGATCAGGATCAACAGTTATCCTAGTAGAAACACACATTAGAGTAAATACTTATTCCAAGCCTATTCTAGTCGTCAAACATCAAGAACATATCTCTATATTTCTTGAACTAAAAATTATCCAATTTTGTATCTCCTAAGTGTCCTTATGGAGCAGTAATTCCTGAATTAGGTTCGTAGATAACCTAATATCGGGACATTATTTTCAATAGATACATAATATTAGGAATACAACAAAGCTCCCACTAGTCCTGACATATTTAAAAGTCTTATCTATGCTTATAGAAAACTCATCCGAAATGGACTTATTCACTTTTGTTGACTTAATTCGGATACTACGGATATATATTAAGACCCTCTGAGAGTGTTATAAGCACTTCCTCATAATATTGTTCCATGATGGAACACGGTCAATAATATCCATGAGTATCAAACATTCTTTAACATAGCCACTAGGAAACGTTTCTCCATAACCATCATGAAAACTTTACAACTAGTCGGTATTTGAAGTTGTCTACAATTCCAACCATGTTAATCCCATTACTACCGTCTTGGTTTACACCTAGGTATGGGATTAAGCCAAGTCAAGTACTTGGACATTTCAAATGGATTGCATCTCATTATCATTTACTTCTTCTATCTTAGTGAATTCCGGATCCACTATGTCCTCCGATAGATGGTGAACTCAACATGACTCATCATCAGGTCATTTCCACTTAGATATGAGAAACCCATATCTCTTTGGCTCTATATGACTCTTATCAGAATTAAAAGTAATGATTCTTAGTCAGGTATATCAGCATATCCATGCCTATTATCAATCAATGCTATCTGATTATATGCTAGTGTCAACATCAGGTCTTTTATCTAAGTTCCACGTTCTTCCACTGGAATGCCTTAGCTATTGTCCTCTTTTAAGCAACAAAACATTGTTCTCGAAAGGTTAAATATCTAAAACTTAGAAGAACTCCTCAAATGTTTTTGCACTTCTTGATTTTAAGTTCATCCACCTCGTACTGAATGTAGATTGGATAACTTCGAATTATGAGATAGACAAGCAAAGAACCTTTCTAGTCATATCTTAATAAGTGCTAAGTAGACAATCATTTGAATTAGATTTGAGGACTTAGTCACCATGGTAAATGAATGTACCAAGAAATTTGACATACATTCTTGACCCGTCATAAACTGGATCATTATCAATAATATTCAGTTCCCTACACCATGATACCATGTACCAATGTGTCTTAGTAGGATATGAATTGTGAGACAATTCCACAATTTCACTATATGGTCATTCAATATAGATAGAAGGTATCTTAGCATATTGACTAGATCTAAGTATCTTGATCTATATGCCCTATTGATTCTGAAAGTCGTTTTGGCTAATTCTGAACACCAACAAGGTTTCAGACATATACCTAAACTAGTAAACATCCTGCAACTACTACCATCAAGGTAGTGATGAAGAAGTTTCTCTTTTGTCATTCTTTGTGGTGTGCTTGAACGGATTATCCACAAAAGTGTGATCAATATTCAACAAGCCTTCAATCCTATCACTAACTCCGGTGAAGGGTCTCATAATCATCTTAGCCTAATATACAAGATCAGCATCAGATGTTTAGCCCGAGGTTAAACTATCCCGAGATCCCAACCACATGGATCTAGGTGATACGTTTCTTGTTTATGTGGTAAAGTTGATTATCTCACAAAGATAACTTATCCAAACTATTTTGGATTCAGAATCAGTTATTCATGAATATTGTATTACTTGTAACAAAATCTTTCGTATGCTGTGACATGGATAATTTTTTAATATAACAAATATCTCATAATAATATTCTTCATAACAAATTTCATATTTCAAGGATAAATTCATCGTCATCAAATGTACAGTTGTGTGCCATGCAGGACAAAGCAACACATAAGCTACGACATGAATAACTTTGAACAAACGATGCTAAAAAGGTTTTACATCAAGTCTTAAAACTTCAAAAATATCCATCGTCTTGAAAACGAGCGTACAAAGAAACGTTACTTGCCACGCAGGGCAATAAAATAAAGTAATAAATAAACCGGCGACAAAAACGAGATCTAGTCTCCTTATTTTCTCTTACAGGACAATCATCCTGGTTTCCTTGTCCGAGATCTGGCTCTTCATGCTTTTCTTTCTTCCACCAAGGACCTACACTCTGTGTCAAAATAAATTTGTGACAAACGTGAGTCAATCAGCTCGGGTCAACAACCCAGCTTATAGAAGAATAACAATGAATCATGAACGTACCTTATGAGGGAAAGGTAACTCTCTCTTTCCTTAGAAGTTTTATATCCTCTCGGCACGTAGTGCATGCGTGACGGCCCCAATTTCTAAATCATCCACAGAAGTAGCAAACTGCCCTTTCTTGAGTCTCTTCTTGAGGCACATTTTCTATGTCCTTAGACTCAATTTCAAGGATAGGCTTAGAAGCTCCAACCTTTCCTTTTAGGGTCGGTTTCTTCTTCCTTTTCTTTTGTTTCTTTAAACCCAAGATGGGAATGGATGAGGTGAAATTATGCTTGGCCATGTTAGACTCCCCAGACTTCAACATGCCATGCAATTCACTTAAGGATTTCTCCATTCCTTGCATGTGATAGTTTATGACAAACTGATCATATGATGCGGGCAGGGACTGCAGTACAATATCCACAGCGAGCTCCCTCCCAACAGGAAATCCTAACCGCTCCATTTGGTCCACGTTTGCCTTCATCTTGAGGACGTGAAGACAAACATTCCCGCCTTCCTCCATCCTACAACCGACTAGGTTTTTAACACACTCATAGTGTTCCTTCCTAACTTGCTGTTGAAACATGTCCTTGAGCTTGTTTACCATATTGTACACACTCATTTGCTCGAACTGCATTTGCAACTCTGAGCTCATAGTTGACAACATGAGGCAGGCAACATCGTGCGTGTCCTGAACATGTTTTTCATATCCATATCGGACGGCCCAAGTCGCGTTGGTAGAAGGTGGCTCTGGAAGGGGATCCTCAAGGATGTGCAACTTTGAGTCTTGGCGAAGGAAAATCCTCAATTGCCTAAGTGAGTCAATAAAGTTCACTCCCGTGAGTTTCTCCCTTTCTAGGAACATACGAAGTGAGATGTTTGACGTTGTTTTATTATGGTTTGACATCTAAAAATAACAAGAGTGCGAGTTTTGGTTAGTTAGATAAACCTTGTTAAAGATAATTACCCCATATGTTTAAGAAAAACAATTATTTTAACAAGGGCTAGAACCTTATTTCACCTCGCACCGTGACGGGTTTGCCGCAGATCACGTGGCGAAGCTATTTAGGCCGGTAACCATTTTACCAATTGTAATCTCTATTACAACTCTTATACACTTGCGGGATCCATTGACATCCATTATGTCGGTTGGCACGTTTGATCCCTTCCTTACACCAATCTCAATATATAATTTTTGTTTAGCTCGTGCTTAGCTCGGCAACTAACCAAGAATTATATACCAAAATTGTAAATCGTCCGACAAGACACATGAGTGGCACTGTAGACCATCAATTGGCTCGTGCTTAGCTCGACAACTAATCATGCAAGTTATCCCACTCACCTTCCACACAACTACGCATGGAATAACTTGTGCTTAGCTCGACAATCATCATTGTTTCGTTAGATTCGGGTGGTGTTGTCTTATGGATGGTGCGTGATTTACGTTTTGAAAAACGAGATTTTGTTTCTGGTTTATAAAAACCTTGTGAATTAACAAAGTAAGTGTCAAAACGATTTTAAGACTTTATAAATGAAAAAAAATTTTATATTTTCTTTGTCAATTCTATTTGCACGAGATTGTTAACCATTTTAACAAACGTTGTATTTTATTTAATTTTAAGGAAAAATTATCTAGAATGCGATTCCTAAACCATGTATAGAAAATAAAACACAACCACGCAAATAAAATAAAATTCGATAACATGCACAAAATTCTATGCCTTTTCCCCGTGAGCCACAACACGGAAAACAAGGTCAAAACCTAAGGACAAGGTAATGTCTTGTTGGGTGAGCTCCTACTGGATTTGACACCTCTAATAGCGTGTGGACTCCGTCTAGCCAAGACGTCATCATCTTGACTTTCGTTGCCACCTCCGGTTCAAGTTCTATACTATTTACAAATACATAGATTTTTTAAACGACACACAGGTCGCATTCCTACACTATTAATACAAATACACGAAATAAAAGAAACGGCGTACAAGCCGCACCAATAAATAAATATTACATCAATACGGCACGTAGGCCACCAAAAACCAAATTAGGCAACCACCACAACACATAGATCTAAGGGCATATCATGTTACCGAATTAAATCAAACGCAACAAAAAAAACATGGTGTGCCACACAAAATGACAATCTTTGTACATATATGTTAGTGAACCAAACCAATTTTGAGACACATATTCATATATACATTTATAAGTATATATTCGTGTACACTTCATGCCAAGTTACAACAAATATATAAATATAAAAACTAAAATATTATGGGGACTACAAATATAAATACATCAAGGCAAGTCCAATACCAGTCAACAAAAGTCAAACTGAAAAACCATTGCAAGAAAAAAAAATTCTTTTTTAAAAGTTAAATTTTTCAAAAAATGTCTGACACGGCCGTGCCTTAGAAAAGCACGACCGTACCTGACGGAGGCACGAGGTGTGCTTTAACCAAACGCATGCGGCGACATGCACACCTGTACCCTCATAGGTACGGCCGTGCCTCCCTTCTGCCATTTGACAAAAAAACACATTTTTATGGTTTTTCTTGACTTGTTAGTGCAAAGCCATGTTAAACCCGGCTCTGATACCACTGAAGGTATTTGTTTGGCTTTTCAAGAGTAACGCAGAAACATGATATAATACAAAGTTTCAAAACTATCCAAACAATACACTCCCAATGGACCAAATTCAACACATGGTTTAGCAACTAAAATAAAGGAACAAGAAGAAAGAACTACTTATACCTTTAAGCAAGATCACAATATCAACTTCTTCTTGTCAAGTATATAGAATTCAACAAAAGAATTCCTCTAATGTAGTCCACCCCAAGCTTTCTTGATTTCTAGACGCTAGTATCAATAAGGTATGTGTAACACCTTTGTGCCTCAAAATCTTGATCACAAAGTGTATGAGAACTAGTGAGAAAGTGTATATCAAGAACTCTTGTGTTCTAACTAGTGTAACACCCAAAAACAGTTCAAATTCGTCATATAAGAAGCTGCCAAAATGATGATACTTAATCCCATTAAAAAGAGCATTAAAACCAATCAATTCTGCAGTTACAGACCAAGGACACGGCCCGTGCCACATCGACACGGCCGTGTAACATCGACACGGCCGTGTCGGCCTAAAGTACACGGCCCCAGACTGGGCCAATATGCCCCGTGCCTGTGAAGTAGACACGGCCCGTGCCTCACATGGCACGGCCGTGTCTCACCCGGCCAAAACCCATTTTGGCCTTTTTCTCTCTTTTGATTGATCGTGTTGCCGGAATCAATACTTGGTGTGTGACCCATTAGGCCTATACCTCATCAGCAGTGCTATTAACTCGTACGTGTCAGCGGGCATATACCAACAATATCTCGAAGGGTAGCTAGCCAGGCTCAATGCACCAAATCGGAGTACCAGACACATTAACCGCACCGGTGGGTGAGCTGTAAAGCGGTCCATCATTGCGTTCTGGAATCAACCGATTCCTCTGGGTATAGATGGAAGCTTATTCCCAACCGTTCGGGGATCATTGGGCTTGCAAGGCCCTAAATAACTATCAAAGTACCGCTGACGCTATCATTGACCCACAGGCCTCAAGGCAATCCCAGGCATCGTTGGCCCCAATAATGGACTAGTCATTCCCTAGGTCCTGATCTGCTTACAAACACATAACTGATCTAATCGGAACTTCATTGCGTGCATACAATCATATATCATCATTAAGAATTATAACATACACTTAATAAAGTGCATATCATAACATGGAAATAGCATTTCATGCATAACAAGGCATTGTAACTTTCAATAACATATTCATTTCGATTGTTAATATATGTTATACGTATATTAACTGTTATGTTATCCAGCACTCACCTGACAAGCTAAAGTAAGCGAATATCTTGTTCCGGCACTCACGGATCGTCGTATTGACCTATAACACCATTATTTACACTTTAGTCATTCAAATGCGCAAGGAATGGCTAAGATACTTAGAACAATACTCTAATGGATTTATTTAACTATTATTAGCTTATTATAATAGTCAAAGCACCAACACGCAAAAAAACAATAAAAATTACATAACAACGAAAAACCGGACGCGTCGCGTCCAAGGCTTGGACGAGTCGCGTTTTGCCTGCAGTGCAAAAATGCAGTTTTTGCACAGCAGTGCCATTTTATCCCAAATCAATACCAATTCAACTTTGGTCATTTTTTAGTGTTTACTAACATCATTTGGCACATGTTGGAGCTTTCTAACATCCAAAATACCTATCTAATTAATTCAAACAAAAATCCCATTTAAATGGACAAAGAAGTGTTCATTTTGGCCAATTCTTGAAATACACCAATTCTAACAATTTCAACTCACCATTTCTACCTAATATGATGTATTGAAGGTGTTGCAACCAACATATTGAAAACCATGGTTTGATATCATTTTCCAATTTTTTGACCATTTAACGCCTATTTTTCACTATTTTAGCCAAATTATTCAAAACTACCATTTCAATACACAATCTATGTTCTAATCAATTCATACAAGTTAGATGAGCCTATGAGAACCTTAAAAGTCAGTTCTTGATGTTCAAAAATAGTTGACTCACTTTTGGCCATTTTGACCCATTCAGACCATTTCTTGAATTTGAGCAAAACCACCACTTCTACTGCAACAATTTAGTTCTAATAAAACCTTATGAGTTGTAGGAACAATTAGAACATTAAAATTCAGTTCTTGATGGTCAATTTCAGTTTGACAAAGATATGAAGCTTACACAAAGATGGAGATGATGAAGATGATGATTATAGATTGATTTTTATCTTGATTTGCAGATGGAACAAGTGCTTGATTGATCCCCCTTGAGTTTTCTTCAAAATCCAAGTTCAAGATGATAAGTATGTGTATGTACGTATGAAGCTATGTGTTTGTGTATTCAAAAGAGAGCTGGACAGACTTGTAGGTATTGGTATCCACAAGTGGGTATTTTGTTCCCCCTTTCAACTTACAACTTGTCTCTCGTTTACCCGTTTCAACTAACGAGGATACTTTCGAAATCCTCGTTTGAAATCGTTCGATATTTTTAAAATCTTTATCTACTTTTATTATTATATTAATAACCCCATTTCTTTAATATTTTCATGCTTTGTATCATTAACTATCATATATATATATATATATATATATATATATATATATATATATATATTTAATTTAATTAAATATTCGACGTACCATGGTCGCACACGTTTAAGCCCAATTTGAGGATGTTACAAAAGTCACGACATCCCTCCTTTTATTACCCGTAGCTTATGGAATTTCACACATTCCAGTCGTGACCTACTTGTAGCCGCATCGTGGCATTGAGGTTGATTGAAGTAAACAAGTCTTAGGGCCTTGAACTCAACACTGTCACTACCTGCTTGCGACTTGTTCACCACCTCGATACCTACATGCACTATTAAAAACGTGAAGTAGAGAAAAAAAGGAAGCTGCAGTAACGTGAAAGAACCCTAGAGAGGGAGATGAAAGGGGAGATTTTTGAATAGCAATAGACGATTTTGGAGAGAAACTCAAGAACACTTGAAGATTGTCACACCATTTCATCCACTCATCTTCAATATCATCATCTTCATCTTCATTTTCATCTTGTTCTTGGTTTGTAAACTCTTAAATCATGGGTCTAGGAATGAATTTGTTTTGGATTTGTGATTTATTAGTTATTATGAGCTAAATTTTACTTTGTATTTGCTTATATTTGAAGAACCCTTACTTGTAGTTAGTTGGATATAAGGTTTTTGATGAAATGGTGAAGTAAGGTTTTTAACTTTTCTTAACTTGGTTGCATATTGTAGTGTTGATCTTGATTCTTGGTTTAGCTTGATTTGTGAATGATTCTAGCTTGGATTTTTAATCAAAACTTCGTGTTTCAGATTGTTTATGCATTAATGTTTCGTAAACACTAGTGACGACCATTATTTGAACTAAATAGATTGAAGTGAAGTTTTAACTTGGGGTTTTTGATCCAATAACAATTGTTATAAGCAAATCAATGTTCACCGGTACTTGTTTTTCTTTGGCATGAATATTTATGGTTATTTAGAGTTATGATTCTAACACATACATTGACCGATACAATGTGCTAGGTATTTATAATCGCAAGTAATCACTAATACTCATATTTCAATCTATTAGATTAGTTGAATACCATATCGACTATTTATACTGTTTAATTTGGGAATACTTCATGATGTCAACATTGACTGATACTTGATATTGGGGGTTAGTACCATTTCCATAGTTGTAGTCTTCTTGACCAAAGAGGCTATGCACCTTGTGATTCTATTTATTGCTTTCTCAAATCCATTGCACGCCTAGATCATTGCTACTACAGGTTAGGGGGGATTCTTTCTAAGCAAACACTCATTACCAATTATATCTTTTATTTCGTCAATTTCTTGTTCGCGCTTTTAGTCATTGCATAGCCTTTGCTTTTATTTTTAGTTAACTATTTTAAAATTCAAAACCTTGTTTTCGAAAGACCAATAATTAACTAATATTATAGTATTGAAGTTTAACAATTGTTCCCCGAGATCAACAACCCGGTCTATCTTAGCTATACTAAGAAACGACTGGTACACTGTCACGTTGTGAGTTAGATATATCTAGTTTAAAACTGAAAAATTTCACACCTTTTTGTAACCACGCATCAAGAGTTTTTTGCGCTGTTGCCAGGAAATGGTGACCTATCTTCAAGAATTGATATTCGTTTCTTGCTTAGTTGATCCTCCTTTAGGAAACTAAAAGAGTTAGTGCTTTTTTAGATATTACTTGCTACATTGATCTTTGGTATTCCTTGAGTTTGTCTTATAGGTATTAGAAGATTGGTTGAATTCAAAATGTGGAAACATGAATAATCAGCGGAAACAAACGGTTTATGAAAGGGAAGCATGTGATTATCAAGGTCAATGTTACAATCTAGAATATGATTCAAAACACTTGATACACAATGCAAATCAATCATACAATGAGTGGGGTGATCAAGCATATATGGGTATGGGTGATTATGAACAATACACTGGTGATGGATATTCAATGTGAGAAGCATCTAACTTTGAGAGTATGGTTTACATGGGATTTTACCAAGGATTCCAAGAATACCCTTTCAAATACCAAACACCCAATAACCTTACTCACCAAACCAAAACCCACCATGTGAACTACACCCAAATAGAAGAAAACCATTTGGAAGATGTTTTTGCTAACTTTCTCAAGGTTAAAGATGAGATAGTCAATCCGAACAAGTACTTAAGGAGAACGAGGCTTATTTACAAAAAAGCCAAGTATTTAGGGTATTTGTAGTGGAAAAACAAGGATTCCAAGTCAGTCCTTACCAAGATTTTCATGAGTAATACAAAGAAGGAAAGGAGATTATAATGGATGAGGCGCAATTGTCAAGCTCACAAAATAACACACATGTCCACTTCCTACTGAAGGGTACGTTCCACATTTTGAGTTTGGCACACTTTAGAATCTGATATATTTGAGGATGAAGATCTTGAACCCTCTCATTCTCTAACAGAGGAAGTTGAAAGACAACCCACATCCAACTTAATCTCTATTAATCAAGTCAATGAGGTGTGCAAGGAAGATGGTGACTTAATCTCTATTACTTAATCTCTAGTAATACTAGTAATGATATTTTTATGAAAAAATCGGCATGGTTGACTTAGGTTTGTGCTTAAGAAACACAAGGATAAAGATTTGTGTCATAATGAGGACAAAGACTTGTTATTTCAAGTGTGCTCTCATGACCTATTTCCACAATCAAAGGATGTTGCAACTACCGACAAGGTTAAGCAAGAGAAATCCAAGCTATTCGTGTTTGAGCATAACATCATGGAGACTTCAAGCTTGGGTACTCGACGAACAGATACTATTTCATATGGTACAATCTCTCCACTTTCATCTTTTGGTACTAAGGTACTTAAGTTTGAAAGTGACAATATGTTACGGAGAACCCTTACCCAAGTCATTGCCTTTTCTTCAATGCCTCAAATTAATCAAGGTATGATCTAGTTTAAGATTTTAATCAAAGATCCAAGTGAATTGATAATAAGCACAACACATATTATGGGTTGGTTTTCAATTTTTAAAAGTGGTTTGGAGTCAAGCTAAAGATTCCCAACAAAAATTAAAGTTACCATAAGGAGTCTCATTTTAGATAAGGTAATTGTAGTTTAATGTAGCGTAATCTTACTTTGTCATACTTAGTTTTTTTAGTAATGTAGGTTGCATGTAGGTAGTTCTTATTTTTTTAGTTGCATATTTTGGTTTTGTTGCTTTTGCTTTTTGAACCTTCTATACTTTCATTACATTAGTTTAACAATTTACATATTTTACTTGTGTTGGATCATATAGTATTAGTTTCATTTTATTTCAATATTTTTTTGTTTTGTTTTTCGTTTTATGGGCTTATTTATGGTGATATTAGAGTGTTGGATCGAAAATGCATTTAGAAGATGTCAACCCCTCAAACAAAACAAAAAACAAAGAAAAAACATGAAAAAAAATAATAATTTTGTGTTTTCGTAGGCTTGTCGTGAACATGACAAGAGGGTGACCATAGTTGGTATAAATTCAAGTAGCCACTGAAATTGAAAGTCTCTTTGTCGAGAGTTATTTGTGACATAGTCGCGACCACGAGACCTCTACTCGCTCTGAAAAGATATATTACTCGAAGGCTTGTCACAACCTACCCGTGACCATGACATTTTTTTCTTTTCTTCTCCCATCCTCGATACAACGATACATACTCACACCCTCACACTCTTTCAATTCTCATAGCCTTGATGAAAGTCTCTATCTCTCCCTACTCAAAACACCCTCGCAACCAAGTCACCACCTCCTCGTACCCCTAATCTCATCACTGTCTCTATCATGATCGCTAATATCATATTTATTAGTTATTTATTTTACGCGATATCTATTTATTTTTAGCCGTTTATTAGGCGAAATTGGATAAAGGGTGTGTTTTAGCTTTATTATATGTTTTTAGGCTAAAAAGATGCAAGGCGGAGACATTTGAAGCTTTAACGAGAAAAGATCAAGAAACAGTTGAAGGTGAAAAAAATAAAGAAATAAAGAATTCTGAAAAAGGAAGATCACGATGCATCCAATTGTGGATCGTGCCACGTCCAAAGGATAAGGCCCACTGGTTTTAATTATAAAATCTAAGGTTATCGCGATGAAGATAAGGGTCGAGACATGTCGTGGGATAGATTGCAGCACGGCAGACCCTATTTTTTATATATTATTTAAAAAGAATTCCAGATTGGTTAGGGACTCTTCTGCGAGACTTTTACCTCCATTGCTCTTCTAAGAACGCCCAAGAGGCGGTCCCAAGGCAGATTGAAGCTCAATATTGAAGATCAAGGCGTTTGTAGTGAAGATTCAAGGATTTCAAAATACTTTTTCATAGTTTATCATTCTTATCTCTTATATTCATGTTCTTAATTGATTTCTAGCATGTTTAGTATGCTGATGTTAGGATGATATTTCTGCTTTCCTCCCTAGATGAGATGAACCTTGTTAAAGTTGTTTAATTTCAATGAATTAGGGTACCTTTTATCATATGTACATCTTGTATTACTTAATCAAAGATCCGCATGTGTTTTAGATTTTGTTTTTGCTATTTATAAACTGAGTTTTCAAAAATTAGAGTACCAATCTATTTATGTGACTTGAATCTTAACTATCTAGGAACAATAGGTAATTTTAACTAGTGATTGACCAATCCTTGGGTTAAACTACCAACTTTGAAAACTTTAATGTGTGTGAAATTGCATGTAATGACCTTTATCTTTTAATTGTTGATTTGTTAATAAAAATATTTATATAAGATTTAGTCTTTTTTGATTCAAACCAAATTAGTTAATTGTGCTTTAAATTGATCTCTTGACCATAGGTTTAGTTAATTGCATTATTATAGGGTTAGATAATCTGATCAGGAGTTTAATCATATTAGAAATCGGTATACGATATTAATTTATCCATTGCATGAATTTAAATTGAAATCATTTGACTTGAAAACGTGAAATCGAATTTAGGTAGGGAAATCCATCATTCTGATAAAGTTGCTTGCTTTTTGCTTCCTTTGAATTGCTTTTGGTGTTTCCTTAGTAGGTAGTGGTTTGATTTAGTTGAGTAGTTGATTTAAATGTGCTATGTTCCGAAATTCCCCTTTTATTGCTTTATTTGTTTTTAGTGTTTTTTTTAGTTTAATAGTGAATCAGTAAAGTTTAATCAGAATCATACCCGTTCCTCAATTGTTAGACACCCATACTTATTGAACTAAACTATAAACGGTTATGTACTCTTGCCTATTCATGTCATAGTTGTACGAAATAAATCGGAATTTAAAAATATAAAAGTTGTACGTGAAGCATACAACAAGTTTTTGGCGCCGTTGCCGGGGGACGGTTTTATTTTGATTAAATTAGACTGATTTAGTGTTAAACGATCTTTCCCACGAGTTTCGGCTCAAAAGGAAGTTAATTGAGCATTCTATCTATTCGACAAGCCACGTCTAGTGTTGTAAGAGGGTCAAGGTCCTGACGGTGGTTTCCAAAGCATAGCCACAAAAATTAATGAGTAGCTTTGTTCGACTCATCATAATTTAACTACGGTGTCCTGGGTAGAGTTAATTGTGAGATAAACCCACAATCCCTAAGATGATCGCGCAACTCTAAACTAAGATACTCACCACCTCTATTAGATTTGAGAATCTTAATTCGTTTTTGTAATTGATTCTACACCTCGTTTTTGGTATGTCTTGAACACCTCAAAGGTTTCAGACTTATGCCTATTTAAATAGAAATAGCCATACCTACTGAAATCATCAGTGAATGGAAAGGAAGTACTTACAGTTGTTTCTTGTAGCGGACATAAACGGACCATACACATCAGTGTGAACGATGTCCAACAAGTCTTTGCCCCTCTAACTAACATCGGTGAAGGGTGCTTTAGTCATTTTGCCTAACATACAAGAATCACATAAGTCATTTGACCCGTGGTCAAACGATTCCAAAATCCCATGTGCGTGGAGTTTGACGATACGTTTCTTGTTTATATGACCAAGACGACTATGCCACAATCGCACCTTTTTTAGATTCCGAATCAATACTCATGATTGATCTATTACTATTCATACACTAGTTTCATAAATACCATGATATGGATAAGCCTTAAAGTAATGACATCATTTCCAAACCAAGAAATAATACCATTACTAAAGGAAAAGTCCAATCCATCATCAAAAAGTGCATGAAAAGAAACAATATTCTATGCCACGCGGGGCTAAAAACAAACATTTTTAAAGTAATAGATAAGCTAGAAGGAAAGGCGAGATCTACACTACCGATCCGCTCCATTGGGACAACGTCTTTGTTTCCCATTATTAGGTCCAGCTCTCAAGCACCCAGAACCGTACTTGTAGCACTTGCACATTATTACAAATGTAAGTGCCATAACCGGCGTCTAAAAGTCAGCCGTTGGAAGTAGCGGTGTTGTGGAGTTAAATCACAAACATACATGAAGTACTAGCTCCCTTAGCCTTAACGTACTTCAACTCCTCCAGGTACTTCGGGCAACTTTGCTGTCGGTGCCCCTTCTCCTTGCAGTAGAAGCACTCGGCTTCAAAAGGGTCCTCGGCTTGCGGGACCGAACCTTCCCCTTTCCTTTCGGATTCGGAATTGGGTTAGGCTTGGGTTCACCAACCTTCCCCTTTCTCTTTCCCTTAGCAGGGGGAGCGACCTTCCTTTCTTGGTCCCACCTTCCCGGATTTCCAAGATGGAAGTGGAAGAGGCGGAAGGCTTCTTGTCCATGTTAGTCTCTAATGTGTTTAGTATGCCATGAAGCTCCATTAGGGTTTTGTCCGTACTATGGATACATTAATTCCATATTAATTGGCTGTATGAACCGGGTAAGGACTAGAGAATGATATGAGTTATGAGCTCCCTCCCAACGGGGAAACCCATCATGTCTAAGCGGTCCATGTACGCTTTCATTTTGAGCACATGGACACTTTTGTTTCCGCCCTCCTACATCCTACGATCAAACATGGACTTAACGCATTCAAATCATTCCTGCCTAGCTTACTGTTGGAACATTTCCTTTAGCTAGTTTATAATGTTGTGAGCACCCAAGTGCTCCATTTGCTTTTGAATCTCAGGTGTCGTGGAGGAAAAAATGATGCAGTCAACTTCGTTAGTATCCTTGACAAGCTTGTCATGTGCGTCTCAGACTACGCTTGTTGCATTAGCAGTAGGAGGCTGAGGGCTATCCTCAATAGGATGAACCAATCCATGATGTTTTGTCCATCGAGTTTAGCCTTCTCGAGGAACAACTTAAGGCACATGCTGTTTGCTAGGGTTGATGCGGTGTTGTTAGCGTTGGATGCCATCTACAAAATGGTGTACCAATTTTAGTTGTAAAATATTTGTTGAAATAATTTTCCAAGTAGTTTTAAAAAACTAATTATTTAAACAAGGCTAAGAACCATATTTCATTCTACCTCATGACGCGTTTACCGCAGATTTCAAATCAAGCTATTTAGGCGAGTAACCATTATACCGATTGAAACCATTTTGAAACTCTTAGGTCCTTGCAGGATCTATTGACATCCATTATGTCATTTTCCATGTTTAATCCCTTCTTATGCTAATTCCCCTTGATCTCCCTAAATGACTCGGCTAGTGCTCTAAGCCACTTAAGTGTCATAAGAAAGATTTGTAAATTGTCCGTCAAGACACATGGTGGTATTCTAGACTAATCATCGAAGTTTCAATAGATTTGGGTGCTAAAGCTCGACAACCAACCTTCCGAGTTGCCGCACTCACCTTCCACACAGTTCCACAAGGAATGACTCGTGATAAAGCTCGACAATCATCCAAGTTTCACTAGATTTGGGTGGTGTCGTCTTATGGATGACGCGTGATTTACATTTGAAAAATGGGTTTTTGTTTTACCCGTTAAAACCATTTTTTAACACACTTTTGTGAATTAACAAATAAGTGATAAAACCAACTTTTACCCACTTTGAATATAATACTATTTTTATATTATGTTTGTTAATCCTATGCGTGGAGATAAGTTAACCATTTTAAAAAATCTCGTGTTAATATATTTTATCAAAAGTTATCTATCATGCGATCTTAATATCTATGCAAGAACATAAAAACACAACCACGCATAATATCTAGTTCGGTAACATGTCCATAAAATCGTATGTATTTTCCCAATTAGCTAAATAAGGAAAACAAGGCCATCTAAGAAATACAAGATCCAAAGACCCCAGTGGCGTGGGTTACCACAGAATTTGGCATCTCCATTACAATCCCAGACTCGTCTCGCCAAGACATAACCATCGTGACTCCCGATGGTATACAAAGTAATATACTAATCTAAATACAAATACATAGAAGTTGAAACAGTGCGTAGACCACAAACCTACTATACGAGTATAAGTACAAAGAAGAAAGAAACGACATGAAAGCTGCACCAAATTAGAGATTACAATAAAGCAGCACGCACGCACGACATCAAAACCAAAACTACAATCCACAACAACACATAGGTATAAGGGCATATCACATTACCGAACCACATAAGCAAACACAACCAATCCAAACACATGGTGTGCCACAAAAAGCCATGTGACAATATGTTTTGATGAAGATTGTCATCTAAACACTTAAGGCACAAAGACAATCCTCGTACATATTCATTAGTGATTTTAAGACCATGTTTAAAATCACATATTCATATATACACCCATAAGTATATGTTTTTATGCACTTCATTCCAAGCCATACAAAAAATATAAGTATAGTATAATGGGAATCAAATTAGATCCAAGACTGGTCAAAATTTGTTAAAAACCGGATTCTTCAGAAAACTAATTTTCCTTTAAAAATATCCAGAAACTGGTGTTGGAAACAGCGGGTACCGGCGTGCCCTATGAAGGGTATGGGTGTGCCTACCAGTGTGTCTAGAACATAACTACATATTTTAAAATAGATTATGCCTCGTACGGCTTATGTTTCCATAGGAACGACCGAACCCCGGCCGCTAGTACGGCCTGTGCCTATAAGGTATGGCCGTGCCCAGTGACCGGAGTTATAGAATCAACAAAATTTCCGGTTTTTCAAACCCAAAATGTGCTAATCCATGTTAGAGATGGCTCTGATACCATTGGTGGGTATTGGTAGGTCATAGAAACGCAACGGAATCCAAAACATGTATAAACAATTTTCAAAACCAAACTACCAAGACTCACCCAATGGACCAATCCTCTAGATATGAACAATGCAACAAGATAAATAAACAAGTGAGAAATGTATCTCTTAAGAAAGGAAGCTTCTTGATGAAAGTTTCTTGGTTTATAGAACACAAAAGAGAGTTCCTCCACCGATTTCCACATCTAGAGTGCTTGATTCGCACTTGCTAGAATGTTGGTAAGCCTAACAAAGAACCACCCTAGTCTTGCACCAATTGAACCACAAAGTTTTGGCATCAAAAGGAGTGCAAAAAAAGAGATATGGCACCAATATGTTAAAAGTGTGTAACCATGACCCTCTTGACATCAAGGTACTTTTATAGACCTCCAAAGGAGCCTCATAACCAACTCTTAATTAATCTAGAGTTAATGGTATTCAAAACCCCCTTTAACTAGTCTTAAAAGACTAATTAAATAGGAGGCTATAACACTAGGTACGCCCGTGCCGGCCCAACTAGGTACACCCAAGTCACGGCTGACTTGGGCTCTTTCCTAACCACTGGGCACGCCCATGCCTCCACTAGACACAATCGTACCTGGTCGACCAAAACCATCTTTTGGTTTCTGTGTCTCTCTCTTGACCAATGGTGATGGCGGAACCAATACTTGGCGTGTGATCCAATAAGCCTATGCCTCATCGGTAATGGCGCCAACTCGTCTGTGTCAGCGGGCATAATCTAACAATATTCTCCTATATATACACTAATATCTCTAGAGGTTGGAGCTTTCCTTGAGTTCTTTAATGTTCAACCTTGACTCTCAGACATGTTAGGCATTTCTCCACATACGTAGCTACATCTCTCTTTATCCCAGCCTTGAATAATCACCTCTCAAATCCTTATACATCTTCATTGACTTGGATGAATAGATAACTTAGATTCATGAACCTCGTCAAGTATATTCGTTATGGTGCTTCCCATACTCGGCACCCAAATTCGCCCGTAGCATGTCAATAGATTTCTGCCGTCTCATATTCAAATTCTTCTTTTCCACGAAATACTTTAAACTCTTGCGGTTTGTGTATATGGTGCACTTTACCCCATATAGATCATTTCACCATATGATTAGAGAAAAAACCACGACTACTAACTCCATGTCATACATCGGGTAATTTCTTTCGTGTCGTTTCGGTTATTTTGAAGCGTATGCAATGACTTTTACCCTCTGCATTAATACACTCCCAAAACCATAGTGCAAAGCATCATAATATACCACCAGGTCATCCATACCCTCTTGTATAGTTAACACCTAGGCTTCACACAATTTATTCCTCAAGGTCTCAAATGCCTGTTGCTGGTCAGCACCCGAATCGATCTTTTTGTCCTTCTTAGTCAACTTTGTTAGTGGCACCACAATCTTCGAAAAATCCTGTATGAACCTCCTGTAATAATCCTCTAGACCTAGAAAACTTGTAACCTATGTCAGGTTTTTGGGCTATTCCCATTTTAGAACAACTTCTATCTTCGTAGGATCCACCTTTTTTCCATCTTTGTTTACGAGGTGTCCTGGAAACTATATTTCTTGTAAGATTCAGATTTAGAAAAGTTCATGTACAACTTTTCCCATTTTAGTGTCTCTAGTACTTGTCACAAATGTCTTTCATGTTCTTCCCAAGTCTTTGAGTAGATTACGATGTCATCAATAAATACGATTACCAACTTGTCTAGCATTGGTCTGCACACTCTATCCATTAAGTCCATGAATGCCACTGGCATGTTTGTAAACCAGAGTGGCATGACTACGAATTGTAGTGATTGTAGGGCGTTCTTAAGGCTGTCTTTGTGATGTGTTTCTCCTGAAACCATGCAGCCCCTTGCAACTGCTCAAATAATTCATCAATCCTCAGTACTGGGTATCGGCTCTTCATTGTAAGGTTATTCAACTCTCTATTGCCTATGCACATTCTGAAGGACCCATCATTCTTGTTCACAGAAATTATAGGTGAACCTCATGACGAGCTGCTTGACCTCGAGGAGATCAGACACCCTGGTCAACTTAACAAGAATATCTTGATCTTGAATATTTCTATTTCTATAGCTAGTTTTGCGGTACTTTGAGATGCATCCTTAGAGAGTACCGTGACAATAGGTTTTAGCTCTGAGAATCTTAGGAAGGATTTGTCACCTTTTTCTGTTGATATTACAATACCTTCCTATGCCTTCAAAGTCATCATCATGATCTTCTATGACTGTATATTTTATGAGTTGGCTCAATTGATTTGCTTTAAAACATTAGTCTTTTCAAGGTCTGCTCAGCCCCCAACTACAAGTCATGAAGTCGAGTAAGGTTGATACTTTTTCTCATAAAGTCCCTTATGATGACTAAGCCCCTTTTCTCCTCCCTACTCTTTTCAGTTTTGCATGCGAGTTCGTCCTCAAGAAGGGTGATGTCATCCAAATGTAAATTCCTCAATTCAACTTCACAGAGGTTGTACGTCTTCCCGTCTGCCCTGGTTACATGGAAGTGAACCATTTGGTAGTTGAGGAAGTTGCGTAGGTATACTAGGTCGATATTAGCGATCGGATGCTTGGAAGCCACTTTCTCTTTCTGACTGTCATGGAACATAACGGCAAACCTGACGGCTCTTTCATGTTCAGTGGAGTTGAGCATATAAATATCATCCACCTTCGTTAGTTGTTTTGAGAAGATTTCCGGGATCCTTTCCTCAAGGTAGGGTTTTGCAAACAACTCGATTGGCCAGCGAGGGTGGGGCTTTGATAAGGCTTCCCTAGGCCTGATGTTTTCAATGGTTGGCTTTTCAGCTAAGATTCTCTTGTGAGGTAGCAGAGGTTTAGGTTCACCATGGTATGATTTGGGTATATGCCAGTCACTTTCCTTTCTTCCTTTTCGTTCTGCCTCTTGCTGATGTAGGTTGACCAGGTCTGATGGAGCAATGTTGAACTTACCTTGAGTGGGTGAGGGGGATCTCCAGAAGTTCTCAGTTTACAGTTGCAAATGCCTTATGAATGTTGATCAAAGGCTGCTCCTCCTCCTCCTCTTCCTACTAAGATACAGGCCTTTTCCCTCTAGATTTCTCAATGGAGATTTAAGGGAATGTTGTTCATGTTCAGGAATAGCAAGTTCTTTTTAGATGTTAGGGATTTGGATTATTGGGATTTAGATATTAGGGGTTTCGGGTTCCCCTGCACCTTGAAGGCCAACACTTTCTCCAACTAGAAACTCAAACTCTAACTCTTGTTCACCACCACCACCACCACCACTACCACTACCACCGGCTTGGGGTTCTGATCCAGGAGCATATTCTATTTTGAAAGTTAAGATTTGTGAACCAATATATCTCCTCTGTCTTTTCTCTCCCTCATGATGACCTGGATCCTCAAGATCATCATGCCACCTCTTTGCTGATTCTGCTTGTACTTTGAAAGAGGTCTCCACAACTTCGAGTCTCTGCCCAAACCCTGATACAGTCTTGGTTAGGGTATTAAGGGCTTCAAGTAGAGTGTCGTTCATAGTAATTGAGGTAGAAGTTTAGGTTGGGGTTTGCTATGATTAGAGAGCTGCCAGTAGGTTGGATTATTCGTTGGTAGGGTTGGCAACGCTGTTGAGTTTAGCATGCAGCAGCTCTTTGAGTTCATCGATTGAATAATCTAGCTCAATAATGGTGGGTGGTCTGTTGGTGAGTGTTTTTATGGTGGTAGTTAAGGTATTGACTTGTGTTTCAAGGGAGTTCAGTTGTGTTTAGAGGGAGTTGAGTGTGGTTTCCAGGGTTAAGGTGCTTTTGGTTATTACTTCTTTAAGATTAGACTCAACACGGAAGAATTTTGAAGCCATGTATCATCTTTCTTCAGTTGTAACACCGAGCTCACGTAGAGGACCCATTGGCACAACAGTTGTAGAAACTGTGTGGCCCGCAGTTAGTGCTTGCATTGATGTGGCACTGGTGGGACTTCCACTCGATCCTCGCGACATATCTCCAGGAGATGCCGCTACAAGTGTTCTGACGATATCACGAAGATGCGCAAGTGTTGATTATGTCCTAGCAAAAGATTGAAAACTAGTAAGAGTTGGTGCTAGACTCAATGGTGGACAAAAGATACTCCTAACCGAGGGAGACGGGGCACTGATTTCAAAGCCAACAAACTTTGAGCGAGCAACCAACTATGTATGTGTTAACTCCCCGTGGGATACCAGTGTCTATTTCAATGTCATCCTGAATAGTGTCCACGTCAATAGCAGATGTGGCTTCCCGGCTTTTTGTTGCTGGGGTTCCCTCATTCTCCTCCTTTCTTTTACTCGCATCACTCTCTGCTATTTCTGATTCAACCATCACATCATCCCGCACAAAAATAGGTAATTCACCAAAAGTTCCAAACAATTTAGATAAGCCCCGGTGAATGTTTTCTTGATGAGTGCCTGTGAACTCAACCTGTACCTCCTGATGTATCGATTTGGTAGAGGACGACTGTTCTGATGAGGTTTATGTAACGCCCGTGATTTTCAATACTCCACCATTTATAAAAACCTTTAATTAATAGCAAAAACAAAAACATGCAACGGTAGACTTAAAGATCATAAATGGAAATAGTTATTTTCGCCATAGAGGAAATTACATATCCTTCATAAATTAAACCACGGAGTTACGACCACAATCATTCAAAAGTCAATATGAGTTTTATGTTATGAATATAATACATAACCAGGTTGTTCATTGATACCAAAATATAAACCACAAACTATTACTACCCTCCTCGCAGAACCACAACCTCTAAGCCACCTGCACGAGTACAAGACACATTTCGAAAGAAACAAGTGTCAGCTTACGCTAAGTGAGTCAATGGGAGCTGTAATAAATTCCATAAAATATGTTCGTAAGTAGAAATATGACATGTAAATAAATACCATATCCCACCCTTCATGTATTTGACTCGTACTGATAACCTGTAGATCACATAGCACCAAATAGGTCAAAAATTCACAAATCATTTCATGTAGTCAAATCGCACATAATCATAATCATACCGCATAATCTCGCATAATTCATACCGCATCATAATCATATAAATCATATCGCATCATAATCGCATACATCATATCAAAAAGGTGATCTGAATGCAAAGTCTAAACCCACACTAGATGAATGAATTACTTTATTGATGCATGAATTACTTTATTCATGCTTATGCTAAGTAAGTGCTCACTAGCTAAGTGTTAGCTAATGGTGCTATGATTTCCCTTTTCAGATAAAGACTAGATGGCCTAGTGAGGCGGGTGACTTTTTGATGTAAATGCCCCTTTTGGGTTGGAACACTTTATATTTGTATGTTGTAATGTAATCTGAAATTATGGTCGGTTCCTGTATGTTAGGTGACACCAATGAATGTTTTGGAAACCAAGATGATATGATTAACCGTTTGTTAATATTAAAAGAAAATTTTCCGCTGGTAAACCTGAGTTATCACTAAAGTAACTGTTTTAAGAAGCGGTGTTACAATTAGGTATCAGAGCCTAAGTTTGAGTCAATTGGGTACTTGGAAGAGTATTCAATCTCAAACTCGGGCGCAACCATAAAGAAGTGTTCCTATGGGGGGATTGAGTGAGAGTGTTATATGTATGCTAGCACTATAAGATGATTTGTAAGAAAGTTAAGTAAGTGGGATAGAGTATTAATTGCTCTTTCTCTGTCCTATAGAAGTTAGAAAAGATGTCTGCCGAATGTGGCAATACTTAACAAGCGTTGAAAGAGATGGAAGATGAGGCTTCTCATATGCCTCATCAGGCTGAGGATTAACATTCTCAGCACAATGTTGGAGGTGGCACGCCTGAGCAGGATCAGACTACCTATATCAGACGTTTAGAGGAAGAGCTGCGTGTTACTAAAGAGCTCTTGTTGCAAGCTACATTGAACAAGCCTCGCAAGACTTGTTCATACAAGAAGTTTTTAACTTGCAATCCTCCGACATTCCAGGGGAGTGATAACTCCAACGTTACTATTCAGTGGCTCCGTGAGATGGAGCAAACGTTTGTATCATGTGAGTGCGAGCCAGTGTACTGTGTGAAGTATGCAGTACGTATGTTGAAGGGTCGCGCCATTTTCTGGTGGGACAGAGTGAAAGCTTCCGTCAGCAAGGAAGTATTGAGTGCTCTCTTTCGGGAGCAGTTTTCTGAGAAGTTGCTGAAGAAGTATTGCACAAAATACGATATGGAACGAATGGAGAGGGAATTTACTGATCTCCAGAAGGGAGATAAACCAATAGAGGAGCATATCACCTCATTCACTGACAAGATGAGGTTTGTTCCCCATCTGATTCCCGATGAAACCACCAAGATAAGAAGATTTGTAGCAACCTTGCCATTGGAGTTTCGCCCACATGTACGGGCAACTGCTAATTTAGATCGGGCTTTTGAATTAGCCCGGCAAATGGAGGGAGATCGCATTTATTGCAAGGGCCAATCTGCCAGTGGAGGGTCAAAGAGAAAGTTTCTACCGTCTGATAAATCGGGTCCTTTCAAAGGACAATCCTCTGCAGGCGGGAAGACTGAGACTTCAAATAAGCCAAGATCTGAAAATCCTTGGTGTGTTCAGTGTCAGATGTATCATTCTGGTGAGTGTTCAGATGCTACCAGAAGATGTTGGAGGTGCGGGTTGAAGGGCCACACTAGTACCGAGTGTGGTTTCAAAGAAAATGTTTGTTATCGGTGCCACAAGCCTGGGCACAAGATGACTAATTGCCCGGAGAAACCGAGTGCTGGAATGGAAGGGTCTTCTAGGGGCCAAAAGAGAAAGGATGCGCCTCGCACAAAAGGGAGGGCGTTTCAGATGATAGCGGAGGAGGCGGAAGTAGCGGGGTATGCTGTTACTGGTAAATTCTTTACTAGGTATTCCCCTGCATGTGTGTTTTTCGATTCTGGAGTTGATTACTCCTTTGTTTCTTAGTCTTGTTGTTGTTAAAAGCTGAGATTACCTGTTTCAAGATGATCAATCCACTTGATGTGGAAATTGCTATTAGTAAGGTAGTCTCTGTTTCAGAGAAAGTTTCAATAACTGTTCTTGATGTCAAGGGAATTAGTTTCCCTATCTTGCTCTTAGTTATGCCTATTGCGGGCTTTGATGCTAGTGTTGGGATGGATTGGCTTAGTAGTCGTAATGCTGAGATTCTCCGTACCCAAAGAAAAAGATGGTTAAGATTCCTCTTTCTGATGAATCTTGTGTTATAGCTCGTGGAGAACGACAGGGGTGTGATATTCCTGTTATCTCCATTGTTAAGAACTTAGAAGTTTGCTTCAAGTATTGTGACTCTTTCTTCGCAAATTTATTTATGCCAAGATAGAGAAACGACTAGTCAAACATATCAGAGTAGTATTTGATTACCCAGATGTGTTTTCTGAGAAACTGCCGGCTTTACCTCCGTTCAGTGATATCAATTGTGAGATTAAGTTGAATCCGGGAGCTACTGCGGTGGCTAGAGCTCCATCTTTGATAGGTTCTCGAAGTTCTTAAATGAGAACAATTGTATGTCAAGTTGTCTAAGTGTGAGTCTTGGCTAAGGGAAATGTATTTCCTTAGTTATGTCATCTGTAAGGATTGTGTCAAGTAGATCTAGCTAAGGTAGAAGCTATGATGAATTAGATAGTTCCTAGAACTCCTCTTCAATTAAAAGTTTCCTTACCTTAGCTGGCTGCTATTGGCGGTTCATCCGCAATTTCTTGAAGTTTGCGAGTCCGTTGGCTAAACTGACTCGTAAAGATGTATCTGTCGTATGATTGAAAGCTCGGGAGGGATCCTTTCAGCTTTTGAGATAATTATTGTGTGAAGCTCCGATCCTCACCTTTCTTGATGGTTCGGAAGACTTTACAGTCTGTTTTAAATTCTGTTATTACCCTGGTGAACCCAGTGTTGTAACAAATGCTTTAAGTTGTAGAGGACCGTCAACGGGAGTTAAATTTATGAAGATTATGATGATGTCAGATATGCACGCAAATTGAGATGAATACTAGAGATCTTATGATCGTCTGCAACGATTCGATGTTCCGAAATTGATGTTCGTTTCTTAGCCACAAATGAGTCTGTTTTGTTGACTCATTTGATTCAGTTATGTTAGTGAGACTATGACACGTCATGGTCTTTCTTGATTGTTTTGATTTCCACTCTTTGTTGTTTCTAGTTCTTGAAAATTTCTCCATGAAGAGACGTTATTCGTCTGAGATGTAAGGAGAAGCTAAGTCCATGTTCTATAGACCCGTTCAAAGTCGTGCATAAAGTCGATGATCAGATGGTAACTCTTGAGCTGCTGCCTGAACTAATAAGTGTATGTGTCAGCTTTAACGTGTGTTACTTACGCAAGTGCCTCGTTGAAGAAGAATCTGTGGAAATTCTTGACACGAAGGTCAAGAAGCTGCGTAAGAAGATAGTCGAGCTAGTCCTCGTGAAGTAAGAACACAGCTTAGGTCCAAACCCGACGTGGGAAATCGAGGACGTGATGAAGGCAATATACCCTTACCTGTTTATCACTAAGTGGATTCCGAGGACGGAATCCTCTTAAGGGGGTAGATATGTAACATCCTCGATTTGGGTCTAGTTGTAATTAGTACGTGAGTGTATGTAATTAGTATAATAGACGAATAATTGTTGTATGTATTTGTAAGTACTTCAGAAATTAAATGAGTTAATGTTTTTATATATATACATGTTAGTGGTTTGTATGTATATATATATATATATAATTATATATATATATAATTATATAAATCTTAAGTATATATACATATTTATGTATTAACTAAATGATTAAAAGAAAAGAAAGTAATTGTATAAATTAGAAAAGAAAAGAAGAAAGAAAAGAAAAGAATTAGATATTTTGCCAAAGTCGGTTTGCCTCTGGATAAGATTTATATGTGTGTAAGTGTGTTATTTGACTCACAAAGTCAAAAGTTACAAACACTTTGAAAACACACACAAACACACACTTGTACTCTCGTGAAATCAGTGGAGAAGTTCTTGAAACGAAGGGTTTGGAAGATTTGAAGTCCTAGACTCAAAGTAAGGTGAGTATGATGTTTGTAGTATAGATTATGCATGTATTATGCTAGAAATATGTGTGTTTTGTGGCTGAAAGTTGTGATAGAGTTGAAAACACCATTGAAGAACATGAGAGCTTACTTTATAAGTGGGTTTCTCATGTTTTGATGTTTTTAAAAGGTATAAATGTGTTCATGAGGGTCTTATAGGTGGTATAAGAAGTTAAGAAGTGTTTTAAAAGTGAAAATAACTTGTTTAGAAATCTGGGTTTTTGAATATGATGATAGAGAGTCGCATGCATGACAAATGAAAAAGATGATGAATCTGTGAAAGCATGATTGTGGCGCGACAAGCTTACGGTCGCGGCGCGACCCCGTTTAAATTGAACCATGCGACTCTTTTGAATCGACCTTCGAATGAACCGTCCGACTTTCGGGTCCGACAGTCGGATGACCCATGCGACTTGTTGGTCCGACTGTCGGATAGGCCATATGTCCACTTGGTCCGACTTTCGCATGAAAAATGTGACTTCTGGTCCGACATCCACGCGTCGCGGCGCGGCGGTTTAAGTGGTCGCGGCGCGACGGGCCCTTTTCAGCAAGAATGTGTTTTTTGTACATGTTCTTGTTAAATGGGTTATGTAAGGTCAAAAGGAAGTTAATAAATGAATTGTAAACGTTAGAAAGATGTTGTAAGGTCCTGATAGTTGGATCTAATATATGCAAACGCTTAACGCAATTGCCGATGTTTTAGGTGAACGTGTCAGCTGAACCATAATTAAGTGAACGAACATTGTAAGCTAGTCAGGAAAGTGCCTACTTTCATGAGACTCAGTAGAGTAAGTCTTGCAAGCTAAGATGGCTGTGTGAATGTTTGAATGTGTATTTATGTATGTCTAACCTGTCTATGCAGGTATGCTTAAGAAGATGAGTGTAAGTTTCTGACTGATGTTATGATTACTTGTAAGTTGTATAATAGGTGCGTGCTAGCGTGTCCAGTTGTATAATAGGTGTGTCCATGAATGATGGACTTTATGATGATTGCATATGAAAGTATGAATGAATGATTGATTGATGGATCCCTATGGGATCCTATGTACTATATATGACTATATGATGATGATGGATCCTTGTAGGATCGAATGTACGTATATGTGTATGTGAACCGGTTATGGTCAACCGGTTAGCTGGATCCCAGAGGACTTCGGTCATGGTTCGGGATTTAACGGTGATTCGGGGTGCATCCCGGATCGAGGTTCTGCAGAACCGCCCGTGCCTTAACGTGAGACTGTAATCAGCCAGGATCTGGCCGGGATTACTAGGGAACCTTGGGTTCCGTAAACGATGCTCGGTGGACTGCTTTATGCTCCCCCACCAGCGCGGATGGTTGTGACTGATTCCCCGGTCTGAGTTGTTAAGCAGGACAGACTCCCCTGCAAGACATGACTCTTACTGATCTTGTCAGCACACCGCTATGTGTTAAGCTAGCAATGCGTGCTTATGTACGATGTGTATGATGCATGAATTACTTTATTGATTCTTATGCTAAGTAAGTACTCACTAGCTACGTGTTAGCTAATGGTGCTATGATTTCCCTTTTCAGGTAAAGACTAGATGGCCTGGTGAGGCGGGTGACTTTTTGATGTAAATGCCCCTTTTGGGTTGGAACACTTTATATTTGTATGTTGTAATGTAATCTGAAATTATGGTCGGTTCCTGTATGTTAGGTGACACCAATGAATGTTTTGGAAACCAAGATGATATGATTAACCGTTTGTTAATATTAAAAGAAAAGTTTCCGCTGCTAAACCTGAGTTATCACTAAAGTAACTGTTTTAAGAAGCGGTGTTATACTCACTATATCTAGTTTCACCTCCAGCTATCAATAATCCACCCTTAGGTATTCATACCCTTGGTAACTACTGGCTACACCACCATTATAAACTTATGAACTTCATATAGATGTGTCTTATACGCATCCCCATAACCTGATACTCATATACGATTATATCCCATTAATATATCATGATTGTTTTTAAATGAATTAACTACTTGTCCCCTTTTATCCATTCTTTATGATACTTTTCACCTTTGATCACTTTTCACTGTACTGTTCTTATCACATCTGAATAAGAGTGTCGTAACTGTCATTTAGATGATTAATTCACATAAGTATTATTTCTGATTTCCTGTTCAAACTGTCGGCTATAACATTAGCCTTACCCGAATAATATAATATTCTACTCACAATCCTCCACTGATTCTAACTAGCGTTTGTGTCGCATTTAAAGGTCTTTCTCATTCAACAATTATTTCCAACTTTTATAATTTAGTGTAAACAACACTTCACATATAAACACATAATCTCATCATATCATACTGAGTGCTATCGTAGCGCACTAGCAGCAGTCTTACATCTCCTCATCTCTAAATGCTATCGCAGCACACTGACGATAGTCTTACATCACCTATGAATGCTATTACGGCGCACCAACAATAGTCTTACATCCGCATATCCAGTCACTATCGAGGTATAATCATCACGTGTCATATAAATGACATGCCACATATACTACTATCAGGTGCAAGTCTGTGTATTCACTCTCATACGATTTTAACTGTCTAAAAGTGTAAGCAATAATTCTTCCCCTCTGCATTAAAACACAATCCATGCCACTTAACAAAGCAATCTCAAACTACTATCATTTCTTCAATTGTTTCAGGTAGCACAAGAACTGTCGTTTCACAAAATTTCTATTAAAAATCCCATAAGGATACTGACCACAATCTGTCTATCTTGTGGTAACCTTGGTATTTCCTCGGTGTACATGTCAAATATTCATATACTACTTTCGCATCTTTAAACTCATTTGTTTCTTTTCTAACTAATACTCTTAACACAAATTAACGAAATAGTATATCAACACTGAGGATACTTCCTATTTCTATAAACTAACCACACATATAACTTTTTGGTTTTGGTACTAACACATATATTTAGTTCTTCCCCACTTGGGATATGAAATCATATCACTTTCTGTTCACATAATACTGTAACCTGATTACAATCAAATCAGTCTATTCCAATTACTGTTTGGAATTCTCTCATAGTCATGGCTATAATTTCAATAGGGAATCTAACTGTATCTATTTCTAACACCTCTTGTTTATACACATGAGATGACGTTGCAGATTTATCATTAGCTATTTTAACTTCAAGAGGAGAATCTAGCTTTTCACACATTTGATTGAAATCCTTTGCAGAAATAAATAGATACGAATGATTTACTTGCTGCAGAATCAAATAGCACAAGAGCAGACAATATGTTGACAAGATATGTACCTGGGACTACACCTAGCTTTGTTTTATACTCATTCTCCCTCTTCATCTCAGGAATACGCGTAGACGGTAAAGTTGGAGTAGACTTGAAATCGGTAAGCGCTGTTATTGCGGTTGGATTAGGACATTCAGACCTCTGATGACCTGGCTTATAGCAATTGTAGCACACCTTGATCGGATTCTTGCAATCTCTACTCCAGTGATCAGGTTTCCCACATTTATAACATGCTGGAGAACCAATCCTGAATTCTCCCAAATGACATTTCTTGCATGTCGAACAAACTGGATATGTCTTTTGTACCACTGTCTTTTCCGGAGTTTCAACTCTCGGTTTCTTATACACCGGCGTCGCTGTAACACCGGAAAATCACAAGCCTTTTTTTTAAATGCACTGTGGAAGCTAATTCAAAAAAACTTAATTACATATAATCCCAAATTTACAAATGTAAAATATTTGTTCAAAAGATAACACACCAATAACTGTTTGGTGTTACAAAATAACTGGCTCGTCTCTTTTAAAAAAAGTATCAGAGTGTGGTCAACTCTTCCTTCTACAATCACAAATACGAACATGCAGAACATAAACTGAGGGGAATTAGCAGAAAGCTAAGTCAGTAGAGGCTAAACACCAAAAGCAAACATTCACAATCAACATCAAAGCATGTAATCACATTTACGAGAAGACCGGCGGTTCGGCGCAGAACCTACAACCAATGCCGGCCAAAGCAAAGGTTTTCCGATAGCTCTCCACTGAATTGGCACAGTAAACTCCACCTATGAAGCAACATATGCAACAAAAGGGCTACTACTGTTCAACCAACCAGTAGACGAGCCCAGCCCAAGTCCACGTATAGCTGACTTCTCAAACGCAACTCAAAATCATCCTAAGAGCGCGTATCGACCAAATAGTCATGCAGCAGATATAAACAATCTATATCACAATCAGTCTCAGTTTCATAAATATATCTGTCCTCATATATTTATACTTCATTCATCAAATAAAAAAAACAATTACACAATTGCAAACTAAAAACACAAAATGTCGGATTTCAAGAATCCGTAACTCTGAGTGTCGGATTTGCTACTATCGGATTTGGGAATCCGCCAAGCCTATGTACTGGATTTTACTTCACTCGTATTTCAAACTCCCGGATTCTAGCATTTCTCTGATTTAGGTATAGGATTTGAAATATTCGGATTTTAAGAGTCGGTTTGCATAACTCTCGGATTACCAAGTATACATAAACAAGGTATCGGATTCTAGGATACATCTTTGAAGTATCGGATTTATGTCTCGGTTTTGGATATAGGATTCTCAAGTGTTGGATTTCAAGTTATAGGATTTGAGTGTCGGTTTTGCATACAATCGGATTTGAGTTCCGTATTCAATCTCTCCGTTTTAAGTTTATCGGATTTCCTACATTAGGATTTCATAAGTATCGGTTTTACCATCTTCTTCCACCAAATCCGAGAACTTCATATCTTCATAACAACTAAAAACCCAGAACCTATAACATTCATCAAATCATTTCAAAAACATGTTTAAACACTTCTAAACACATATTCATGCCCTGAAACATCATATAAACATGTATCTCATGAAAAACAAAATATCAAAACTTCATATTTTCTTCAAATCCGATTATGGTGTTCTTCATAAAAACATGTTATTTTAATCATCAAGCTAATCAAACTAGCATGCAAACACATCAAAGTATATATCTAACCATTAACTTGGATTAGTTTATTCCAATCTTGAACAATCTGATTTTCTTCTTGTTTGTTCTTCGGTTTCTTCTTTTGGGAGAGAGTAAAACTCAAAGCACACACACACAGACTTTCTTTGTTTTTTGATAATGAGGGTTATACAACACGTGTATCTAATTAAGCAGGAGGTGGCATCTCACCTCTTAAATCTTAATTACACTAACACGTGTACTTATACATACATACGCATGATACATACTTATTAACACATATCCATACATACGACTACACACATACATACCTATAATTCATGCATATTTATTGATCACATAATAGAATTAAATTAATTAATCATGCTATTAACCATTTAATCACATTGAATCACATAAACATTTACCACAAACCTGATAATCTCCTAGCCCAGGTTTGCGGATGTTACAAATATCTCCTCCTTAAGAGGATTCCGTCCTCGGAATCCCTTCTTGCTCAAACAATCAGGGATATCTTTCTTTCATCTCTGCCTCAGTCTACCAAGTCAAATCAGAACCTAGACTGTTCTTCCATTTGACCAATACAATTGGTATCTGCTTCTTTCGGAGCTTGGTCACTTTGCGATCTAACAGTTCAACAGGTTCCTCTATCAATCTCTTCTTTGAATCAACTTTTAGTTCATGTACTGGAAGGATCTGACTTTCATCATCAACTTTTCATTTTCTTAGATAACATACGTTAAACGTGTCGTGAATCCCTGCAAGCTCTGCTGGAAGATCCAGTGTTACTGTTTGATCGTTAACTATCTGACGAACGCGGAAGGGACCAATGTAACAGGGAGCCAACTTCCCGCGTTTACCGAAACGGATTACACCCTTCCACAAAGAGACCTTCAGATACACTAACTCCCCCATTTCAAATGTAACTGGACGACGTCGTGGATCTGCGTACATCTTCTGTCTATCTCTGGCAGCTTTCAACTTGTCTTTGGAAATAGCAACTTTATCAGCATTTATCTGAACTATCTCGGGCCCTGCAAACTGTTTCTCACCAGCCTCTAACCAACACGTCGGAGTACGGCAGCGACGGCCGTATAACATTTCGTACGGAGGCATCCCAATACTGGAGTGGTAAGAATTATTGTACGCAAACTCTATCAAAGGTAGGTGCGAATCCCAAGATCCACCTTACTCAAGTACACATGCGCGTAACATATCTTCGAGTTTCTGTATGGTTTGTTCAGTCTGACCGTCAGTCTGGGGATGATAAGCTGTACTAAAGTTAATCCTCCTCCCCAATTTCCTCTGTAAACTCCTCCAGAAGTTAGAAATGAATCTGGAGTCTCTATCAGATACAATCGACAACGGTATGCCATGCCTCGCAACAATCTCGTAAACATAAAGTTGGGCCAACTTACTCAGAGAAGCCGTCTCACATGTAGCAAGAAAGTGAGCACTCTTTGTCAGCCGATCCAAAATCACCCAAATAATATCATTATTCTTCTGAGTTCACGAAAGTTTAGTCACGAAAACCATCGTTATATGCTCCGACTTCCACTTAGGGATCTCCAACTGCTTCAAAGATCCGTAAGGCTTCTGATGTTCCGCCTTTACCTGTGCACAGATATGGCACGATTCAACAAAGTTTGCCACATCTGCCTTCATCATAGGCCACTAGTAAAGCACTTTCAAATCGTTGTACATTTTAGTGCCTCCTCAGTGTACTGACAATCTCGACTTGTGTGCTTCTGTTAAGATCAACTTTCTCAATCCTCCATGCATAGGTACCCAAACACGAGCCTTGTATACTTTTAATCCACGTGTATCATGAGTAAGTTCATCCTTACGTTTCTTCATTAATTCATTTTTCAAGTTTTCTTCTTTCAGAGCTTCCAACTGTGCAAACTTTAGTCTATCCACTAGATCAGATACTATCTCCATACGCGTAAACTGGATAGAATTTCCCGCTCCCTTGCGGCTTAAAGCATCTGCTACCACGTTTGCTTTCCCAGGGTGGTATTTGATCTCACAATCATAATCTTCTATTAACTCCACCCATCGTCTCTGTCTCATATTCAACTCCTTCTGTGTAAATACGTACTGTAGGCTCTTATGGTCGGTACAAATCACGCACTTGGTGCCATACAGATAGTGTCTCGATAGTTTAAGGGCAAAAACAACTGCTGCCAGCTCCAAATCGTGTGTCGGATAATTCTTTTCATGTGGTTTCAACTGTCTTGAAGCATACACAATCACCCAATCCTTCTACATAAGTACATAGCCCAATCCAGCAAACGACGCATCGCAAAAGACAATGAAATCATCTAATCCACTTGGCAATGCAAGAACGGGGGCCTGACATAACAACTGTTTCAACATCTGGAAGGCTTTATTCTGTTCACTACCCCATACAAACTTCATGTCTTTTTGAGTCACCTTTGTCAACGGACCCGCAATCTTGGAGAAGTCTTTAATAAACCTGCGGTAGTATCCAGCTAACCCCAGAAAACTCTTTATCTTAGACGGTGTCTTTGGAGCATTCTAGTTCATAACTGCTTCCACTTTCAAAGGATCCACTTTTACTCCTTCGTTACAGATCACATGTCCCAAGAATTGTAATTCTCTCAACCAGAATTCGCATTTTGAGAACTTGGCAAACAGATGTTCTTTCTTTAGAGTTTCCAAAACCTGTCTCAAATGCTGTTCATGTTCTATCTCAGTCTTGGAATAAATCAGAATGTCATCGATGAAGATTATTACAAAATTATCAAGGAATGATCGACAGACTCTGTTCATTAAATCCATAAAGATCGTAGGTGCATTGGTTAAGCCGAACGGCATAACCAAGAACTCGTAGTGCCCGTAGCGCGTACGAAAGGCTGTCTGTGACACATCTTCCTCTGAAACACGCACCTGGTGATACCCTGATCTCAAATCGATTTTAGGAAAGAAGGAAGCTCCCTATAATTGATCAAACAGATCATCAATTCTTGGCAACGGATACTTGTTCTTTATTATTCTCTTGTTCAATTCTCGGTAGTCGATACACATACGCAACGTACCGTCTTTTTTCTTTACAAACAACACTGGCGCACCCGACGGAGATGAACTTGGACGGATGAAACCTTTGTCTAACAGATCCTGTATCTGAGTCATCATCTCCCGAATTTCTGAAGGTGCCAACCTGTACGGTGCTTTCGCCACTAGTCGGGAACTAGGAATCAGATCCATCTTGAACTCTACCTCATGAACTGGAGGCAGTCCTTGTAATTCCTCTAGAAACACCTCTGGGTATTCCGTTACCACCCGGATGTCGTTCATTGTCAGCTTCTATTTCTTTCCATCAATAACATAAGCCAGGTACGATTCACATCCTCTATCCAACGCCTTCTTAGCTTTGAAACACGAGATAATAGGAATCACAGACCTAACTTTTTCTCCCCTTGCTACTACTCTTGAACCATCAGCTAACGGAAAGGAGATCAATTGCTTGTGGCACTTGATACTGGCTTGATTCAAACTCAGCCAATCCATCCCGAGCACCACATCAAATCTAGACAAAAGCATTGCAAGAAAATAAACAGGAAAGCATGTACCATCTATGTCTATCTTGGCTCCAGCCACAACAGTCGTGGTTGGAACCATCATACCATCATCTACCTCTATCTCTAAAGCAGTAGCAAGTTCAGTTAATGGCACGTTTAATCTACCACAGAATTCTACAGGTACAAAGGAGCGATTTGCTTCCGAGTCAAATAATAGACTAGCAGGAGTAGAGTTTATTAGAAACATACCGGTTATAACATCATCCGTGGTAGTGGCATCATCCACAGTCATCTTAAATGTCCGACCCTCAGCAGTGGGTGGGTTCTTCCTTTTTTGACCGGTTGAAGATGATCCCCCAGCTCCTCCCCCTCCTGACCCAACCCAGTTTTCTTGCTCAGTGGGCAATCACCAACCCTGTGCCCCTCCTTTTGGCAATTCTAGCAGACACTCCTCGGTAGTCTACAATATTTCAGATCATGGCCAAACTGACCACATTTCACGCATCTCATTGACTAGGGTGTACACTGCCCATTGTGATAGGATTTGCACCTGTTACACCAAGGTGCCCTCTGAGCAGACCCACCTGTAGTAGACATCATACTCTAATTTCCCTGTCGGTTCCCACTACTCTACCCTCCTTGCCTCTGTTGAGTGTTATAGTGTTCGAATCTTGATTTCTATTGGGAAATTCTTTCCCCACTCAACTTGTTCCTTGCAATGAAATCCCCATAAGCCGATTTGGCTAAAGTGAAAGCCTAGGATAGGGTGGTAGCCCACCTAGTGGCGCTACGGAGATCCGGATGTAGTGCCTCCACAAAATGGGCAATCTTGGACTCTTCATCTGGCACCCAATGCTTGACGAATCGCATGTTCTCGTTGAATTATGTAATGAGTTGATCCACAGTCATGTTTCCGGTCATTTGCAACTCCATAAATTCCTTCTTTATTTTAGCAATCTCAAAAGTACCACAATACTGTTCACATAGCTTCTCCTGGAATTGACTCTAGGTGATACTCCCTTGTTGCTGCACAGTGAAATGGCCGGTAATAGAATCCCACCAGACCATGGCATCTCATTTTCGCAATTGCAGGCATCTAGTGCCTTCACCATTTCTCTTAACCAGTTCAGGGTGATGTTAGGATTAGAACTCCCTCGGTATTCAGAAGGTTTACAGTCAAGAAAATGTTTATAAGTGCCTGGTTGCTTGTACCCTGGAAACGCAAATGGGTATGCTCCTTGTTGTGCATATGGTTAGTAGAATGGTTGCTGCATCATTTGAGTCATTGGTGGCAAGGGTACTGATATAGGTGGTATAGTTGCTTGTGTGGGAATCGTAGTTGGTACAGGGGTTGGTTCAGGTTGATTCATTCTTTGTTCCATGTTATGGACCTTAGTTCTAAGATCCATCAGTTCATTCTCCAGTTTAAAAATGTATTCACTTTGATCTTCGTCTTGTTCTTGACCAGATGTTCCAGCTTGATTTACATTACTCAGATCTTCAATTATCGGTGCCTCTGCTGCAGCTTGGGTCACAAGAGATAGGATGGGAGTCTCTCTATCAGCCATAATCTGTTACAATCACATCACCTTATAGCTCATTAGCATAAACCATTAGTATCCAAAACACTAACTACTACAAACAACTCTAACTCACCCTAATTCCCGCGAAGGAAAGCTTGACCCGTCACAAGCCATGATTTGGAAATGCAACACTCTAGTCGTGCATGCATTGCCAAACCTAGGCTTTGATACCAATCTGTAACACCGGAACATTACAAGCCATTTTTTTTAAAATGCACTGTGAAAGCTAATTCAAAACAACTTAATTACATATAATCCAAATATTACAAATGTACAATATTTGTTCAAAAGCTAACACAATAATAATTGTTTGGTGTTACATAATAACTGGCTCGTCTCTTTTAAAACAAGTATCATAGTGTGGTTAACTCTTCCTTCTATAATCACAAACACGAACCTGCATATCATAAACTGAGGAGAATTAGCACAAAGCTAAGTGAGTAGAGGCTAAACACCAAAAGAAAACATTCACAACCAACATCAAAGCATGTAATCACATATCCGAGAAGAACGGCGGTTCGGCGCATAACCAACAACCAATGCCGGCCAAAGCAAAGGTTTACCGATAGCTCTCCACTGAATAGGCACAGTAAACTCCACCTCTGAAGCAACATATGCAACAGAAGGGCTACTATTGTTCAACCAACCAGTAGACGAGCCCAGCCCAAGTCCACGTATAGCTGACTTCTCAAACGCAACTCAAAATCAACCTAAGAGCGCATATCGACCAAATAGTCATGTAGCAGATATCAACAATCAATATCACAATAAACAATTCAATCAATCCAATCACAATCACATCATGCATCACATCAATAACATTAACTGTAATCTTTACCATCCGCGATTAACGTCCACTCACCTCTATTTCAGCTCGAACTCAGATGTCTAATATTACTGAGCTTTTGGATTGTCTGAAAACACAGTAATAACCAAATCAGTCTCAATTTCATAAATATATCTGATCTCATATATTTACACTTCATTCATCAAATAAACAATAAACAATTAAACAATTGCAAACTCAAAACACAAAATGTCGGATTTCAAGAATCCGTAACTCTGAGTGTCGGATTTGGGAATCCCAAGCCTAAGTACCGGATTTTACTTCACTCAGTTTTCAAACTCCCGGATTCTAGCATTTATCGGATTTAGGTATAGGATTTGGAATATTCGGATTTTAAGAGTCGGTTTTCATAACTCTCGGATTACCAAGTATACATAAACAAGGTATCGGATTCTAGTATACATATTTGAAGTATCGGATTTATGTCTCGGTTTTGGATATAGGATTCTCAAGTGTCGGATTTCTAGTTATAGGATTTGAGTGTCGGTTTTGCAATCAATCGGATTTGAGTTCCGTATTCAATCTCTCCGCTTTAAGTTTATCGGATTTCCTACATTAAGATTTCATAAGTATCGGTTTTACCATCTTCTTCCACCAAATCCGAGAACTTCATATCTTCATAACAACTAAGAACCCAGAACTTATAACATTCATCAAATCATTTCAAAAACATGTTTAAACACTTCTAAACACATATTCATGCCCTGAAACATCATATAAACATGTATCTCATGAAAAAAAACATATCAAAACTTCATATATTCTTCAAATCCGATTATGGTGTTCTTCCTAAAAACATGTTATTTTAATCATCAAGCTAATCAAACTAGCATGCAAACACATCAAAGTATATATCTAACCTTTAACTTGGATTAGTTTATACCAATCTTGAACAATCGGATTTTCTTTTTGTTTGTTCTTCAGTTTCTTTTTTTGGCAGAGAGTAAAACTCAAAGCACACACACACACTTTCTCTGTTTTGTGATAATGAGGGTTATACAACATGTGTATCTAGTTAAGCAGGAGGTGGCATCTCACCTCCTAAATCTAAATTACACTAACACGTGTACTTATACATACATACGCATGATACATACTTATTAACACATATCCATACATACGACTACACACATACATACCTATAATTCATGCATATTTATTGATCACATAATATAATTAAATTAATTAATCATGCTATTAACCATTTAATCATATTGAATCAGATAAACGTTTACCACAAACCTGATAATCTCCTAGCCTAGGTTTGCGGGTGTTATAGTCGCCTTCTCTATTGCCTTTCTTTTAGTTTCCTGTCTTACCAATTCTAATTCTCTAGCCCTTGCAGCATCCATCATGGATTTCACTGTTTGATTCTTACTAGCATCAATAAACTATCGAATGCTAGGATTGCGCACCATCATGTACCTATACATTTTCATCTTTTCATTTGCCACATAGTCTAGGCAAAAACGAGCTTTCTCCATGAACTTCACGTTAATCTCTCGTACCGTCTCCTTTGTCTGTTTCATTTTGTGGAATTCATCCACAATCAAATCATTTCTGACTGTGGTACAAATTGTTCGAAAGCAATTTCTTTGAACTCTTCCCATGACATAACTTCTAATCTGAACATAACCTCTTTGTTTTAGCTCCATATCCCACCAATCGTTAGCTGCACTTCTCAGTTGATTGGTTGTATATCTTACCTTATTCACATGTGCACACGAACAGGTGTGAAACGCACCTTCAATTTCGGAGATCCATCTGTGACTGACGACTGGATAATTTGCCCCATGAAACAACGGTGGCTGACAAGATGCAAAGTCTCCGAACGTACAAATTTTCAGTGCTTTTCTTATAATAACTTGAGGTTGAGGATTAACCCCAACACCTGCAGCAGTTAACCTAGCTGCGATTTCCTGCCCAATCACTTCCTTATTCTGATCACTTAACTGATTTACAACGTGTTTTATGATATAAGGAATACTTCGTTCTAACGCTTTACTAATTTCCCTTGCTACAATTTCTCCAATTGCAGTTTCTGGTATTTCCTGATTTATCTGTGGGGCTCCTCCCTCTCCATCATGCTGTCTTCCTAAAAGAACATGCTCATCTATTACACTGGTCTCTACCCCTTCGGGTCTGTGACTAGGACCACCCTTAGTATTATTAACTGCTCTTGAACCTCTTGTATTAACCATCCTGGTAGTATACATAAAGCATTAAGCCAAAAGGTAGCTCTATCACACCATCCTATATAACAACCAGTTACTAGTACATCCAACATATCAGTACACCTATCCTCTGATCCAAAGTATTTATGTATCCACTAAAGCATTCTATACATCTATGATCCTAGATGTACTAATTTTACACGAACTCCTCACCCGATTCACAAGATTCCTCATGATTCCATTAAGTTCCAACGCGTATCATATGTCTGCAATAATATGAGCTCTTATATTACTATAAACACATTACACATGTTCGATCTTAACTTTACCACAAAAAGTCCCGATTCACAGGCTTAGGCCATCTATCACCAATAAAATATATCACATATTCATGTCACAATTTATTTCATCTTAACTGCACATGTAAAACCAACTCTTAACAGTTGTATGCACACATATCATATCTGTCCTGTACACATCATGTACTAACACATAATGCTTACATAATACATATATCAATAAAATTACTAGTATACTCACCAAGCTACAAGCCTCTAGTTTGACCAAATCCGTAGAACCATGGTTTAAGTCCAGACGATGAATAACACACCTCCAGATCCCTTAAACCTTGGCTCCGATACCAAGTTGTAACGCCCTAATTTTCAAAATATAAATAAAACCATATTTCAAGGTCTTTTATAAATAAAATAGTTATCTTACAAACGATCGGAAGCAACAAAAGTAGTTTTGAACCCTCAGGTTCGTACAAAAGCATGATAGTCACATATTTACATCCAAAGGCGTTAAGTTTCAAAACACTGTTTGCATTATACACATAACAACCGTCAAACTGAAGCTTTGCTCTTGCCTTTGCTAAAACCTACAAAACATTTTAGAAATAATATCTGATAAGTTATAATCACATTATGAACACTGCCAACAACTGATAATAGTCCGTGTGTAACTAACTGAGCCACTGCTGCACAAGGCAACATGCTTTCTAATATATATGATTAATTAACTGAGCCACAATACTATGCTTTTTCTGAGCCACTACTTCACAAAGCAACATGCTTAATAATATTGAGCCTCACTGAACATAGCAGTAAGCTTCATACACATAAGTATTTACTTTAACATTACTGTATCACTACTGAGCCTTACTGAACATAGCACACATATCTGAGTGACCTAACATATCAACAACCTGATATAATAACACACATGCTGTAAATATGAATAATAGTCTAGAAGACTCACCTTATGATTATTATGATATTCAATGATCCCCAGGTGATAATGATTCAGATATACAGTGAATCACCTTCTTATATAAACAATACAAGAAAGTATCACTTAACAGCAATCTAATCTGAAACAAAGCCTACACGGGCCGTGCACCCCTACACGGGCCGTGTCCCTTAAACACTACACGACCTGAGCTGGCTACATAGTCAGTGTTGACTAGTCATCCTACACGGCCATGTAGACTCACACGGGCCGTGTTCCTCATACTCTACACGACCATATATACCAACATGGCCCTATGACCGCCTTCCACTCTACACGGGCCGTTAACCGCTACACGGGCCGTGTACCTTGTAGACAATCTGACAGTTTATCCATGGAGTTACGGATTTTGGCCAAAAATACGGAAAAACTCATAAAAAACATGCTGTGGGTGGTTTCCTACACCCCATACAATAAAAAAACATAGCAATAACAATAGAACTCACTTTTAACATGATTCACCATCGAATCATCTATAAATACCCACAAAACTTCAAGAAAATGGTTTTAGATCTTACCTCAAGCTTTGTATTGTTGTTATGCTCAATACCAACCACTTGTTCTACTGTTCTTGATCAACAAGATGAAGTGAAAGTTCCAGCCTTGAGAGCATATACGTGAATTTGGTTTGAAATGAAGCTTTGACCAATACAAAGTCAAATACGGCTATATATATACATATATATACTAATTACACAATTAGTCCCTCAACCATTCCAAGTTCCGTTTTGACGGTTTTAGTCCCTCTAGTTTATAACCACATACTATCACATATATCCATTTGTAACTCATATACCACTTTGTACATTTCTCGCATTAACTTAATAATAAAATTCTGGGTGTTACAACTCTTCCCCAATTGAAATGATTTCGTCCCTGAAATAAACTGCCGAAGAGTTCCGAATAAGTATCATCATTTTCTGTTCAAGCCCTCGTACAAATTCTGACCCCTTTCTATACTTTTACCGGTCCTTGAGCCATTTACTCTATTTATTACAGATTCAACTGCTAAATACCTTCTGAGATATAACACATAAAAGGTGTTATGAATATATGACAATTCTTTCCCCACACATACAATAATTCTGAATTACTAATTGAATTCCGGGCTTAGTTTTCCCTCCTTTCTGAATCTAATCACATTTTTTGTCAGTGCACTGCCAATGATACCTACTCCCCCACTAAAAACTGATGTGGTGATCTTTGTTTATCTGTATAACCCTTCTATCTATTCTGGGCATCTAACAATCTATTACATACCTTCTGAATCTGTTTTGTCTTTCGTTGTACCATTTCTGTACTACCCCACACTTTCTGACTCACATCACCCAATATATTGGAGTTCAACATTAATATCATACATTGGCATCCTGGTGCTGGACTGGTATCTGTTATAATATGAATTTATGTCAAGCAAATTTATACCCCCGTTTTCCTTCTAAATCGATAACACAATCATAACATATGTTTTCCATCATCTGTATATTCCTTTCATTCACATATCTGCTAAATGTTCTGAATAATAAGTTTCTCTAATAGAAACAAGTTATATACCTTTAATGACATTTCTCCACTTGTCTAACTATATCTAGTTTCACCTCCAGCTATCAATAATCCACCCTTAGGTATTCATACCCTTGGTAACTACTGGCTACACCACCATTATAAACTTATGAACTTCATATAGATGTGTCTTATACGCATCCCCATAACCTAATACTCATATACAATCATATCCAATTAATATATCATGACTGTTTTTAAACGGATTAACTACTTGTCCCCTTTTATCCATTCTTTATGATACTTTTCACCTTTGATCACTTTTCACTGTACTGTTCTTATCACATCTGAATAAGAGTGTCGTAACTGTCATTTAGATGATTAATTCACATAAGTATTATTTCTGATTTCCTGTTCAAACTGTCGGCTATAACATTAGCCTTACCCGAATAATATAATATTCTACTCACAATCCTCCACTGATTCTAACCAGCGTTTCTGTCGCCTTTAAAGGTCTTTCTCATTCAACAATTATTTCCAACTTTTATAATTTAGTGTAAACAACACTTCACATATAAACACATAATCTCATCATATCATACTCAATGCTACCGTAGCGCACTAGCGGTACTCTTACATCTCCTCATCTCTAAATGTTATCGCAGCACACTGACGATAGTCTTACATCACCTATGAATGCTATTACGGCACACGAACAATAGTCTTACATCCACATATCCACTCACTATCGAGGTATAATCATCACGTATCATATAAATAACATGCCACATATGCTACTATCAGGTGCAAGTCTGTGTATTCACTCTCATATGATTTTAACTATCTAAAAGTGTAAGCAATAATTATTCCCCTCAGCATTAAAACACAATCCATGCCACTAAACAAAGCAATCTCAAACTACTATCATTTCTTCAATCATTTCAGGTAGCGCAAGAACTGTCGTTTCAGAAAATTCTGTTAAAAATCCCATAAGGATACCGACCATAATCTGTCTGTCTTGTGGTAACCTTGGTATTTCCTCGGTTTACACGTCAAATATTCGTATACTACTTTCGCATCTTTAAACTCATTTGTTTCTTTTCTAACTAATACTCTTAAACAAATTAACGAAATAGTATATCCACACTGAGGATACTTCCTACTTCTATAAACTAACCACGCATATAACTTTTTGGTTTTGGTAGTAACACATATATTTAGTTCTTCCCCACTTGGGATATGAACTCATATCACTTTCTGTTCACATAATACTGTAACCTGATTACAATCAAACTAGTCTATTCCAATTAGTATTTGGAATTCTCTCATAGTCATGGCTATAATTTCAATAGGGAATCTAACTGTATCTATTTCTAACACCTCTTGTTTATACACATAAGATGACGTTGCAGATTTATCATTAGCTATTTTAACTTCAAGAGGAGAATCTAGCTTTTCACACATTTGATTGAAATCCTTGCAGAAATAAATAGATACAAATGATTTACTTGCTGCAAAATCAAATAGCACAAGAGCAGACAAGATGTTGACAAGATATGTACCTGGGACTACACCTGGCTTTGTTTTATACTCATTCTCCCTCTTCATCTCTGGAATACACGTAGACGGTAAAGTTGGAGTAGACTTGAAATCGGTAAGCGCTGTTATTGCGGTTGGATTAGGACATTCAGACCTCTGATGACCTGGCTTATAGCAATTGTAGCACACCTTGATCGGATTCTTGCAATCTCTACTCCAGTGATCAGGTTTCCCACATTTGTAACATCCCGGAGAACCAATCCTGAATTCTCCCAAATGACGTTTCTTGCATGTCGAAGAAACTGGATATGTCTTCTGCACCACTGTCTTTTCTGGAGTTTCAACTCTCGGTTTCTTATACACTGGCATCGCCTTCTCCACTGGCTTTCTTTTAGTTTCCTGTCTTACCAATTCTAATTCTCTAGCCCTTGCAGCATCCATCATGGATTTCACTGTTTGATGCTTACTAGCATCAATAAACTCTCGAATGCTAGGCTTGAGCACCATCATGTACCTATACATTTTCATCATTTCATTTGCCACATAGTCTGGGAAAAAATGAGCTTTCTCCATGAACTTCGCGTTAATCTCTGGTACAGTATCCTTTGTCTGTTTCATTTTGTGGAATTCATCCACAATCTTATCAATTTCTGCTTGTGGTACAAATTGTTCGAAAGCAATTTCTTTGAACTCTTCCCATGACTTAACTTCTATCTGAACATAACCACTTTGTTTTACCTCCATATCCCACCAATCCTTAGCTGCACTTCTCATTTGATTGGTTGTATATCTTACCTTATTCTCAGGTGCACACGAACATGTGTGAAACGCACCTTCAATTTCGGAGATCCATCTGTGACTGACGACTGGATCAGTTGCCCCATGAAACAACGGTGGCTGACAAGCTGCAAAGTCTCTGAACATACAGCTTTTCGGTGGTTCTCGTATAATAACTTGAGGTTGACGATTAACCCCAACACCCGTAGCAGTTAACCTAGCTGCAATTATCTGCCCAGTCACTTCCTTATTATGATCATTTATTTGATCTACAACTTGTTTTATGATATAAGGAATACTTCGTTCCAACGCTTTACTAATTTCCCTTGCTACAATTTCTCCAATTGCCGTTTCTGGCATTTCCTGATTTATCTCTGGGGCTCCACCCTCCCCATCATTTTGTCTTCCTAAAAGAACATGCTCATCTATTACACTGGTCTCTACCCCTTCGGGTCTACGACTGGGACCACCCTTAGTATTATTAACTGCTCTTGAACCTCTTGTATTAACCATCCTTGTAGTATACATAAAGCATTAAGACAAAAGGTAGCTCTATCACACCATCCTCCATAACACATAGTTACTAGTACATCCAACATATCAGTACACCTATCTTATGATCCAAAGTATTTCTGTACACACTAAAGCATTCTATACATCTATGATCCCAGGTGTACTACTTTTACAAGTACCCCTCACCCGATTCAAAAGATTTCCCATGATTCCATTAAGTTCCAACACGTATCATATGTCTGCAATAATATGAGCTCTTATATTATTATAAACACATTACACACGTTCGATCTTAACTTTACCAGAAAAAGTCCCGATTCACAGGCTTAGGCCACGTATCACCAATAAAATATATCACATATTCATGTCACAATTTATTTCATCCTGACTGCACATATAAAACCAACTCTTAACAGTTGTATGCTCACATAATACATATATCAATAAAATTACTAGTATACTCACCAAGATGCAAGCCTCCAGTTTGACCAAATCCGCACAATCATGGTTTAAGTCCAGACGATGCATAACACACCTCCAGATCCCTCAAACCTTGGCTCTGATACCAAGTTGTAACGCCCCAGTTTTCAAAATATAAATAAAACCATATTTCAAGGTCTTTTATAAATAAAATAGTTATCTTACAAACGAGGGGAAGCAAAAAAAGTAGCTTTGGACCCTCAGGTTCGTACAAAAGCATGATAGTCACATATTTACATCCAAAGGCGTTAAGTTTCAAAACACTGTTTTCCTTATACACATAACAACCGTCAAACTGAAGCTTTGCCCTTGCCTTTGCTAAAACCTATAAAACATTTTAGAAATAATATCTGATAAGCTGCGAGAGCATAGTGAGTAAACTAGACTGCCAATCATATAAACAAATGAATATAATCACATTATGAACACATCCAACAACTGATAATAGTCCCTGTGTAACTAACTGAGCCACTGCTGCACAAGGAAGCATGCTTTCTAATATATATGACTAATTAACTGAGCCACAGTATTGTGCTATTTCTGAGCCACTACTGCACAAAGCAGCATGCTTAATAATACCGAGCCTTACTGAACATAGCAGTAAGCTTCATACACATAAGTATTTACTGTAACATTACTATATCACTACTGAGCCTTACTGAACATAGCACGCATATTATCACAATATTCGGGTCATTACAATTCTCCCCTTCTTAAAAGGATTCCATCCTCGGAATCTATTAATCAATAAGTTGGGGGTATCTTGCTTTCATCTATTCTTCGGTTTCCCAATTCATATCCCCTCCATGCTTATTCTTCCATTGGACTTTCACTAACTTAACCCGTTTCTTTCTCAATTGCTTGACTTTACGATTTAGGATCGCCACGGGTTCTTCAATCTACCGTTTATGCTCATCTATTCGAAGTTCCTCAAGAGGTAGTAAAATCGGCTCCTCTTCTAGACACTTTCGAAGATAGCAGTCGTGGAACACATTGTGAATTCCCTCTAGCTCCGCTGGCAATTCTAACTTGTATGCGTGATCTTCAACCCTTTCAAGTACAACGAGTGGACCAATATATCGAGGTCCAAGTTTCCCACGCTTCCCGAACCGAATGTGCCCTTCCATGGCGAAACTTTGAGCATCACTTTCTCACCTACCTCGAATGTCTTTGGTCTATGCTTCTTATCAGAATACTTTTTCTGTCGTTCTCGGGCTACTCGTAACCGATCGCGAGCAACCGCAACTTTGTCTGCCTGAACTATCTCAGGCCCGACAAACCTCTTTTCTCCTGGTTCCAACGAATAAGTAGGGCTGCAACACTTTCTTCTGTAGAGCCTTTCATAAGGTGCCGTATCGATACTTGCATGGTAGGTGTTATTGTAAGCGAACTCTACTAGTGGTAGGTATGTATCCCAACTACCACCGTACTCAATCACACATGCACTCAACATGTCCTCAATCGTTTGAATCCTTCTTTCGCTTTGTCTGTCTGTTTGAGGGTGATAAGCCGTACTCGAGTGAACCTTTGTACCCAACTCCTCTTGCAACTTTTGCGAGAACCGTGAAGCGAACCGGCTGTCACGATCAGAGACAATGGATAAGGGAACTCCATGCCTCGTGGCCACTTCTCGTATGTAAAGTTTAGCTAGGTTTTCTAGCTTCTCATTTTTCTTTGTTGCTAAGAAGTGAGCACTCTTAGTCAAACGATCTACGATCACCCAAATCATATCGTTTCCACACTAGGTCCTTGGTAGTTTTGTCACAAAATCCATCGTGATTTTGTCCCACTTCCATTTGGGGATTTCTAGCTATTGAAGCTCCCCGTATGGTTTCTGGTGCTCTACTATCACTTGCGAACAAGTAACACACTTAGCCACATACTCTACTATATCTGATTTCATTCCCGGTTACCAATAACTCGGTTGCAGGTCATGAAACATCTTTGTATTGCCTGGATGTATAGAATACTTGGACCAATGGGCATCCCGCAATATCTTGTCACGAACTCCTCCAACCTTAGGGATCCAAACTCGTCCCTTGAAAGTCTTTAACCCGCGATTATCCTCTGCAAGCAGCATTTTCTGCTTAACCATGACCTCATCCTTTAAGTTTTCATCCTTTAACCCTTCACCTTGAGCTACCTGAATCTGCTCGATTATATCAGGTATAACCACCAAGCCCATAGATTTCAGCCGATAAGTCGCTCTAGGCTCCTTACGGCTTAGGGCATCAGCCACTGCATTAGCTTTACCCGGATGGTAGCTAATTTCGTGTCATAGTGAATTAGTAATTCCATCCATCGTCGTTGCCTCATGTTTAACTCTTTTTGATTCTGGATGTGTTGCAAACTCTTATGATCCGTGTAGATCGTACATCTTGTAGCATAAAGGTAATGTCGACAAAGCTTCAAAGAAAAAACCACCGATGCTAGTTCTAAATAGTGAACAGTGTAGTTCTTTTCCGCATCCTTCAACTGTCTCGAGGCATATGCGATAACTTTCCCTCACTACATAAGAACACACCCCAAACCAGAATAGGATGCATCACTATACACAACAAAGTCCTCATTTCCCTCAGGTAGGGAAAGAATAGGGGCCTCACACAAAAGATTCATAAGCATTAGGAATGCTTCCTCTTGCTTACCCGTCAAAACAAATGGCTCCGTATTCCTTGTCAACTTCGTCAAAGGTGTAGCTATTTTTGAGAAGTCCTGAATGAACCTCCGATAGTAACCCGCCAAACCTAAGAAACTCTGAATTTCAGTAGGGGTTTTTGGGGTCTCCCACTTTTTAACTGCTTCAATCTTTGTAGGATCTACTTTGATTCCATCCATTCCAACCAAATGACCGAGAAACTTAACTTCCGGCAACCAAAATTCACACTTGGAGAATTTGGTGTAGAGCTCCTCCCTTCGAAGAGTATCAAGAACCTCACTCAAATTCCGCCGATGATCTTCTAAAGTGCGAGAGCATAGAAGAATATCATCAGTGAATATTATAACTGATTTGTCCAAGAAAGGACGACAAAATCGATTCATCAAGTCCATGAAAATTGCTGGAGCATTGGTAAGACCAAATGGCATCACAAGGAACTCATAGTGACTGTAGTGAGTTCTGAATGCCGTCTTAGGAATATCCTGATCTCTCACCCTCACTTGATGATAGCCGGACCGCAAGTCGATTTTTGAGAAGTAAGTCGCCCCTTGGAGTTGATCGAAGAGATCGTCAATCCTTGGAAGCGGATACTTATTCATGACCGTAACTTTATTCAACTCCCGGTAGTCGATGCACATCCGCATGGAACCATCTTTCTTCTTAACGAACAGGACCGGGGCTCCACAAGGCGAAGAGCTCAGCCTGATGAAACCTTTCTCGAGAAGCTCTTGAAGCTGCATCATAATCTCCTTCATCTCCGATGGAGCTAGCCGATATGGTGCTTTAGCAATGGGCACCGCACCAGGAACAAGGTCGATCTGAAACTCAATCTGTCGTGGTGGTGGCAAACCGGGCAACTCGTCCGGGAAAACATCCGCATAGTCCCGGACAACCTCCACTTCGGACAAAACCGCTTTATTTCTAGAAGTCTCGACTACGTGAGCCAAGAACGCCAAACAACCTTTCGCTAAGCACTTTCGTGCCTTGAGAACCGAGATTAGGGACAGATTCCCCAGAGATTTTTCTCCCCGTAAGCGATGGCATAACCACCCGCTGTAAGAGGCACACACAAGATTTTCTTGGCACAAATGATCTCCGCACGATTAAATGATAACCAATACATTTTGATAACCACATCAAATCCTTCAAGATGCATTGGAATCAGTGTTAGAAGGAACAAATTTTCGTTAATTTCAACCGCACAGTTTTCGTATTTTTCCCTGACACTGACGGGTTTTCCAACCGCCACCTCAATTTCCAACACCGACTCTAACGGACTTCGTGGTAACACATACGAGAGGAAAAAGAAGTAGAAACTATAGACCTACTTGCACCCAAATCAAATAATACTCTAGCAGGCATAGAATTTATTAGAAAGGTTCCGAAACTAACCTCATCGTTGCACTTGGCCTCTTCCGCAATCATATAGAAGGCACGCCCTTTGGCATTGGCTGCCTCCTGCTTTTTCACTGGAGCTCCACCTCGAACCTTTGGATTTGGGCAATTGGTACTGATATGCCCCATCTCCCTGCAGTTGTAGCATATAGGTTCGGTACTCTTACAATTCTCAAACTTATGGCTAGTCTTTCCACAATGCCTGCAACTTAGAGTGTGGCTGCTACACTCTCCTTTGTGATAAGAGTGACAAGTTGTACAATAACGGGGTTTGTCCCCATGCTGATTTTTTCCTTGGAGGGAAATCTTTCTTCTTAGAAGATGGTCCCTCCCACTTTCGCTTCTCCCCCCCCCCTTTGAACACAGTCTTCTCATGCTTGGTTAAGTCATGCACAACCCGACTTGCTTCATCCATTGTCTCCCCCAGAGTTCTCCTCATCCTCACAGCCACTTGATAATCAAAAGGCAACCCCTCAGCATACCTTCCAATCTGCTCTTCCTTAGTAATAAAATAGCTTCCAGCAAACTGCAGCTTATCAGTGAAAACAGTATTATACTTTGCCACCGACATGTCCCCTTTCTTTAAATCCAAGAATTCCCTTTTTGCCTTCTCTCTTGCCCCAAGCTACAGAATCTTTTCTTGATCTTATATGTGAACATCTCCTAAGTCAAACTGTCTAACACGGCTTTAGAAAGTGTCCGCTTAATCATTCGCCACTATTCCAAGGCCTCCCCCTCGAATCGCATGACCACATAGTTCACCTGCAGGTAATCAGTGTAATTCCCGACACAAAATACCTGCTCCACCGCAGGCATCCTAGTGGGTCCTCACCCCTTTGAATGTAGGCGGTTTGCATTTCATAAAACTTTCAAACCAGGTTCCTATACCTTTCTCTCTTTTACACCCGTCACGCTCCATCTCGGGGCGTGAGCCAGTTCCTGCTTTGCTATGCACAGAGTGTTCCTCGTTCTCATCCTTCCTCTCACCTCGTGCTTCCCTTTGCAATTGAGCAATCTCGGCATCCGTTGCTCGTAGTAGTTCCTCCAAGTGCGCCTGGCGCGCAATGCTACCACGACTGCACTGGCTTTGATGGGTCCTCTCTGGCTCATCATGATGACCTTCATTCTCAGCTAAAATGTGGTTCGAGCGGTAAACCGAAGAGGTATCCTCAGCATGGGGAATTTCTTCAATAATTGGGGCACCATCGCCCGCCCTACTACTTCCCTAACCAGCTTCAGGCATGGTGTTGTTGTTGTTTCTACGAGTCCCCACCATTTTCTTCTCAGTCCAGACAAAACAATGATTAGTCGAAATTCAGAAAGTTAGCACGATTGAAGATTGAAAGATTCTAAATCGAATGGAGAAGAGAAGAGTCCTATAGGTAACAAACAAGTAATCCCTAAAAGCATTCAGTCACACACCTCCCTTCTACTTACAGTCTTGTTCATTCCTATACACGCCAATCTAGCCATGAGTCTAAGTGCTGGTCTCAGCACCCAGTTCACTCATAGTGTGGCTCTGATACCAACTTGTAACGCCCGGGATTTTCAAAATTTCACCATTTATAAAAACCATTAATTAATAGCAAAAACATGCATCGGAAGTCTTAAACATCATAAATGGAAATAGTTATTTTTGCCATAGATGAAATTACATATCCTTCATAAATTAAACCACGGGGTTACGACCGCAATCATTCAAAAGTCAGTACGAGTTTTATGATATGAATATATTACATAACCGGATTGTTCGTTGATACCAAAATATAAACCACAAACTATTACTACCCTCATCGGAGAACCACAAACTCTAAGCCACCTGCGCGAGTACAAGACACGTTTTGAAAGAAATAAGTTTCAGCTTACGCTAAGTGAGTCAATAGGAGTTGTAATAAAAACCATAAAATATGTTCATAAGTAGGAATATGCCATGTAAATAAATACCATATCCCACCCTTCATGTATTTGACCCGTACCGATAACCCGCAGATCACATAGCACCAAATGAGTCAAATATTCACAAATCATTACATGTAGTCAAATCGCACATAATCATAATTGTACTGCATAATCTCGCATAATTCATATCGCATCATAATCATATAAATCATATCGCATCATAATCACATACATCATATCAATAAGGTGATCTTAATGCAGAGTCTAAACCCACACTAGATAACACAAGGTTCACTACTCGCGTGCCCGGACAGCCAATGTTTCCGAGCGGGGCACGACTCCCACTTGAAAACACAGATCCCAAGACTCCGCTTTCACTACTCCGACGGTGCAAGTATGAGTACTGCATTGTCGTTCTAGTGCGAGTCCAAACAAAGCCGATCGTATTTCATCTTCTCCTTACACCCACGTGATGTATGATCTAGCCTCCTTGGCCTACATCACTCCAGTACTTGAACACCGAAGTGTCCACATACCATGTGAGAATAGTCGTCTAGAAAGACCAAATGACTCTTGTTGGCTAGCACTTTAATCCTAGAAGGTCAATCATACCAACTAGGCCCGCAAAGCCGCAACATGGTTAATACCGTATACAACCCCTTCCACTAAAATACATGCATGCAAGGAATCGTAAGCAGTCATATGTAAATTGTAGTAAATAGTAAATAATCGTAACATGCATATTACGTATTTGATCATGCATGCAGCCGACATTTAACTTAGAACACATAACATGTACCATCAATCAATATATAAATATATGTATAATCATATTTATTTCGAAAATAAGGTTTTGTCTATGTACTCGGTTTTGTTAAGATCTAATGAACTCAACCATCTTGAATAACCTCTCGGGGTCACCAAAGCAAAACTACGCCCGTAACGCTATCTCCTATCTTCCCGCACCTTGAATACGAGCTCCAACGAAACCCGACACTCTTAAACACTCAAGAACCTTGAAATCTCACAAAAATTCGGCAGAGTAACGATATGGAAGAAGTGTGTGTGTGTGTGTGTGTGTGTGTGAAAATTGGCTAGAAATGATCTTGTATTTATAGAGCCAGAATTCTAGCCGATGCGTCGTGTTCTGCGACATGTAGAAACTGACACACACAATCGTCTGACACATGCAACCTCGACATGTGTTTTGCAGAGATTATCATTTTCATTTTCTTTTCTTTCCTTTTCTTTTAAATAATAATATTTCCTTATTATTATCAACACTTTGAACTTCGAAAATAATATTTTATTTCTCGATACAAATATTATTATAATATTCGGGTCGTTACAGTTTAGGTTATACGGACCTCTGTTACTATCCTTTCTCCGGAGGACTTACTCCTATTCATTATTGGAGGATTCCTCGAAGTCACTAACACTAAGTCAAATGCAGTTGCAAGGCGATCTCCTTCAATCTCGTCTATATCTCCATCCTCACCACTTCCAGCACCCTCTCTAATTTTTCACGCTCAGACTCTTACCGGCTCAAGTCACCCCTATGCTCCTGAGCTCCAAGGCCACTAGGACTAGGACCCTCACCGGCATCTATGGCCCCCGGGGTAGGTGTGAATGGTTTTGGTAGTACTAGAGGGGCTATTCTATGCTCACTCATGTACTCTCTCACAACCTCACTTGATTGATCTAGCATAGACAGGAGGGCCGCTAGAATTGTCATAGTTGGTACATTTGGAAGCTCCTTGAACTTGGTGAACCTCTCGATTTGCCCCATATGGATTAGTGGATTGTCTTGCGTTGGGGCAATCCTTGGAGTTTGTCTGGCGGTCTCCTAAAAAAACATGGTTAGGAAGCGTTGAAAAAGTATCCACATTTTGCTCTTTGACGGGATGGCTTTCTCCCTCACCATTCTGAGCAGCTCATTCCAAATGATTTGGTCATAGTCGAGAAGCATATGAAAAGCAATCCCAACCAACTTCTACAGTGAATAATATGAGCCGACATCTATTCCCCTGTGAACTCTAGTGAGAGTTCTTGAAGTGATTGTGGCTAGAGTCTGCCATAAGGGCACAAGGTTTGTCCTTTTGAACTGCTGCATCTGGTGAGTTCACCATTGTATCCCGGTCGCATGATGTAGTTGAACAACTCATTGTCGGAAGGTCGATCCTCAAACTCCTCTTTGTCCGAGTAATGGTTACGTTGGGGTAGTCTAAGTGAAAGTTTTCAGCTTCGGAGGGTGAGTTGTACGGGCCGGGTGTCAATTGTTCCGTTTAGGCTCAGTTGCCTTTGCGCGTAGTCCCTTCATGTAAAGTGTACCACAGCTGTTGAAGGTATACCTTCAGGACATAGGTTTCAGATAGGTTCGGGTTTTATGTAATGGAACAGTGTAAGGGGTGAGCTTTTATTATCACAGAAATGATGGGGAATCTGGTCTCAATAGTGTCTGGGTTGAAGTTAACGTTGTTTGTGCTGGTGTCAAGACGAGCATCAGCAGGGAGTAGGTCAGCAATGGGGATCTGTTGGTTTGGATGTTTTGCAGCTGCCATCTTTCAAGTTCAAAGTTAAACAGGTCTGTATACAAATATGGCAAGCAGTTGATTGATCCACTTTAGATTTTTGAAGTTTCTCATGTGAGCACGGAATCTTTGTTTAGGGTTTTGAAATATGGTTTGACTCTTGGATTGACTTTGACTTTGAATTTTACTTAGATTTTGAACATTTTGAAAACTTTGAAAAAATCTAAGTCTGGGAAGTTTGACAGTGTTATGTGTCACCCCAGGTCGGACCAATTGAGTTTAAAGGAAAGTCGGACCAAGTGAAGCTTCACTAAGTCGGACCATAGAAAGCAACATATGTCAGACCAAGATTGACAGTATTAGTATTTCAGTCAAACCAATTGAAACTTGACTAGGTCGGACAGAGTGAAATTTGAAGGTATTCGTTTGGCAAAATCAAGTAGCAACGGAAGCAAAGTACATAACAAAAATCGATTCCAAACAACGAATACTTTCCATGGACCAAAATCTAACAAAGGAATTGCAACTAAAATATATAAACAAGATGAGAACAAAGGTTATACCTCAATGGTGCAAAACACAAAATAACCTTCCTTGTCAAGTGGCTTAGAATCAAACAAATAATTCCTCCAATGAAGTCCACCCCAAGCTTGCTTGATTCCCAAGTGCTAGCAAGTTGATGTACAACCACCAAAACAACAATCAAGTGTGTGTATGTTTGCTTCTTGTGCTCAAGAACACCAAGAACACCAAGAACAAGAGAGAGAGAGTTCAAGTGTCAACCAAGGGACAAAGTGTGAGCCAAAAGCCTCTCCTAGAGCAGATAACTCATGGTTTCTTTGTCTACCACAATTATGAGAAGTTAACCCCATTAAACCAAGTGTTTAAGGCTGTTAATTCTGCTGTTACAGCGAACGTACACGGCCCGTGTAGGTCTACACGGCCGTGTAGGCCCAAGGTCCACGGCCCCAATTGGCTAAGACGGCCCGTGTCTAACAGGCACTACACGGTCCGTGTTCATCTACATGGCCCGTGTTCATCTACACGGCCCGTGTAGGCCCAAACTACACGACCTCGAATTGGGCCAATACGCCTCGTGTATGTTGGACTGGACACGACCCGTGTTCAGGAACACGGCCCGTGTACCATCCTGCCAAAACCCATTTTGGCCTTTTCCTCTCTTTTGCTTGATCATGTTGCCAGAATCAATACTTGGTGTGTGACCCAATAGGCCTATACCTCATCGGTAGTGACATTAACTCGTTCGTGTCAGCGGGCATATTCCAACAAAATTAACTTAAGTTGGACCAAGTGAGATTCACTTAAGTTGGACCAAATGAAGTTCACTTAAGTTGGACTAAGTGAGATTAACTGAAGTCGGACCAAGCGAGATTCACTTAAGGCGGACCAAGTGAAATTTACTTAAGTCGGACCAAGTGAAGTTCACTTAAGTCGGACCTAGTGAAGCGAACAACATTAACACCCAAGTCGGACTAAGTGAGAATTGTATACAGTTTTAACACTTAAGTCAGATTAAAGTATTTCTTGTTTAATTCGGACTAAGTGTTTTTAAACAAGTCGGACCAAATTAACTCCAACAATATTAATCCTAAGTCGCACCATTTGAAAATCCCATTAACTGCCTTAACACCAAGGTTGATCAATTGTTATCAATATAAGTCAGACCAAGTGTTTTCAAACAACTTGGACCAAATTAAAACTTTAAGAATATTAACCCTACGTCGCACCATTTGAACATACCATTAACAGTTTTGACACCAAGGTCGGATCAATTGTTTTGAACTTAAGTCGGACCAAGTGTTAAGCAATGTAAGTCGAACAAAAGGTGAATTTATGAAGTAAGTCAGACCAAATGAAGAACACTGTAAGTCGGACCATATGAAGAACTCTGTAAGTTGGACCATTTGTTTTGACTTACTATTTCATAATCTGAACACCATTTTCGAGCAAAAAAATGTTAATCATCACATATTTAACATCATTAGGGTCGGAATGTGTTTCCAAACAAGTTTCCTTTACTTGGCAACCCAAAGCAACATTATTTGAGTGATTTTTGAACCAAAATCAATTGTTCTTAATGAAATGCAAAACCGAAAGAAACCCCTTTTACGAATCAATGTTTGGTTGTTTATTTGGGTTCGATTTAAGCGCACATAGTGTCGAGGTTGTTTCAAACTTCAAGTCGAACCTTTAAACACCATAGAAAACAACATTCAATGTGTCTATTTGACAGGAATAGTAAATCGGTCAAATTTTCATCCAAAATAAGAAGCAAATCGATTTTGACCACTAACGACTTGAAATCAAGTAAACATTCTTTTACATGTCGATCTAGAGGACGATTACGAGTGCAAAGAATCAAAAATCAACCAAAATGATTAAGAAATGCATATTTTCACTTGAGAGAATATGAGTGTTGTGTGTTTGAATTTGAAATGGTAAAGAGAGCAGAGTAAGACCATTGTGCTTTTGTAGGGTGTCCGACCTGGATCTTGGTTCGATTCAAACACATGTCCGACCTAGATCTTTCTTGGGTTGGTCCGACCCATGACAACAATTATTGTTATAATTTTTATATTTCCTTTTCTTTTGTTTTGGTTTTGATTCTCTGAGTTATATATATATATATATATAATTTTCTTATTTGTGAGTAACTAACAACAGACACGACAACATTAAAATGAACTCCCCATCGAAAAGTGCATATCTAATTAGTTCGAGCGAGAGACAAAAATTTGGAGTTATGTCAGTTTCGTCTGATTTTCTCCCACTACACGAATGCATCACAATGTATTCGTGTAGATGTGTGAACGAGAACGCTCCCCCTAGACACGAGCATCTGTAGACTTGCACATGGAACACAACCACGCATAATATCTTTTGAAAGAACATTGAAAGACAGTAATGTGTTGAATTATATTTGCAAATTCAACAGTCCCAACTTAAACACCAAAAAGTTGAACCGAGAATCGTCTAATGGTTTGGTAATTATGTCAATAAGTTGATTATCCGTGTGAACATAATGCAATTCAATTAGCCTTTTTTCCACATTGTCTTTCAAAAAGTGATACTTGATGTCGATATGCTTGGTTTTGGAATGATGTACCAGGTTGCACGAAATGGCAATGGCACTTTGGGAAACACACAACAAGTGAATTTTGGAATATTTCAGCCGAAAATCTTTGAGTTAGGTTCGCATCCACAGACTTAGTGAACAACAATTAGCAACAACTACGAATTCAGCTTCTATAGTAGAAGTGGACACACAATTATGCTTTTTCAAGCTCGAGCAGACAAGTCGGTCACCCAAGAAGTGTGCACTACCAGAAGTGCTTTTTTCTATCGATCATGCACTCGACATAATCAAAGTCTGAGTAGGCAAGCAATTCAAACAAAGAGTCTCGGGGATACCATTGGCCAAGGTAATTCTTAGGCCTAAGTGATTCAAGTATAAATGGAGTAATGCAAGAATGTAGTGTGTAGACTTAGAGAGATGATTAACACCATACAAAACACACACTTAAACTTTGAATATTGCAAAACTCAACTAATTACAAGGGTCATCCCTATTTATACTCTATGAGTAATTTCTCAAGCAAACTCCTATTTCTATACAATTTTATACATTACATTCTCCCCCTTTGTATTGAAATAGGAGTATAAACGCTAGTAACCTAAGGATTCTATCTGTCTTCCTTTGATTATATAAGCAGTTTTGGATGTAGCGTCTCACCAAATACATCAGTCTGAAACAATGCTTTATCTTGAGCTTTTGACAGGGGAAGCATAAACGCTTTTGATGTGTTGAGAAGAATCTTCTTTTTGTCTCCCCCTATAATGTAACTCGGATTGTTCCCATGTCTTCATTAGTCTGATAATCTTGACTCCCCCTAGACATGATATAGACTGACGTTTCTTTCTCTCTCTCTCCCCCTTAAGTAGACACAATAACTTTTCAATATGTTCTTTTACTCTCCCTTAACAATTGAATCAATAATGTAAAATTTCTTTACTTATTTTTTTTATACTCCCCCTCATGATGATTATGATACATTATGAGCATCATGCATAGAAGACATCACTATGAGATTCAGTTTTAACAAACATGAAAAAGGGATGGGGAGGATCCTACATATTCAAGTAAAAAAGATCTCCAATTGTTGTATGACATGAATAGATACTCGAACCACTCTTGATCGTTAAGGAGAGGTAATGTTTGATCTAAATTCGTGAAGATTTATAACTTTGTATTGGATGTAATATGTTATTGGAGATTAATGTTGTCAAGTAAGTCTCCCAATACCATGTAATCAACCTTGACTAGATCACCGCAAGTTCCAAAACAAATTTGGAAGACATACAGGTGCAAAAGAACTTGGGTACACATAAGTGGGTAGATGACTTTGATATAATAATCGGTGAGTCGGATCCATCCTTATTCAAGAGCATTTGCATGTAATACAAAATTTTCTCAAAAACTTGACGTAATTTGATGTTGGTCAATCCATCAAACAGTTTCACCAATAATGTGATCTGGGTCGTCAGAAATGACTGATAAAAGATAACCAAGATTCAAAAGAAACAAGGAATAGATGGCCAAAATCTGATTTTGAGACCAAAAATTGGTGACACTAGGAAAGAAGAACCAAAAATCAGTTAGGAAAGGGCAAGATGACTAGACATAAGGTACTAGACATTTAGCATATGGTAGCAATGACCCAAAGTAAACCCAAATCTAGAAACATCATAATGATAACTGAAACTTTGAGAACTCCTGACTCAGCCAAAAAATCCAAACACTTGTCTTAGGAATCAAGGTGACTAAATAATTCAGTCACAACGACTACGGGGGTTCGGGGGTAGCGACCCTGATAGCGGGGTCCAAGGGGTGGCAACCCTTGGCAGGTTCCAAGGGGCAGAGCCCCTGGCTGGGAGAAAATGATAAGAAAATTAAAAATCTACCCCAAACCGCCAAATCCCAAATCCGCTATCAGTACACTTTCAAATCCGATAGAAGGGAAATCCGGCACTTTCAAATCCGGCAGAAGGCAAATCCGGTACTTTCAAATCTGGAAAATTTCAAATCCGATAATTTCCACATCCGCATAAAACAAAATCCGGTAAAACAAATTCCGGTAAACACTTAATCGGATTTATGAAATCCAATAAATTCATCTTCCAATTCCAATAAATTCATATTCTAAATCCGATAAATTCATATTCATCTCGCTCAAATTCAAAAATTCTTCAAATAAGCACGAATCTATATATTTCTTGGCCGGATCACTTCGCCTATCAACTACAATCAATCCTATATCAAATTTGCTAATAAACAACAACGAATTGATATCGAATTAGAGAATTTTCTTCAAAACCCGTTTTTCACAAAACATACTAAAATCTTCGATTTACTTGCTGTTTTGTTGTTAACTTGATCTCGTTCACTCCAGAATGATTCTAAAATGATAATCGAGCATCAATCAACCATAATCTTCACCAAAATCACAAAATTTGACGAATACCTAAAAATCTCAAAATGTGTTCTCGGTTTTCTTCAAATTCTTCTAAAATCTTGAACTTGTATGTTGAATTTAGAATCCAATCACACTCCTTAGGCTCTGATACCAATTGTTAGGCCCAAGTGATTCAAGTATAAATGGAGTAATGCAAGAATGTAGTGGTAGACTTAGAGAGATGATTAACACTATACAAAACACACTTAAACTTTGAATATGGCAAAACTCAAGTAATTACAAGGGCCATATCCCTATTTATACTTTATGAGTATTTTCTCAAGCAAACTCCTATTTCTATACAATTTTATACTTTACATTAATGTGTCCCCTTTAGGTATTTAAGGATTCGTTTAATAGCCAAGAGATGTGACTCTTTAGGATCGGTTTGAAAGCGGGCACACAGACATGTAGAGAACATTATATCCGGTCTACTAGTTGTCAAATACAGTAGAGATCCAATCATACCCCTATAAGTTTTCAGGTTAACTGCCTTTTCGTCAAGATCGGCGGATAACTTGGTTTTGGAAGACATGGCGGTTGCCTTAGACGAGCAGTCAGACATTTATTTTCTTAATAGGTCGTTGATGTATTTAGACTGATTTATGAAAATGCCATTTGAGATTTGATTAACTTGCAATCCAAGGAAAACATTCTTCTCCCCCATCATGATCATTTCGAAATTGCTTGCCATGAGGTTAGAAAACTCAAGACTGTAGGACGGGTTCATAGAGCCAAGATAATATTATCTACGTAGATCTGGACTAAGATATAGTCATTAGCTATTTTCTAGGTAAACAAGGTGGTGTCGATCTTTCTTTTGGAGTACCCCACTTTAACCAGATATGCCGATAACACATTGTACCATGCTCGAGGAGCTTGTTTGAGTCAATACAAGGCTTTGTCAAGGATATATGCATCGTTGGGTCTTTTGAAGTCAACAAATCCCTCTTGCTAGGACACTTACATTTCTTCCTTTAGGATCACGTTTAAGAAGGCCTTCTTGACATCCATTTGATAAACTTTGAAATCCTTGAAGGCGGCATACGCTAAGAAGACTCGGATAGCCTCTATGCGAGCGACAAGAGTGAATCTTTCATCGTAGTCAATACCCTCCGGTTGGTTGTATCCTTTGGTGACCAGACGAGCTTTGTTGCATGTGATTACTCCATATGAATCCTTTTTGTTCATGAAGATTCATTTGTTACCCACAATAGATTTAACTGGGGGTCGAGGTACCAATCTCCAAACTTTGAGCCTTGCAAACTGTTTCAGTTCATCTTCCATAGCAAGGATCCAGTCAGTGTCTTGCAAGGCATCAGATGTGCATGTTCGTTCAAACATGCTTATGAAGCTTGAGAATTGACACTCATTGGTTGTTGCAGATCGATTTTGAATGCCAGCGTCTCGATTTCCAATTATTTGTGTCTCGGGATGTGCACTCATCCATTTGGTAACATGGGGAGTAGGAGTGTCGTTTATTGGGTTGTCATTATTTTAAGGAAAGAACTCATCCAATGTTAGAGTTACGTTTGTGTTTAATGTCTAGTTACAATTTAGTGTTTTATAGTTTACATTGTATTTAGTATAAATAGTATTGTAGCCTACTTTCCATGTAACCTTTGACATACTATTGAATAGAAAACACACACTTTAAGGTGTTTCCATACATTCTCTCTACTTGAATCTATTGTGTATTCATTTGATTGCTCTACAATTGGTATCAGAGCCTAATCTTTGCTAAGATAAGGTTCTTGATTAAAGAATTCGAGAGAAAACAGCAACAATCCTAAGCAATTTGTCGGATTTAAGGTATTTTGGTCGACTTTTGGTGCAATCTGATTTTTATCGAATTGAGAATGGAAATGGAGGATTAGAAGCCTATTTGATTCGCAAACATCATTAGAGTAAATCTGCGTAAGTCCGCGATCAATCACTATAACAGTTTGTGTTGAATTTGAGATTTTGTATTTTTCGGTTTTTGAGAAAAATTTGATCTAAAATGTATTCTAGAGGTTAAATTTTGTTGTAAAATTGATTCTGGATTGTAATTTGATTGTTTACGAACCTTCTGGAAGAAGAAATTCACGAATTTGATCAAAATTCGGAGGAATTTGAAGTGTGAAAGTTGGCGGTTACAACAGTTGCAAGAACTATCGGATTTAGTCTCAAGAACAATCGGATTTTACAAAATCCGAAGATTTCTACCGGATTCCGATACTTTTCTAAGTGTCAGATTTTGACATTCGGATTTTGTGTTGAGGATTTTGGGAATACAAGTATTGAGTTGCAGATTTTCAGTTTGTTTGCTATCGGATTAATTAGATTGCCATTGGTTTTCAGTTTCGGATTTCCAAAATATCGGATTTTGGAGTCACGGATTTAATCAACAGATTTGATTGATCGGATTTACAAAGTTGGAAGGAATTCTCTTGGATTTCAAATAATCCGATTTGAATTTCTCGGATTTTGAATTAACCGGATTTCTAACTCGGTTTTCAATCTCTCGGATTTCCTTGGATCAATCGGAATTCACTTATATCGGATTTTAAAACCTCGGATTTTGAAGTTTGGATTTCTCAAATATCAGAATTTGAATCTATAGGATTTCAAATTCACTCGGATTTTAAGTCTCGGATTTTGGAGATTTGATAGGTATCGGATTTAGAGCAAACTTTCGGATTTCAGTGAGTATCGGATTTCAGTTGATACAAGAATTCTTCAATCAAATATCTTATAGAGAAAAGATCCTAAAGCAAGAATGAGTACATATAGTGAAACACTTTCATTCGATTCAGACACGAAATCACCAGTGTTGTACAGAGGAGAATACCATGTATGGAAAGGTCGTTTTATGGATTTTATAGACAACAATAAGTAATATGGTGAGGAGATGAAGAAAAGCATACTGGAAGGTAATGGAATTTTCAGGATTGATCAAGAAGCAAACCCTCATCATAATCCACCCTTGGATGAAATCCACCGAGAAAAGCTTCCATCTGAGTATACAGGTAAGGAAAAACATAGAGCCACAACAGATCGTAAAGCAAAATACTATCTAAAACATGGCCTTTCTTCAGAATTTTACATTAAGGTGAATGGCCTGAACACTGCCAAGGAGATATGGGACGAGATAAAGATCCAGATGGAAGGCACTGAGTCTGAGGTCTGGATCAAGGAGGCTACACTGGTTAACTCCTATGATCATTTCAAAGCTAGAGAAGGGGAAGCAATAATTGAAACTTACAGTCGCTACTATAAACTACTCAATGACCTTAAAAAGCAGAAATTTAATGATTACTCAAATCTCACGAAGAATACTAGGTTTCTAAACTCTCTAGGGACTGAATGGAGATCCCAAGTGGCTATCTACAGACATATGGATTAAAAGAACCTCAACAAAGTTACTCATCGTATGATTTTTGAGGAACTAAGTCAATATCAGGATGATGTTGGTTTGGGTACACAAAAAGACACTGTAGATCCACTGGCTCTTGTGGTTAATGAGAAAAGGGTTAAGAGCTCAACAAAGTCTGTTAAAATGAAACAAGTTAAAGAGACAAAATCTTCAGATTCGGAGGAAGAGAATGTGGTTGATAATGAAAAGATCATGGAGGCAATGGCCTATTTAACAAACATGATGCAAAATAAGTTTCTGAAGAACAAGACGAACAACAGGCAAAGGTTGACGTCTAGCTCTAGAAGGAGAGATGACCAATTCCCAAAGAAGGATGGTCAGAGATTGGAAAGGAGGTATGAAAGAAAAGTAGAAACTGCCCAGGAGCGCAAATGCTACAACTGTGGCGGAACTAGGCATTTTATTAAGGATTGCATAAAGCCCAAGGTTAAGGACTCTGAATATTACAAGACTAAACTCAACCTCATCAAGCAAAGAAACAGTGGGAGGGCATTACTTGCTGAAGAGGATCAATTCTTATCTGACACTGATAACAGTGATGAAGATCCCAATGTCCACGCCCAGTTTGTTCTAATGGCTGAGGTAGAGGAGTGTGAGTTCGAGGAAACCGATGGGGAAAGCGAAGATGAAATCGTGAGAAATGACTCTGGATTTATGGCTAGATTTGATGAGTCAGACATGGAAAGTGAGTATGAAGAAGAGGAAGAGATTGAACCTGAAGTTGCTACTAAAGGCAACAACCCATCTGTTGCTAAGAATGAAGAGAAGGTATTGACTGATGATTCTAAATTTCATACTGAATATATACTAACTCTTATGCAACAGGTGGAGATCTTAACTTCTCAGAATCAATCACTCACGAACAAGAACCAAAAGCTGCATGAAAAGAATATAAGTCTAAAAATGGAACAAGCAACGAAAAGTGAAGTTGAACTAAAAACTCAATTCTAAAAAATAGAACAACTTCAACAAGAAATAACAGACAAAGAAAATGCACTCAACAAATTACAAAAAAAAAAACAGAGTTAAAAGTGCATGACTTGAATGCAGCCAAACTGTCTGCTGAGATAAATCTTAATTTAATAATGAAGGAAAAAAGGAATCTCGACGAAAAAGTTCAACATCTTGAGAAAAGAGTTAAAAAGCAAGTCACTACACGTCACAGTATCTTTAAAAACCTTGAACCAAATGTGAAAAACAGATATAAAGGTTTAGGGTATGATGAAAATAACTTTTTCTCAAAGATCAATTGTACTCAACTGTACCAGTTAGAAAGAATTAATCAAGGTTGGACTTCAAAGATGGTATTTGTAGGAGAGGAAGAAATCAAACACGAAGAAGAACTTAAAAGAAAAACAACAAAGAAAATGCAAAACTCAATTAATTATGATGAACTGAACGCGTCATATGCAGACACTAAGAAGACTGGTGGTTGTTCATATGGAACTGCAGAGAAGGCATGAATTGCTAGAAGTAGCATGCATCGATCAGAAAATTAAATTTGATGTGGAAAATTGTGTTTTAAAAGAAACAATCTTCAATCTTAACAAGAAGATAAATTCCGCTGCATCTGAAATAAAGATTGAAATAACTAATGAAAAAGATAAAAATTCTGATATTGCACAATATCTTATTCCACAATTTATTTTGAATGGAAATGAACGAAGAATGCTTGAAGAAAAGGTGGAAAGATTGCTAACTGAATTGGACAGGTATCTGGATATTGTATATCCACATTGTCCGAAGGCTTGCAGGGAGTTCATGTCACATAAATGCAATCAATTTTGTGATTCAAACAGTATTACAGAGAAAGGATCATCTTCGAAAACAAAGCAAATTCCTGAAATGCCAAAAATCAAAAAGTCATCAACTGTGCATGCTTTAAAATCTGTTAAATCACTTCATGTGTCTAACAAAACTTCCTTTTCTGAAACAAAATCAGATCAATCAAAAGGGAAAGAAGTTTCAAGCAAAAGCATGAAGAAATCAAACATCAAAGGTGTGAACAAAGAGAGACGACAAAGGCACCAATGAAGTGGATTTCGAAGGAAGATCTGAAAGAAATAGAGAAAAAGAAAGCACATGTAATCAATGCTGACTCCAAGAACATAGTTAAACCATTTTGTAACATCCATAAATCATACTTTAATAAGAATTGTGAGTTACTTTTTTCTTGGAAAGTCAAAACAGAAAGCTCAAAAGCAAAAATACTTGATAACAGAATGTGTTGTGCTGGTGTTGGCTGTCCTGAAGGACAATGTGAGTTCAAATGTGAATATCATCAAAATAAAATGCAAACATGATTAAAATCCAACAAAAACTGGAAGAATCCCAATGATGATAAAATTCTGTTTTGGTTTGTAAACAAGAATGGATTCATTATTCACCAATGGATTCACAAACATCAAAAAGCAGGATTGTTAAAAAGGTATGCTAACCGAAAGATATCAGTCCGCCCAGGACAGTGGAGAGAACATTTGAACATAATGAATGACAATCAAAAACATTCACCAACTCCATCAAATTCATAACAAATTCACATCTTTCAAACAAGCTCAACAGAAAGCTGTTTCAAATTCATCATTTATATCATATTCAACGAAGAATCAAAAACAAATGATGAATACAACTTTGTCATATCAACCCAAAGCGAAAACAGTGTATGTTGACAAAAACAAGCATTTTTCACCTGTGATGAAATCAACTGAGAAATGGATTGTAAAGAAGATGGTTAACAAAGAAAGTTTGAATCTTGTTAAACCACCTGAAACATCTAACGCAACAAATCAAACTAGTTTCTTTTCCATGTGTAGAAAGATCATCTTTGGTACATGGACTCGGGCTGCACAAAACATATGACGGGGAACAAAGGTCTTCTCAAGCACTTTGTGAGCAAGTACACAGGAAATGTAAAGTTTGGGAATGACCAAGTTTTGCCGATCTTAGGCCACGGGGTAATAGAAACAAGAAATTTGAAGATAGAAAAGGTGTCCTATGTGGAAGGCTTAGGCCACAATCTTTTTAGTATAGGACAATTCTGCGACAAAGGAATGGAGGTCGTTTTCAAGAAAATCTCGTGTTCGTTAAGAACAGAAGACGGAGCAGAAATTTTGGGTGGCAACAGAAAGTCAAATTTGTATACAATTGACTTGTCTGAGAAAGGTTCCGGCGCACCAGTATGCCTGTTGTCAAAAGCATCATCAGATCTAAACTGGTCATGGCATCGCAAGTTGTCGCATTTGAATTTCAAAAATGTAAACAAGCTTGTGAATGGTAATTTGGTCAGAGGTCTACTGAAGCTCAAATTTAAGAAAGATCATCTCTGTAATGACTGTGAAGCGGGAAAAATGAAGAGAGTTCCACATAAAGTGAGTCAGATATCTTCAACTACCGCGCCTTTACAGCTGATCCACATGGACCTCTGCGGACCAATGAAAGTACAGTCCAGAAACGCGAAGAGATATATTCTGGTGATGGTGGATGATTATTCCCGGTACACATGGGTCCAGTTCGTGAGTCACAAAAGTGACGTTCCACAACAAGTGATTCTATTTATAAAGAAACACAAGACTCATAATGGACAACCGGTGAAGAGTATTCGAACTGACAATGGGACAGAGTTCAAAAACAGAACCTTAGATTCCTACTTGGATTATGAAGGAATTACTCATAAGTTCTCGGCAGCATATACTCCGGAGCAGAATGGAGTAGTTGAAAGGAAAAACAGAACATTGGTTGAAGCTGCCAGAACAATGTTACAATACTCAAAGCTACCACCATCCTACTAGGCTGAAGCCGTGAATACTGCCTGCTACACCCAAAACAGATCCTTAATACACCGTCACTTTAATAAAACTCCATACGAATTATGTAATAGAGTAGTACCTAATATCAAATACTTTCATGTATTTGGTAATAGGTGCTTTGTGCTGAATGTGTGACCTTCCGCGATTTCCCAAAATTTACCATTTACAAAAATCTTGCCATTTTATCAGAAAACATGCAACGGAAGTCTTTAGCCATAAAATACATCTTACCGAAACGATAAGAGATTATATCAGTTTGAAAATCACGACATCACGTTCATAAACATTAATCATAAAGACATAAATTATTTGATGCGATAAAACAAAATGGTATCATCTAAGACAGTACACTACCCAAAGTCCCTGTCTCACAAGCAATCTTCTAAGCAACATGCACGAGTACAAGACACATTTCAAGAAATAAGTGTCAGCCTAAAGCCTCGTCAGTCAATAGAGTTAAGAAAAGATTCAATTAAAACATAACATACTTTAGGCGGTAATATCAAAATAAATAATAATCCATTCCCGCCCATTCACATAGCTGACCAACCCATCATTTGACATTTAGCACATAACGGTCAACTAATCATAGTACCTCAAACAGTTATTTCATATACTTCGTTATCGTAATTCTTTAAATCATAACTATCGTCATCATCACAATCATCATTAATGGTCTAGAGATATTATCTTAACCCAAGATATAGACCCGGTTCACGAGTTACGTTATTACCCGTCTAAGAGTCATTGGAGCGCGACTTCCAGTAATTGTTAGGCTGTAACATCTCCCGCTATCGCTACTCCGGCGACGTGGTATACAACGTAATCCACAATGCCGTTCAGGTGAAGTAATAACGGTGTTTTACCTCTTACACCTCCTCACACCCGCATGATATTTAATAAGGTACAACCTCTAGTACCAAATATCATTCCAATGAGTATAAATACATCATCACGTTGTCCCGGACTTGTCATGAACGTCCGGTAACCCACAAATGGCTAGCACTTTTCCTAGAAGGTTCAACCTACTAGGCATCATTAATAAGGATTGGACTACCCCCATCCCAAGGTGTCGTAAATAAATATTACGTTAAAACATAGCATAATCATCATACGATTTCATAACACGTAACAATCATATATATATCACATATTTTATGCATAAGTAATATATAAACACATATTACCATTTTATAGTAAATCATTACTTTTGAAAATATATCATTTTTGTCTAGTACTCGGTTTTGAGAAATTTGAACTCACCTTAGTCCATATTTCGAAACACACGAGCTTGAAAAGACAAATAACGCTCACGGATCGTCAAGAACGCGAACTCAAACGCCACGAATAACCTATTGAAGGTTACTACGTTAAAAACACGATCCAAAGATTCTAGAGAAGTCTAAACTAGCTTAGAATATTTAGACATGCAAAATAACAACTCCTGACCAAAGATTATCGCTTCACGTGCTTAGAAACTCCATAAAAACGCATAAACTCGACATTCATGTAGCCTAAACATCTTCATAGTCGAAATAGAAACGTAAGATTAAAGAAATATACCTCTCGGATCAATTCTCGCAAAACCTCGATCGCAGCTATGCTCGTAACAATATTTTTCGATCTCCCGTAACTTCTATACGGGTACAAACAAGACTCTGCTCAAAGTACCTCACTATTTCCTCATTGTGTTTTCTCTATTTTTTGTAACTCCTTCTATCTACTCTCTATATATAGAGATTGATGTGTGTATACATATATAAAGCATGAGTCTGTAAAAGTAAAAGTTGGAAAAAGGGAAAACCATGCGTACAAGCAACCCACTCACGTGGTGAATTCAATTGGAATTCAAATTGAATTCACAAGTTACACTTAGGCCCCCTTAATTTACACTTTCGGTCCTTTTAGTTAGGTTTGAATTTTATTAAACCTTCAACCTTAATCTTTTAATTTAATTTCTTTCTACGACGTAATTTAATAACTCTATTTAAATATCTATCCTCAAACTCCTTGAATACAAAGTATATAAATATATACTGGCAGTATTATTATACGTATAATACTAATATATATACGCGTATCTTAGGAGCAAAAACATTCTTAATATATTCAAAGAATATATTTCTATTATTTGTATATCCTTAAATTCCATAAATATATAATTCACGTCAAAGAATTTTTACAATATTTTCAGGTCGTTACAACTCTCTCTCACTTGAAAAGATTCCGTCCTCGGAATCGACTAAGAAAACAGCTGGGGATACCTAGTCTTCATCTCATCTTCGGTTTCCCACGTCATATCCCCACCGTGCTTATTCTTCCATTGTACTTTCACTAGTTTTACCCGTTTCTTTTGGAGTTGTTTGACCTTATGATCCAAGATTGCGACGGGTTCTTCTATCAACTTCTTACTTTCGTCAACGCGGAGTTCGTCCAGAGGTAGTATACTTGGTTCCTCGGCCAAGCATTTTCGTAAATAGCAAACATGGAACACATTGTGTATTCCTTCCAGCTCTTGTGGCAACTCAAGTTTGTAAGCTTGCTCTCCAACACGTTCAAGTATCAAAAACGGACCGATAAAACGAGGTCCAAGCTTACCCTGTTTCCCAAAACGGATAATACCCTTCCAGGGCGAGACCTTCAACATTACTTTCTCACCGACTTCAAAAGTTTTGGGTCGGTGCTTCTTGTTGGAGTATTTCTTTTTTCTCTCCCGAGCTACCGTTAAACGTTCACGGGCCACTTTTACCTTATCTGCAGTGAGTTGAACAATTTCCGGACCCGCAAACTGCTTTTCACCCGGTTCTAACCAACAGGTAGGAGTGCGACATTTTCTACCATAAAGCATTTCAAACGGAGCCATACCAATACTTGCATGATAAGTGTTGTTGTATGCGAATTCTACTAGAGGTAAGTGAGAATCCCAACTTCCGCCATATTCCATCACGCAAGCTCTTAACATATCTTCCAAAGTTTGAATCGTTCTTTCGCTCTGGCCGTCCGTCTGAGGATGATACGCCGTTCTCAAGTGTACTCGCGTACCTAATTCCTCCTGCAATTTGTGCCAAAACCTTGATGCAAACCGGCTATCTCGATCCGAGACAATCGATAAAGGTATCTATGTCTCGTGACGATCTCGCAAATATACAACTTAGCCAAGTTCTCTAACTTTTCGTTCTCCTTGGTGGCTAAGAAGTGTGCACTTTTGGTTAGCCTATCAACAACTACCCAGATCATGTCGTTTCCACGAGCAGTCTTGGGCAGCTTGGTAACAAAATCCATGGTGATTTTGTCCCATTTCCATTCTGGTATCTCAAGTTGCTGTAATTCCCTATACGGCTTATGGTGTTCCGCATTGACTTGAGAGCACGTCACGCACCTTGCCACATAATCAGCAATATCTACTTTCATACCCGGCCACCAATAGTTGGCTTTTAGATCAAGATACATCTTAGTATTTCCTGGGTGGATAGAATATTTAGAACCGTGAGCATCGCATAACAAAGCGTCACGAACGCCACCAGCTTTAGGAACCCAAACATGACCCTTGAAAGTCTTCAACCCACGGTTATCTTCAGTTATATCCGCTTGTTGCTTAACCATGACTTCGTCTTTTAGCTTCTCTTCCTTCAAGCCTTCAATTTGAGCGGTTCGAATCTACTCAAAGATGTCGGATCTAACAATAATACCCATAGATTTAAGTCGGTAGGATGACCTCGATTCTTTTCGGCTCAACGCATCGGCTACCATGTTAGCTTTACCTAGATGGTAGCTAATCTCGCAATTGTAATCTATCAAAAGTTCCATCCATCTCCTCTGTCTCATATTCAGTTCCTTCTGATTCTGAATATATTGTAGACTCTTGTGATCGGTGTAGATGACACACCTCGTCCCATACAAGTAATGACGTCACAATTTAAGAGCAAATACTACAGTTGCAAGCTCTAAATCGTGAGTCGGATAATTCAATTTTGCATCTTTCAATTGCCTTGAAGCGTAGGCAATTACCTTCCCTCGTTGCATAAGAACACATCCCAAACCTGAGTAGGATGCATCACTATATACAACAAAGTCTTCATTACCTTCTGGTAAGGATAAAATAGGAGCTTCACACAAACACTTCTTTAAAGTTTGAAAAGCATTTTCTTGCTTCTCAGTCCACTTAAAGAGTTCTGTCTTTCTTGTCAGACGGGTCATAGAGGTCGCTATCTTTGCGAAATCTTTAATAAACCTCCTATAATAACCGGCTAGACCTAAGAAACTTCGAATTTCAGTTGGAGTTTTGGGCGACTCCCACTTCTCAACCGCCTCAATCTTAGCTGGATCTACCTTCAATCCATCCTGCCTAATCACGTGTCCTAAAAACTGGACTTCTCGCATCCAGAAATCACACTTCGAAAATTTGGCATAGAGTTTCTCTTGGCGAAGGGTATCAAGAACTTCACGCAAATTCCGGTGATGATCATCCTCACTACGAGAGTAAATAAGAATATCATCGATAAATACAATAACCGATTTGTCCAGAAAAGGACGACAAACTCGGTTCATTAAATCCATAAACACATCCGGAGCGTTAGTTAAACCAAAAGGCATTACGAGAAACTCATAGTGGCCATAGCGAGTTCTGAATGCCGTCTTGTGAATATCTTCATCTCGGACCTTCACTTGATGATATCCCGTACGTAAATCAATTTTCGAAAAGAAACAAGCACCTTGCAATTGATCAAAAAGATCATCTATTCTTGGTAAAGGGTACTTATTCTTAACCGTAGCCTTGTTCAACTCTCGATAGTCAATGCACATCCGCATGGTTCCATCCTTCTTTCTAACGAACAAAACTGGCGCTCCCCAAGGTGAGGAACTTGGTCGAATGAAACCCTTATCCAACAGTTCTTGTAGTTGGGTCATCATCTCCTTTATCTCGGACGGAGCTAAATGGTAAGGTGCCTTAGTAATCGGTGCTGCACCTGGAACAAGATCAATCTGAAATTCAACATGACGCGTCGGCGGTAATCCGGGCAAATCTTCAGGAAACACATCCGGATAATCCTTTACCACCTCCACATCCCGTAATTTGACCTTCTTCTTTGCTGAAGATATGACTTCGCATATGCTAAACTTGTAGGAAACAATACTGAAACATGTGTTCAGTTGTAAGGACCATTTTATGATTGAAGACACACTTTAGTATGATGTTCATCTTTAGTGAGACGGAGCTTTCTTTCATATGAACGATCAGGCCCTTTTCTTCACATGGAGATCTTCAGGATTATTACCAAGAAATAAACAAACAATACAAAAAAATGTCATTCAATGGCATACAAAAAGTGCCACAAAAAACAAAAAGAGTGCCACTAAAGACACCTTTAAGAAACTGCTAGACACACAAAAAGTGCCACTAGAAGCACTAACACTAAATCCTTTTAGTGACACTTTTTTATCTGCCGCAATAAACTTTTGGACCTTCAGTGGCACTTTTTTTGCCACAATAAACAATAAAACATTTGTGGCACAAATTTTATGCGAGTAAAAGTTGTTACTATTGTTGGTCCCAAAGAGGGTAAACAAGCAACCGATATAGTCTAGAAGGGGGGATTGAATACACTCAATTAATAATAAAACAATTCCACAAGAATATATTCAATATTCAATCAAGATATCACAATATCACTCTCTAATCAAATCAACAGAATGATTTGATGTTACACTGATTATAAACTCAACTCTCTCTAAACACTCTTGTATCACAAACTAATTGATGATCGAACTTCTTGTTAACACCGATTAACAAGAACTCTGGAAAACTCTCTTGAACTTTGAACACACAAAGTTATCGCAACACACGCGTATCAAGTATGATGAACACGTACATCTTGCAACTTATGCAGAACTCTCTGTTGTTCTCTATCTATAAAACCCATGAGAAGGTTTATATTTATACTTGATTTATCTACGAACAAATCGCAATTTAAAGATAGAACTTATCTTTTCTTTAAAACCATAACAAACTCCTTAATTAGAACATATCTAATTACCTTCGTTTGAGATGTCTATCAAACTAATAGATAGTTTAAATTAGGTTCAGATATCCTAATTTAAATGTCGTAGATATCGAGAGTTTATAACATAATTTAAAACTTACTTAAATTCTTGCACTGACTTCTGGCGCTGAGCTGACTCACTCAGTCTTGATATCATCAAGCTGAGTTCTTGGATCTTCAAACCTTCAAGTCTTCACTCTTGAAACCTATCTCGGCTTAGAAATCACTAAGCTATCTAGTACTTACATAGAAAGCTCTATATTTGTTTGTACGCTGACTACTCAGCTTAAGCTGACAAGTCAGTCTACAACAGACTTACATAATTCCTATCACTTACCTTATCATCTATACATAGCTATGGTTTGTATTATCAAATATAACTATTCTAGGCATGGGACTAACAATCTCCCCCTATTTGATGATGACAAAACATCGAATCAAACTAAGCACAGGTTAAAGAATTATGTTAACCAACTATGGAACTGACCAAAGTTAGTTTTGAATCGAGTATTGAACTTATCTATACTTGTTCACTATGTCTTGTACTTACAAGATTTACTATGCCACAAATCTTTTATAAGACTTGTATTCTAAGTGTTTAAACATACAACTACTTAGATACTGAACTTATTAGATTATACTTGAACATATCAATTTTTAGCTTGAACTTACACAGCTGTTTATTTGACCATGTCAAACATAATATTGAACATAACAAATAGTTGAACATATCAAACTGAAATTTTCATTAATAAATGAATCATTTGCTTTATTTCTTTGATCATTATGATCAGCTTATGCACACTGAGTGCTTACAAAATCATAGAACTAATCTATTTATAATTCTTCTTCTAATTCAAACCATTCATTTGATAATTTGAGTTCCCATATTGCTGCTTCTTTAATAGCACTGATAAGAGTTTCTTCACCATCTTGATATTCCTCTATTTCATCTCTTCTTGATCTGATTGCTCTGTTTATTTGATATCTGAATGGTGAATTCTGACTTGAGTCATCACATTGAATTCTCAAATACAGAATCTGCTCCAGGCTGGCTAAATGTATACTGGCTTCTTCCAAGAAACATTGATTTCCTTCAATGTCTATGTACATGAAGCCTGATAGGAGTTGATCAATATATGTATTTTCCTTGAACTCAACACCCTTGAGAACTTGTAGGCTGAGAATTCTGTTTTTCCTTTGCCTAGCTACTCTTTCTCTTGCACCTTTATTTCAATTTCGGAAGACATCAAATTCAGCTGTAGGGATTTCCCCAAGTTGATCAATTCTAAGAAAGATTTTCTTAAGCTCTTGGATAACCTCTTGTTTGATCTGACTTTACTTCATTCTTTTTACATTCAAGGCCATTGTCTTCCATTCAGAGAATCCCAACTTATACAATCTTCTCATGTCTAGTCCCACTCAGCTTTGCTTTCCAACACAAAGTTGATTATTACCAACTCCCCTTTTCTGCTAAATGTTAGACTTTCAACTTTATGACCAAAATATTTTCTTTTGTAGTAGTATCTTAATTCATCATCAGTATATGGGATTGGTTCAGCTCTTGGTCCAGAATAATCAGCTTCATCTTCAACTCTGGCAGCTTCTGCTTTAGGCTGTTCTCTTTGCAGCTCAGCTTGTCTTTGTTGCTCTATCATTTCCTCCACCGTCATGCCTAGTTCCATGGCCATTTCTGGTAACATTTGCTCAGCTAGCATGTTACTGGCCTTCTGTGCTGCATCAGCTTCATCACTTGAGTCGGAGTCATATTCTACAATTTGGGACTGACCTTGTTGCTCTGGCTCAGGTTCAGCAATGACGACTTTTCTCCTCTTGGCTAGAGACACAACACTTGTTCTTTTCTTTCTCTTTTCAGTCTCTATTGCCTTGCCTTTCCCTTTATCCATTTGTGAAGCTGGAACAGACTCAGCTTCTACAATTTTTGGCAATTCAGCTTGTAACACTTGAAGCTGGAACTGATCATGAGCTTCTTCTTCAATATGTACTTCCTCAGTATGCTCCCCCTCAACTATATCATCATTTTTTGTCGTATTTGATTCTTCCTCCCCCTTTTTGTCATCATCAATAGGGGAGGGTTTGAGCTTAAGTACAAAACCCTGTAAATCTTCCATGGACTTGGATAGAGCTTCTAATTTAGCCATCAACTTAGCTTTGTCCTTCTTCCTTTTCTTATGAAAGAGCTCAAACTGAGTTTGTAGAAACTGCATTATGATTTGAACATTAGTGGTTGTAAGGACAATGGGCTCCTCCGTCCTCTTTTTAAACTCAAAACCTTCCTGACCAGTGGAAGAATGAATTTCCAATATAGGAGAGGCTCTTGAGTGTGCCTCATGAGGTGAGAAAGTGGGCCCCATCTCCAAACAACTGACATCCTCATGTAGTACTCTTTCTGTCTAGACCACAACCTGCGAAGTCTGAGTCTGAGTACCCTATTAACTCAAATCCTGATTCTTTGGGATACCACAAACCTAAGTTAGGTGTTCCTTTTTGATATTTAAGTATCCTTTTAACAGCTTGCAAGTTTGATTCCTTTGGATCAGCCTGATATCGTGCACAAACACATGTAGCATACATTATATCAGGTCTGCTTGCTATTAAATAGAGTAATGAACCTATCATTCCTCTATATGTAGTCTGACATACAGACTTCCCATCAATGTCCTTGTGCAACATGACATTGTGTAACATTGGGGACTTTGCAGGATGGCTGGAGTCTAATCCATATTTCTTAATCAGATCAAAAACATACTTGCTCTGATTATTAAATATACCATCTTCTTTCTGACTAATTGAAGTCCTAGAAAATAAGTCATCTCACCCATCATGCTCATTCTGTATTGATTAGACATTATCTTTGAGAACCAATCACATAGACCTTGGTTTGTTAAACCAAAGATAATATCATCTAAAAATATTTGAACTAGAATGACATGTCCTCTGCTTTTTCTTATAAATAGAGTTTTGTCAATGCTTCCTATTATAAAATTGTTTGAAAGCAGATAGGTAGATAGTGTGTCATACCAGGCTCTTGGTGCTTGCTTGAGTCCATATAGAGCCTTGTCTAACTTATAGACATAATCTGGATGTTTAGAATCAACAAAACCAGGGGGTTGTTTCACGTAGACTTCCTCATGTAGTGATCCATTTAGGAATGCACTCTTAACATCCATTCGATACACTTTAAAGTTTTTGAAGGCTGCATAGGCTAGAAACAATCTTATAGCTTCAATCCTTGCAACAGGGGCAAAGGTTTCATCATAATCAATACCTTCTTCTTGTCTGTACCCCTGTGCTACTAGCCTTGCCTTATTTCTAATCACTACTCCCTCTTTGTCCATTTTACTCCTATAGAACCACTTAGTTTCTATTATCGTTTTTCCTTTAGGAGCAGGTACAAGGGTCCAAACTTTGTTTCTTTGAAATTTTGTTAGTTCCTCTTGCATGGCTTCAATCAAATCCTCATCTTTTAGTGCATCTTCAGTCTTCTTTGGTTTCGTCTGAGATAGAAAACCAAAGTAGGCAATATAATTTGCATTAGCCTTTGATCTGGTTAATACACCATCTTCAGCGTTCCCAATAACATCATCAAGAGGATGGTCTTTTAATACTTTGAAGGTTGTAGTAGGAGACTGTTGTTCTAATTCTGGATCTGAGTAGTGTCTTTCAGGCTGAATAGGACTTACTTCTTCAGTCTGGGTGGAGAAATAACTTAGATTTTCAATCTGACATGTACCTGATGGTTCACCTAGATTCTCAGGCTGAGTATTGGTATCAATAGACTCAGTTATGTGATCATCTTCAACATTGATAGTTTCTTTCGATGATACAAGCTTGTTAGATTTTCCACCATCCTCATCATCAGAATCATCCATAACATACATGGGATTTGATGTGAGATCCTCTTGCCTTCTCTCAAGCTCACTCAGACTAACTGAGTAAGTTTGAGCTTTGTAGAATTTATCAATACTTATCTCATCAAATGTAACATGTATTGATTCTTCAATTAACTTTCTCTTAAGATTATAGATTCTGAAAGATTTAGAATTTGAAGAATATCCAACAAATATACCTTGATCAGCTTTAGGTTCCAACTTATGGAGCTGGTCTCTTTGGTTTAGCACATAGCATGTTGAAGCAAAAATGTGGAAGTATCCAATGTTAGGTTTTCTGCCATGATACATCTCATAAGGTGTTTTACCATGTCTCTTAACTATTATAGACCTGTTTTGTGTATAGCAAGTTGTACTTACAGATTCTGCCCAAAAGTTTAGTTTGAGCTTTGCTTCACATAACATAGTTCTAGCAGCTTCAATTAAAGTTCTATTTCTCCTTTCAACAACTCCATTTTGTTGTGGAGTTCTTACAGATGAAATTTTTTGGATAATTCCCTTTTCTTCACAAAAGCCTTCCAGAGTTGAGTTTCTAAACTCAATCCCATGATCACTTCTGAGTTTCTTGATAGACTTACCTTTCTACAACTCTTCTTGTTTGATGAGGCTGATTAGTTCACTTGTAGCTTCACTTTTGCCTTTTAAGAAAATCACCCAAGTTAATCTTGTGAACTCATCAACAATCACTAGGGTATACTTTTTACCTTTTAATCTTGGGGTGCTTATAGGTCCAAATAGATCCGAATGCAACATGTGCAATGGTTCTGTAATTGAGAAATTCTATTTGGACTTGAAGGATCCTTTATGATGTTTTCCCATCTCACAAGCTGAGCAAACTTTGTCTTTGGCAAATGTAATCTTTGGCAGCCTAAAGACTAACTCTTTGCTAGATAACTTGTTAATATTTTTAAAGTTCAGATGAGACAATCTCTTGTGCCATAACCAACTCAGCTTGGGAGTTGAGTCAAAATACAGGCAGGTTTCTGTTGAAGGATCTGCTGAGCTGAGATCTAACAAATAGATATCTCTTTTTCTTTTTGCCATTAATATGGGCTTTCCTTTCTTATCATAAATGGTTCCTGCATGCTTTCTAAAGGTGACTTCATAGTCCTGATCACACAATTGACAAATACTTATCAGATTGTGTTTAAGGTTTTCAACATATGCAACTTGTTTCAAAGTAACTGTTCCAGTTGTTATCTTTCCATATCCTTTAGTCCTTCCTTGAGAATTATCCCCAAATGTCACCTTGCGTCCCACAATGTTCTAGAATTCACTTAGAATGCCTTTACTTCCTGTCATGTGCCTTGAGCATCCACTGTCTAAGTACCATTTGTAGGAGCCCCGAACATAATTAACTAAACATATTAGTTTCTTTTGGGAACCCACTTTTAGGTGGGTTATGAGGATGAGCACTTAGCTAATCCTTTAGAGGTAGATTTGATCAGCTTGAACAGATTCTGAGTCTGTTTTAGACTGATCATCCTTTATTTTTTCAAGACTTAGATTTGAACTTACACAATCCTTGGTTTCATGACCTCTATCACCACACTTATAGCATTTTCTTCTAAACATAGGTGTTTGGGTGATCTCTTTGAGTTTTCCAACATTAAATTTGGATTCTGTTTTTGGATCATAAGATGTGGATAACCTTTCAATCTTTTTAGACAATTTGTCTACTTGATTTTCTCTGACTTTGGACATACCTTTGTCAGATTTATAGTTACCTTTATTTGGTGAGGTCTGACTTACAGACATTTTCCTGTTTTTGGAAGTCCTCTCAAAACTGACTTGAGAATTTTGTTTTTTTGAGTTTGTATGAGTTATTCTATCAAACACGGTTGTTCTAACAAGATTATAATCCAATCTCTTGAAAACTGACTTACAGTTTCTGTTGGATTTAGAACACTCAACTTGATGGTTTGCATTTATAATCTGGGGGCTTTGAGTTGGTCTCACAAACTTATTGGTTTTGACCTGCTTACCATCCTTGTTTTTCACAAATGTGTTTGGTCGTTAATCATTGGGTTTCACATCTTGGTTTTCTAAACTAATTAGATCAACTTCATCAGCAGCAGCACTGAAATCTCCCCCTAGCACTGCTTTTACCTGATTTGGTATCTACTAGTTGATACATTTTCCTGCCTTTCTTGATGACTTACACCAAGATTCACAGATTTTTCTTAGATTGTCAGCTTGCTCCTTCGATTCTTGTAATTCTCCACTTGATGTGAAGCTGACACTCATAATCACTTTGAGTCTTTTTACTAGCATTGATGAGAGTTTCAGAGTGTTTAATTTCACCTTTTAATTTTGAAATTTTAATTTCAAATTAGATTGAATTGTAAAATAGGTTTTGAAGTCATTCAACAAATAGTTGAACATTAAGCATTTCTGTTCATCAGTGTAAAAGCTAAAATTGTTTACCTTATACATTAAGGAAGGATCCCAATTATTGGCCAGTTTACTCAGCTTAGCAGCTTCTGCTAGATCCTCATCAAAGGAACTTTCTTCTAACTCAAAATCAACGCGTTCCTCTTCATCCTCAATGGCCATTAAACATCTCTTTGGCTCATCATCATCTGAGGTGGATGATTCAGTGTCCCAGGTCTCAGCACAAAGACCTTTGATGTTTTCATCTAGCTTACCCTTGAGCTTTTGATACTTCTTCTTGTATTTATTAGCTCTATAGGAATTCTTATCAGCTATTGAGACTGGATCCCCTTTCTTAGCTCTGCACTCAGTAGCTATGTGTCCTATCTTCTGACAGTTGTAGCACTTAGCTTTCTTAGGATCAAAAATAGACTTACCACTTTTGCTTTTGTTAGATTGACCCCTTCCTCTTCTGAACTTTCTAAAATTTCTTGCTGACATTGACATTTGTTCAGTAAGAGCATCCATCTCTTCATCATCTGAGTCTGAGTTTGGATTTACCTCTTCAGATTGAGATTCAGAGTCAGTCTCAGCTTGAGACTTTCTAGATCCCTTCTTTTTCTTTTCTGCAATCAATGCAGATCCAACATTATTGATAGATTCTTTTAGTTGTTGCTAGGCCACTTTCTTCTGTTCCATGATCTGTTGATGATTTAAAAGAAAACCATAGATAAATCAGAGATCATATTTGCCTAAGGTTCCTCTAGCATGAAGATCAATGGTGATCTCATTGAATTGTTCTAGTAACACATCAAAGAACTTGAGCACCAACTCATTTTCATCTTTCTTGACTCATAACTAGGTCAGTGCCTTCATAAGTGACACTTAGAGTATCCCACATTTCTTTTGCAGTTTGGCACCCAGCCACAGTATGCAAAAGATGGGTTTGTCAAAGCATTTGCTATGATGCACTATGCCTTGTCATCAAGATTGAATAGTTTACGATCTTCCTCAGTCCAAGATGCTTTAGGCTTGGGAGTTTCTCCAGAGGGAACAGTTTTGTCAGTGGCAGTAATATGGATCATGGGTATAATTGGGACATCTTGAATCACAGTGCTCATCCTGTGATCCACGGACTTCAGATACAACATGGCTCTAAACTTCCACATAGGGTAGTCATTGCCATCAAAAATAGGACACCCTTTTGCTGCCATTGTTGGAATATGATTTGATTGCTTGTTAGTAGACATATTGGCCTCTTAACAGCAGATCTTGATCTTCAGATAATGAAATGTTTCGCCAGCTTAAGGAAATGTTCCAAAAGCAAGCGAAGCAAGAACGCTTCAAGGTCACTCGAGCCTTCCATGCATGCAAAATGGAGGAAGGTCAATCCGTTAACGACTATGTGCTAAAGATGAAAGGATACATTGACCAGCTTGCTAGGATTAGATCTCCCATAACCAACGAGTTTGCACACGATATTATCCTTAACTCGTTGACCAAAGCTTATGATCAATTCATCATGAATTACAACATGAACAATTGGGAGAAATCTGTCTCAGAGTTGCATGGGATGCTTAAAACTGCTGAGAGAAAGATTCCAAGCAAAACACCTCAGGTCTTGATGATTCAAGAAGGGAAAATCAAGAAAAAGAAAAAGAACAACTCAAAGGGGAATGAAAAGGGAAAGGACAAAGACAAACAGGTTGCCAAGGCTTCTACACCCAAGACAGTGGGAAAAGCTCCCAAGAACGACCCGTGCTTTGAATGAGGGGTGGTAGGACATTGGAGGCGCAATTGTCCAACCTACCTCGCGGAGTTAAAGAAAAAGAAGGCTAGCAAGGCCAGCACTTCAAGTATATGTATGATTGAAATGTATACTTTTTCCATTAATTCCTAGGTATTTGATACCGGTTGTGGAACTCACATTTGTAACAATTCGTAGGGGTTGAGAAAAAGTAAGCTGCTGAAGCCAAGCAATTTGGACCTCCATGTGGGCAATGGAGCAAATGTTGTTGTTGAAGCCCTTGGAACTTTTGAATTATTATTACCAAATGGCCTGTACTTAATATTGAAAAATTGTTGTTATGTACCTAGTTTAACTAGGAATATTATTTCAGTAGCCCGGTTAAGAGAATCGGGGTTCACTTTTGGGTTCGTTGATGATGGCATTCGTGCCTTCAAAAATGACATTTTGTATTTTGAGGCTTACCCTCATAATGGAATATATGAAGTTAATCTTAAAGATCTCTTGATGATAATTCTTTATATACCACTAGCACCAAACGACCTAAACATGACTTAAGTCAAACATACCTATGGCATTGTCAACTTGGTCATATAAAGAAGAAACGCATTGCAAAACTTCAAAAGGATGGAATTTTAAAATCAAATGATTCTACCTCATTTGAAATTTGCGAATCATGTTTATGTGGGAAGATGACTAAACTCCTTTCTCTGGTTCAAGTGAAAAAGTCAAAGATCTATTAGGAATCATACATACGGATGTATGTGGTCCTTTTAGATCAATGCCTAGGGATGGTGATAGATACTTCGTTACATTCACCGATGATTATAGTAGATTTGGTTATGTTTATTTAATAAAACATAAACATGAAAATTTTGAAATGTTCAAGTTGTTTCAAAACGAAGTACAAAATCAACTCAATAGAACAATGAAGGTCCTTCGTTCCAATCGAGGTGGCAAGTACTTAACCCAAGAATTTATGGATCATCTTAGTAATTGTGGGATTATCTCAGAACTTACTTCTCTTAGAACACCACAACATAATGGCGTGTCTGAAAGGAAGAACCGAACTCTACTAGATATGGTTCGGTCTATGATGAGCCGAAGTACTCTATCCTCGTCCTTTTGAAGTTATACTTTATTAACTGATGCGCGCATATTGAATATTGTTCCAACCAAGAAGGTAGATAAGACACCATATGAGATGTGGTATGGGAAGGTTCCAAACTTATCATGTACGACAAGAAGCTTCAAGCAAACTCGATCCTACATCTATCAAATGTGATTTTGTGGGATATCCTAAAGATTCATTAGGATATTATTTTACAACCCAGCTGAGAACAAAGTGTTTGTTTCTAGGCATGCCACTTTCTTAGAAAAGGAGTTTATTTCGAAAAAGGCAAGTAGGAGCAATGTAGATTTTGAAGAAATTCAAGAACCACAAAATACAAGTCATGTTGGCACTAGCACTCAACAAACGGTTGTTGAACCTGAACAATTGGTTGTTTAAGAACCTACTAAAACACAAAGTGTTCATAGATCTGGTAGACGTCATCAAGAACCCGAGAGATATGGATTTCTTGTGTCAAATGATGAAGTTTTCTTGGTAGACTATTCTGAGCCTACTAACTACCAAGATGCTATATCGGATCCGGACTCCGATAAATGATTTGATGCCATGAACACTGAGATGCAGTCCATGTATGGGACTTGGTTGATCTTCTTCCCAATAGTAAGACTCTAGGATCAAGTGGGTCTTCAAACAGAAGACCGACATGGATGGAAATGTACACACATTTAAGGAAAGGCTAGTGGCGAAAGGTTTCACTCAAACTCATGGTATTGCCTATGATGAAACTTTCTCTCCGGTAGACATGATTAAAACTATTAGAATACTTATTGCCATAGCCGTATATTATGACTATGAGATATGGAAAATGGATGTCAAAACGGTTTTTTTTAATGGATACTTAAGTGAAGATGTCTATATGGTCCAGCCCGAAGGTCTTGTAGATCCTAAGTATCCTAACAAGGTGTGCAAGCTTAAAGATCCATTTATAGATTAAAGCAAGCATCTCGAAGTTGGAATCTTCGATTTGATGAGAAAATCAAAGAGTTTGGTTTTATCAAATCAGAAGATGAACCATGTGTTTACAAGAAGACTAGTGGGAGCGCAGTAGCATTCCTTGTCTTGTATGTTGATGACATACTCCTCATTGGAAACGACATCCCGACCTTGCAAGACATTAAGTCTTGGCTTGGGAAGTGTTTCTCAAGGAAAGACTTGGGAGAAGCCGCCTATATTCTTGGAATAAAGATCTATAGAGATAGATCTAGGCATCTTATTGGCCTAAGTCAAAGTACATATATTGACAAGATTTTGAAACTGTTAGTCCTATATTTGTATATACTCCATTCCTGAAGGAGCTTTCGAAGAAAGCGCCTGAAGGAGTATTCATTATTCTTTTGTAAATTGTTTTGACGCACCACATCTGAAGAAAGAAGCCTAAAGTTCATCTGATGATTTGTTCTGGAGTGAATGAAAACTGGAGTAAGTCTTCAGTTATCAAAGGGTCTTCATCACTGAAGACACGTCAGCGTACTTGCTTCTTCTTGTTATGTAAAGTGTGCAATCAGCGCATCTGAAGGAACTTGAAACGGCAATCTTGTTTTATGTTCCTAACTTTATGAAGAGCGGTACACGTGTAATTAAATTAGATGGTCAAGATTAATTTACTTAGCGTATAAATACCTTCTCATTGTTCAAGAAAAGGTTAAGCGTTTGATTGCTAATTTGCATTCAAGTTTATTCTTGTTTAGTTTGTACTCGGTGCTCAAGTTTGTTCTTGTGCACTCTTTGAAGTCTGGTTATTAATATAATCTTACTTTGAAAACTTTTGTGTGTTCATTATTTAAAACTATTTCCACACTTTGATAAATAATTATTATTAGTTTTGTACTTCATTGGGAAAAACAATTGGTATCAGAGCAGGTTCTAATTTAATTTATAAATTAGTGATCTGTTCAAAATGTTGAAGTTTGAAAACGTCAAAAATGGCTCCTCTGCCAAACCCCCAAAGTTTTCTATAGAACATTTTTCAAGTTGGAAGAATCGCATGTTGCTTTATTTGGAAAACATTGATTGCAATTCTCTTACTATTTTGGAGGAAGGTCCTTTTATTCCTCAAACCATCTCAATGGAGACTGGTTCTACTGAAACCTCCATTCCCTTCCGTCCAAAACCAAGATCTCAATGGACTGAGGAGGAGAAGAAGCTTGTTGGTTTAGATGCTAAGATAAGAAACAATATTGTTATCGCTTTATGTAACATCCTCGATTTGGGCCTAGTTGTAGTTAGTACGTGATTAGTATAATAGATGGATAATTAAATGAAAATATGTATTTTGTGTTATGTGTGTTAGTTGTGTGTAAGTATGTATATGTATATATATTGAATAAATAAATAAATATATATATATATGTACTACTTGAATTAAAGAGAGAAAGAATTAAGAAAAAAAGAATAAAGAAGAAAAGAAAAAGAAAAGGAAAAGAAAATATAGATATTTCTTTCTAGAGGCCGTTGCCTCTGGATAAGAATGGAAATAAGATATACATGAGTGTATTGTGATATTTGACTCACAAAGTAAAAACAGTTCAAGAAAACACAAACACACAAAGCAAATTCTCTCTGCTCGTAAGAAACTTGAAGAAGAATTCATAAGATTTGAAGAATTGAAGTCCTAGACCTTAAACAAGGTTAGTATTTTGTTTATAGTAAAGATTTGATATGTTTTATGCTAGATATAAGGGTGTTTTGCTGCTGGAACTCAAAGTTAAGAAGAACAACTCCATGGTTGAACATGGGAAGCTTACTTTGCAAGTGGGTTTTCCATGTTTGATGATTATAATTGGAGTTCATGAGTTCTGGATGATTGTCTAGATGTTTTATGAAGTTTAAAGGTGTTTTTCAAGTGTAAAAGACGTATTTATGAATCTGGAAAAAAGTTGGTTTAAAGAAAAAGTCGGATGGGTGATGAACAAAGAAGAAGAAGAAGTGCAGGTTGTCGCGCGACGCGACGCGTCGAAGGAAGGGACGCGATGCATTCCTGCGTATGTCGCGCGACCTTCACTTTCCATCCGACCTTTTGTTGATCCGACAGTCGCACGATCCATCTGACTTTCACATGGGTCATCCGACTTTTGCATGTGTGATCCGACTTTCAAAGATTGATCCGAAGGTCGCATGAAAGCTATGCGACGCGACGTGTCCGGACCTTGGACGCGACGTGTCGGGTAAAAAGTGAGAATGTTCATTTTTAAAAGCTAAGAAAAACTAAGGCACATGTTGTGCTATGAAGTGTAAGATTCTTGTAAGGTGTCTAAGAGCCTTGATGGGTTCTTATTTGTCTTTTGTGGTAGAACCTTATGTGTGCAAACGCTTAACGCGATTGCCGATGTCTTAGGTGAACGTGTCAGCTGAACCAGAATTGAGTAAACGAATGGTGTAAGCGAAACATGTGAGTGCCTACTTTCATGAGACTCAGTATGAGTAAGTATTGCATGTAAGAGCTATATGAATGTGTGAATGTGCATGTATGTATGACTAACCTATTATGCAGGTACGCTTAAGAAGATGAGGGTAAGTTTTTGAATGATGTTACGTTGTTTGTAAGATGTATAGTAGGTTCATGCCAGCGGGTCCAGAATGGAACCGCTTAGTTAATATTGATGATGCATGTGAATGAATGATTGAATGAATGAATGAATGATGGATCCCGATGGGATCCTATGAATGATGTATGACTATGTGATGATAAGATGGATCCCTGTGGGATCGAATGTACGTATATGTGTATGTGAACTGTCTGCAGACAATATGATGGAGGGTTAAGGTCAGCCGACCGGCTGGATCCTAACAGGACTTCGGTCATTTTTGGATTCACGGTGATTCGGGGTGCATCCCGGATCAAGGTTTTGCAGAACCGCCGTGCCTTAACAAAAGACCGTAATCAGCCAGTACCTGGCCGTGATTACTCGGGAACCTTGTGTTCTGTATATGATGCTTGGTGGACTGCTTTATGCTCCCCCACCAGCAGATTGGTTATGTCTGATCCCCAGTCGGAGTTGTTGCGCAGGACTGGCTCTCCTGCAAGACATGACTCTTACTGATCTTGTCAGCACACCGCTATGTGTTAAGCTAGCAATGTGTGCTTATGTATGATAAGATGTGTACGATGCGATATGTATGATATGATATGTATGATGTGTATGATGCATGAGTTACCTTATTGATGCTTATGCTAAGTATGTACTCACTAGCTAGTGTAGCTAATGGTACTATGATTTCCCTTTTCAGGTAAAGAGTAGATGGCCTACGAGGCGGGTGACTTTTGATGTATTGCCCCTGGGGGTGGAACACTTATACTTGAATGTTGTAATGTATGTACGAAGCTATGGTCGGTTCCTGTATGTTAGGTAACACCAACGAATGTTTTGGATACAAAGACGATATAATTAACTGTTTGTTAATATAAAAAAAGAAAAATTTCCGCTGATAAACCTGAGTTATCACTAAAGCAACTGTTTTCAGAAGCGGTGTTACACTTTACCAAATGAGATATTCCATATTGTTTGCAATTTGAAAATTGCCAAGGATATGTGGGAAAGTATATGCATATCTTTTGAAGGAACTATTGAAGTTCGTGAAAACAAAAAGACCAACATCATACGCAAGTATGAAAGCTTCTGTGCTAAGGACTCAGAGTCTCTCACTTAGGTCTACACGAGATTTACATGTCTTTAAATGACATGACTGAAGTTGGAGTCGTCAGAGAACAATTTCAAATCTTAAACAGATTTCTCGACTCCCTTCCATCTAAGTGGGATACCATGTGCATGATCTTGAGAACAAACAACATGCTCAAGGACATGAACATGCGTAAACTCTATGGAATTCTACTGAATGACGAACAAACCCGTATTCAGAAAAATGACTTGAAGAAAGCCTTCAAGAAGTCCTTGGCTCTCGTTGCTGAAAATCCCCCAAGAGCTAAGTACAGGTCGACTGAAGACTCTGAATCTCAAGATGAACTTCAGACAAACGATGTTGAGGAGGAAGAAAGATCTGATGATGAATGCTCAGAAAAAGCCTTCATTATGAAAAACTACAAGAAATTCCAAAAATTCAAATCTGATAGAAGAAGGATGTTTGAAAAGAAGTTCTCTTCCGAGAAAAAGGGCCCGTCTGAAGGGTCAAAGAATGAATGCTTCAAATGTGGGAAGCCCGGTCACTATGCAACAGATTGTTTTGTCAAGGAAACTTCATCAAATCCAAAGAAAGGTTTTCATCTAAGGCTGAAAAATACAAAGCTAAGTATAAGGCCCTGAAAGCATCCATTGAAAAGAAAAAGAAATAAAAGGCCATGATTGCCGATGATCTGAACTGGACAGATTCTGAAACCTCTTCAGATGAGGATGAAGAGAGTGAAGTGAGAGGAAAGTGTCTGGTGGCTGAAGAAAACCTTGGATCTGCTCATCCTAAAATGTGCTTAATGGCTACTGAAAGCAAGTTCAGCAGTGATCTAGCTGAGGCTGAAAAATTGAGCTCAGTAGAAGGATGGAATCCCACTATGATGTACAAGGTATCAAATTTCAAAAATTATTGAATGAATGAAAAGGATGATATGTTTGCTTATTTGTGTTCTGATCTGATAGTTGCTCATAACAATCAAAACAAATCTAAACAAACTATCACTAAGCTCACTTCTGAAATCAACGCCGTAGAAAAATAAAACGAAAAATTTCTTTAAGAATCATATGCTTTAAGAAATCACCTTGAATTTCTAACAAATGAACTCAAAAATGTAAAACTGGATTTGCAAGACTCAAATGAAAAGCTGAAGGTTCATCAGTCCATTATTGATCTATGCTTGAGTCCTAACAAACTAGCATTTGAAATCATAAATCATCAGATGGTTATTCAAAGAGAAAGAGTGGGCATAGGACATATAAAACAAGCAGCTGATTTCAGCAAGAAGTGTAAAAATGTTGATGAAATAATTTTTAATGATATAAGCATAAATGATATCGGAAATCGAAATATTCTTCATAAGAGATTCACTAAATCTGAACATCTGGATCCCAGTTTTTCTGAAAAAACAAATTCTGAAATCAAAAATCTCCAACTTCCCATTGAGTATGATACCCTGACCAGCAAAACTCCAGAACCAATTTCTTAAATACCGGTTACATCCTCATCTACTGAAACTCAACCTGAAGTTGCATCTGAAACAATTTCTAAAATACCTCGTACATCTTCATCTCCTGAACCACAGTCTGAAATACCTCTTACATCTTCATCTTCTTCTGAATCCATTTCTAAAAACCCTTTTGAAAACAAAACACCTGAGTTATCTGATTCAATCTTTCTTCCTGAAACCACTGTCCTTTATGACATCATTATTCCTATTAACCCTTCTGATGAAAATTCATTAGTTGAATCTTCAAAACCCACAGCTGAAAATTCCAAACCCTTTAAAACCACCAGTCTCAACAAAACCTTTGCTCTGCCTATATTAAAACTCAAAGAAGTTAAGGACTCTCTTTTCAAAATTCTGAAATTAATTGGCGAAAAAGAGAAAAATAAGAAAAATAAAAAGATTAAGGCACATAATTCTAAATCAACAAGAAAATGTTATAAGTGTGGAATAAGAGGTCATGAAGCGATCTCTTGTTCAAGTGAGCGCAAAATCTCTAATCGCTCCTCTGAGCATTGTGTTTTGGAGCACAGTAAAGTTTGAGCTCATCAAATGAACTAACTTTAAATTGTCTGTTTAGGGCGATCACCGTGATAACATTTGGTACGTTGACAGTGGATGTTCAAGGCATATGACTGGATGTAATCCCTACTGAATGGGCTTCAAGCAGCAAATGGCCCTAAAGTTACGTTTGGTGGAGGAAAGTGTGGCAAAACAGATGGATATAGGTATCTGGATCAAGGTTCGGTTAACATTAAAAATGTTGCTCAGGTCACAGGACTCGAACATAACCTTATCAGCATCAGCCAGCTATGTGATGCAGATTACGAAGTTCATTTCAAAAAGTCAAAGGGTTCCATTTTCAACAAGAAAGGCAAGGAAGTCTTACAAGCAAAGAGGCAGGGAAATATGTATGTTGTCGATTTTAACTTTGCCTCCTCTGAAAGAGATCCATGCTTCTTTTCAGAAGCCGACTCAAAAGTAAACTGGTTATGGCACAAACGGTTATCCCATTTAAACTTCAAAAACATAAGCAAACTCTCAAAGCTTCAGCTTACCAGAGGATTACCGTCAGTTCGGTTTCATAAAGACAAGTTGTGTCACGCTTGTGAGAAAGGAAAGCAAAAGAAGTCGCAACAAGTGATACTGCTGAAATTATGATGAATTTCATTCGTCGTGTTCAAAGACAGTTTGATACTCAAGTCAAACAGCTTCGCCGTGATCATGGAACAGAGTTCACAAACTCAACTCTTCAAGAATTTTGTGATGAAAATGGTATCATCCAAAATTTCTCATCTCCATATATCCCTCAGCAAAATGGGGGAACTGAAAGAAGGAACATGACTTTAATTGAAGCAGCCCGAACAATGCTTGCTGAAGCATCTAAGAAAGGGCATTTCTGGGCTGAAGCTGTTAATACTACATGCTACACTCAAAACAGGTCCATAATTGTCAAACGACACAGTAAAACTCCTTATGAATTACTTCATCTGAAGTCACCCAATGTTGGATACTTCAAGATATTTGGAAGCACATGTTTCATTCTTAACACTAAAGATCAAAAAAGTAAATTTGACCCCAAAGGAGAACAAGGTGTATTTCTAGGTTAGTCTGACATTTCTAAAGCTTATCGTGTGTTTCTTCCCAAGAAAAGTTCTGTGGTTGAAACCATAAATGTCACCTTTGATGAATTTGATGTTCAATCAAGCTCAAATCATACTAATCAAGTTGTTTCTAAAGAATTTGATACTCTTTTACATGAGTCACTCAATGATGATTTAGATGACTTTTCTTAAGAGGTAAAAACTGACGACAACACTCCATTAGTAAATGTGGATCAGATCACTGAAGATCAATCGGAACCAAATAACTCTTCTGCTGATGAGCATCATGAGCAACCACCTAGAGTCACAAAATGGACTCGAGCTCATCCGGCTACAAATGTTATTGGTAATCCAAACACTGGCGTACAAACCCGAAATTCAATTACCTCTGCCTTTTGCATGTTCCTTGAATTCATTTCACAAATCGAGCCAAAGAAAGTTGAAGAAGCTCTAAAGGATCCAAATTGGGTGGTCGCAATGCAAGAAGAGCTCAATGAATTCGAGAGGAACAAGGTTTGGAAACTCATCACCCCGCTTAAAGACAAGTCCATTATTGGCTCAAAATGGGTGTTGAGAAACAAGCGTGATGAAACACGATCAGTGGTTTGAAACAAGGCCAGATTAGTTGCTAAGGGTTACTGTTAAGAGCAGGGTATAAATTATGATGAAACATTTCCTCCGGTTGCTCGACTGGAAGCCATACGCATGTTATGACACACTGAAACATTTCCTCCGGTTGCTCGACTGGAAGCCATACGCATGTTATGACACACTGAAACATTTCCTCCGGTTGCTCGACTGAAACATTTCTTCCGGTGCGAAACAAGGCCAGATTAGTTGCTAAGGGTTACGTCTATAGGCTCGATAAGGCTCTCTATGGACTGAAGCAAGCTCCGCGCGCATGGTATGACACACTGTCCACTCATCTTCTAAAGAACGGATTTCAGAGAGGGAAAATTGACAAAACTCTATTCCTATGTAGAGAAAAAAGTGAACTCATTCTAGTTCAAAATTATGTTGATGATATTATTTTCGGTTCCACTGACAATCGTTTATGCAATAAATTTAAAAAGACAATGTCAGAGAAGTTGAAAATGAGCATGATGGGAGAACTGAACTTCTTCCTTGGAATTCAAATAAAGCAATCTGACCAATGCATCTTCATCAATCAAGGTAAATATGTGAAGGACTTACTCAAAAAGTTCAACTTTTCAGACTCATCCCCGATGAAGACTCCCATTGTTCCAAAAACCAAGCTCACATCCGATCCTAACGGGAAAGTAGTTGATCTTCCCACTTTTAGAGGAATGATCGGATCCCTTCTGTATCTGACAGCCAGTCGTCCTGACATAATGTTTTCAACATGTCTCTGTGCAAGATTTTAGGCGAATCCAAAGGAATCAAATTTGACAGCTGTGAGAAGGATTTTCAAATATCTGAAAGGAACATCTGAAGTAGGGTATGGTACTCCCGAGACTCTGGCTTTGATCTCATTGGATTTTAAGATTCCGACTACGCCGGATGTCAGATTGATAGGAAAAGTACCACCGGTGGTTGTCAATTACTTGGTGGAAAATTAGTGAGTTGGCAAAGCAAAAAGCAAAACTCAATCTCCTTATCCATCGATGAAGCCGAATACATTTCAGTTGGGAGTTTTCTGCACAAATACTATGGATGCATCATCAGCTAGCTGAGTATGGCATCTCCTTTCAGCGCACTCCCATATATTGTGATAACACTAGTGCTATTGCAATTTCAAATAATCTTGTGCTTCATTCTCGTACAAAGCACATTGATGTTCGTCATCACTTCATTCGAGACCACATCGCGAAAAATGAAATCGAGCTTCGCTTCATTTCTACTGAACACTAGCTCGCTGACATATTCACGAAAGCCCCGGATGAACATCGGTTTAATTTATTAGTTGCAGAAATTGGAATGCTCAATCCTTCAGAAATGTAACTACTTCAGGTAAATTTGATTGTTACTATTCATTCTTTCTTGTCACATTTAATGTCAGCCATCATAATAGCTAAGCTTGAATAATTACTTATACCCCATCTCTCTCTGACTGACAAATCATTTCTGAAGCGTAATCATGAGTAATTTTCTTTATAAGCATCCATAGATTTTCTTTCCTTTTTCATCTTCTGCGAAATCAAAGAAAATCTTCCACTTTCTCTCAAAAACTCATGGAGTTTACCATTACGTTCGTTTTCTTTCCAGTTTGTTACATGATCACGGTTTGCATTCCAGAAGAAGGAATCGGGATACATGTATCATCTGAATTATTCATACTATCTTAGGCATGGTCGTAATTTATTTTTTTTGGCAGTCTATGTAAACCATGATGAATATCAATGTAATCATCTTTTGTTAATATGGCATTAGTTATATCCAAGCTTAGTTCTTATTCTTGTTGGCATTGTGTGTTATTTTTTTATTTTTTTTATTTTTTTATTGTTACTTTTTGTGACATTAAAATTTCCGAAGCAAAAGTTGGATATTTTTTTATCATCTTTTTCTTAGTGAAATTCTATCTCTTTACTAATTGTTTGTTGATAAAGATTGGTTGTTTCTAAGGCTACTCCGGTTAAAATGGTTTCACCAATAACCATTTGACATAAAAACCCCCAAATGTTCTCTTCAAGTTAGTCACCTACAACTCATCTTCTCCGGAGATTTCCCTTTTGAAAATTCGAAATTCCTCTTTGTGCTTGCTTCCATGGCTCTCAAAATTGCTACTGCGAAGGTGACTCTCCCTGATGCTATCTTTCCCAAAATACCCCTCTCTTCCATTTGTTTCAAGCACAATAACTACCCAGCTAATCTTATTGTTCCTTCTCCATCCTCACCTCTTCACCAAATAATGTCATATCTCCACAACTGCCCGTTGAAATTTGCTCTCTCGGTAAAGGTTCCAATGTTTGATGACCATCTCTGTGAGTTCTGGATGACCGCTGAAGTCGTTAACCCTAAAACCTTTGCCCAGAGTATTCATTTCAGCATGCTCTCCGGCAGTAAGCCCGCTGAAATATCCAAAGACTTTCTTGCAACAATTATACATCTTCCCTGCCAAGACCTTATTTCATCCACTGCAAATGCTAAGGAGCTTCTCTTCTCTTTCTTTCAGTACGCTGATGAGCACAAGGTGAAAGGTAACTCGATGGTTCGCACTCACCTCTCAAAGGAGTGGAACTATCTAATTGCTCATCTAAATTTTTGTATGACAAGCAAAATAGGTGGTCTTGACCAAGTTAATGAAGCGGTTTTAAAAATGGCTTATGCCATCATTCATGGTCATAACATTGACTACGCTGAACTCATACTGGAAAGTCTTGTGGTCTTGCAGACCACACGCTCAAGGTCTCAGCACATTCCTTTCCCCAGGCTTGTGTCCTTAGTCATCTACTCACTGCTGACAACGGAAGAATAGAACTATGCTTCAGTTCTACTTCCTTTCCCTTCTCTGTCGGGTTCCGTGTGGACAGGATCCTTTTCAGCCTTCAATCCAGCCTTAACTGCACCAATGCTTGGATTTGTATCTCTGAAACCTTCTCCTACCATCCCTCTACCATTTTCAGGTTTGTCGTCTAAAACTGCACCCTCTAAACCCCTAAAACCTGTGCTTCCTTCTTCCCCTCCTAAAACAAAGAAAAGGAAAATGGTGTCCAGCAATCAAACCTTCAGTAGCTCCCAGCCATGATTTCAACCCATTCGGAGAAAGCACACTTGAGCTTGACTTGCCTAACTAAGTATGAGACAATGATTAGAAGATTTCGTCGTTGAAGATTCAGAAAGATTTCATTTTTATCTTTCTTCAGCCTTACTGAAGTGATTTTCTTTGGATGTAATCTTTGATACCTAGATACCAGCCATTCTTCTTGTTTTGCTGCCATCATCTATTTCTTCTTTTCTTGTTTTGATTTTTCCCCTTCAATCTCCTCCTGAAGCTTTCATTGGTGGTCCAAAGGAGATACGTTGATTTTATTTACAGCAACTTCTTCAAAAGCCAACTTCTCTACTACTTGTCTTCCAAGTTCATCAGCCATTCTCTTTTCTTTGGCATTCGGATTTTTATCATCTGAGTCATCTTCACCATATGTACCTATTCTCATCAGATCATCCGGAGAACATGTTTCCACCTTCCTTTTACCTTTGTCAACATGGCTGGGTTCGCCACTAGTGGATGAAGCAGCTGTTTGTTTAGGGATCTGAGTTTCTTTCTGTTGAGCCAATACCCTTGTTTTAGCTTCCCTGATTATTTCTTAACATTCAGCTCCGTCTATCTCTGATCTGAAGAGTTCAGCTTCATCTTTCCTTTGATCAAAGAGACGTTTGAGCTCCCCCTCAGCATGTGCCTTAGCTTCTTCAGCTACAGCTTTCTCTTGTTCAGCTTTTGAGAGTTTAGCCTCCATATCTTCCAAGGAATTATTTTTGTTTTCATCAATGGCTTTGAGTTGAGCCACTTCATTTTCTAGTCTTTGCATCACTTCAACTCTAGAGAATTTTCTCTGTCATTTAATAATTTTGTGATCAGCAGTGGCTTTCTTTCTTATTATATGACAGATTTTGGATTGTCTTCAAACTTTCTCCCCTTAGAAGCTGTAAAGACACCTGAAGCTTCTATTCACCTGGACAAGGCCAGAATCTCATTGGAGAGCGAGCCCTGAAAAGGAGGGAGCAAACAAATCCAGTAGATGATGAATTGCTGCCTCAGAGAGATTTACAGCATTGAATTTATCGACTTTGGAGGAAAGAGAATGTACAGATTGTAAAAGGGTGGAAAGTTGTGAATTGAGCTTGGAGAATTCAAGACTGTGGAATTGCTTGAATATCCCTAGGCATGTCAGATTTTCACTATCGATAGTTTTGGTGAGAGATATGAGATGGTGGGTAAGAGACTCAACGAGAGATTTGAACTCACTTTCAAACTTAGTTTGATTATTCACTGTGCAGAAACCTGGAAAGAATTTGCTTTAACTAACTGGGAAATAGAAAGAAGAATTTCAGAAAGACATTGTAGAGAGGAAGCAATGTCTACTGAAGGCTCAGATTGTTGAGACTGTACTGACTTAGGGGATTGAAGAAAGTCAAAAGAAACAATGTCATCAAAAGGATTGACATTTGTTTGAGGAGAGGAGGGGAGATCAAAGAATTTGGCTAGAAGAGATTGGGAGGTCATAGCATCAGTAGGATTAACCCATGCATCAAGGGCCTTGGGCAAAGTTGCTTCAGTTACAGTCTAGGGTAAGACTGTGTCTTCATTAGCATGGGTAATCTCAACTGACGGGGGTGGAACTTCAGTTTCATTGATTATGGGAGATTGGGCGTCACTCTCAATTTGGTGTGTAACTGATAAATCATCTGTCCTAGGTTGATCCATAGTGTCATTCGGGATTTGTGACACATCAAGGGATTTAGGTGTAGTTTCTTCTTCAGGACGGACTGAAGAATCATGAACTAAAGGGACCTCAGAAACTAGAGGAAGTGTAGTTTCATCATTGGTAATGGGCTGTGCATCAGGGTTAGTGGGTTTAGGTACTGACAAATCATGTGCATTGTCTATATCCATAGCATCAGTTGGGCCGACTGACGCATCAAGGGATATTGGGTTAGTTTCAGTAGATGTAGGAATGGTAGTTTCCTGAACTGGTGGTACCTGAGCAGGAGTGGGTATGTTAGCAGACTCATTGGTTAGGGATTTAAAAGTCTCGGCTGACTGGTTTTTGTCAGTGTCCTGAACTTGTTTAGATGGGACTTCAATGACAGCATGGGTTTTAGCTATCTTTACATCAGTCGTGATGTGCCTTGAAAGCGAAAGTAAAGAAGATTTTACATGTTCAGTCGCAGTGGATGTTGATTTTCGTATCTGAACTTTCGTGAGGACTGGTGGAGCTTCATCAGCAGATTGCTTCGTCAAAGAAACTTCATCAAATCTGAAAAAGAGCTATCCATCAAAGGCCGATAATTACAAGGCAAAGTACAAGGCCCTGAAAGCATCCAGTGAAAATAAAAAGAAAGAAAAGGCCATGATTGTCGATGATCTGAACTGAACAGATTCTAAAACTTCGTCAGATGAGGATGAACAGAGTGAAGTGAGAGGAAAATGCTTGGTGGCTGAAGAAATCCTTGGATTTGCTCATCCTAAAATGTGCATAATGGCTACTGAAAGCATATTTAGCAGTGATCTAGCTGAAGCTGGAAAATTGAGGTCAGCTGAAGGATGGAATCCTACTATGATGTACAAGGTATCAAATTTCAAAAATTATTGCATGAATGAAAAGGATGATATGTTTGCTTATTTGTGTCCCGATCTGACAGTTGCTCATAACAATCGAAACAAATCTAAACAAACTATCACCAAGCTCACTTTTGAAATCAACGTTGTAGAAAAGGAAAACAAAAAATTTCTTCAATAATCATATGCTTTAAGAAATCATCTTGAATTTCTAACAAATGAACTCAAAAATGTAAAACTGGATTTGCAAGACTCAAATGAAAAAGTGAAAGATCGTCAGTCGATTATTGATCTATGGTTGAGTCCTAACAAATTAGCATTTGAAAGCATAAATCATCAAATGGTTATTCAAAGAGAAAGACTAGGTATAGGACACATTAAACAAGCGGTTGATTTCAGCAAGAAGTGCAAACATGTTGATGAAATGATGTTTAATGACATTAGCGTAAATGATGTTGGAAATCGAAATCTTCTACATAAGAGATTTACTAAATCTGAACACCTGGATCCAAGTTTTTCTGAAAGAACAAATTCTGAAATCTGAAATCTTCAACTTCCCATTGAGTATGATACCCAGGTTAGCATATCTCTAGAACCAAGTTCTGAACTACCCGTAAAATCTCCAACTCCTGAAACCCAACCTGAAGTTGTTCCTGAAACAATCAAGGAATTCTCTTTTGACACACAGTCTGAAACCAGTTCTTAAACACCCAAGCAAATATCTTCTGAACCCATTTCTGAGTTATTCGATACAAGTTTTATTCCCAAAACCACCATCTTCTATGATATTATTGTTCCTATTAATCCCTCTGATGATAAGTTCTCAGTTGAATCCTCAAAACTCATTGCTAAAAATTCCAAGCCATCCCAAATCATCAGTCTCGACAAAACCTTTGTTCTACCTGTGTCAAAACTCAAAGAGGTTAAATACTCACTATTCGAAATTGTGAAATTAATCGGAGAAAAAGAGAAAAATAAGAAAAATAAAAAGATTAAGGTACAAAATTCTAAATCAACCAGAAAGTGTTATAAATGTGGAATAAGAGGTCATGAAGCGATCCGAACTCTTGGAATTTTTTGTAGTTTTTCATGATGAAAGCTTTTTCTGAGCATTCATCTTCTGATCTTGCTTCCTCCTTAGCATCTTTCGTCTCAAATTCTTCATTAGATTCAGAGTCTTCAGTCAACCTATATTTGGTTCTGGGGGGGATTTTCAGCTACAAGAGCCAAGGATTTCTTGAAGGCTTTCTTCAAGTCATTTTTTTTGAATGCGGGTCTGTTCATCATTCAGTAGAATCCCATAGAGCTTACACATGTTCATGTCCTTGAGCATGTTGTTTGCTTTCAAGATCATGCACATGGTGTCCCATTCAGATGGGAGGGAGTCAAAAAATTTGTTTAAGATTTGGAATTATTCTCTAATGACCCCAACTTCAATCATGTCATTAAGAAGACATGTAAACCTGGTGTAGACTTTAGTGAGAGATTCTGAATCTTTAGAACAAAGGCTTTCATACTTGCGTATGATGTTGGTCTTCTTGTTTTCACGAACTTCAACAGTTCCTTCAAAAGATATGCATATACTCTCCCACATATCCTTGGCAGTTTTCAGATTGCAAAGAGTATGGAATATCTTATTTGGTAAAGCGATAACTATACTATTTCTTATCTTTGCATCTAAACCAACAAGCTTATTCTCCTCCTCAGTCCATTGAGATCTTGGTTTTGGACGGGAGGGAATAGAAGTTTCAGCAGAACCAGTCTCTGTAATACCCGGTTCCCGTATGTAATTACTAAGACAGTGTAAATTGAATTATGAACATTATTATCAATGTTATGCGAATTCGAGAGTATGAATTTATTCGGCTTGTGGGTGACTTAGTTAATTGAATTATATATATATATATATATATATATATATATATATATATATATATATATATGCTCTTATTTAATCTTGGGCTCTCATGGGTAATCTAGCAAGTATGGATTTGGGCTTGAACTTGAAGAGTAAAAAGAAAGGGGATTGGATGGGCTTGGCCCAAGAAAACGAGTATATTTATATTACATTAGGGCACAGCCTCCCAAGCATTTTACTGTTCCATTGAGTTTTCAAACTTAGAGAGAGAGAGAGAGAGTGCTATGCGTGTGTTCTTGGTGAAAAGGAAGAAGGAGGAAGCAAGAAGTTGATTCTTGAAGCAATCGTTGGAAACAATTCAAGGTATGGATTCTATTCCTCATAGTTGATTTAGTTAGGGCGTCTTGGGTGAGATTGGGGTGGAAAGTTGGGTAGTTTCATCCCTGTTCTTAAAGTTTTAAGAAACCCATTTTTAAAGAAAGAAAATCATTTTTAGACCACCAATTGGTAGTATTAATTGGGTTGATTGATAAGGAGTTGTTCTTTAGTTGTTTAGAATCCCTAGAAACAAAAATAAAATGAATTGATTGAGTTTTGAAAGAACTTGATTTTTGGCCATGGAGCCTGTAAGATGGAAAAGATGAATTGGCAGGGACGACCCCAACTCCATGCGACTTTTACCTTAGAGTCATGCGACTTTCACCTTAGAGTCTTGCGAATTTCACATTTGATCCATGCGACTTTCACCTGAGTGTGCCATGCGACTTTCACATTTGATCCATGCGACTTTCACCTGAGTGTGCCATGCGACTTTCACCTGAGTGTGCCATGCGACTTTCACATTTGATCCATGCGACTTTCACCTGAGTGTGCCATGCGACTTTCACATTTGATCCATGCGACTTTCACCTGAGTGTGCCATGCCACTTTCACATTTGATCCATGCGACTTTCAGCTAGTGTAGAGGTGGTTCCATTCGACTTTCACTAAGTATACCTCCTGCGACCTTTAGTTGATCCGACCTTCGTGTGGTCCGACCTTAGGACCTAGGGTATGCAAGTGTGTCTTGTAACCTAGGGACTTGTACCCGGTATTGATTTGATAAGATGTGTTGTAGGTTCTTTCGGCCGGATCCGTTAATTGAACAGTCCCGAGTACTTCGACTATTACTGTGTTCTATTACTCTTGCTGCTGAACAGGTGAGTTTCACTAACTCTTATATTATGTTTTGATACGTGCTCTATGTGATATTGTGATTGATGTGACATGGAGGTTGTGTCTTGAGCAGCTGTGCTCTTTTGGCAGCTGGGCCACCCCGCCTTTATGGCAATTGACGTGACACGGAGGTTGTGTCTTGAGCAGCTGGGCTCATTTGGCAGCTAGGCCACCCCGCCTGTGTGGCATAATTGATGTGGTGTGCATTATCTATAGATGTGTGTTCTGATATAATGTATGAGGGTGGTGTGCTCACTAAGCTTTGTGCTTAACCCGTTGTTGTTGTTGATTCTTTCAGGACCGTCACATGCTGATAAGGGGAAGGCTCCCGCATGACAGGTGTTTCCGCTAAATGTCATTTGAACTCTGATATAAATTATTACTTACAAACACGTATTTTTGTGCCGTAAGTCCCGTGTGTTGGGCTCGTTGTTGATTGGTGATGAACTGAATGTTTAATTAACGACTTACGATTTTATATGAAATTATATATGAATTCAAAAAAAAATTGGGACATTACAGTCTCCATGGAGATGGTTTGAGGAACAAAAGGACCTTCCTCCAAAATAGTAAAAGAATTGCAATCAATATTTTCAAAATATAACAACATGCGATTTTTCCAGCTTGAAAAATGTTCGATAGAAAACTTTGGGGGTTTGGAGGAGGAACCATTTTCGATGTATTCGAACTTCGACATTTGAACAGATCACTAATTTATAGATTAAATTAGAACCTGCTCTGATACCAATTGTTTTTCCCAACGAAGTAAAAAACTAACAATGATTATTATCAAACTGTAGAAATAGTTTTAAATAACGAACACACGAAAGTTTTCAAAGCAAGATTATATTAATTACCAAACTTCAAAGAGTGCACAAGAACAAACTTGAGCACCGAGTACAAACTAATCAAGAACAAACTTGAATGCAAATTAGCGAACAAACGCTTAACCTTTTCTCGAACAATGAGAAGGTATTTATAAGCTAAGTAAATTAATCCTGACCATCTAATTTAAGTACACGTGTACTGCTCTTCATAAAGATAGGAACATAAAACAAGATTGTCGTTTCAAGTTCCTTCACACGCGCTGATTGCGCACTTTACATAACAGGAAGATTATGGTACTGAGACGTGCCTTCATTAATAAAGACCTTTTGATAACTGAAGACTTACTTCAATTGTCGTTCACTTCAAAACTAATCTTCAGATGAACTTCAAGGCTTCTTTCTTCAGATGAGGTGCGTCAAAACAATTTACAAATTGTATAAATAATAATCCTTCATATGCTTTCTTAGAAAGCATCTTCAAGAATCGAATATACACAAATACAGGACTAACAAACACACTTTTGCCTTTAACATTCTTATGAAAGGTTTGTGGCAAAATGTCAGTATTCTCTAAGATATTAAGGTTCTTATTAGAATCAACATAGTTAGCAGCCTTAGAGTAATTTCCACCAATAATAGCTTGAACTTGTTTGGGTATTTGCTCGATGACACACTGAGTGGTCTTTTCAGCAGATACACACCAAGACTTTACTATCTTTTGGAGGTCATTGAACTTTTTAGTTGCTTCACTAGTTTCTTTTACTAAGATCTCGTTAAGTATCTTTTGATTTGCTAGCTCATCATTTAAAATTGTTATCTACTTAAGTTCCTCATCTTTAAGAATTATTTTTTCCTTTAGTGATTCTACTTATTGTTTTAGCTTCTTCTCTCTTTGAAAAGCAGACTAGAAATCAATACACAAGTAATCAAACATAGCATTCTTTTCATTATTGTTATAGTTAATAAACTTTCCAACCTGATACATTGAAGAAGGATCCGAATTGGTAGTTGAACAAGCTTTTGCAGCCTTCTTCATATCTTAATCAAAAGAACTACCACCTTCATTGTTGGCCATCATGCAGAACTGAGCAAAGATCGCCTCATCTTCATCTGAGGAAAGATCTTCTTCTGCCCAATCTTCTTCTTCTGCTACAAGAACTTGGCCCTGGCTTTCTTCTTCTTCTTGTCAAGGACAGCAGCAAGGAGTTTCTTATACTTGGCTTCATAATCAATTTTGCCCTCCTGCTTTGACACAGATGAAGAACTAGTGTTACTTTTAGACTTACAGTCACTAGCTATGTGGCCAATCATGCCACATTTGTAACACTCTGTTGTGGAGGCGTCAAAAGTAGATTTGGATTTGACAAACTTTGATGGCCTCTTGCTAAACCTCTTGACACCCTTTCCCTTCCTGAAAGGTTTGAACTTCCTAACCAGCATGGCTACTCCTTCAACCAAATCTTCCAGACTTCCCTCCTCATCACCTTTCTCCTCTTCACTCTCTTCTTCATCTCTTTCTTCATTAGAACCAAAATCAATAGCTGCAAAGCTTCTCATCTTTGTATATCTTGATACAAGGGCAGTTGGTGTAGCTTTCATAACATCCTTCATCTCCTTGGATGACACCTTCCTTTGCTTGACTGATTGCTCATGGTTAAGTAAGTTACCATAGAGAGCAACCACAGACATTCCCTTGATCTTTTCACTGTACCTTAGAAAAGTGACAAAGTGATCCCATATTTCAGGGAGGGAGTCCAGAAACTTGTTCACCAAGACAACGTTGCTCTTGGATATGTCTGCCCTTTTTAAATCATTCACAAGGCAGTGGAACCTAGTGTATGTCTGAGTAAGACTCTCACCTTTATGAGCAAAGAAGAATTCATACTCTCTGTTGAGGAGGAGCTTTTTTTCTCCTTCACCTCTTCAGTCCCTTCATATGCAACTGTAAGTTTATCTAACATCTCTTTAGCAGTAGTACAATTAAGCACTTGATGATAGATTTCATTGGGTAGAGTATAGACAAGAGCTAATCTAGCCTTAACATCAAGGCTAACCAACCTCTTATCTTCATCTGTCCACAGATGCATAGGTTTGGTAATGATTCTTTCTGTTATAGAGGTTTGACCTTCAGATTCTGATGGAATGGATAAAACAGATGTTGGAACATAAGGACCCTTAGTAACGATTTCAAGCATTTGGATATCAAGGGTGGATAAAAAGAGATGTGCTCTACTTTTCCACATGGAGAAGTTTTCAGCATCAAACATGGGATATCTTGTTAAAGACCCAGCGTTTAAGATGTTCATGTTGTTTGAGGATGAGGCCATTTTGAGAGGGGTAGAAGCAGTTGTAGAGTAAGCAAAACAGATCTAGATATTGATTATCTAACCTGCTCTAATACCAGTTGTTAGTCCAGATTGAGTACGCAACAATGAATGTTTGTAGAAGGATGGTTGAATATAAACATTTAGCTTTTAAAAATGAAAGACACACCCTTATACTTTTATATAATTCTTATTGATTATGAATCAAGAATTACATGTACTAGAAGTTGAAATTCTAAGTACAATAAAAGGTGGCAATGAATTTGTCTAACACATAGACGAGCAAACTCTAAAACAACTGATGTTAAAGAGTGTTCAACACATGAACAAGTTTGTGAAAGTCCTTTGTTGTGTAAAAGATGAGTAAACAAGAATACTTGAAGTAAAGATGATGAAGTTAGTGTGAACAAGTATAGACACTTTGCTTTAGCTTGAAGATTCTCTCTTAGTATTTCTTGAATGTAAAGAGTAGAGAATTCTATTACAAAGAGTTACCTTGCAAACTAGGTTTGCAAGGCTTTAAATAGAAAGAGGCACATGGGCCTTTAAGCCTTAAGGGCCCAATTCTAACTATTAACTAGACTAAACAATACATAAGGAAAGTGGGTCAAGCCCATATAATAAGCTAGTCTAGTTATACATATTACAAACAAAAGAACACAAGGCTAACAAACTATTTAATATCTAACAATCTCCCCCTTTTGTTGCCTTGTGCTGAAGCAGATAATTTGTTTTCATCTGCTCCTCTGACCTAGGAGTCTTTCCCAACTCCGGATGGCCTTTCTTTCTTCAATCTTGTCTTCCAACTGATCTGCTATTCTGTTCATTTTTACCAATTCTGATTGATCAGGCAAGTGACGGTTTCTGAAGCATCTTCTGCAGAATTTAGATATGCATCTTGGAAGTGTTCCGTTAGAATATGCACTGAGCTCTGAAAGTCGAAGGAATGCTTTGTCTCCGTTAATATTTGGCATGACGAATCCATCCGCTCCTTCGTAGTCTTCATCATATTCTTCTATAATAGTGTATTTTCTGTGTTTGTCTAGCTTTCAATGTTGTTGGTTAGGCCTTTGAAAATTTATTTTTGCAAGATCAGCCTCAGCACCAAGCTGTAAATCGTGGATTTTGCACAGAATGATTTTCTTTCTCATAAAGTCTCTAACAACTTGGAGAGCCCTTTGTTCTTCTCGGGTGTTTTCAAGCTTGCAAGCCAGCTCATCTTCCATATGAGTTATGACTTCTAAATTCAAGAATCTAAGCTCGATCTCATGAAATATATATCTTTTCCCATCTGCTCTGGTTACATGGAAGTGAACCATTTGGTAGTTGAGGAAGTTACGCAAGTACACGAACTCGATCTTGACAATTGGATATTTGGAGGCCACTTGTTGTTTCTCACTTGTATGGAAGGTGGCGGCGAATCTGACGGCTTTTTCATGTTCTGCTGAGCTTAGCACATATAGATCGTCAACCTCTCTGACAATCTCTGAGAAGATACCCAGAATTCTTTCTTCAAGATATGAAGTATTTAACCATTGAGAGGGCCATCGAGGTTGGTCTTTAGCCAGAGCTTCTCTAGGCCTAATGCTTCTGATGTTTGGCCTTTCTGCTATTACTCTCTCGTGAGTGGCCAAGGGCATAGGTCCTCCATGGTAAGTTGCAGGTACCGGCCACTCACCCTCTTTCTGTTTAGATCCTTGAGGTTGTTGCTGACTTATAAGATCGATGGGCGCAATGTTGAATTGCCCCTGTTCACGTGGAAAGATGTCAAGCAGCACCCTGTTTAACGTTGTGAAGACTTTGCGGATGTTGATTAGTGGAGTCTCTTCTACTTCCTCTGTAATTGTCCTTTTGCCTTTCAATTTTTATGTTGAGGATTCATGAAGAGAGGATTCTGGATCTTTTGAATGTGTTTGGATTTGTGGGATTTGGATTGAAGGAGTTTGGATTGTTGGGATGATTGTTGGGGTTTCTTGTCTTTCTATCTCTGACTCTGCCCCCTGACCTGCTTCAAATTCAAATTCTGCCATTGTAGGCTCAGTAGCAGGTTCAGTTTGTTGTTGTTTACCCCCACTCCCACTGCCGCTTTGACCCTCTGACGGATTTAACACTGGGCGGCTTCAATTCGGAGTACTGTGCTTTGAGCCCCAATCTAACGCCGCTGCCGCTTCTCCCCCTCATGATGTCCTGGATCCTCAGGATGATCATGCCTACGCTTGCGTGTTTCAGATTGGGCTTGGCAGGACTCCTCCACGACTTCCAGCCTTTTGCTAATATTTGAGACGGTGGAGGTTAAGGCATTTAAGGCGTGTAGGACAGTATCTTGGAAGGTGGAGGAGCTGGAGGAGGAGGGTTGGGGTTGGTGTTGCAATGCTGCTAGTATGGTTGATTGTTCGGGTGTAGGATTGGCAACACTGTTCAGTTTAGCATGAAGGAGGTCCTTGAGTTCATCGATTGAATAATCTCGCTCAATGAAAGTAGGTAGGCGGTTTTCCAGGGCTCGGATTTGGGCTCTGATGGAATCGATTTTAGAGTGGAGTTGTGTGTTGACATACTCCCTCAGGCCAGAGTCAAGAGAAGAGAACTTAGAGTTTAGGAAAGACCTAAGTTCCGGTGTAACCCCGACCACACCGAGAGGCTCGGTTGGCACATGTCTTTTAGACCCGTGGCCCTCACGCAGTGTTGGCACAATTGTAGCACTAGAGGGACTTCTGCTCGATCCTCGCGTTACCTCTGTAGTAGAGGCCGCTACTGGCGTTCCGGCAACGTCACAAAGACGTGCTAATGCAAATTATGTCCTAGCAAATGATTGAAAACCAGTTAAGGGTGGCGCTAGACTCGATGGTGCTCTGAAAGAAGATGTGGACGGGGGAGGCGGTCCACTGAATTCAAAGCCAGCAAACTCCGAACGAGTTACTAACTGTGTATGTGATAGATCCCCGTGCAATGAAACTACTTCCATTTTAGTGGAAGCAGAGTGGCTGGTGGGGTGAGGTGCATGCACTGGTGGGATGCCAGTGTCTGTTTCAATACCAGCCAGAAGAGTGTCCCGACCGGTAGTAGATGAGGCTTCCCGGCTTTCTTGGTCTGGGGTACTCTCACCCTCATCATTTTCTTTCTCACTAGCACTATCACTCACTACAACCTCTACTTCTTCGTCTTCTCTTTCCATTACCTGTACATCACCAAAGGTGGTAGATATGTCTGATAAATCATGATGGATGTCCTCGGGGTGATCAGATACTTGGCGCGTGCCAGTGGATTCGACACGGACTGGAGAAGGTCGTGGACCAAATGAGATAGATTTTCCTGAGGAGGAGGATTTGGTTTGAGTCCTTTCCGTGGAGGACTTATTCTCTGATTCAGCATGGGTGGAGGCCTCCGAGTCACTGATTACAACTCCCTCTCTCTCTTGTATCTCTCCTCCCTCACCACTTCCACCGCCCCTCTCTACAGATTCTTCTCTCAATCACAACCCTGCTAGGGGCACCCCTGCGCACCCGAGCCCTAATACCACTAGGACCCTCACCAGGTACTACTGCTCCCGGGGCAGGCACAACCGGATCAAGTTGCGCCGGAGGAGCAATCCTATTAACCCTCAAATACTCGCGCACTACCTCACTTTCCTGATTCAGTGTTCGAAGAAGGGCAACTGGCACGGTCATGGCTACGACATCAGGAAGGTCTCTGATTCGTAGGAATCTGGCGATGCATTGTACTTGGACTTGTGGGCTATTGAGTCGCCAAGGGATGGTGTGGTAGGTTTCCAGGTCTGTGGCAATGAAGATGGTCAGGAATCGTTGAAAAGGTATAAAGGTTTTCTGGCGAGAGGTTTCCTTTTCCTTGACCATTCGGACGATCTCCTCGAATATGATGGTGGCGTAGTCCAAGTGGCGGTGGTAAGAAACACCAACCAACAGTAGTAGGGAGTAGTAGGAGCCGCCATCGGTGCCTCGGTGAATACCAGTCAGGGTACGGGAGATAATAGTAGCTAGCGTCTGCAGAGAGGCGCAAGATTTGTTCGTCTGAACTGATGAATTTGGTTCAGTTCTCCCTGATATCCAAGACCTCTGATTAGGTCTAGTACCGCATCTACACTTGGATTTTCAGCAAAGTCAGCTCTTCCTAGATAGTGATCAGCAGCAGGTAGGTCCAATAGGTTTCTCAATCGGACTGCAGAAAGAGTTGTACGGATATTCTCAATACGACCCCGGAGGCACTTGTGTCCCAAGCGGGTGACACCCTCAGTAAAGGTATACCACAGTTGCTGAAGATAGATTTCAGGTACGTGGGTGGGTGATGTGTTTGGGTTTTCAGTGATGGCTTGGCGGAGAGGATGGGCACGGATAATTTCAGTGATTATGGGGATTTTAGTATCGGTGGCTAGCTCAAAATACACGTTATTGCTCAGAGTTTCAAGTCTGTCAGCAGCAGGGACTAGGCTTTCCTCGGGAAGAGGTTGGTTAGCACCCATCTGTCACAGATAAGATAGATCATGTTAGCATAAGAGAAAGGACAGATATTTGCTGATGAACATGTGAACCTATGAATGAATATGTGTATTACAGTTCAATGCACATGTGAATGTTGGGTTTTGACTTTGACTTTGATTTTGTTACTTATGAAATTTGAAGCAAGTCAAAAAAAATTCTAAGTGTTGAAATTCGGATAAGCTTAGGTAGTGCGATAGTCGGATGAGGTGAAAGTCGCATGAGTATTAATCTTGAAAGTCGCATGAAGGTTAACTTGACAGTCGGATGGACTAATTTCATCCGAAAGTCGCATAAATATAACAGTTATGTGAAAGTCAAATGGATTTGGTTTCATACGAAATTCGGACGGATTTGTTTAAGTGAAAGTCGGATAAACTTGTTTCAATTGAAAGTCTGATGAACTTGTTTCACTTGAAAGTCGGATGAACTTGTTTCATCTGAAAGTCGGATGAACTTGTTTCATCCGAAAGTCGGATTGACCTGTTTCATCCGAAAGTCGGATGGACCTGTTTCATCCGAAAGTCGGATGGCATACGACTTAGTCTTTTCAGAGTTGTTTTATTTCAAAGGTCGCATGGTGTAAACTTAGCCATTCGAGAGTCGCATAGACCAAACTTCATCCGAAAGTCGGATAGACCGATTTCATCCGACTGTCGGATGAAATTCCATTTCCTTCATCCGACTGTTAAGAACACCCACTTAGTTCTCATGAAGTCCAAAACAATTTTTTTGACATAAACTAAGTTTATGGACTCAAAGTTGGTACCAAATGACTCGGAATTTAACCCCAAACAAGTTTGTACTCTCAAACAAGTCTAAACAATTTTATGTTGTGCACATTTGAACTCGAAACCCTTTGTTCTTCAAAGCGAAGAACAGTGCCCAAAACCCCAAACAATGGATTTACAAATAACTCGATTTTCTGTGACCTAGAACATGAGATTAGTGTCATTGTGTGCGCATACACTCAAGAATCACTCTACATTGTTCAAACATTACAAACAACACCATTAATGGTGTTTTGATTCAAGAAACCTAGAAAAACCCACTGTTCGATAAACAGGGGTTGTCAAACCAAAAAGAAATGGATTTTAGACATTTAAACCATAGAAGATTCACCCATTCTTGTTTCAATCCTCTTACCTTTCGGTTTTGTGTTGTTTAAACAGAACATATTTCACTCTAGGTGAGTTCGATCGAAAGCGGTTGAGAGGGAAGAAGATGAATAGTGTTTTTAGCTTCTTTTTTTTTGAATTCTTGAAAGCGTGAAAGGAAAGGAACCGTTGGGTAGACTATAAATAGAGCTATCTGACGGTTGGATGGATCGGGGCTTTGATCCGACTGTCGCATCGACCCGGTTTCGTCCAAACTGGATGTTTAGGCTCATGACTTAAATTGTAGCATTATTTAAGCCCAAAAGTTGAGTTTCATTCTTTTTGTGGTTTTCATTATGGTTTTAAATTTCACTTTGACAAAAGTTATTATATATTTTTATTCTTTTTGTGGTTTTTCTATTTCATTTTTGGTGACATAAACACAGACAATAAAATTAACATCTGACAAAGTATCATCTGTGAAGATGAATTATGCACATTTCTCCCCCTACACGAATGCACGGAAAACATTAGTGTTCATCAATGAATCCGCAACGCTCCCCCTAGACATGAGCACCTGTATAACTGCACGGAGAACAAAAGAGCGCGTTAATCTGTTCAAGACATGAAAACAGTAGAGATTCAGAGTTTGAGATTAAGTGAACGGATCAGCCAGCTAATGATCAGTAGGAACGTACTGGAGCTCAATCAGACCCTTTTCGAGGTTGTCCTTCAAGAACTGATACCTGATATCAATATGCTCAGTTTTAGAGTGATGGATAGGATTGCAGGAAATGGCAATGGCACTCTGAGAATCACACAATAAGGGAATCTTGGAGTAGGTAAGACCAAAGTCCCGTAGCTGAGTTCGCATCCACAGACTCTGAGAGCAGCAACTTGCAGCTGCCACAAATTCAGCTTCGGCAGTTGATGTAGAAACTCAGTTCTGTTTCTTTGAACTCCAACAGACCAAACGATCGCCCAAGAAGTGTGCACTCCCTGACGTGCTTTTCCTGTCCAACATACACCCGGCATAATCCGAGTCGGAATACGCAAGCAGTTCAAATGATGAGTCGCGGGGATACCACAGACCAAGGTCAGGGGTCCCTTTCAGGTATTTGAGGATACGTTTCACGGCAAGTAAATGTGATTCTTTGGGATTCGCCTGAAAATGAGCACAGAGGCATGTAGAAAACATTATATCCGGTCTACTAGCCGTGAGATACAGTAGAGAGCCGATCATACCCCGATAGGTTTTCAAATCGACTGCCTTTCCATCAGAATCAGCAGACAATTTGGTTTTAGAGGACATGGGGGTTGATTTGGACGAGCAGTCCAACATTTCTTATTTTCTTAATAAATCATTAATATATTTAGACTGATTTATGAAAATACCATTGGAAATCTGTTTGACTTGTAAGCCGAGGAAGAAATTCATTTCTCCCATCATGCTCATTTTAAAATTGCTCGCCATTAATTTTGAAAACTCTAGACTGTACTGCGGGTTGGTAGAGCCAAATATAATATCATCTACATATATCTGAACCAAGATATAGTCATCCCCAATTTTCTTGGTGAAGAGTGTGGTGTCAACTCATCCCTTCGAATATCCTTCACGAACGAGGTAGGCCGAGAGAACATCATACCAAGCCCGTGGAGCCTGTTTCAGTCCATAGAGGGCCTTATCAAGAATGTAAACGTCAGTCGGTCGTTTGGGATCAACAAAGCCTTCTGGTTGAGATACATAAACTTCCTCCTTAAGGATTCCATTTAGAAATGCCGTTTTGACATCCATCTGGTATACCTTGAAGTCCCTGTAAGCAGCATACGCGAGAAAAACTCGGATGGCTTCAATACGGGCAACAGGAGCAAAGGTTTCATCGTAGTCAATACCCTCCTGCTGGTTGTATCCTTTAGCTACTAGTCTGGCTTTGTTCCGAATTACCACACCGTCGGAATCTTTCTTGTTCTTGAAGACCCATTTGGTGCCAACAATGGTCTCGTCGTGGGGCCGGGGCACCAGTCTCCAAACCTTTAAACGGGTAAACTGATCTAGCTCTTCTTGCATGGCAAGAATCCAGTCTGGGTCTTGTAGTGCGTCAGTTGTTCGTGTGGGTTCTAACAGACTAAGAAAGCTGAAAAACCGACACTCATTTGCTGTGGCAGATCTGGTCTGAATGCCGACATCTTTGTCTCCAATGATTTGCGTCTCCGGATGTGCAGCCGTCCATCTGGTGTTATGAGGAAGAGAGTTATCAGTGACTTCATCAGTAACATCCTGGGGAAAGAATTCATCTAGGCGTTGTTGAATGGATGGTTCACCCTCAGGAGTGGATGATTCTGGGAAGGACTGAGGAGTTCTATTGTCAAGATCCTCAGTGGTAGCATCGCTGACGGTGTTCACTGTGGAGTTGGATGAAGTGTACCGGTCACCTAGAATAAGAAGTGGGTCGGCAGATGAATTAACAGCCCCTGATGTGGATGTAGTGGCAGTTTGCTGCGTGAGTTCAAGGGATTCCTGAACAGCATCAGTGGGCCTGTCAATAGGTACACTATTAGTTCCAGAATCATCATTGTCTAAGAAATCAAATATATACTTAAAATCAGAAGATTCATTAGCGTGTGTTATATTTGTTTCTTGTCGATTAAGTCCCGGTCCTCAACTGATATGTCCAGAAGCGATTGCAGGTGACTCAGGTGATAAAGATGTAGTGGTTAAAGTGTCATCAAAAGTCACATTTATACTTTCAATCACAACATTTGTTCATTTATTTAACACACGAAACGCTTTTGACTCTGAGGAATAACCAAGGAAAATTCCCTCATCAGCTTTGGGGTCAAACTTTCCCAAGGTTAGCCTTCTCATTGAGAACAAAGCACCGATTACCAAACACGTGAAAGTGTTTAAAATTGGGCACTCTGCCATTTGCAAGTTCATAAGGAGTTTTGTTAAAGCGACGGTGCAAAATTGTGCGGTTTTGTGTGTAGAACGTTGTGTTGACAACTTCTGCCCAATAGGAAGGTGGCAAATCTGCATAGGACAGAATGGTTCGAGCTGCTTCTACAAGCGTTCGATTTCTTCGTTCGACTACTCCATTTTGCTCTGGAGTGTATGCTGCGGAGAGCTGATGCATGATTCCCACGGATTCAAGAAAAGAATCCAAGACTTTGTTCTTGAATTCGGTGCCATTGTCGGTTCGAATGGTTCCAACCTTTCCTTGTGATTGATTCTGCACCTGTTTGAGGAACGAGATGATTGTAGATGGAGCTTCATCCTTCGCCCTCAAGAACTTGACCCAAGTGTATCTCGAATAGTCATCAACTATCACGAGAATGTACTTCTTCCCATTACGAGACTGAACCCTCATCGGCCCGCACAAGTCCATGTGCAGCAGTTGGAGAGGAGCTTTTATGCTAGACACCTGTTTGACTTTGTGAGATGCCCGTTTCATTTTGGCCTCTCTCACAGTGCTCACAGAGGTGTTCTTTTTCGAACTTCAGTTTGGGCAGTCCGCGAACCAGATCACCATTGACTAATTTGTTGATATTCTTGAAGTTGAGGTGAGATAGTTTGCGATGCCACATCCATGTCAGTTCCGATGAGGCCTTGGACAGAAGACATGCTGACTGTTTGCCTTCCAGATCTGCAAGATCAATGGTATACAGATTTGACCTTCTGGACCCAGTCAGTACTACATCACCGTTTTCAGTCTTAACTAAGCAAGTTTTGGCCTTGAAGTTAACTTCTAACCCCTTGTCACAAAATTGCCCAATACTGAATAAGTTGTGTCCCAACCCTTCGACAGACGATACTTTGCTTATTTTTATATTTTCTTTGATAATGTCTCCAGTTCCCATTATTGGAGCCACATGGTCGTTTCCAAAACGAACATTTCCCGAGTATCTTGGGACATAGTTCGTAAGGAGACTCTTTTCACCCGTCATATGCTTCGAGCAGCCGGAGTCCAAGTACCACCGGCTAGATATCTGCACATTGAAGACAAAAGTTGTTGAGGTACCCATTGTGTATTGGGTCCTTGACTGTTAGCAAAAACAACAGTATCACATGTAGTTTCAGTTAATGAGTTCGGTGTTAGAATGTTGGAAGTACAAACTTGTGACACCGTTTGTGGTTGAGACGGTGATGGTATTATGCTTTCTTTGGATATTGCGGGGGAATTGGTTGTTCTGGATGTGGTGACAGATTCTTCAATAACCACGTGATTACAACCTTTTGGTAGTGAGACATCATCATCGATGTATGCACTTGATTTCTTTGGGAGTCTTACTTTGGTTGTTTCAGTTATCACTTTGATGGGTTTGTATTGAACTGTAGGTTGTTTATGTTGTTTGAATTGAGTTTGCTTACTCAAGTGATTTGTGACAGTTGGTTTGGCAGCATTTGGATTGGCGTGATTCCAGTTGTTGTGATATCTGCGATCTGGAGTCCATGAAGTGTGCCCATTAGTAGATTTTGATTCGGTTTTGTTTAAAAGGCACACTTTTGTTACTCATTTAGAATTTTGCTCTTGTTGAGCATTTCTTTCGCCAATAGGTAATTTTGTTACCTCGTTTGTTTATGAAGGAAGCTTGTTCATGAGTGGATTCAAAGGATTTATAGTTTGAATTCAATTTGATCCCTCGTTTCTTTCTATCATCATCATACACACATTTGAAAGTACAGTGACCTTCCATGCAACCATCACTCATGCAAAATATTTCTGTTTTAACAGAATCAAGTGGAGTTCGAACAGGTTTAACATTTACGATTGACGAATCATTACAAAGTAAAAAAGTTGTTTGTTTATTGAGAGTAGCTTGGTAAATCAAACACTCTTCGTCTTGTCTTCCTCCATCTTTCTCTTCTGGCTTCTTTCGCCATCCAAAAATTTGTTTTCTCTTGCTCTTCACATTTCCACCTAGAAGAACATTTGGGTTAGAAGTAGACATTTCCAAACTATCATTCTTAGGGCGAGAGCGTGTTGTTTGTTTCTTGATTAGCTTTGTTTTGGATTTGGATGGTTTCGATGTACTATTCTTTCGTGATAACGGAGTATCAATTATCTTGGATTTTCCTTTAAAGTGATTGGATTCAATTGTTTGCATTCTGAAAAAATCATTCTCAAGTGTATTAAGTTTCTCATGAAGAGTGAATAATGATTTTTCTGATTTTCTGCATTGTTCACAATTTTCACCAAGATTCATTGGGGATTCATCACTTGCATGTATGTCGAAATTTGAGTTTCCAGATGTTGAACATTCACCTTCTTGCACGTGTGGAATCCGGATTTTAGACGTGCTTATGGCAGCGGAGTCTTGTGAATTGGTATTCTCAGTGGCAAGGTGATCAATCAGGTTATGAAGAATTGCTTTTTCAAAGTCAAAGATAATGGATCTATGGACAAGCTCAAGTTCAACTAACTCGAGGTGTCGTTGTAGATCCATATGAGGGATGTAGAGGCGAGGCTCGGGTGGAGAATCTGAGATTGATGGTAATGACTCCATTTCTGTTTGAGAGTAGCTTCGGAAGTAGTCATCGGAGATTGTGGGTTTGAAGACTTTGGTTATGTACAACTGATTTAGGCTTTCGTAGTCGTATGAGGTTGAAGCTCTGTTCGTGATGCGTCTCTTGTGTTCCTCCTCGGCGAGTTCGTCGACTTGTCCAATGAACACCATTTGCTTGGTTAACCCCATATTCATGCATTCAAAGTCGTATAACTGTTTAGCGCTTATCTTGTCACTTATATGAGGAATAACGTAACCTAAACCTTAGTATGTCCATTTAGAAAATTAAACATCCTTAGGTTTATTCAGAAAAATGGTTTGTGCCGTTTGATCTCTTTTAATTAACAGGTCTTCGAGATCTTTTATTTTTGAGTATAGTTGACACCGTTCTTTTTGCAAAAACTTAAAATCTTCTCCAGCTGAGACTTTGGCCGCTTTTAAGTTATGAATTATTACCTCATTTTCACTTTTTAAGGTATTTAGTTCATTTTCTTTCGCGTTTAATTCTGTTTGAAGGTTGTCTAAGTTAGAAGTTGATTGATTCTTGATTCGGTGTTCCAACTTAGAGATTTTATGGTTTTGTCGTTCGATGTGTTCAACCAGTGTTTGAGCATACTCAATGTTTACCTTCCCAGAAACACCTGCATCATCGGTGTGTGTTTCTTCAAATTCATCAGCCCCATCAGCTTCATTCTTATCCTCATCATCTGAGGAGACTACATCATGAGCCATCAAGCAAGAATGAGCTTGATCAGTACTATCTTCGTCAGAATCATCTGTGTCGGACAAAAATTGATCTTCTTCAACAAGCATCGCTCTCCCACTCTCCTTTTTCTTAGTCAACCGCAGTTTGTTACGGTAGTATTCGGCATCTTTGGTCTTGGGTTTTCGACAGTCTTGATAAAATGCCCTATTCTACCACAGTTGTAGCATTTCTTTTCCTCTTCTTGAGGTTCTGCGGGTTTGTCCGTCTTCTTCTTCTCATCAGCTACCATCCCTTCAGTTTTTCTAGGTCCGGATGTATACCGTTGTCGGTTGTTGGTCTTTCCGTACTTGTTCTAGAAAGCTCTCGTAATCAATGACATAGCTTTCAGTACTGCATCCTTTTCTGACATCTCCATCTCTCCTTCCGAGGAGTCAGAGTCAATCACAACCTGCTTTCCTTTGCTACCCCTGGATGATTCCCGCGGTCTCCTTTCAGCCACTAGTGCAACCGGGTCAGATGGTTGCTTCATTGAAAGCTTGGTGAGAACTTCATCTTGAAACTGATTCAAGTCCTCATAAATCGAGTGGTGGGATACCGCCTTGAGATTCCGATTAACATGTTTATACAAGCGAACATGTTCACTCCATTCAGGACCAAGTGCATTGATCCAGTTGATGTTTATATCTAGATCGGATCTCGTCACACCATGATTCCTCATTTCGTTCAACAGTCTGTAGAAGCGACTATAAGTGTCCTATAACAGTTCACCCTCCCTGGCCTTGAATTCCCGGAAGGTGTTAACAAGCTGTGTTTCCCTGATAAATGACCCTTGCTCAGTACCCTGCATTTGTTGTTTTACTTCGTCCCAAATCTCTTTGGCAGAAGTCAAATTGTCTATCTTTGAGTAGATTTCCGCGCCTAGCCCTTGTTTCAAGTAATCTTTTGCGTCTTTGTCGGCGCGTGCATGGTCTTTCTCTTCTGCAGTTAGTTCTGATAGGAGCTTCCGTCTCCTTTCGGCAAGAATTGGTGGATTGTTTTCTGGAACAGCCTCGACAAATTTCTCAAAAATGGCATCACCGTTTAGGATGCTGTCTTTCATCATTTCACCATATTTTTCATTATGCTCTATGAAGTCCATAAACCTTCCTTTCCATACATTGTACTCATTTCTGAAGAGTACTGGAGGTTTAGTGTATGTTCCTATGGCAAGAATTTCGTTGCTTGAACTCATCTTTTCTTTGGATCTTTCTCCCTGAAATAGAATGGTTAGAGTGTGTGTGAGGAAACTTTTGAAATGTTTGGGGACTGAGTGAGGTTATCCAAGTGTGATTTGATGCGACAGTCGGATGGTCCGAAAGTCGGATAGACTAAGGATTCTTGGATTTGTGTTTCTGTGGTTGTCGGATGAGATTGATTGTTATCCGAAAGTCGGATGAAGTTCCAAAAGTCGGATGAACTTTTGGTCCGAAAGTCGGATGAACTTTTGTTGATCCGAACGTCGGATGAGATTATCGGTCCGAAAATCGGATGAATGATTGGTGATCCGAAAGTCGGATGAAGGTCGGATGAAAAGTCGGATGAGACTTAAGTTGTGTGCCTTTCAAAAACAAGTTCAGATGAACCTAGAGCAAAAGTCGCATGATCTTTGGGAAAGTCGCACGACAGTCGGATGAACCAAAAGTCGGATGAGCCTAGAGTCGCACCACTGTCAGATGGATAATAATCCAAAACTTGCAGGTCTGTACTCTGTTCGATAACAGACTGCTAATTTGCCCAAAACACACTAAAAACTCACTAATCTTTTGTTTTGACCTTTCCTTTTACTAGAAACACTTCCCTTTACTGATTTCAACCCAAAACAACAACAAATTTTTGAAAATTTGATGAAACAGTAGAAAAATTTAAGAACTTGAAGAACACTAAATTTTCAAGAACACTACCCAGATGTTGTTTGTTTATCCTATAAACACTTAAAAAGGTTTTATCCTTCTTAAATACTTCTTAGATGCAACTAATAACTTGAAAAACAAGAGATTTTGGCTAAATGGGTTTTCTTCTTTCTAAGATTCACGTAAACACACACAGAAGCTGTTTCTGGGTTTTGTTTCTCACACACAGATGTTTCTTTCAGGTAATGTTGAACCAATCCAGTAGGGAGTTGGCTCTGATACCAATTGAAAGTCCTTTGTTGTGTAAAAGATGAGTAAACAAGAATACTTGAAGTAAAGATGATGAAGTTAGTGTGAACAAGTATGAACACTTTGCTTTAGCTTAAAGATTCTCTCTTAGTATTTCTTGAATGTAAAGAGCATAGAATGCTATTACAAAGAGTTACCTTGCAAACTAGGTTTGCAAGGCTTTAAATAGAAAGAGGCACATGGGCCTTAAGCCTTAAGGGCCCAATTCTAACTATTAACTAGACTAAACAATACATAAGGAAAGTGGGCCAAGACCATATAATAACATAGTCTAGTTATACATATTACAAACAAAAGAACACAAGGCTAACAAACTATTTAATATCTAACAGTTTGGTTCTACACAATGCTTAAACTCTATGAATTTTCTGAATAGATGAGAATGCTTTGTGTTGTGTAGAAGTTTTTTTTCGGGTCAATTTGCATCTCCACCATGCATGAATATTTATAGAAGCTTGGACATCCGATTGCATGAAGGAAGGAGACAAAGAGTGTGTGGAAATATAATATTTAATGTAAAGTTAGTGGATGAAAAGTAAAGTTACTTTAATCAACTGTTTGATAAAAGTAATTGTATATTTATTAAAAAGTGCAACCCACTCACAATATAAAATATTAAACCTCACACCTTTTGCCTTGTAAGACTGTTTTCCCTTTCCATGCATGTACTTTAAACAACAGCCATGCTTTTTCTAGATTTGACTTTACCAAGTATGGTATTGCCAGTCATACTTTAGTTGTTGAAACAAATCTTCGGGATCTTCATTTGTTTAAGGTACCTTTCTCCTTTTCCAGAGGATAAGATCAATCCTTTTTGTATCGTAGTTGATCCAAAAAGTTCTTTATACTTTTACAAACAAAGACCTAAGGCATACTAGAACAACACATTAACTGCCTTTTACATATGAAACTTACAATCTGAAAGGAAGAGCAGATTTGACATTTTGCTCGACTCAGCTAATAGAAAGTACTAAGAACTTTAACTTTCACTACTAAGTTGAAACTATAGGTCAGTTGATCATTTTTACTAAGACTCGGTTGATACCTATTGCTTAGCTGATCATATAGATGCTCAGTTGATCAATAGTTATACACATAAACTCATTTATTGATATGATCAGTTGATCAAGAATGCTCAGCTGATCATTTAAATATATCAATTTATGTAAGAAGATAACTTGTGTGAAGATAAACTTACTTAGTTGATGCTCTGGGCCTCAGCTTATCCAATATTCACTGAGCTGATGATATAGCTAATTAAGATCATTGCTCAGCTGATCGTGTAAATACTCAGATGATCGATTTTCTTTACTCAGCTGATAAATGATTTTCCTAAGCTGATGGTATTCTACACTTGTTTTCATTATCTTATATTCCTCACATGATGTCTTCGGCTGATGCTCTTAAGTAGTGGCTGCTTATCAGCTGATGGTTCCATACTTAGCGTATTTTCTTAAATCTGATTCAAGCAACACATGTTTGAATTCTTTCTAAGTCATACTGAAGTTAGGGTTTGGTTATCATCAAATTCTATGTTTTAAGATAGAAAGGGTTGATTATTAAAGTGAAGTGATTATCTCCCAACATGCTTTATGATTCATGGATTCCAAGAGTGTTTGTGTTAAGATTCTTTTGGAGTGTGTGTGTATGTGTGAGTGTGTGTGTGGAGTTATGCTTTTCTTCATATTTTGTTAATTTAAAACAAAAAAATAAAAAATTAAATGAATTTACTGGTTGGAAAGTATTTAACCTTCTATAGAAGGTAATCTTGCATACAATGGTAAGATTTTATAAGTTTGTTGTATTAATTTTTTTTAAAATCGTAATATACAATGATAGCTTAGCCAAAGTTTCTTGTATTTTGGTGTAGTTTACCCTTAAATTATCTATTCGAAGTTCCTTCAAAATATGGTTACTTAAAAGTTATAAGGGGTAGATATGATATATATATATATATATATATATCACGATAGGCAAATACAATATTTTAATATTTTAGAAGGGTATTTATGTAATCCTCACTAATACTTTTGATTTGAATTAAATTCAAAACTGAATCAAATTTTAATAAAAAAAAAGTCAAAATTAGATTTTAATTTTTATCGAATACTAGATTTTATTAATTAAATTTTTTATTCATATCAATGTTTAAGATTTTCTAATAATTTTTATTGTTATTCCTCTATTTATATTAGAAGATACTAACTTTTAAATGATAACGAGCACTTAAAACTATATCTTAATGTCACTAAATGATAACCTACTTTATTAACTTGATTTGTCAACAATTTAATTTTTTTCTTATTAGATTTAAACTTTTACAAAAATTACTATAACAATAATAAAAAATATAATTTTGATTTGTTTGAATACATTTATAGTTATTTATATGTAATCTTTATCAAAATGTATTTAGCTTTATATGTTTTTTTCTTATTATGTGTATTAAACTTTAAATGTTTATAATGTATGAGTCAAACTTTTAATTTGTTGTGTTATATGCACTTTAGTTATATAAAAAAGGGTTTAGTACATAAATGTGTATCCGACTTGTAACCTTTTGCTATTGTATGTACTAAACTTTCAAACCTACGATTTAATGTATCCAAGTTCAAAACATTACCATATTATGTACCGAGTTACCTGCTATTCCCTTAGCCGGTAATTTTCTAATTTTTTATTTAATTTTAAATCCACATCATATGCCATGTAACAAAATCTTAAAGAATATTCATAAATTTTTCTTTAAACATAAAGAACATTCATATGATGGTGAATTCCTATCCTTTCTTTAACTTGAACAATCATTCTGGAAACACATATACATATGAACATGAACAAATCTAAAATCGAAGCTAAACACACATGAATATGAATTGCCCTATGAACTGTAAGAAGATAAAAATAGAAGAACTCTTGAAACTAACAAAAACCCTAATGAATATGAAATCGCCAGTGAAGATGACATCGACGCATAACAAAATCGAAAGTCTGTTTTGATCATACACATGTGACAAAAAACTTGAAACCGCAAAAGATGACATCGAAGCATAGAGGTTGAACATAGGGTTTCAATTTCTACATATTTTGAACATGGGGTTTCGATTTCTGTATGAGGTAACGATCGGATATGAAGCAAAGTACCGTCAGATTCATGTTTTTCACAAATCAAAATATCAGATTTGGACCCAAATCGCAGGAACAAGAATCGATTATTCATAAATATTGGATTAAATCGCAAGGATCGATTATTGAAACCTTAAACCTAGATCTGGACCCAAATCAGAAAATCATCCAAAATTAAATCGAAACTGAAACAAAGAAATCATTGAAATCACAACATATTTAAACCAAAAACCACAGATGGGTAATCATATCTTAAACTGAAAACACGATGGGAGGAGATCTGCAAAATTGAAACTAGAACCAATAATCTTTGTTCATGGTGAACAGATCTGTACATGTTCTTAAAATCCCAAGAACAGATCTTAAAATCCTTCAAATCGAAGATCTGTACATGTTCTAGATCTATACACGTACCTTCAAATCAAAGATCGATTGTTGTTTGCCCCATTCATCTTGTTTCATAGATCCTTTAACCCAATCAAAACCCTTCATCCACAAAACAAATTTGTAAGAATTTGAAGAAGCAATCTTGTTGATGAAGCCCTAAAACGTGGATGAACTAACATAGAAAAGAAACAAAATAGAGACTTTGAATTGATGATGTTTAGGGAACGGGACCTTTGAAGCATTATTATTAATTTATTATTATTATTACTATTATTATTATTATTATTATTATTATTATTTTGTTTGAATTGTTTTTAAAAGGTAAAAGCCATCTCAGAAGCAATGTCATCGACAAGTCATCGAAGCTTGTGATACATCAGCATATGACCTGCTCTAGTAGGTAAGATACAATAATTAGTTACTTTATAAACTCCAATACATAAAATGGTAACTTTGAAAGTTTGATACACACAATAACAAAAGTTGACAAGTTTGATATATTTTCAGTAACTAAACCCTATAAAAAAGAAAGAAAATATATAAACTTAGTTCATACAATAAAAAGTTTTACACATACAATATAAAATTTTTTAAGTAGTTATTTATCTATACTAAAAAAGTTAATTGATATATTATCAAATTAATACATTAAGTCAATGCACAAATTTCTAGATGGGGTAAAGTTTTTTTGAAATAAACTCAATTTTAAATCCTTTATTATTACGTGTATAGAATATTAAAATTTTTTATTATGTATATAAAACTTTAATTTATCGCTAGTATATATATTAAATTTTTTATTTTATGTACTAAACATAAATTATTTTTGTTTTTTATATAACCAAATATTTAAAATAGTAATAAATTAAAACTTTGATATACATAATAGATACTTTAAGTTTAATACATAACAATAAGACATATAAAGTTAAATACATTTTAAAAAATATCATCCTTTCAAGATGTGACAATAAAAAACTAAAATAAAATTGAGAAAAAAAATTTTGGTTTTCTATGACATCAACACCTAATTATATAATACAATTGGACAATCACCCTTAATTAATGGCCAGATTTTTGTTGAAAAGTATACTACGTTATTATCTAATTTAATTATAAGGCTGTCACTTCATGGCTTAGAGGATTTGTGCCGAATATTCATAAAAACTACTAAATATCACATTATTATTTATTATTATTATTATTATTATTATCGAAAAATATTTAATATAGTTCATACTTAATTCATAGTCTTAAATGGCTAATTTTAGCTTTTGAATCAATGACATCAATGTTTTAATTGTATTTTAAAAATTTGAGCGTAATTCATTTTCGTAATTCACATGTGATTGTATACTGAATCACCTGTGATTTAATATTAAAATTTTAAGACAATGTTTTTATATAAACTTTATTGAACACAACTCTATTATTATTATTACTACTACTAGTAGTAGTAGATTAAAAGTCTGTGATAATACACGGATTGATTTAAAAAATTTATAAATATTGAATATTAATAAAATTATATAACAAAAAGATAACATTTTTAAAAAAGACATTAACACTGAGACGTTATTTATATATAAGTTATCGATCATTATAATTATTACAATTAGAAGCAATAATGATATAAAAATAATTATCAAAACTTCAAAAGTTTCCGTAGATATAATTAAAACTTTTAAAATAATTATCATTGTTGTTTTATTTAGGTTTCCATGTATTATTGGGATTAACATTTTGAATGAGAAATTCCAAAATTTTGAAAACAGTTGTCAAAAGTTTCCGTAGATTAATTCATAATTAAAAAGGTGTTGTATCTTTTTTTATTTTGATATACTTTTTTAAATTTTTCATAAATTTTCTCTCTCTTCAAATCACACTGATACACTTCTCTCTTCAACATTACACAACACACAACCTTATGTCTCTCTCTGCCATAAATAACCCGACTAAACTCCGGCTAACTAATCTGGCCAAGATTTTCATCAAACACACACACGAAAACCGCAAAACCAGATTTCATCCGCCGTCTACCTACGGGTACCATCACCTGCCACCTCCGTCGTCCGGCCAACGTCCCCATCGTCAGAACCTTAAAAACAGACACCAAAACCCACTTCCGGTGCTGCCACCATCGTCTGGCAACAGTCCCCATCGTCCAGAACCAAAAAGACACACAAAAACACCACCTAGTAAAACACACACCAAAACCCAACACCCATCATCCCCCGTTGTCTACATTTGTAATGAGGGGAGAGAATTATGTATAGAGTTTTAAGGAGAGAGATAGGCCAAGCATTACTAGTTTTTTTTATAGTTATTATAAATTAACATTTTCAGAAATCATTATTAAAATCTTTTAAGCTTACGTAAGTCAAAAATTATAATGTTATATATTTCAAATATTAAAGGTAAAAGAAATTTATTTATATATAAAAATTAAACTTATAAGTTTAAACAATTGTTATTATTAATATAAGTTTATTTTAAAAATATACTACAAAACTATGAAAGCTAAAAATAAAAGATAAAATCATTAATAAAGTAATAATCAAATGATAAAGTAGGATGAAAATAATTAGGTTATAATTATAAGATAAATATGCGTGTTAGGAATAAAGACTATGTAATATAGATTAGGGTGTCTCTAACAACACCCTCTTGAAAATAGAAAAAGAAAAATATTATTCAATTAGAATATGTCAAAATATGTAATTAACTTATAATTATGATAGGTTAGGGTATTTTGATCCATAGTTAGGGTGTATGAATTAAAATTGGGATTTAATAATTGAGTTTCAATTTGACTATTTAAAGTCAAAATTTGAGTTTTAATTTTAATCAAATGAATGAATAAGATTTTATATTGATTATAAAAGGTTAGGATTTTTTTAACTAAATCGATGATAGTTAATCTTTTATTTATATTAGAATATTATTATTATTAATTATTAATATTATTATTGTACAAAAAGGTATCATTATTGTATGTAGGTTAATTGTATTATTTGAGACCTTTGTGCAAAAACGTGTTATTATTTGTCTCAAATAATAATCAATGTGCAAAAATGTTTCAAATAATACAATTAATTTGCATACATTACAAAAACACGTTTTTTGCCAGTTGATTGCGTTATTTGAAACAAATTAAAGTTTATTGCATCCAATAATATTTTAGTCAAAGTTCATTGCATTTTAACATATTAATCACTTGATTTAACTTGCAATTATTTTGTGCGTTATTATTGAGATGTATTTCACTATAGTTTTCCCTACTTTGCTAGAGTTATGATTGGGACTGGAGTTAGAGCTTGAAGTGAAACTAGGACAACTTTTATTTAGAGCTGAAAACTAAAACTTGTATTTATAAAAAATAAATTAAAGTATATTTATGTAATTTGATTTTTAAATGCTCACGATCTCAGTAGTACTTAGAAGCTACTTGAAGTAGCTTATCTCAATTTTATAAGAAAATAAAAGCTTAATATTCTGCTACCAAATAGAGTTAAGCTTACTTTCGAAAAGTAAGAACTCAAGCTTTTTAAAGCTTCAAAAAACTACAGTCAAACACATAGTAGATCGATACTATTTAAAATGAGTTGACTTGTTAGAAAAAAAAAAGTAGTTGCAGGCATTCAACCTAATAGAGTTTCTTATTCGGTGACGATGCTTATATTCTATACGATAAACTAAATATTAAAACATCTTAGTTTAATGTATTCTTATTAAAGTCGGTGTTCAATGGAACGAGGTAATGCTATTAAAAGCTACGCTATTTGTTTGAAAAAAAAATGCATCGAAAAAACTGGCCTACAAAACAATTTTAAACATACATAAATAATTTACGAAATGTATCCGGTGACTTAATTTGTCAGAAACTACGGATTTCATTTTTTAATTTTGCATATAGACTATGATTATGGCTTACATTTTTACTTATTTTAGGGATCAAAACACCCTTCAATCGTTAAAAGAATGAGAATAATAAACAAGACAAGAAAACACAAGATATAACGTAGTTTAATCAGAGTTACGGCCTACGTCCACGGATAAGAACAAAGACTTCTTTATTAACTCAAAGTGTTAGATGTATACATATGACTGAATATTAGGCTCGATATCTATAACCATTACAAGAAACCCAAGAAACCATAATTCTCAATTATGAAAAACATAAATATAGGAAGATATGGTCGCCGCCCCTTCAAGGAATCAACTTGGGGCTGAAGCAGCCTGCTCTACGCCGTGGAGTAAGAGTCCACACCGAGTACCCTCGAAAGCCCCACGCCGAGCACTCCTGCTGCATGCCGAGCACACATGCTACACACCGAAGACCTTGTTTTTCTAGTTTCAAATATCTTACAAGCCATTTCAAGTCATATCCCAACAATCTCCCCCTTGATTTGAACTCTCTTCGACTAGTCAACAGAGATTATGAAAGAACCGTCTCTTTCCTTCTGAAGGGACTACCTCCTTCTTTGAGCCACGAAGTCCCACACCGGGTCACACGATTTCACGAGAGACCATCTCCTCCCGTGTCGTCTCGACTTCGTTAGGTCAATTTTTCGCTCCAAGGACGGTACCGTTAACATTCCAAACACAGAACTGCCTTCCAGAACGTATATACCACGTAGTAGCCTGCCGGCATTATCACTCGAGCATCCTTAGAAACCTTTAGTCCATTCCATTTGCTAGAATATTTGTATCCATTCTTTGCCAAAGTACCAAGGGAAATCAAGTTCTTCCGAAGATCCAGGACGTACCAACAATGGATCCGTCTGACCAATCCATCACGCATCTTAATCTGCACCGTACCACTACCCTTGACAGTTCGTATCCCAACGTCCCCCAGCTTCACTTTACCATTCCATTCCTTAAAAGAAACAAACAGGTCTCGTGAATATGCCATGTGATAAGATGCACCTGTGTCTAAGATCCAGGTATCAGCAGGACTATCAGAGCATATGGTCAAAACATCGCGTATGTCACCATCTTCATGAACCAAACTCGCATCTCCCTTCCATTGAGGATAGTTTCTCTTGATGTGACCAACCTCTTTACAGTGACAACACTTTATTTTACCCATTGATATTGACTTAGAATGCGACCCACCCACAACACCCTCTCTATCATGTCACCCCCGCCCACATACAAGGTAGAACCGGACTCTCCCTCATTACCAGAAACCCTGCGCTTGAGTTCCTTTGACAATAAGGCATCCTTTACCTCTACAACAAAAATTGTTGACCTACCATACAACATGGCATCAACAAAGTTCTCGTATGAACTCGGTAGTGAACATACTAGAATCAGGGCAAGATCTTCATCTTCAATTGTAACATCTACCGCTTTCAAATCAAGGATGATACATTAAAATTATCAAGATAATCTTTTACCTGGGTGCCTTCTAACATCCAGAGGGTATACAACCTTTGCTTATGATAAAGCCTATTCGTGAGGGTATTTTTCTGATACTTCTCACAACTTCTCCCACAGACCAGCAACTGTTGTTTGATCCACCACCTCCCTCAACACCTCATCAGTTAAACACAGCAAATTTGCAAAGTACGCTTTTGCTAAAACATCTTTTTTCACTTCCTCCTTCATCAGTAACTTGTCTTCACCTTCTAACACCACCGTGCAACCTTGCTGAACTAGAAGAACCCTCATCTTTACCTTCCAAAGTGTGAACTCATTTGTGCCATTGAATTTCTCCAAATAAAACTTCAAAGATGACATCTCCAATCAACAAATACGCAAGCTAAGGGAAAAACCTAGGCTCTGATACCACTTGTTAGGGATCGAGACACCCTTCAAGCCTTAAAATAATGAGGATAACAAACAAGACAAGAACACACAAGATATAACGTGGTTCGGTTAGAGTTACGACCTACGTCCACAAGCTGGAACAGAGACTTCTTTATTAACTCAGAGTGTTAGATGTGTACATATGACTGAACTCCAGGCTTGATATTTATAACCATTACAAAAAACCCAAGAAACCCTAATTTTCAATTATGGAAAACCATAGTTAACAAATATAGGAATATATGACTGCCTCCTCTTCAACCAATCAACTTGTGAAAGTCCTTTGATAGTGTAGAAGATAAGTTACTAGGTTTGCAAGGCTATAAATACAAAAGCCTCATGGGCTTAAAAGCCACATGGGCCCAAAAATAGTTAACTAGCCTAGACTAATGGATTACATATTAAAGTGGGCTAAGCCCATAACAATGACTAGTCTAGAATAATACATAGTTTAATTACAACAAAAGTAACACAAGGCTAAAAAATAAATAAGTATCTAACATTCTCCTCCTTTTGTTGCCTTGTGATAGAGCAGGTATTGATCATCTACTTCTCTGACCAAGAAGCCTTTCCCAGCTCCTTATGGCCTTTCTTTCTTGAATCTTCTCCTCCAGCTGATCCGCAATTTTGGTCATTTTCACTAACTTTGATTGATCTGGCAAATGTCGGTTATTGAAGCAAGTTCTGCGGAATTTTGATATACACCTTTGAAGCGTTCCATCAGATATGCACTGAGCTCCAAGAGTCTAAGAAATGCTTTTCCGCCGTTAAGGTTTGACATGATAAATCCATTGGCTCCTTCATAATCCTCATCAAATTTCTCAATGATAGTATATTTTCTGTGCTTGTCAAGCTTAGAATGCTGTTGGTTGGGCCTTTGAACATTTATCTTTGCGAGATCAGCCTCAGCACCTAGCTGTAAATCGTGGGTTCTGCACAAGAGGATTTTCTTTCGCATGAAATCTCTTAGAACTTGGAGAGCTCTTTGTTCCTCCCAATTCTTCCCGGTCTTATATGCCAACTCATCTTCCATATGATTAATGTCCCCCAAATTCAGAAATCATAGCTCGACCTCGTGAAATGTATATCTTTTCCCATCTGCTCTCGTAACGTGAAAGTGAACCATTGAGTAGTTGAGGAAGTTACGCCAGTACAAGAATTCAATCTTGACAATTGGATATTTGGAGGCCACTTGTTGCTTTGTGCTTATATGGAAGGTGGCGGCGAATCGGACAAAATTCTCGTGCTCTTGAGAGTTTAGCACGTATAGATCATCAACCTCTCTAACTACTTCTGAGAAGATCTGCGGAATTCTCTCTTCCAGATAAGGAGTATTCAGGCACTGAGTATGCCAGCGAGGTTTATCCTTTGCAAGTGCTTCCTTAGGCCTGATATTTCTTATGTTTAGCCTTTCTGCTATTATTCTCTCATGAGTGCCCAAGGGTTTGGGTCCTCCATGGTAGGTTTCAGGTACAGGCCACTCACCCTTTTGTTGCTCAGATCTCTGAGGTTGCTGCTGACTGATGAGATTTATAGGCGCAACATTGAATTGCCCCTGTTCTGGTGGAAAAATGTCAAGCAGCTCCCTGTTAACTGTAGTGAAGACCTTGCGTATGTTGATTAGCGGAGTTTCTTCCACTTCCTCGGTTATAGGCCTTTTGCCTTTGCATTTTTCTGTTGAAGGTTCGGGAAGGGAAGATTCTGGTTATGTTGTAGTTGTTTAGATTTGCGGGATTTGGATTGTTGGGGTTTGGATTGTTGGGATTTCTGGCTTATTAGTCTCTGACTCTGCCCCTTGACCAGTTTCAAATTCAAACTTCGCGGTTTCAGGCTCAACTGGTTGTTGTTGTTGTTTGCTGCCACTACCACTGCCACTCTGACCCTCTGATGGCTTGGATACTAGGGCTGCTTCAATTCTTAACACTGTACTTTGAGCCCCAATGTATCCCCGTTGCCTTTTCTCCCCCCATGATGTCCTGGATCCTCAAGATCATCATGCCTCCGCTTCCTAAATTCAGATTGGACTTTGCAGGATTCCTCCATGTCTACCGGCCATTTGTTTGTATCAGAGATGGTTGCAGTTAGGGTATTTAGGGCTTGGAGGACGGCATCCTGAAAGGTGGTGGAGCTGGAGGATGAGGGCTGGGGTTGCTGTTGTAATGCTGCAAGTAGATTGGATTGTTAGTGGTTGGATCAGCAACACTATTAAGTTTGGCATGGAGAAGGTCTTTGAGTTCATCGATAGCTCGCTCAATGATAGTGGGTGGGCGGTTTTCAAGGGCTAGGATTTGGGCTCTGAGGGAAGCGATTTCAGAGTGGAGCTATGTGTTGACATATTCCCTCAGGCCAGAGTCAAGAGCGGAGAACTTTGAATCCATGTAGGATCTCAGTTCCGTTGTAATCCCGAGCTCACATAGAGGCTCAGTTGACACAGGTCTTTCAGACCTGTGGCCCTCATGCAGTGTTGGCATAATGGTAGCACTGGAGGGACTTCCGCTCGATCCTCGCGTCACCTCTACAGTAGAGGCCGCTACGGGAGTTCCGACAACATCATGAAGACGTGTAAGTGGTGATCGTGTCCTAGCAAAGGATTGAAATCCAGTTAAGATTGATGCTAGACTCAATTGTGGATGAAATGATGATGTGGACGGGGGAGGCAGTCCACTAGTTTCAGACTTGTGGCCCTCATGAAGTGTTGGCATAATGGTAGCATTGGAGGGACTTCCGCTCGATCCTCGCGTCACCTCTACAGTAGATGTAACATCCTCAAATTGGGCCTAGTTGTAAATAGTACGTATGCGTATGTAGTTAATGTAATAGGAAGTATTTGTTTGTAAGTATTTGATAAGTTTAATTGAATGAATATATGTTGTGTGTTTTAAGTGTGTTAAGTACGTTTATGTGTTTATGTGAAGTGTGTATATAATTAGAAATTAAAGAGGAAAACCTCCTGTGAAGAAATCCAGAGGCAACCGCCTCTGGAATAGTCAAAAATATATATGTGTGTGCATGTTCTTTGTTGACTTTAAAAGTCAAAGAAAGAAAGCAAACACACACACTTTTCCCTTTTCTCTCTTGCTGCTCTCGTTTTTTTGAAGAAGAATAAGAAGAGTTTGATTGTTAATCCACAGAAGGTAAGCAATATGATTTAAGTATGTTAGAAAGTTAGAATCAGGTGTTGTTGTGTTAGAAACACAACATTCAAGCAAGAACACCTTGAAGAATATGGAAACTTACTTTCTATGTGGGTTTTGCATAATTGGTGTTCTTTTTTGGTTTAATGTGTTTATGATGATTATTTGAATAGAATATGATGTCCTAAGATGTTCTGGGCTTAAAACCAACAAGAATGAAGTTCTTTAGATGATTGAATGAAGTTGTCAGAATTTCAGTGTATGAAGTTGTCGGATTCCGAGACTATGAAGGTGTCGGAATCCGCCTGTGTTGAAATCCGAAGGATTTGTCTGAATCCAATAGCAGTGTCGGATTCCGCATGTCTGTTGGATTTCATGTCCTGGGTTTTCTTTTAAGTGTTGGAATCCGCAAGTTGTCGGATTCCCTAAAATCCGCTTGTTGTCGGATTTCCTAAATTCCGGATTTCAAGTGTCGGAATCCGACAGTATCGGATTTCCATATGTCGGATTTCCTTCTATGTATCGGAATCCGCAAGTGTCGGATTTCGTATGCATGATGGAATTCTCAAGTGTTGGAATCCGATAGATGAGTATCGGATTTCATGTATGAATGTCGAATTTCTCAAATCCGCATGAGACTATCGGATTTCCTAAATCCAATAGTTTTGGTGGATTTTGTGCCATGTCCAAAGTTAAGTGTTTGTTTGCAAGTCTTGTTGTGCATATATGAATGGTTAATGTAAGTATGATATTCTAGGTGAACTTGTTATAGTGAAGTTAGATACAAATACCTGTGCATAGTAAACTACTCAGGTGAGTGCCTGCTTTCATGAGATTCAGTAGAGTAAGGCTTGCATGCTAGATGACTATGTGAATGTATTATGTATGTCTAACTTGCTTTTGCAGGTATGCTCAAGGAGGTAAGTTTATGTATTGCACAATGTTACGAAGTATATTAGGTGCATGCCGGTGGGTCTAGACTGGAACCACTTAGTTAATATATGATGCTATGCATGAATGACTACCTGAAAGATGTTATATGTAAGATGATAGATCCTTGTGGGATCATATGTATGTATGTGTATGTGCACTATCTGGAGACTATCTAAAGCATGGTTAAGGTCAGTCGGTTGTAACTGGATCCCATGAGTACTTCGGGATTTCACGGTGACTAAGGAGGTATCCTGGATCCTAGGTTCTGCACAACCGCCGTCCCTTAACGTGAGTGGTGATCTGCCAGTTGTAGCTGGATTACCTGTGGAGCCTCTGGCTCTACAAACGATGTTTGGTGGACTGCTGTATGCTCCTCCACCAACATGGTTGGTCGTGTCTGATCCCCCGGTCTGAGTTGTTGAGCGGGATTGATTACCCTGCAAGACACGACTCTTATTGATCATGTCAGCACACCGCTATGTGCTAAGCTAGCAATGATTGTTTATGTATGATATGTATGATGCATGACTTACTGTGTTGATACTTATGATAGTATGTACTCACTAGCTAAGTGTTAGCTAATGGTGCTATGATTTCCCTTTTCAGGTAAAGACTAGATGTCATGTGAGGCGGGTAGCTTATGGATGTAAATAGCCCTTATGGGTGGAACACTTGATTTTGTTATGTAATGTAAATTGATACAATGGTCGGTTCCTGTATGTTAGGTAACACCGGTATAAGTTGTTTTGGAAACATGATGGTGTAAATAATAGTTTTTATTATTGTTTAAAAAGAAAAATTTCCGCTACTAAAATCTGATTTGTCATTAAAGTAATTGTTCTCAGAAGCGGTGTTACAATTAGGTATCAGAGCCTAAGTTTGAGTGAATTGGGTACTTGTAAGAGTATTCGATCTCAAACTCGGGTCCGACCATAAAGAAGTGTTCCTATGGGGGGTTAAGTGAGAGTTTGTATGTATGCTAGTATTGTAAGGTGACTTGTTAGTAAGTTAAGTAAGTGAGATAGAGTATTAACTGCTCTTTCTCTGTTATATAGAAAGTTGAGATAAAATGTTTGCCGGATATGGCAACACAGAGCAAGCTCTAAAAGAGATGGAGGATGAGGCTTCTCATATACCTCATCAGGCTGAGGACGAAAGATCTCAGCACAATATTGGAGGTGGCAGGCCTGAGCAAGATCAGGCTGCCTAAATTAGGCGATTGGAGGAAGAGCTGCGTATGACTAAAGAGCTCTGATTGCAAGCAACGTTGAACAAGCCCCACAAGATTTGTTCATATAAAAAGTTTTTATCTTGCAAGCCTCCGACATTCACGGGAGTGATAACCCCATAGTTACCAAACAGTGGCTCCGAGAAATGGAGCAAGTATCTGAATCTTGTGAGTGCGAACCTGAGTATTGCGTGAAATACACAGTACGAATGCTTAAGGGCCGTGCCATCTTCTGGTGGGATACGGTGAAAGCCTCCGTTAGCAAGGAGGTGCTGAGTGCTCTCTCTTGGGAGCAATTTTCTGAGAAAGTACTGAAGAAATACCGCATAGAGTATGATATGGAGCGGATGGAGAGGGAATTCACTGATCTCCAGAAAGGGGATAAGCCAATAGAAAACATATAACCTCATTCACTGACAAAATGAGGTTTGTTCCCCATCTGATCCCTGACGAGACCACCAAGATAAGGAGGTTTGTGGCAACTCTACCACTGGAATTTCGCCCTCACGTACAAGCTGCTGCTAATCTGGATCGGGCTTTTGAAATATCTCGACAAATTGAGGGAGACCGCATCCACTACAAGGGCGAATCTGCCAGTGGAGGGTTAAAGAGAAAGTTTCAGCCGTCTGACAAATCGGGTCCTTCCAAAGGACAATCCTCTACAGGCGGGAAAACTGATTCTTCAAAGAAGCAGGGGCCTGATTCTCCTTGGTGTTCTCAATGTTGTACTTACCATTTTGGTGAGTGTTCGAACTCTACCAGACGATGCTAGAGGTGGAGGCAGAAGGGCCACGCTACTACTAAGTGTGGTTTCAAGGAGGATGTATGCTACCGGTGCCACAAGCCCGGGAACAAGCTGACAGATTGCCCGGAAAGACGGGGTGCAGGAACCAAGGGGTATTCTTCTTCTAGAGGCCCAAAAAGAGATGATGCGCCCCGCGTAAAAGGTAGGGCTTTCCAGATGACGGCGGATGAGGCCAAAGCAGCAGGGGATGTCGTCACGGGTAATTTTCTTATAAATTATATCCCTGCTTGTGTTTTATTTGACTCTGGAGCTACCTACTCCTTTGTATCTGTGGAGTGTCGTAGAATATTGCAACTACCTGTTGTTCCATTAATTGAGCCGCTCAGAGTAGAGGTTGCTGACGGCAAAGTAGTCTCTGTTACAGAGAAAGTCCCGATATCTGTGATTTATATTGACTGGAGTAGTATCCCTATTTCTTTCTTCATTATGCCTATTGTGGTTTTTGATGTCGTAATCGGGATGGATTGGCTCAGCAAGTTTGATGCTGAGATTACCTGTTCCAAAAAGATGATCAAGGTCCCTCTCTCTGATGGATCTTATGCTGTTGCACGTGAAGAACGACGGGATTCTGATATTCCCATTGTCTCCATGATTCTCAGAAGTCGATTGCTAGAGGTTGTGACTTTTATCTGGCATACGGTATTGATCCTACGATGGAGAAGCGACCGGTTCATGATATTCGGGTGGTGTCTGACTACCCTGAGGTATTCCCTGAAGAACTTTCGGGTTTGCCCCCAATTCGTGATGTTGAATTTAACATAGAGCTTATTCCAGGAGCAACACCTGTGGCTCGTTATCCGTATCGTCTTGCTCCTTCTGAAATAAGAGAGATGATGACTCAAATTCAAAAGTTGCTAGACAAAGGTTTTATTCGTTCGAGTTCCTCACCGTGGGGAGCTCCTGTATTATTTGTGAAGAAGAAGGACGGAACGATGCGTATGTGCATAGATTACAGGGAGCTTAACAAGGGAACTGTAAAGAATAAGTATCCACTTCCTCGAATAGATGATATTTTTGATCAATTGCAAGGGGCTACATGCTTCTCTAAGATTGATCTCCGGTCGGGGTATCACTAAGTACGAGTTCACTAAGAAGATATTCCGAAGACTGCGTTCCGAACTCGTTATGGTCATTATGAATTTCTGGTTATGCCGTTCGGCTTAACCAATGCCCCTGCCATCTTCAAGGATCTGATGAATCGGGTTTGTCGTCCGTTTATAGATAGATCCGTGATTGTGTTTATTGATGACATTCTTGTTTAATCGAAGACGGAAGCTGATCACGAGCTTCATCTTCGTCAAGTTCTTGAAAATCTAAAGCGAGAACAATTGTATGCTAAGTTGTCCAAATGTGAATTCTGGCTGAAGGAAGTTCATTTCCTTGGCCATGTTATATGTCAAGATGGTGTCAAGGTAGATCCAGCTAAGGTGGAGGCTGTGATAAATTAGGGGGTTCCTCGAACTCCTTCCGAGATTAAAAGCTTCCTTAGCTTGGCTGGCTACTATCGGCGGTTTATCCGTGATTTCTCGAAGCTTGCGGGTCCGTTGACCAAACTGACTCATAAGAAAGTGGCGTTTGTCTGGTCGGAAGCTCAAGAGGAAGCTTTTCAGACCCTGAAGCGACTGTTATGTGAAGCTCCGGTCCTTACTTTGCCTGATGGTTCGGAAGACTTTACACTATACTGCGATGCCTCTTACTCGGTTTTGGGTTGCGTCCTGATGCAACGTGATAGAGTGATTGCTTACTCTTCTAGGCAGTTGAAATCACATGAACGGAACTACCCAACCCATGATCTAGAGCTTGCTGCTGTTGTGTTTGCACTGAAGTTATGGAGGCATTACCTTTATGGCACGAAGTGTGTGATTTGCAGAGATCTCAAAAGTCTACAGTATGTCTTTTCTCAGAAAGAACTTAACATGCGGCAACGCCGTTGGTTGGAGTTAATAAAAGACTACGATTGCGAGATCCGTTACCATCCTTGCAAAGCCAATGTTGTAGCGGACACTTTAAGCCGTAAAGGACCGACAGCAGAAGCTAAGTTTATGAGAATCATGATTGTGCCAGATCTAATCTCTAAGTTGAAAGAAGCTCAGCAGACCGCATTGCAAGAAGAAAATCTGAAGACAGAAATGATGAAGAAGTTAAAGGATCATCTTACTAAAGATAATCGTGGGTTGAAGAATTTTCAATCCAGGATTTAGGTGCCTCTTGCTGGAGGTAACCGTGAGCTGATTCTACAAGAAGCCCATAAGTCCAAATTGCCTGTCTATCCGGGAATCACAAAGATGTACCACGATTTGAAGATGCTATACTGGTGGCCAATTCTCAAGAAAGACATCGCTTCATTTGTGGAGAGAGGTCCAATATGCTCGCAAGTGAAGACCGGACACAAGAGACTGTATGGTAATCTGCAGCAGCTAGATATTCCGGAGTGGAAATGGGATAATATCACGATGGATTTCTTGATGAAGATACCGAAGACATTTAGAGGGCACAATATGATCTGGGTCATCGTTGATTGACTGATGAAGAGTGCTCATTTCTTAGCTACAAACGAGTCTGCTTCGCTGACCCGTTTAGCTCAGTTGTATATCGATGAGATTGTGTCAAGTCAAGGTCTTCCTTGTTCGATTGTTTCTGATCGTGACGCTCGGTTTGTCTCAAATTTCTGGCAGAGTCTGCAACACGAACTTGGCACTCGTGTTCATCTGAGCACTGCCTATCATCCGTAGACTGATGACCAATATGAACGTACGATCCAAACGTTAGAAGATATGCTTCGTGCCTGTGTACTCGAATTTGGTGGATCATGGGATTCTCATCTCCCATTGATTGAATTTTCATATAACAATTCATATCATTCCAGCATTGGAATGCCACCATACGAGATGCTTTACGGAAGACGATGTCGCACTCCGACCTGTTGGTTGGAGCCTGGTGAGAAGCAATTTGCTGGACCTGAAATTGTCCAGATTACCTCTAATAAAGTGAATGTGGCTCTTGAAAAGCTGAAAGCAGCTCGGGACCGACAGAAGATGTATGCGGATCCAAAGCGTCGTCCCGCTACATTTGAAGTTGGTGATCGAGTGTTCTTAAAGGTTTCTCCTTGGAAGGGCGTCATTCGTTTTGGGCGCAGGGGGGAAGCTAAGTCCACGTTTCATTGGCCCATTCAGAATCATAAGTAAGGTAAATGATCAGACGGTGACTCTAGAGCTGCCGCCCGAGTTAGCAGGAATCCACGACACCTTTAACGGGTGCTACTAACGTAAGTGCCACGTTGAAGAAGAACAGATCATTCCACTGCAGGAATTGAAGGTTGATTCTTCCAAGCGACTAGTTGAAGAACCTGTTGAAATTCTTGACACAAAGGTCAAGAAATTGCGCAAGAAGATGATCAAGCTAGTCCTTGTTAAGTGGAAGCACAACCTAGGTCCAAACCTTACTTGGGAGGTTAAGGACGAGATGAAAACAAGGTACTCTCACCTGTTTATCACTGAGCGGATTCCAAGGACGGAATCCTCTTAAGGGGGTAGAATTGTAACATCCTCAACTTGGGCCTAGTTGTAAATAGTACGTACGCGCATGTAGTTAATGTAATAGGAAATATTTCTTTGTAAGTATTTGATAAGTTTAATTGAATGAATATATGTTGTGTGTTTTAAGTGTGTTAAGTATGTTTATCTGTTTATGTGAAGTGTGTATATAATTAGAAATTAAAGTGTAAAACCTCCTGTGAAGAAACCCAGAGGCAACCGCCTCTGGAATAGTCAAAAATATATATATATGTGTGCATGTTCTTTGTTGACTTTACAAGTCAAAGAAAGAAAGCAAACACACACACTTCTCCCTTTTCTCTCTCGCTGCTCTCGTTTTATTGAAGAAGAATAAGAAGAGTTCGATTGTTAATCCACAGAACGTAAGCAATATGATTTAAGTATGTTAGAAGGTTAGAATTAGGTGTTGTTGTGTTAGAAACACAACATTCAAGCAAGAACACCTTGAAGAATATGGAAACTTACTTTCTAAGGGGGTTTTGCATAATTTGTGTTCTTGTTTGGATTTAATGTGTTTATGATGATTATTTGAATAGAATATGAAGTCCTAAGATGTTCTAGGCTTAAAACTAACAAGATTGAAGTTGTTTAGATGATTGAATGAAGTTGTCGGAATTTTAGTGTATGAAGTTGTCGGATTCCGAGACTATGAAGGTGTCGGGATCCGCATGTGTTGAAATCCCAAGGATTTGTCGGAATCCGATAGAAGTGTCGGATTCCGCATGTCCGTCGGATTTCATGTCCTGGATTTTCTTTTAAGTGTTGGAATCCGCAAGTTGTTGGATTCCCTAAAATCTACAAGTTGTCGGATTTCCTAAGTTCCGGATTTCAAGTGTCGGAATCTGACAGTATCGGATTTCATTCCAAAGTATCGGATTTCCATATGTCGGATTTCCTTCTATGTATCGGAATCCGCAAGTGTCGGTTCCGTATGCATGATGGAATTCTCAAGTGTTGGAATCCGATAGATGAGTATCGGATTTCATGTATGAATGTCGGATTTCTCAAATCCGCATGAGACTATCGGATTTTCTAAATCCGACAGTTTTGGTGGATTTTTTGCCAAGTCCAAAGTTAAGTGTTTGTTTGCAAGTCTTGTCGTGCATATATGAATGGTTAATGTAACTATGATATTCTAGGTGAACTTGTTGGTAGTGAAGTCAGATACAAATACCTGTGCATAGTAAACTACTTAGGTGAGTGCCTGCTTTCATGAGACTCAGTAGAGTAAGGCTTGCATGCTAGATGACTATGTGAATGTATTATGTATGTCTAACTTGCTTTTGCAGGTATGCTCAAGGAGGTAAGTTTATGTATTGCACGATGTTACGAAGTATATTAGGTGCATGCCAGTGGGTCTACACTGTAACCACTTAGTTAATATATGATGCTATGCATGAATGTCTACCTGAAAGGTGTTATATGTAACATGATAGATCCCTGTGTGATCATATGTATGTATGTGTATGTGCACTGTCTGCAGTCTATCTGAAGCATGGTTAAGGTCAGTCGGTTGTAACTGGATCCCATGAGTACTTCGGGATTTCACGGTGATTCAGGAGGCATCCTGGATCCTAGGTTCTGCAGAACCGCCGTGCCTTAACGTGAGTGGTGATCAGCCGGTTGTAGCTAGATTACCTGTGGAGCCTCTGGCTCTACGAACGATGTTTGGTGGACTTATTTATGCTCCCCTACCAGCGCGATTGGTCGTGTCTGGTCCCCCGGTTTGAGTTGTTGAGCGGGGTTGATTACCCTGCAAGACTTGACTCTTACTGATCTTGTCAGCACACCACTATGTGCTAAGCTAGCAATGATTTTTTTATGTATGATATTTATGATGCATGACTTATTGTATTGATACTTATGATAGTATGTACCCACTAGCTAAGTGTTAGCTATTGGTGCTATGATTTCCCTTTTCAGGTAAAGACTAGATGTCCTGCGAGGCGGGTAGCTTATGGATGTAAATAGCCCTTATGGGTGGAACACTTGATTTTGTTATGTAATGTAAATTGATACAATGGTCGGTTCCTGTATGTTAGGTAACACCGGTATTAGTTGTTTTGGAAACATGATGGTGTAAATAACAGTTGTTATTATTGTTTAAAAAGAAAAATTTCCGCTGCTAAAATCGGATTTGTCATTAAAGTAACTGTTTTCAGAAGCGGTGTTACAGTAGAGGCCGCTACGGCGTTCCGAAAACGTCACGAAGACGTGCAAGTGGTGATCGTTTCCTAGCAAAGGATTGAAATCCAGTTAAGATTGGCGCTAGACTCGATTGTGGATGAAATGAAGATGTGGACGCGGGAGGCATTCTACTAGTTTCAAAGCCAGCAAACTTTGAATGAGTTGCCGACTGAGTATGTGATGATTCCCCGTGGAATGAAGCTACTCCGAGTTGAGTGGAAGCAGAGTGGCTGGTGGGGTGAGGTGCTTGCACTGGTGGGATGCTAGTGTCTGATTCGATACCAGCCGGAACAGTGTCCCGATAGGTAGTAGATGAAGCTTCCCGGCTTTCTGGTTCTGGGGGTACTCTCACCCACTTTCGTTTCTAGCTCATCCTCACTATCACTAACAACCACATCCATGTCTACATCTTCTCTTTCTATGATAGGTACATCACCGAAGGTGGCAGATATGGTGGACAGGTCATGATGGATGTCTTCCTGGTGATCAGATATTTGTCTCGTGCCAGTAGATTCAACACGGACCGGAGAATGTTACGGGCCGAAGGAGATTGACTGCTCGGAGAAAGATGATTCGGTTTGAGTCCTTTCTGTGGAGGACTTACTCGCTGATGCTTCATGGTTGGAGGCCTCGAAGTCACTTATCACCACTCCCTCACTCTCTTGTATCTCTTCTCCCTCACCACTTTCACCACCCATCTCAACAGATTGTTCCCGCTCAAGCACAACCCTGCTCGGGGCACCCCTGCACACCCGAGCTCCTAGACCACTAGGACCCTCTCCAGGTGCTACTGCTCCTTAGGCAGGCACAACCGGTTCTGGTTGCGCTAGAGGAGCGATCCTATTCTCTCTCATATACTCACGCACAGCCTCAATCTCCTGATTCAAGATTCGAAGAAGGGAAATAGTCACCTGCATAGCAATGATGTTAGGTAAATCTCTTATACGAAGGAATCGGGTTATCCGTTGCATTTGGATCTGCGGGTTATCAAGGCGTCGAGGAATAGTGTGATAGGTTTCCAAGTCAGCAGCGATTAAGATGGTGAGAAATCTTTGGAATGGAATGAATGTTTTGCGCCGGGTTGTGGTTTTCTCATTCACCATCCTTACCATCTCATCAAAGATGATGGTGGCGTAGTCAAGATGTAGGTGGTAAGCAACACCAGCAAGAAGTAGTAGTAAGTAGTACGAGCCACCATCAATACACCTATGAATGCTAGTGAGGGTACGGGAGATTATTGTTGCAATCGTCTGCCAGAGAGGCGCAAGGCTGATTCGTCTGAATTGGTAAATTTGTTGTAGCTCTACGTTATAACCAAGGCCTTGAACAAGCTAAAGCACTTCATCAACCCCTGGGTTTTCATCAAATTCAGTTTTGTTAAGGTAGTGATCAGCGGCGGGTAGGTCTAGTACATTTCGGAAAGTCGCATGTACTAATTGTGTGAATGTCGGATGGAGAAATTGTGTGTAAGTCGCATAGAACATTTCATGGCAAGAGTCGCATGGAACACTTAAGTGTAAAAGTCGCATGGATTAGTTCACTTGAATGTCGGATAGACCAAAGATATTCAAAAGTTGCATAGGTTTAATTTTTTAAGAGTCGGATGAGCTTATTTCATGCGAGAGTCGGATGAGCTTATTTCATGCGAAAGTCGGATGGATAAGTCATGCGAAAGTCGGATGGACACAAGTCATGCGAAAGTTGCATGGTTTCAAGTCATGCGAAAGTCGCATGGTTTGAAGTCATGCGAAAGTCGCATGGTTTGAAGTCATGCGAAATTCGCATGGTTTCAAGTCATGCGAAAGTCGCATGGTTTGAAGTCATGCAAAATTCGCATGGTTTCAAGTCATGCGAAAGTCGCATAGGTTTATGACTTGGCAAATTTTCAGGATCGTGAGATGCGAAAGTCGCATGAACTTGGGTACTTGTGTAACACCGCTTCTGAATTCAGTTGCTTTAATGTCAAAACAGATTTTAGCAGCGGAAATTTTTCTTTTTAAAACAACCAAACAGTTATTTCCATTAATAACTTATCAAAACACGCCGGTGTTACCAAGTACAGGAACCGACCATAGTATCTATTTACAATACAACATAAAGTGTTCCAACCCATAAGGGGAATTTACATCACAAGTCACCCGCCTCTCCAGGCCGTCTAGTCTTTACCTGAAAAGGGAACATAGCACCATTAGCTACACTAGCTACATAAGCCTCAATAAAGTAATTCATGCATCATACACATCGTACATAAGCACACATTGCTAGCTTAACACATAGCAATGTGCTGACAAGATCAGTAAGAGTCATATCTTGCAGGGGAGTCTATCCTACTCAACAACTCAGACCGGGGAATCAGTCACAACCATCCGCGCTGGTGGGGGAGCATAAAGCAGTCCACCGAGCATCGTTTACGGAACCCAAGCTTCCCTAGTAATCACGGCCAGATCCTGGCTGATTACAGTTTCACGTTAAGGCACAGCGGTTCTGCAGAACCTCGATCCGGGATGCACCCCGAATCACCGTTAAATCCCGAACCATGACTGAAGTCCTCTGGGATCCAGCTAACCGGCTGACCTTAACCATGTGTCATATAGTCTGCAGACAGTTCACATACACATATACGTACATTTGATCCCACAGGGATCCATCATCATCATCATATAGTCATTTATCGTACATAGGATCCCATAGGGATCCATCATACAATCATACTTTCACATGCAATCATCATACAATCCATCACTCATGCACATCATCAGATATTAAGTAAGCGGTTCCAATCTGGACCCGTTGGCATGCACCTACTATACACCCTACAGGCAATCACAACATCGTGCAAAACTTACCTTCATCTTCTTAAGCATACCTGCATAGACAGGTTAGACATACATACATACACATTCACACATAATCACATAGTCATCTTGGCATGCAAGACTTGCTCTACTGAGTCTCATGAAAGTAGGCACTCACCTGAGTGGCTTACTTCGTATAGGTATCTAGCTTTGACTCCACTACAACAAGTTCACCTAAAATGTCATACTGACCATAATCATTCATACATGCATAGCAAGACTACAACACAAAACACTTAAATTTGACTTAGCATAAATCCGCCAAAACTGACGGATTTGGGGAAATCCGATGGTTCTGTCGGATTCATGAAATCCGACACACATACTTGGAATCCGATACTTACAATGAAATCCGATACATATCGGATTCCGATACTTAGAATCCGAAACTATGGAAATCCGATACTTAGAATCTGAAACTATGGAAATCCGATAGACTTGCGGATTCCATATTTTAAAGGACTACAAATTATGAAACCCGACAGATTTGCGAAATCCGACACTTCTATCGGATTCCGACACTTCCTTCGGTTTTCATTACATTCGGATTCCGACAACTTCATAGTTGCGAAATCCGACAACTTCATCAGCTGTAATTCCGATAACATCATTTGGTCATCTAAACAACTTCCTTTTGGCTTGCTTTAAGCCTAAAACATCATAACATCATCATCTAATCATTACAAACACATGAAATCCCAACAAGAACACCATTCATGCAAAACCCACTTTCAAAGTGAGCTTTCCATGTTCTTCAAGGTGTTCATGCATAGATTCATAGTTCTTAACATGTTATACATGCTTCTAATCTTCTAAACATAACAAAATCACGCTGGTCACCTTCATAGACCAACAACCAACTTCTTCTGTTCTTCTTTTAGAAATCCGATAGCAGCAACGAGAGAGAAAGGAGACGTATGGTGTGTGTGTTTTCTTATTTGCTATATTTGACTTTGGAAAGTCAAATTACACATATACATATATATTCTTGTATTCTCAAAGGCGGTTGCCACCTTACCTCACTAGAGGTTTTCCTCTTTTCTAATTAATTACACACTCACACATAAGACATACTTACATACATATAAACACATAAAATATAAACATCAATTCATCTAATTCAGCAAATACTCACATAAAATACCTCTTACTACAATAACTATACATACATACGTACTAATTACAACTAGGCCCAAGTTGAGGATGTTATAACTTGAAAGTCGGATAGACCAAAAATATTCCAAAGTCGCATGGACTGATTGTGTGAAAGTCGGATGGAGCATTTTTGAGCAAAAGTCGCATGAACTAATTAGTTGAATTGTCGGATAGGCAAAACTCATCTGAAAGTCAGATGAATCAACTTACTTTTCATGCGACATTTAAGAAAGCTTCAGGGTAAGTCCAGAGTCAATTTATGGCCAAAAAATGTGCCTTGTGGACTCAAGATTTAAACCAATCGACTCGGAAATCGATCAAAAACAAGCAATTATTTCCTATTTACCCTAAACAACTCTACATTTCGTGAATGTGACTTGAAGATACCCCTGTTCATCGAAGAAGATGAACAGTGCCCTCAGTTCTTGAAACCCCATTTCTGAAATCCTCATTTCAATGATTTTAACTACCATTTTTGTTACACAACATGCGCGATTATCAAAAACAAACATTGCATTACTTAAACACTTAAACCAACATCATTTGAGGTGTATAAACTTCAATTTTCAGAGAAGAACCCAACTGTTCGATAACAGGGGTTGAAAACCAACACAAAACTCGATTTTTAACACCTAAATGTACATATGCTTCGACATTTCTTGATAAAATGATATTACCTTTCGATTTAGTGTCGAAGAAACACAAAGATTATCACAAAAGAGAGCTTTAGATCGAGGGCAGTTGGGAGAGAGGGAAGAAGATGAACAGTGTTTGGCTTTTTGAAATTCTAAAAGCGTGAAAGAGAAGAAAGGTTGGATAGCTATATTTATAGACTATCCGACTTTCGGATCTAGGTGGGTCGGAGCTATCCGACTGTCGTATCGACACGAATTGGCCCAAATTTGATGGTTGGCCCAGTCCATTTTACTTAGGCCTAAGACTTAGAACTTTGCACTTAATAAGCCCAAAAGCGAGAAATAAATTGACTATTCTTGCTTTTATTGTTTTCCTACTTCATTTAACCCCTTAGAAATGATAAATGCACATAAGGTAAACATCTTAAATTTCAGTCATCTAAAAATCCAAAACTATAACTGTTTGTCTGATTTGAGATGAATCCTTGAATTTTTGAATTTCTCCCGCTACACGAATGCACCGAAAGCATTTGTGTTAACGAGGGAACCGCTTTGCTCCCATTAGATAGGAGCATCCGTATAGCTGTACAAAGATAAAAACCACGCGTAATTCCGTTCAAGAGAGATAAGAAAGCAAGGAATTATAGTTTGAGATTCAACATACCAATCTTAGACACCAGGAATGTAAATCGGGCTTCGTCCAGTGGTTTGGTGAATAGATCAGCCAGTTGATTATCAGTGGGAACATACTGCAATTTGATCAGACTCTTTTCCATATTTTCTTTCAAGAAATGATACCTGATATCGATGTGCTTCGTTTTAGAGTGATGTACATGATTGCAAGAGATGGCAATTGTACTCTGAGAGTCGCACAACAGTGGAATCTAAGAGTAGGTAAGACCAAAGTCCCGCAGTTGAGTTCGCATCCATAGACTTTGTGAACAGCAACTAGTAGCAGCCACAAATTCAGCTTCAGCAGTTGATGTGGACACACAGTTTTGTTTCTTTGAACTCCAGCAGACCAACCGATCTCCCATAGAGTGTGCACTTCCGGACGTGCTTTTCGTATCCAACATGCAGCCGGCATAATCTGAATCTGAGTACGCAAGCAATTCAAATGACGAGTCCCGAGGATACCACAGACCAAGGTCAGAGGTACTTTTCAGGTATTTGAGAATGTGTTTCACAGCAAGAAGATGTGATTCTTATTGATTTGCTTTAAAACGAGCACAGAGACACGTAGAAAACAATCTGTCCTGTCTACTAGCCATTAGATACAGTAAAGAGCTAATCACCGATAGGTTTTCAAGTCGACTGCCTTTCCGTCAAGATCAACAGACAACTTGGTTTTGGATGACATGGTGGTGGATTTGGACGAGCAGTCAGACATTTCATATTTTCTTAATAAATCATTAATATATTTGGACTGATTTACGAAAATGCCCTTGGAAAGTTGTTTGACTTGTAAGCCGAGAAAGAAATTTATTTCTCCCATCATGCTCATTTCAAAGTTGCTCGCCAATAATTTTGAAAACTCTAGACTGTACTGTGGGTTTGTAGAGCCAAATATAATATCATCTACATATATCTGGACTAAGATATAGTCATTTCCAATTTTCTTTGTGAAGAGGGTGGTGTCGATTCGTCCCTTGAAGTAGCCTTCACGGACCAGATTGGTTGATAGAACATCATACCAAGCCCGTGGAGCTTGTTTGAGTCCGTATAGGGCCTTATCAAGTATGTAGACATCGTTTGGTCATTTGGGATCAACGAATCCTTCTGGTTGGGATACGTAGACTTCCTCCTTAAGGATTCCATTTAGAAATGCCGTTTTGACATCCATTTGATATACCTTGAAGTTCCTGTAAGCAGCATCCGCGAGAAATACCTGGATAGCTTCTATACGGGCAACAGGAGCGAAGGTTTCATCATAGTCAATACCCTCCTGCTGGTTGTATCCTTATGCTACCAGTCTGGCTTTGTTTCGAATCACCACACCGTCTGAATCTTTCTTGTTCTTGAAGACCCATTTGGTGCCCACAATTGTCTTGTCGTTGGGTCGAGGCACTAGTCTCCAAACCTTTAAGCGCGTGAATTGATCTAACTCCTCTTGCATGGAAAGAATCCAGTCTGTGTCTTGTAGTGCATCAGCAGTTCGTGTAGGTTCTATCAAGCTAAGAAAGCTGGAGAACTGACATTCATTTGCTGTGGCGGATCTGGTCTGAACACCTGCATCTTTGTCTCCGATGTGCAGCAGTCCATTTGGTTATATGGAGAATGGGGTTATCAGCAACCTCATCATTAGCATCCCGAGGGAATAATTCATTCAGTTGCTATTGAATGGATGTTTCACCCTCAGGAGTAGATGAGTCTGGAATGTACTGAGGTGTAGTGTTCTCGTGGTCCTCAGTGTCAGCATATTCAGCAGTGTTAACTGTTGAGTTGGATGCAGTGTACCGTTCACCAAAAACAAAGAATTGGTCAGCAGGTGAATTAACAGGTCCTAATGTAGAAGCAGTAGCTGTTTGCTGTGTCAGTTCAAGGGATTCCTGAATGACATCTGTAGGCCTGTCAATAGGTACACAATTAATTCCAAAGTCATCATCTAAGAAATTAAATATCTATTTTAAGTCTGAAGATTCATTTGCGTGAGATATATTTGTTTCTTGTCGTTTAAGTCCCGGTCCTGAACTGATGTGTTCAGAAACGATTGCAGGTGACTCATGAGATAAAGATGTGGTGGTTAGAGTATCATCAAAAGTCACGTTAATTCTTTCAATCACAGCATTGTTTCATTTGTTTAACACGCGAAACGCTTTAGACTCAGAAGAGTAACCTAGGAAAATTCCCTCATCTGCTTTGGTGTCGACCTTTCCTATATTAGCCTTTTCATTAAGGACAAAGCACCTATTACCAAACACATGAAAATGTTTAATATTAGGCACTCTGTCATTTGCTAGTTCATAAGGAGTTTTATTAAAGCGACGGTGTAAAATTGTTCGGTTTTGAGTGTAGCATGATGTGTTGACTGCTTCTGCCCAATAGGAAGGTGGCAAATCAGCATAGGACAGCATTGTTCGAGCCGCTTCAACAAGCGTTCGATTTCTTTGTTCAACAACCCCATTTTGTTCTGGAGTATAAGCTGCTAAAAATTGATGCATTATTCCCACTAAGACAAGAAAGGAAACCAAGACTTTGTTCTTGAATTCGGTGTCGTTGTCGGTGCGTATGGTACCAACTCTTCCTTGCGATTGATTTTGCACCTGTTTGAGGAACGAGATGATTGTAGATGGAGCTTCATCCTTCGTTCTCAGGAACTTGACCCACGTATACCTCGAATAGTCATCAACTATCACGAGGATGTACTTCTTCCCATTCCTAGACTGAACTCTCATCGGTCCACACAAGTCCATGTGTCACAGTTGGATGCCCTTTTCATTTTACCTCTTTCACAATGTTCACATAGATGATCCTTTTCAAACTTGAGTTTGGGTAGTCCGCGAACTAAATAACCTTTGACCAATTTGTTGATATTTTTAAAGTTTAGGTGAGATAGTTTGCGATGCCACATCCATATGAGTTCCAATGAGGCCTTAGACAGAAGACATACTGACTGCTTTCCTTCCAGGTCTGCTAGATCAATTTTGTACATATTTGACCTTCTTGACCCTGTCAGTACCACATCACCGTTCTCTGTTTTGATGAAGCAAGTTTTGGCCTTGAAGTTAACTTCTAACCCCTTGTCACAAAATTGCCCAATACTAAACAGGTTGTGTCCCAATCCCTCCACATATGATAACTTGCTTATTTTTATATTTTCTTTTACAATGTCTCCGGTTCCCATTATTGGGGCAACATGGTCGTTCCCGAAACGAATATTTCCCGAGTATTTTGGGACATAGTTCGTGAGAAGACCCGTTTTGCCTGTCATATGTTTCAAACAGCCGGAGTCCAAGTACCACCGGCTAGATACATGCACATTGAAGACAAAAGTTGTTGAGGTACCCATTGTGTAGTTGGTCCTTGGTTGTTAGCAGATGCAACAGTATTCAATGATGTTTCAGGTAATGAGGTTGTTGCTTGTGCCTTGGGAATCCAAACTTGTGTGGTCGTTTGGAGTTGGGACGGTGATGGTGTTATAATTTCTTTGGATATGGCGGTGGATGGATGTGCTTTTGATGTGACTATTGATGTATTTACTTTGTTTCTTAGGGTTTCTTGTTTCGTTCAAGGCTGTTTTGGTTTTGGTGGTTTTGCGTTGAAAAGTTGACTGCTTATGTTGTGAGATTTGAGTTTTCCATATCGTTGGATTTGTGCATTGTGGTTTGATTTCAGCAGCATTTTGATTGGCGTGATTCCAGTTATTGTAGTATCTGTGATTTGGAGTCCATGAAGTGTGACAATTGATGGGATTAAATTCTAAATTATGCTTAGTGGGCACACTTTCATTGTTCATTTGGAATCTTGCTCTGGTGGAGCGTTTCTTTCGCCAATAGGTAATTTTATTACCTTTTCTGTTTATGAAGAAAGCTTGTGGCTTCATCCTCTTTCCACAAACTTGGTTCGTTCCGTTCTTCACGTTGGCTCCTAGATGGACACTTGGGTTAGAAGTAGACATTACCAATCGATCATTGTTGGTTTATGTGGAACGAGAGTGAGTTGTTTATTTCTTGATTTGTTTTGTTTTGGATTGAGGTGATCTAGATGTGCTTGTCTTATGTGATGATCTTGTATCAACCATTTTGGCTTTTCCTTTTAAGTTGGTGGACTCAATTGTTTGCATTTTGAAAAAGTCATTTTCGAGTGAATTGAGTTTTTCGTGAAGTTTGAACAAAGATTGTTCCGATTTCCTGCATTTTTCACAATCTTTACCAGAGTTGATTAATGACAGGTCATTTGCAGATTTGTTGACTTCTGAATTTGTAAATGAAAAGTATTCACTTTTGTGCATGTGTGGGATAAGGGCATCAGACGTGCTTGGAGCAGCGGAATTATGTGATTGGGTGTTTTCATTTACAAGTTGGTTGATTATATTATGAAGACTTTCGGTCTCAAAGTCAAAGATGATGGATCTATGGACAAGTTCATGTTCAACTAATTCAAGATGTCGCTGCAGATCCATATGAGGGATATAGATGCGAGGCTCGGGTGGTGAGTCTAGTATTGATGGCAAGGATTCCATTTCTGGTTGAGAATAACTTCGAAAGTAGTCATCAGAGATCGTGGGTTTGAAGACTTCGGTTATATATGACTGATTTGACTTTTGTAGTCATATGAGGTTGAAGCTCTATTTGTGATGCGTCTTTTGTGTTCCTCTTCGGCGAGTTCGTCGACTTGTCCAGCGAACACCATTTTCTCAGTTAACCCTAGATTCATGCTTTCGAAATCGTATAGTTGTTTAGCATTTATCTTATCACTTATGTGTGGATTAACATAACCTAAACCTTTGTATGTCCATTTTGAAAATTTAACATCCTTAGGTTTGTTTAGAAAAATGGTTTGTGCAGATTGATCTCTTTTAATTAACAAGTCTTCGAGATCTTTTATTTTTGAGTATAGCTGACATCGTTCTTTTTGTAAAAATTTAAAATCCTCTTCAACTGAAACCTTGGCCGCTTTTAAGTTGTGAATGATTACCTTATTTTCACTTCTTAAGGTGTTCAGTTCATTTTCTTTTGCAGTTAGTTCCGATTGAAATTTGTCTAAGTTAGATGTTGATTGATTTTTGATTTTATGTTCCAACTTAGTGATTTTTCGGTTTTGTCTTTCGATGTGTTCAACTAATGTTTGTGCATACTCAATGTTTACCTTTCCAGAAACACCTGCGTCATCAGTCTGAGTTTCTTCAAACTCAGCATCACCATCAGCTTGATTGTCACCCTCATCATTTGAGGAACCCTCCTCTAAAGCCATCAAAACAAAATTGTGCTTGGTCAGATCCATCATCATCTGAATCATCAATATCGGATAAGAATTGATCCTCTTCTACCAGCATTGCTCTCCCACTGTCCCTATTCTTGGTCAACCGCAGTTTGTTCCTGTAGTATTCGGCATCCTTTGTCTTTGGTTTCTTGCAGTCTTTGATAAAGTGCCCGGTTCTACCACAGTTGTAACATTTCTTTTCCTCCTCATGAGGCTCTGCAGGTTTATCTGTTCTTCTCTTCTCTTCCGGTGCAATTCCCTCACTCTTCCTTGGCCCAGAGGTGTACCACTGTCTATCGTTGGTCTTTCCATACTTGTTTTGGAAAGCCCTTCTGATTAGTGACATGGCTTTCAGTACGGCCTCCTTCTCTGAGATCTCTAGCTCTCCTTCGGATGCATCAGAATCAACCACAACTTGCTTTCCCTTGCTTCCCCTTGATGATTCTCGAGGTCTTTATTCAGCCACCAGTGCAACTAGGTCAGATGGTTGCTTCATTGAAAGTTTGCTGAGGACCTCGTCTTGAAATTGGTTCAAGTCCTCGCAGATCGAGTGGTGAGATACCGCCTTGAGATTTTGATTAACATACTTATACAAACGAATATGTTCACTCCATTATGGACCAAGAGCATTGATCCAGTTGACATTAATATCCAGATCGGATCTCGTCACACCATGGTTTCTCATTTTATTCAACAGTCTACAGAAACGACTGTATGTGTCCTGTAGCAGCTCTCTTTCCCTGGCCTTGAATTCCCTGAAAGTGTTAACCAACTGAGTTTCCCTTATGAATGATCCCTGTTCAGTTCCGTGCATATGCTGTTTGACTTCATCCCAAATTTCTTTGGCAGAAGTTAGACTATCTATCTTGGAATAGATTTCAGCACATAACCCTTGTTTTAAATAATATTTTGCGTCTTTGTCGGCGTGTGCACGGTCTCTTTACTCAGCAGTTAGTTCTGACGGGAGTTTACGTCTTCTCTCAGCGCCTATTGGTGGATTGTTGTTGGGAACAACCTCTATAACCTTTTCGAAGATGGAATCACCATTCAGTATGCTATCTTTCATCATCTCACCATATTTTTCATTGTGTTCTATAAAATCCATAAACCGTCATTTCCATACGTTGTATTCATTCTGAAGAGAACAGGAGGTTTAGTGTCTATGCCAATGGCAAGGATCTCATTGCTGGAACTCATCTTTTCTTGGATCTTTTTCCCTGTAGTGGACTGGTTACTTTGTTTGTGAGAAAAATTTGAAATTCGAATGAAGTGTTTGAGGGTAGAATGACACTATGCAACTGTCGGATGGAGATCTTATGTGACAGTCTTGGACAGAGAGTCGGATGACTTCAAAAGTCGAATGACTTAAAGAGTCGGATGGCTTAAAGTTTGGATGACTTAAAAGGTCGGATGACTTAACGGTCGGATGACTTTAAAAGTCGGATGAATTGAAAGTTGGATGACTTAAAAGTCGGATGACTTGAAAGTCGGATGACTCAAAGTTCGCACGACTGTCGGATGGTCCGAAAGTCGGATGAAGTTTCAAGTGTCGGATGACTTTTTAAAAGTCGGATGAGTCAAGTGTTGTATGGGGCAAAAGTCGGATGAACCTTAAGTTACTTCAATTGTCAGATGACAAGTGTCGGATGACTTTAAATTTAAAGTCGGATGAACACCTTTTGGCAACTATCCGATGAACCAATAGTCGCATGCACCAAATACTCAAAAGTTGGATAAAGTAAGGTCGGATGAGCTGAAAGTCGGATGAGATAATAATCCAAGAGCTTGCAGGTCTGTACTTTGTTATCGAGCAGACCTCTGATTTTGCCTAAAACACACTAAAAACTCACTTATATTTTGCTTTGACTTTCTTTATCTCTAAAAACACTTACCTTAACTAATTTCAACCCAAAACAACAACCATTTCATGAAGAATTTGATAGAACAGTGAAAAACTTCAAGAACAAGAAGAATTCAAAATAAATACTCAGATGTTGTTTGTTTGTTCTAAAACCACCAGGAAAGGTTTTATCTCACTCAAAAGCTTCTAAAAAATAATAAATAACTTGAAAAACAAGAAGATTTGAGAAAATGGGTTTTTGGTTTTTCAAACACTCACGTACCCAAGAACACCAACAACTCCTGGGTTTTGTTTTTCACTCAAAGATGTTTTTTTCAGGTAATGTTGAACCAATCCAGTAGGGAGTTGGCTCTGATACCAATTGAAAGTCCTTTGATAGTGAAGAAGATGAGTTAGTAGAGAATACTTGAACAAAAGATGACGAAGTTTAGTAAGAACAAGTATAAACACTTTGCATGCAAGATGAAGATTCTCTCTGAAAATGCTTTAAACGTAGATTGCTTAGAGGAGAATTACAATTGGCAAAGGTTGCCTTGCAAACTAGGTTTGCAAGGCTATAAATACAAAAGCCTCATGGGCTTAAAAGCCACATGGGCCCAAAAATAGTTAACTAGCCTAGACTAATGGATTACATATTAAAGTGGGCTAAGCCCATAATAATGACTAGTCTAGAATAGTACATAGTTTAATTACAACAAAAGTAACACAAGGCTAACAAACAAATAAGTATCTAACAACTTGGGGCTGAAGCAACGTATTTACACTATACTACACTTATGAAATATATGATGAATTATACGTGATTCCTTATATGCTTAGATTGATTAGTGACACATGACCTAAGCTAGTGAATCAAGAAACCGAGTGGTAATGCTAAGATCTATTATGTATAATGTGTTAGCAATAATATGAAGGCCTGTATTGTTACGAACACATGGTACACAGTAGAACTAGACAAAATCATAAGGGATCTTGGGAATCCAGCAAGGGGTTGATTGTATGACAATGTTATAGTTATTCTAGGGAGCATTGAAATGATTTTAGTTCTCGGGTTAAGGGATGTGATGGAAGATACGTGATCCATGTTAGGAAGTGATTATATAATAATTCCTACCCTACCTAAAAAGTGTTATCAATACCAGAATGGTGACGACTAGAAGGAACATGAACTTGATCACCGGGGGTAACACCAGTGCTCCACAAGATGGAGATGCTGCTAGTTTCACACCCGTGGTTAGGCAACCACCAGCCAATGAACAACTAGAGCCAGTTTTTGATGAAAGGCTCATAACTACAATTGGGGAAGCCTTGGAACAAATACTCCCAAATATGTTCCAGAAAATGAGTGAAGAGATGAAGAAAATGGTTTTGGATGAAGTGGGCTGAGCAATGACTGCCAGGGATACTAACCACCATCTCGAGAATCTGGGAGGCAATCACGGACTCATGGGAGTGCGCAGGTACCGCGACTTTTCCGCCTGCAACCCGCTTATGTTAGAAGGGAACCAGATCTAGTCGCTAATACACGCTGGATAGCTGAGGTCGAGAGTGTTAGATTATGCCCACTGACACACACGAATTGGTGTCATGGCTAATTAAGCAAGGGCCTATTGGGTCACACGCCAAGTATGGATTCCGACATCACAGATGGTCAAAGGAGAGAGAAATCCAGAAACTTGTTTTGGTGGGCCAAGGCACGCCCGTGCCTATATGAGGTACGGTGGTGCCCTACGGGCAGGCACTGTAACATCCTCAACTTGGGCCTAGTTGTAAATAGTATGTACGTGTGTGTAAAAGTAGTAGATTAAGTGAAGAGTGCAAATTGTAAGTTTATTATATTAATGAGAAGGTTAATTGATTTCTTGTTTAATTGAATATGTATAGTATAAGATTGACTTACAAAGTCAAAGATAGCAAAAGCATACAAACACAAACACACTTCTCTCTGCTCTCGTAAGTTTTTGAAGAAGATTTCTTGAAGTTGAAAGATTTAAAGTCCTAGACTCAAAGTAAGGTTAGTGTGATGTTTGTAGTAAAGATTACACATGTATTATGTTAGATATATGGGTGTTGTTAAGGTTGGAAGTTGTGTTGGAGTTGAAAACTCCGTGGATGAACATGAGAGCTTACTTTACATGTGGGTTTCTCATGTTTGATGTTTTTAAAAGGTATTAATGTGTTTGTGAGGTTCATGTAGGTGGTATATGAAGTGCTAAGATGTTTAAGAAGTCAAAACTAACAAGTTTCAAATCTTGGTTTTTGAGTTTGGATAATAAAGGTCGCATGGAAGTTGTATGAAAAAGATGGTAAAACTTTAAACCGCGAGATCGTGGCGCGACCCAAATCATGCGACTTATTTGATCCGACATACGAATGAACCGTCCGACCTTTTGGTCCGATAGTCGGATGGCCCATCCGACTTGTTGGTCCGACTGTCGGATAGTCCATATAAGCCTTGGTCCGACTTTCGCATGGATCAAGCGACTTATGGTCCGATTCATGCGTCGCGGCGTGACGGGGCCTTTTCCGGAAGAATGTGTTTTTTGTACATGTTCTTGTTGAGTATGTTATGTATAGTGTCAAAAGTAAGTTTAATGAGTGATTCATGAACGTTAGAAAGGTCTTGTATGTATTCTAGTGATAGAGCTGAATACGTACAAACGCTTAACGCGATAGCCGATGTTTTAGATGAACGTGTCAGCTGAACTAGCATTAAGTAAATGAACCCTGTAAGCTAGTCAGGTGAGTGCCTACTTTCATGAGACTCAATAGAGTAAGGCGTGTCTGCTAGATGACTACCTGAATTGTATTGTTTATGTCTAACTTGTTTTTGCAGGTAACGTCAAAGAGGTGAGTATATAACTTGAATAATGTTAAGATATGTATTAGGTGCATGCCAGCGGGTCGAGATTGGAACCGCTTAGTTATTAATGATGTATTGTACGAATGAATGAATGAATGATGGATCCCTATGGGATCGTATGTTTGATATATGAATAGATGATGATAATGATGATGATGGATCCCTGTGGGATCATATGTACGTATATGTGTATGTGTACTGTCTGTAGACTATCTGACGCATGGTTAAGGTCAACTTTTTAGTTGGATCCCAGAGGACTTCGGTCATGGTTCGGGATTTAACGGTGATTCGCGGTGCATCCCGGGTCGAGGTTCTGCAGAACCGCCGTGCCTTAACGTGAGATTGTAATCAACCATGATATGGCCAGGATTACTAGGGAACCTTTGGTTCCGTAAACGATGCTTAGTGGATTGCTTTATGCTCCCCCACCAGCGTAGATGGTTGTGTCTGATCCCCCGGTCTGTGTTGTTGAGCAGGACGGATTACCCTGCAAGACATGACTCTTACTGATCTTGTCAGCACACCGCTATCTGTTAAGCTAGCAATGATTGTTTATGTACGATATGTGTGCTGCATGACTTATTGTATTGATGCTTATGATTGTATGTACTCACTAGCTAAGTGTTAGCTAATGGTGCTATGATTTCCCTTTTCAGGTAAAGACTAGAAGGCCCGGTGTGGCGGGTAACTTTTGATGTAAATGCCCATTATGGGTGGAACACTTGAATTTTGATGTAATGTAATAAGATACTTTATGGTCAGTTCCTGTTGTAGGTAACACCAATGAATGTTTTGGAAACAAATATGATGTAATTATCCGTTTGTTAATATTAAAAGAAAAATTTCCGCTGTTAAACCTGAATTATCACTAATGTAACTGTTTTCAGAAGCGGTGTTACAATTAGGTATCAGAGCCTAAGTTTGAGTGAATTGGGTACTTGTAAGAGTATTCGATCTCAAACTCGGGCCCGACCATAAATAAGTGTTCCCATAGAGGGGATTGAGTGAGAGTGTTATATGTATGCTATTATTGTAAGATGACTTGTTATTAAGATAAGTAAGTGTGATAGAGTATTAACTGCTCTTTCTCTGTCATATAGAAGGTTGAGAAAAAGATGTCTGCCGAACATGGCAATACAGAAAAAGCTCTTAAAAAAATAGAAGACGAGGCTTCCCATATGCCTCATCAGGATGAGGATGAACGTTCTCAGCATAATGCTGGAGGTGGCAGGCCTGAGCCAGATCAGGCTGCCTATATCAGACGATTGGAGGAAGAGCTGCGATTTGCTAAAGAGCTCTTGTTGCAAGCCACGTTGAACAAGCCCCGCAAGACTTGTCCATACAAGAAGTTTCTGTCTTGCAAGCCTCCAACGTTTGAGGGGAGTGATAACCCCACAGTTACTATCCAGTGGCTCCGTGAGATGGAGCAAACGTTCGAATCGTGCGAGTGCAAACTGGAGTATTGCGTGAAGTACGCAATACGAATGCTGAAAGGTCTTTCCATTTTCTGGTGAGACACTGTGAAAGCCTCTGTCAGTAAGGAGGTGCTGAGTGCTCTCTCTTAGGAGCAGTTCTCTTAGAAGCTGTTAAAGAAGTACTGTACGGAGTACGACATGGAAAGAATGGAGAGGGAGTTTACCGATCTCTAGAAGGGGAATAAACCGATAGAAGAACACATTACTTCTTTCACTGATAAAATGAGGTTTGTTCCCCATCTGACACCCGATGAGAGCACCAAGATAAGAAGATTTGTTGCAACCTTGCCATTGGAGTTTTGCCCACATGTACGGGCAGATGCTAGTCTGGATCGGGCTTTTGAAATAGCCCGACAAATGGAGGGAGACTGCATCCACTGCAAGGGCGAATCTGCCAGTGGAGGGTTAAAGAGAAAGTTTCAACCATTTGATAAATCGGGTCTTTCCAAAGGACAATCCTCTGTAGACGGGAAGAATGAGACTTCAAAGAAGCCGAGATCTAAAAATCCTTGGTGTGTTCAGTGTCGGATGTATCATTCTGGTGAGTGTTCAAATGCTACCAGAAGGTGTTGGAGGTACGGGCAGAAGGGCCATGCTAGTACTGAGTGTGGTTTTAAAGAAGATGTCTGCTAGCGGTGCCATAAGCCTGGGCACAAGATGACCGATTCCCCGGAGAGACAGGGTGGTCAAAAGAAAGATGATGCGCCTCGCGCAAAGGGGAGGGCATGACGGCGGGAGAGGCCAAAGCTGCGGGCGATGTCATTACGGGTATGTTTCTGATTAACTATACTCCTGCATGTGTATTGTTTGACTCTGGAGTTACTTACTCCTTCGTCTTTGTGTCATATTGTAAGAAGTTAAAATTATCTGTTTCCAAGATGATCAATCCACTTAATGTGGAGATTGCTAGTAGTAAGGTAGTCTCTATTATAGAGAAAGTTTCAATAGCTGTTCTTGATGTCAAGGGAAGTAGTTTCCCTCTCATTCTTTGTTATGCCTATTGCGGGCTTCGATGCGGTGGTTGGGATGGATTAGCTCAGTAGTCGTAATGCTGAGATTCTCTGTTCCAAAAAGATGATTAAGATTCCTCTTTCCGATGGATCTTATGCTGTTGCCCGAGGAGAACGACAGGAGTCTGATATTCCTGTTATCTCCGTTGTTAAGAACTTAGTAGTCTGTGTTAAAAGTTGTGACTCTTTCTTTGCATATTTATTAATGCCAAGATAGAGAAACGATCAGTCCAAAATACCATATCAGGATAGTGTTTAATTATCCTGATGTGTTTCCTGAAGAACTGTCGAGTTTATCTCCGGTCAGAGATGTCAATTGTGATATTGAGTGGTTTCGGGAGCTACTGCGGTGGCTAGAGCTCCATCTTTGATATGTTCTCGAAATTCTTAGACGAGAAAAGTGGTACGTTAAACTCTCTTAGTGTGAGTTCTGGCTAAGGGAAATGTATTTCCTTGGTCATGTCATCTATAAGGATGGTGTCAAAATAGATCCAGCTAAGGTAGAAGCTATGATGAATTAGGGAGTTCCTCGAACTCCTTTTGAAATTAAAAGTTTCCTTGCCTTAGTTGGCTGTTATCGGCGGTTCATCCACAATTTCTTGAAGTTGCGGGTTCGTTGGTTAAACTGACTCGTAAAGTTATATTTGTTGTATGGTCGAAAACTCAGGAGGGATCCTTTCAGACCTTGAAGTGATTATTGTGTGAAGCTCTGATCCTCACCTTGCTTGATGGTTTGGAAGACTTTATTGTCTACTGTGAAATCCGTTACCACCCTGGTGAAGCCAATGTTGTAACGGATGCTTTAAGCCATAGAGGACCGTCAACAGGAGTTAGATTTGTGAAGATTGCGACGATGTCAGATATACACGCAAATTGAGATGAATACCAGAGACCTTGTGGTCGTTCGCAACGGTTTAGTATTCCAGAATTGATATTCATTTCGTAGCCACAAATGAGTCTGTTTTGTTGACTCATTTAATTAAGTCTTATATTGTTGAGACTGTGTCACGTCATGGTCCTTCATGTGTGATTGTTTTGATTTTGACTATCTGTTGTTTCTAGTTCTGGCAAAGTTTGCAACGTGAGTTAGGCACCTGTGTTCACCTGAACATTGCCTATCACCTGCAAACTGATGGCCAATCTAAACGTACGATCCAGACGTTGGAGAATATGCTACGTGTGTGTGTTCTTGAAAGTTTCTCCTTGAAGAGACGTTATTCGTCTTGGATGTAAGGGGAGAAGCTAAGTCCGCGTTCTTTAGACCCGTTTAAAATTGTGCGTAAAGTCAATGATCAGACGGTAATTCATGAGCTACCGCCTGAGCTAGTCTATATTCACAACACCTTTAACGTATGCTACTTACGCAAGTGCCACGTTGAAGAGGAACAGATCATTCCATTACAGGAGTTGAAAGTTGACTCTTCCAAGCGACTAGTTGAAGAACCTGTTGAAATTCTTGACATGAAGGTCAGGAAACTACGCAAGGAAATGATAAAGCTAGTCCTTGTGAAGTGGACGCACAACCTAGGTCCAAACCTGACTTGGGAAGTTGAGGACGTGATGAAGGCAAGGTACCCTCACCTGTTTATCACTGAGTAGATTCTGAGGACGGAATCTTCTTAAGGGGGGTAGATTTGTAACATCCTCAACTTGTGCCTAGATGTAAATAGTATGTACGTGTGTGTAAAAGTAGTAGATTAAGTGAAGAGTTCAAATTGTAAGTTTATTATATTAATGAGAAGGTTAATTGATTTCTTGTTTAATTGAATATGTATGTATGTTAATTATGTGTGTGTATATATATATATATATTAAATATATATGTATATGTACTAATTAGATTGAATAATTATAAGAAAGAAAAGAATAAAGAAAAAGAAAGAAGATATTTTATCCAGAGGAGGTTTGCCTCTGGATAATATATATGTGTGTGTGTGTATAGTATAAGATTGACTTACAAAGTCAAAGATAGCAAAAGCATACAAACACAAACACACTTCTCTCTGCTCTCGTAAGTTTTTGAAGAAGATTTCTTGAAGTTGAAAGATTTAAAGTCCTAGACTCAAAGTAAGGTTAGTGTGATGTTTGTAGTAAAGATTACAAATGTATTATGTTAGATATATGGGTGTTGTTAAGGCTGGAAGTTGTGTTGGAGTTGAAAACTCCATGGATGAACATGAGAGCTTACTTTACAAGTGGGTTTCTCATGCTTGATGTTGTTAAAATGTATTAATGTGTTTGTGAGGTTCATGTAGGTGGTATATGAAGTTCTAAGTTGTTTAAGAAGTCAAAACTAACAAGTTTCAAATCTGGGTTTTTGAGTATGGATAATAAACGTCGCATGGAAGTTGCATGACAAAGATGGTAAAACTGTAAACCACGAGATCGCGGCGCGACGGGTTTTAGGTCGCGGCGCGACCTCGTCAAAAGTAAATCATGCGACTTATTTGATCCGACATACGAATGAACCGTCCGACCTTTTGGTCTGACAGTCAGATGGCCCATCCGACTTGTTGGTCCGACTGTCGGATAGTCCATATAAGCCTTGGTCCGACTTTCGCATGGTCCGATTCATGCGTTGCGGCGCGACAGTTTATTTGGTCGCTGCACGACGGGGCCTTTTCAGCAAGAATGTGTTTTTTGTACATGTTCTTGTTGAATAGGTTATGTATAGTGTCAAAAGTAAGTTTAATGAGTGATTCATGAACATTAGAAAGGTCTTGTATGTATTCTAGTGATAGAGCTTAATACGTGCAAACGCTTAACGTGATTGCCGATGTTTTAGGTGAACGTGTCAGCTGAACCAGCATTAAGTAAACGAACCCTGTAAGCTAGTCAGGTGAGTGCCTACTTTCATGAGACTCAATAGAGTAAGGCGTGTCTGCTAGATGACTACCTGAATGATGTATATAATTGTATTGTGTATGTCTAACTTGTTTTTGCATGTAAGGTCAAAGAGGTAAGTATATAACTTGAATAATGTTAAGATATGTATTAGGTGCATGCCAACGGGTCGAGATTGGAACCGCTTAGTTATTAATGATGTATTGTACAAATGAATGAATGAATGATGGATCCCTATGGGATCATACGTGTGATATATGAATAGATGATGATAATGATGATGATGGATCCTTGTAGGGTCATATGTACGTATATGTGTATGTGCACTGTCTGTAGACTATCTGACACATGGTTAAGGTCAACTTTGTAGTTGGATCCCAGAGGACTTCGGTCATGGTTCGGGATTTAACGGTGATTCGGGGTGCATCCCGGGTCGAGGTTCTGCAGAACCGTTGTGCCTTAACGTGAGATTGTAATCAGCCATGATATGGCCGGGCTTATTAGGGAACCTTTTGTTCCGTAAACGATGCTCGGTGGACTGCTTTATGCTCCCCCACCAGCGCGGATAGTTGTGTCTGATCCCCCGGTGAGTTGTTGAGCAGGACGGATTACCCTGCAAGACATGACTCTTACTGATCTTGTCAGCACACCGCTATGTGTTAAGCTAGAAATGATTGTTTATGTATGATATGTGTGCTGCATGACTTATTGTATTGATGCTTATGATTGTATGTATTCACTAGCTAAGTGTTAGCTAATGGTGCTATGATTTCCCTTTTCAGGTAAAGACTAGAAGGCCTGGTGAGGCGGCTAACTTTTGATGTAAATGCCCCTTGTGGGTTGAACACTTGAATTTTGATGTAATGTAATAAGATACTTTATGGTCGGTTCCTGTTGTAGGTAACACCAATGAATGTTTTGGAAACAAAAATGATGTGATTATCCGTTTGTTAATATTAAAAGAAAATTTTCCGCTACTAAACCTGAATTATCACTAAAGTAACTGTTTTTCAGAAGCGGTGTTACAGGCACGATCCCAAGTTGGGCGTGACTTGGGTGTGACTTGTGGCTAGGTACGCTCGTGGCTCTTGGAGGCATGCCTATGCCCAGTGTCCAATGGACAGGCATGAGCCCAAGTCACGCCCTTTTGGGCTGGCACACCCGTGTAGTAACAACCTCTTTACTAGGCTTTCAAAGCTAGTTAAAGTGTATTTATGTGGATTGATCTTGTAACTGATATGGGACTTATTGGTGCATAGTTTTTGAACTCATTTTGTGTTCTATATAAGGCACATGAAGTCTTAGGAGCTTGGTTGCTTGACTTGAAAACACTAGTTGATATATATTGCACTATAAGAAACAAAAAGAACAGAAGGCTTTGTGGTTCTTTTGTGTTAGGATATTTGGTGGTGTAAGATTGGCGCATCTACACTCTAGCAAGTGGAGATCAACAATCACATGGTGTGGACTTCACTTGAGGTGTACAATTTAGTATACATATCTTCTAAGTCACGATCTCGTTTGCAAAGGAGGCTTAGAATCAAGGGTATGATTCAAATTCTTCTCCTGTTTTCTTTTGTTGCATTGTCATGTTTAGAGTCTTATTCTGCTTGGTAGGTGTTGCGTGGTTCACAAATTAAAAATGTTTTTACCTGTTTTGCTTCCGCTATGTTTTATTTGAATCACCAAAACCAACAGTGGTATCAGAGCTATCTCTAACATGGCTTTGCACATTTGGATTGAAATCGGAATTTTAAGTTTTTTTTGTCAAGATTTGGTTTTCCGGTGACCGGGCATGGCCGTATCTCTTGGGGTACTGTGTGTGCCGGAGGTCGGGGCACGGCCGTACCAGTGAGGGTACGTGTCGTGCCAGCAAAATCGTTTTAAGGCTTAAAATTGTTTAAACTGTACACTGGCATATGGGCGGGCATGCCCGTGCCCTTCGCATTTTGGGCCGGAAACTGTTTTTGAAACAGATTTTTTTTAAAATAATATTTAAAATTTCGGATTTGTTTGTTTTGGACTAGTCTTGGTTCTGGATTTCCCCACTATATTTTGGTTCCTAATTTTATATGTTTTTTATAGCTTGGCATGAAGTCCATAAGAACATATATCCTTAGGAGTATATATGAATATGTAATTAGAAAATGTGTATTAAAATTATTAATGCATATGTACAAGGATTGCTTTTGTGCCTTAAATGTTTTTGCAATATTGATCAAAGTATATTTGTTTGACATGGTTTTATGGCACACCATTGCTTTCATTTTGGTTGTGATTGCCCGGTAACGTGGTATCCCCTTAGCCTATGTGTGTTGGTTTTAGTTTGGCTTGCATGCCGTATTGTTGTAATGTTTATATTATTGGTGCGGCTTGCATGCTTTTTATTTTATTTCTTTGTACTCGTAATAGTTTTTTAGGATTGCGACCTGCATGTCGTTTTCTTATTATTTTGTAATTGTTCTTAGATGATTTAATATATATATATATATATATATATATATATATATATATATATATATATATATAACATCAAACTAAACGGGAGACACGGTGTTGACGCCTTGGCGAGCCTATTTCGGGAGTGTTGGATTCGCCGGTTTGGAGGCACTTATGCGATGAGGCATCTTAGTAGTTGTCCCTAGATGACCTTGTTTTCCCCGTTTTGGATCACGGTTAAAACGCATAGGATTTTGGGCATGTTACCGGTATTTATTTATTTTATATGCGTGGTTGTTTTTATATTTATTTCTTGCATGAATATCTAGGATTCGCATGCTAGAAATTTTTTTGAAAAATAAATAAAAACAAAGAGATTTATAAATGAGTTTATATTTCTTCGCACATAGAATTGACAATATTAACATAAGTTGTGATTATACTGAAAGTAGTCGAAAAGTGTTTTTGTCACTTAAATTGTTAATTCACAAAAGTGTTACAATATTCTTTTAACTGGAAAAACAAAAACCCGTTTTTCAAAAGGTAAGTCACGCGCCATCCGTAAGATGACACCACCTAAATCTAACGAAACTTGGATGATTGTCGAGCATTAGCACGAGTCATGCCTTGTGGAGTTCTGTGGAAGGTGAGTGTGGCAACTCGCAATATTGGTTGTCAAGCTTTAACATGAACCAATGACTGGTCGAGAGTACCAACGTTTGTCTTGAGGGACGACTTACAAATTCTTTTATGACGCCTAAATGATGTCAATCTCTAGCCGAGTATTTGAGAATAATAAAAGGATTGGTGTAAGAAGGGATCAAGCATGCCTTAAACATTTGATGTCAAAAAGGATCCCGCAAGGATCTAAGAGTTGCAATGGTTGCAATCGGTAAAATGGTTACCAGCCTAAATAACTTATTTCGTAATCCGCGGTAAACCCGTCATGAGATAGAGTAAAATACGGTTCATAGCCTTGTTCAAATAATTAGTTTTATAACTATTGGGTAATTATTTCTACAAGGATTTCACAACTAAAATTGGTACTCTAATTTTATAGATGGCATCTAAGAACGCTTCTACATCATCAAACTCAATTTCCCTAAAGTTATTCCTCGAGAAGGCCAAACTCGATAGCCAAAATTTCATGGACTGGTTCATGAAACTGAGGATAACCCTCAGGTATAAACATAAAATTTGGGCCATTGAGGAGCCTCTGCCGGAAGCACCTGTGGCGAGTGCAACTAGGGCGGTCCGAGACGCACATGATAAGCGCGTCAAGGAAACTAACGAGGTGGCTTGTATCATGCTCTCCTCGATGATTCCTGAGCTCCAAAAGCAAATGGAACATCTCAGGGCGTATGACATGCTTAACCAGCTGAAAGAAATCTTCCAACAGTAGGCTAAGCTAGAGCGCTTCAAATGCCTAAAGTCCCTATTCGATTGCCACATGCAGGAGGGTGAAAATGTTAGCGTTCACGTTCTTAAGATGAAAGCATTGGTTGATCGATTAGAGAGGTTAGGAGTTCCATTAGGGAGGGAGTTAGCGGTGGATGTTATCCTCCTTTCCCTGCCCAGTTCCTTTTCACAATTTGTGTTGAACTACCATGTTCATGGTATGGATAAGTCCCTAATGGAGCTTCACGGAATGTTGAACATCGTAGAGTCCGACATGTCCAATAAGCCATCCTCGTCCAAATCCGTCCTAGCTATCCAGGGAGGCAAAACCAAAAGGAAAGGTGCTCCCCCCTCTAAGGGAAAGGGAAAGGGGAAGGTTGCAAAACCTAACCCAATTCCGGCCCCAAAGGGTAAGGGGAAGGCCATGATGGTTCCACCAGCCGAGGATCCTGCGGAAGCCGAGTGCTTCCACTGCAAGGAAAAGGGGCATTGGCGGCGTTCTTACCCAAAGTACCTTGAGGAGCTCAAGCAGGTAAAACGGAAGGGAGCTGGTCATTCAGGTACGTTTATGATTGAACTCCACAACACTGCTACTTCTAATGGCTGGGTTCTTGATACCGGTTGTGGCACTCACATTTGTAATACTGTGCAGGTGCTAAAAACAAGTAGGGTTCTGGGTGCTAGAGAGATTGACCTGATCATGGGGAACAAAGAGGTGGTCCCTGTGGAACGGATTGGGAGTGTTGATCTCGCCTTTTCTTCAGGCCTTGCTATTACCTTGTTAAATGTTTTGTTTTTCGCCCTGCGTGACACGAAACATTATTTCCTTTCATGCACTTTATGATGATGGTTTTTATTTTACTTTTGATAATGGTATTATTTCTTGTTTAAGAGATGGTGTTCATTATTTTAAAGCATATCCATGTCGTGGTATTTATGAAACAAGTGTATGTTTGGATGGTAATAGATCAATGATGAACATTGATTCTAAGTCCAAAAATGGTTTGGACAAGTTGTCTTTGTGGTATAGTCGTCTTGGCCATATAAATAAGAAACATATTGCCAAACTCCATGTTGATGGGATTTTGGAATCATTTGACCAAGGTTAAGCGAAGTATGCGATTCTTGTTTATCAGGCAAGATGACTAAAGCACCCCTCACCGGTGTTAGTGAGAGAGGCAAAGACTAGTTGGACATTGTTCACACGGATGTGTGTGGTTCGTTCAAGTCTACCACAAGAAACAATTTTAGGTACTTCGTTACTTTACTGATGATCTCAGAAGGTATGGTTATGTTTATTTAATTAAGCATAAGTCCGAAACCTTTGAGGTGTTTAATACATACCAAAATGAAGTGCAAAATCAATTGGGCAAGTGGATTAAGATTCTCAGATCCGATAGGAGTGGTGAGTATCTTAGTACCGAGTTTCTTGATCATCTTAGGGGTTCTGGAATTATTTCACGACTTACTCCACCCAGGACACCACAATTAAATGGGGTCACTGAAAGGAGAAAACAAACTTTATTGGATATGGTTCGGCCCATGATGAGTCGTACAAAGCTACCTACAAGTTTTTGGGGCTATGCTTTGGAAACTGCTGCAAGGGCCTTAAATCTTGTACCAACAAAGAAGGTTGCAAGTACACCATTCGAGATGTGGCATGGAAGAGTTCCTTCGCTAACCTATCTCAAAGTCTGGTGTTGTAAAGCTTACGTGAGACGTGAAGCACAAGATAAACTTGAACCCAGAGCTGAAAAGTGTATCTTCATTGGTTACCCAGCTGGTTCTATGGGATATTTGTTTTACAAACCTTCAGAGAACAAAGTGTTTTGTACCACCATGATTTTGAGAACCAAATTTTTCTTTTTAAAATACAATTTAAGTTTTCAAACCGCGTGGGTTTGACTGTAAATAGAACATTTACACCCGTCTCATAATTTAAAAATGCAGCGGAATTAAAAACACATGGCATATTATATAAACAGTCAAAATGTTGCAACATACAATGTTTGGTGTTACGGATACTTAACCGGCTGACCATTATCTTAAAACAAATACAAACATAATATAAACAGAGTTTTAAACATAACAGTGTTCCTTCCAAAGCATATAACTACCCGCAGGCTCCCAAGCTCACTAAGGATCATCTACACATGTGAGAGATAATATTTGTTAGCTTTAATATATAGTGAGTACAGAACAACATAATAATCAACATAAATATATCACATATCATCAATCATGCTCAAACAGTTCTATCCTAGCATCTCGCGATGAGCTGGCGTAGTCAGAAGGTAACATATCTCGCAAGGGAGCTAACCCGGCTCAATGCACCAAACTGGGATACTAGACACATCAACCGCACCGGTGAGTGAGGTGTAAACCGGTCTACCATTGATTTTTGGAATCTATGGATTCCTCTGAGTACAGCTGGAGACTGTACCCATCCGTTCGGGGAGCATTGGGCTTGCAAGGCCCTAAATACCTATACAGGTACCGCTGATGCTATCAATGGTCCGCAAACCTCAAGCAATCCCATGCCATCACTGGCCCCGATGTAGGACTACTTAGTCCTTAAGTCCGGATCGTTCACAAACACATAGCAGATCTAGTCGCATATTCAACGCGCACATATAATGAAATATATCATCATAACATACACCTAATCAAGTGCATATTATGTTATGTCAACATGTCAAGTCTATCATCATCATGCATAATATCCTACACTTAATCAAGTGTGTACAAATCATAGTATTCAATTCTCAATCCATTTGTTAATATATGTTATAGATATATTAATTGTTATATTATTCGGCACTCACCTGATAAGCTAGAATGAGCAAAGACCTTGCTTTGGCACTCACGGTTTGTCAACTTGACCTATAATACGAATATCTACGCGTTAATCACTTAAACACGTAAGGAACATCTAGGATACTTGAAACAATACCCTAATGGTGCTATTTAACTATTTATTAACTTGTTATAATAGTCCAAGCAACAACACGCGAACAAATAGAGAAAACATCATTTTGGCACAAACTGCACCGAACGAGACACGTCCAAGCCTTGGACGAGACGCGTTCTGCCTGCTGTGCCAAAACTCATATTTTGCACAGTAGTGCCTTTTTATCCCATTTCAACTCCAAATCAACTTTAGTAATATTTTAGTGTTTCATATGACCATTTGATATATATTGGAGCTTTCTAACATCAAAAACTCTCATCCAATTAATTCATATGAAAATCACAATTAAATGGACAAAGAAGTGTGCATTTTGGCCAACACTTGAAATGGACCAATTCTAACACTTGCTACACACCATATACACCTAATATGATGTATTGAAGATGTTGCAACTGACTAAAACCTTGAAAGTCATTGTTTGGTATCATTTTCCAATTTCTTGCCTCTTTATGGCTGAATTTTCACTATTTTAGCCATTTCAAGCAAAACCATCATTTCAATTCAAAAACAGTGTTCTAATCAATTCATACAAGTCATATGAACCTATTAGAACCTTAAAAATTAGTTCTTGATGTGTAAAAACAGATTGACCTCATTTTGGTCATTTTGACCCATTTTGGTCATTTCTTGATTATGTGCATAAACACCACTTCTAATCCATCATATAAGTTCTAATCAATCCTAACAAGTTATAAGAACAATTAGAACACTAAATTTCAGTTCATGAAGATCAAATTCTGTTTGACCCGTATTTGACCAATTTTGACCCATTTGAGCCAAAATTCAAAACTCTTCAAGATCACTACTTTAATTCATGGAATTGATTCCTATGTGATTAGAAATGATATTCGAACTTATTTCAATCATAAATTTTAGTTCTTGATTGCTAAATCAAAGAACCCACTTGAAAACCTAGAAATTAAAGTCTTGAAGAACACAATCACGCACAAGGAGAAATTTGAGCTTACAATGATCAAAGGATGATGAAGAACAACTTGTGGGACTAATTTGATCCTTGTTTTGCTACTGGAACAAAGGTTTATGTGTTTTCTTTCAAAAACCCAAAATCAAGAACATGAAGAACACAAGTAGGAGACATGGAAGATGAAGCTTACAATGAAGAAGATGATGACTTAGGACTGATTAATCTTCAACTTGCACTAGGAATCAGAACTTGGATGATCTTCTAGTTGGTTTCCTCAAAGAATTCAAGAACATAAAAGTAGTGAGTGTATGTGCTGATATGTGTAGGTGTATGTGTCTGTGTATAGGAAACCGACTTTTGAGTAACTATTATCCACAAGTGGGTATTTTGTTCCCCTTTTCGACATACAACTTGTCTCTCGTTTAACCGTTTCAACCAACGAGGATGATTTTGGAATCCTCGTTTGAAACCGTTCGATATTTTATAATCTTTATCTACTTTTATTAGTATTTTTAATAACACATTTCTTTATTATTTCCATACTTTATATCATTTTCTAAAAAATATATATATATATTTTTAATTAAATTGAATAATCGACGTACCATGGAATCTGCTTTTCAGATTCTGTCCTTAAGAAGATTCTACCCCCCTTAAGAAGATTATACCATTTATATATATTTTGAGGATGTTACAAATCTATCCCCCTTAAGAAGATTCCGTCCTCGGAATCTGCTTTTCAGAAAACAGATGGGGATAGCGTGCCTTCATATCCTCCTCGATCTCCCAATTAAGATTTGACCCGAGATTGTGCTTCCATTTAACCAAGACTAGCTTAATTGTCTTCTTCCTTAGTCGCTTAGTCTTTGTGTTTAGGCTTTCGACTGGTTTTTCCACGAGCTGTGCAGAAGAATCCACTTTCAAGTCTTGTAGAGGTAGAATCTGATCTTCATCCACCTTGCACTTACGAGGATAGCGAACATTGAAGGTATTATGAATACTTGATAGCTCTGGAGGTAACTCTAAAGATACGGTCTGCTCATTGACTTTCTGAATGATTCTGAAAGGACCAATGTATCACGGGCTCAAGTTACCGGTCTGCGTTTCGGGTGTGCATACATCTTTTGTCTATCTCTAGCTACTTTAAGTTTCTCTCGCGCAAACTTGACCTTATCCGCAGTAATCTAGACCATATCAGGACCAGCATACTGTTTCTCTCCTGGCTCGAGCCAACTGGTCGGGGTGCGACAACGCCTACCATAAATCATCTCATACGGTGGCATACCAATACTAGAATGGTATGAGTTATTATAAGCAAAATCAATCAAAGGCAAATGTGAATCCTACGAGCCACCATATTCGAGTACACATGCGCGTAAAATGTCTTCAAGAGTTTGGACAGCCCTTTCGGACTGTCCATCTGTTTGGGGATGATATGCGGTACTCAAATTAACACGAGTACCAAGTTCTCGCTGAAGATTGCTCTAGAAGTGTGAAACAAAGTGTGTATCCCTATCAGAGACAATAGATAGTGGAACACCATGTCGGGCTACTATTTCGTTGATGTACAACTGAGCAAGACAAGCCATGGAAGATGATTCATTAACAACTAGAAAATGGGCACTCTTGGTGAGTCTATCGACAATCACCCAGATCATGTCATGCCCTTTTGAAGTCCTGGGCAATTTAGTAACAAAATCCATGGTAATGTCGTCCCATTTCCATTCTGCAATTGGTAATTGTTGCAAATTACCATAGTGTCTTTGGTGCTTAGTTTTCACCTGTGCACAAATCTGACACTTTTCCACATATGAAGCTATGTCATGCTTTAATGTAGGCCACGAGTAATGTGCCTTAAGATCTAGGTACATTTTATTGCACCCAGGATGAAAAGATAAATGAGAACTATGCGCCTCCTTCAAGATTAACTGACAGTTCCCTCCGATGCTAGGTACCCAGATTCGGGAACTGTATGTCTTCAATCCCCTGCTGTCATCTTGTAGCTGCTCCTTCATTTTAGCCATAACTTCTGCCTTTAAATTAGCTTCTTATAAGGCCTCTTGTTGTGCGTCCTTCAGCCGATTAATAATATCAGAAACAATAGTGATTTTCATGAATTTGATGTTATCTATGGAGCCCTTTCGGCTTAATACATCAGCCACCACATTAGCCTAGTCCGGGTGGTATTTGATTTCACAGTCATAATCATTTATCAATTCTATCCACCTGCGTTGCCTCATATTGAGATCCTATTGTGTAGAAACATACTAGAGGCTCTTATGATAAGTGAATACCACACATTTGGTGTCATACAAGTAGTGGCGCCATAGTTTTAGAGCAAAGACAACAACTGCCAACTCCAGATCATGAGTCGGATAGCTCTTCTCATGTGGCTTCAGTTGGCGAAAAGCATAAGCTATAACCTTGTCCTTCTACATAAGGATACTTCCGAAACCTGCGTAACGAGCATCACAATAAACAACAAAATCTTCTGACCCATTTGGCAGAGTCAGAATTGGAGCTTGACATAATAGTTCTATTAATGTCTGAAATGCAAAATCTTGTTCATCAGACCACGAATAGGCAACATCATTTCGTGTAAGCTTCGTTAGAGGACCTTCTATTTTGGAGAAATTCTGAATGAACTGCCGATAATAACCGGAAAGTCCTAGAAAGCTTCGAATCTCTGATGGGGTTTTGGGAATTCCCTAATTCATCACGGCCTGAACGTTGGCTGGATCAACCATTACACCATCCTTTCTTATAACATGCCCAAGGAAGTGTATCTTTTCAAGCCAGAACTCACATTTAGAGAGTTTAGCATATAAGTGTTCTTGCATCAAAGTGTCAAGAACAATGCAAAGGGGTGTCTCGTGTTCTGCTTCAGATCTAGAATAAATAAGAATGTCATCGATGAATACAATGACAAATTTGTCAAGAAAGGCAAAACAGACATGTGTCATAAGATCCATGAATATTGCTGCAGCATTCGTCAACCCGAGAGGCATCACAAGAAACTCATAATGCCCATATCTCGTTCTGAAAGCCGTCTTTGGGATATCTTCGTCGCATACACGGACGTGATGATAACCAGAACAAAGATCTATCTTTGAAAAGCATGTAGCACCCTGGAGTTGATCAAACATATCATCAATACGTGGAAGAGGGTATTGTTCTTTACAGTTCTCTTCTTTAGCTCCCTGTACTCAATGCACATTCGCATCGTCCCCTCCTTCTTTTTAACAAATAAGACTGGAGCTCCCCAAGGTGAAGAGTTGGGACGAATGAAACCTCTATCAAGAAGTTCCTAATTCTGAGTCATCATTTCACGAACCTCAGATGGTGCAAGACGATATGGAGATCTAGTTACAGGCGTAGCACCTGGAACAAGATCAATTATGTATTCAACGTCTCTTACCGGTAAACATTAGGTTATTCAGAAACTACCTGAATGTCATCAATGGCTTTCTTCTCCATTTGTGTATCAACAACATAAGCCAAATAGGACTCACATCCCTTGGCTACAAATTTGCGAGCTTTCATAAGTGAAATCAATGGAGTTTCAGAAGTTCTCCCTTCACCACGAGCCACAACATATGACCTATCAGAAAAAGGAATTTTAATGATCTTTTTAGAGCAAACAATTTCAGCATTTCGGTTACTGAGCCATTCCATTCCGATTACAACATTAAATCCCGTAATTGGCATAACAAGATACAAAATGGGAAAACTAATCCCGTCAATATAGATTACCGCCACATGAACTCTATCAGTAACATAAACTACTTTACCGCTAGCAACTTCTACGCTCAGCGGATCAATCAACGCGAAAACAGGTAATTGCAGTTTAGCACGAAAAGACGCAGAGACAAAAGAATACGTAGCTTTCACCTGTTTCAAATGGCAACTCTATATCCCGTATCCATCTCTCGGTCACCGCCAGATCTGTTGTGCCCTCAAAGGTATATATGGTTTACATGACAGAAAAAGCCTTAAGACCTGTGGCCATTCTGTGCTCTGGAATTGGAACAACTGACATATGTTCCTCAACTGTCATTAATTGTGCCTCTAACTATCGAATGTAAGCCATAGTATCTTCTTAAGTCTTTCGGTTCAAATATATTTATAGTCATACTTAGTATACTTATTATACTTAATCAATCATGTTAAGAAAATAAGCAATAGCATGTTAATCATATCAATCTCTCTCACACCTCAAAACCTCCCGAGGAACACTTTAAATAATGGTCGAGCCTGAATTTGAGACTGAGTACTCTCTCAAATACCTAATTCACTCAAACTTAGGCTCTGATACCAGCTTCTAACACCGTGATTTTGAGAACCAAATTTTTCTTTTTAAAATACAATTTAAGTTTTCAAACCACGTGGGTTTGACTGTAAATAGAACATTTACACCGGTCTTATAATTTAAAAATGCAGCGGAATTAAAAACACGTGGCAAATTATATAAATAGTCTAAATGTTGCCACATACAACGTTTGGTGTTACGGATACTTAACCGGCTCGCCATTATCTTAAAACAAATACAAACATAATATAAACAGAGTTTTAAACATAACAGTGTTCCTCCCAAAGCATATAACTACCCGCAGGCTCGCAAACTCACTAAGGATCATCTGCACATATGAGAGATAGTATGTGTTAGCTATAATAGCTAGTGAGTACAGAACATCATAATAAGCTGGCGTAGTCAGAAGGCAACATATTTCGCAGGGGAGCTAACTCGTCTCAATGCACCAAACTGGGGTACTAGACGCATCAACCGCACCGGTGGGTGAGATGTAAAGCTGTCCACCATTGATTTTTGGAATCTATGGATTCCTCTGAGTATAGCTAGAGACTGTACCCATCCGTTCAGGGAGCATTGGGCTTGCAAGGCCCTAAAAACCTATACAGGTACCATTGATGCTATCAATGGTCCACAGACCTCAAGCAATCCCAGGCCATCGCTGGCCCCGATGTAGGACTGCTTAGTCCTTAAGTCCGGATCATTCACAAACACATAGTTGATCCAATAGGATCTTCAATGTGCGCATTTAATCAAATATATCATCATAACATACACCTAATCAAGTGCATATTATACTGTGTCAACTTGTCAAGTCTAGCATAATCATGCATAATATCCTAGACTTAATCAAGTGTGTACAAATCATGGTATTCAATTCTCAATCCGTTTGTTAATATATCTTATAAATATATTAATTGTTATGTTATTCGGCATTCACTTGATAAGCTAGAATAAGCAAAGACCTTGCTTTGGCACTCACGTTTTGTCAACTTGACCTATAATACCAATATCTACGCGTTAATCACTTAAACACGCAAGGAACATCTAGGATACTTGAAACAATACCCTAATGATGATATTTAACTATTTTGTTAACTTTTTATAATAGTCAAAGCCTTGGACGAGACGCGTTCTGCCTGTAGTGCCAAAATTCATATTTTTGCACAGCAGTGCCTTTTTATCCCATTTCAACTCCAAATCAACTTTAGTAAAATTTTAGTGTTTCATATGACCATTCGACATATGTTGGAGCTTTATAACATAAAAAACTCTCATCCAATTAATTCATATGAAAATCACAATTAAATGGACAACGAAGTGTGCATTTTGGCCAACAGTTGAAATGGACCAATTCTAACACTTGCAACATACCATATACACCTAATATGATATATTGAAGGTGTTGCAACAAACCAAAACCTTTAAAGTCATTGTTTGGTATCATTTTCCAATTTCTTGCCTATTAATGACTTAATTTTCACTATTTTAGCCATTCCAAGCAAAACCATTTTAATTCAAAACCAATGTTCTAATCAATTCACACAAGTCATATGAACCTGTTAGAACCTTAAAAATTAGTTCTTGTTGTGTAAAAACAGATTAACCTCATTTTGTCCATTTTGACCCATTTAGGTCATTTCTTGATTATGTGCATAAACACCACTTCTAATCCACCATATGAGTTCTAAACTCATCTAAATCACTACTGTATTTCATGGAATTGATTCCTATGTACTTAGAAAAGATATTGGAACTTATTTCAATCATAAATTTTAGTTCTTGATTGCTAAATCAAAGAACCCACTTGAAAACCTAGAAATTCAAGTCTTGAAGAACACAATCAAGAACAAGGAGGAATTTGAGCTCACAATGATCAAAGGATGATGAAGAAAAACTTGTGGGACTAATTTGATCCTTGTTTTGTTGCTGGAACAAAGGTTTATGAGTTTTCTTTCAAAAACCCAAAATCAAGAACATGAAGAACACAAGTAAGAGACATGGAAGATGAAGCTTACAATGAAGAAGATGATGATTTAGGACTGATTAATCTTCAATTTGCACTAGGAATTAGAACTTGGATGATCTTCTTGTTGGTTTCTTCAAGGAATTCAAGAACAGAGAAGTAGTGAGTGTGTGTGTGTGCGCTGATACGTGTAGATGTATGTGTCTGTGTATAGGAAACCGACTTGTGAGTAACTATTATCCACAAGTGGGTATTTTGTTCCCCTTTTCAACATACAACTCGTCTCTCGTTTAACCGTTTCAACCAACGAGGATATTTTTGGAATCCTCGTTTGAAACCGTTCGATATTTTATAATCTTTATCTACTTTTATTAGTATTTTTAATAACCCATTTATTTATTATTTCCATACTTTATCTCATTTATATATATATTTTATTTAATTAAATTAAATATTCGACATACCACGTTCGTACACGTTTAGGCCCGTTTTGAGGATCTTACATGTTTGTTGCTCGAAGGGAAGTCTTCCTCGAGAGAGAGCTGATATCTGCAGAGGCCAGTGGGAGGCAAGTTGATTCTGAAGAAATTCAAGATGACACCAATGGACAACCTGATGTTGGCACTAGTACCACTTCTGAGGTTGGCGAAACGGAGGAAGTGGAACCTAAACCAACGGAGGATGAGGTTCTTGACACACAGTCATTGGCGCTCCTCGTAGATCTGGTACTGTTCATAATGAGCCGCAAAGATATGGATTTGTCATATCAGAGGGCGACGAGCTATTGGTGGATCATAGTGAACCAACTAACTATCGGGAAGCCGTAACGGGCCCTGAGTTAGCTAGGTGGAAGGAGGAAATAGACAGTGAGATGCAATCCATGGCGGATAATCAAGTCTAGGACTTGGTTGATCCAGTATCCGGCCACAAGCCAGTAGGGTGCAAGTTGGTCTTCAGGAAGAAGACTAAGGTAGACACTTTTAAAGCCCGACTGGTGGCAAAGGGTTTCACTCCAACTCATGGTGTACACTATGATGAAACCTTTTCTCCAATGGCTATGTTAAAGTCTATTAGGATATTAATGGCTATCACTGCATATTACGATTACATAATGTGGCAGATAGATGTCAAAACTGCCTTCCTTAATGGGAAGCTGGCAGAGGAGGTGTACATGGCACAACCTGATGGTTACGTACATCCCAAATATCCTAATAAAGTCTTTAAACTTAAGAGGTCCATTTATGGTCTTAAGCAAGCATCTCGTAGTTGGAACATTTGCTTTGATGAAAAACTCAAAGAGTTTGGATTTTCCAAAAGCAAGGATGAACCTTGTGTGTATGTCAGGGCTAGTAGGAGTGCTTTAGTTTTTCTTGTCTTATATGTTGATGATATACTACTCATAGGGAGCGGCGTTAGTACCTTACAGGAGGTTAAAACCTGGCTTAGTACTCGGGCGGATGTGTTGTATGCCTTGAGCATGACGAGTCGATATCAGGCTATCCCTGGTCAAAGTCATTGTGTCGCTGTTAAAAACATTCTCAAGTATCTTCAGAGGACTAGAGAGATGTTTTTAGTGTTCGATGGATTGTAGGAGCTTAGAGTTACTGGAAATTCTAATGCTAGCTTCCAGACGGACAAGGTTGATTGCTGGTCTCAATCGGGATTTGTATTCTTATTAAATGGTGGAGAAATTAGTTAGAGTTCCAAGCAAGATACCGTGGCTGATTCAACTACGGAGTCAGAGTATATTGCTGCGAGTGAGGCTGCTAAAGAAGCTATCTGGATGAAGAAATTCATTCAGGATCTTGGAGTTGTTCCTAGCATCGCTAACCCTATTGAGATCCTCTGTGACAATGAGGGTACAGTAGCTCTAGCTAAAAAACCAAGGGCACATCGACGCACGAGATACATTGCTCGAAAATATCACTTTATCCACGATATCATCGAGAGTGGAGACATAGTGGTCAGTAGAGTACCGACTAGGGAGAACTTGGCAGATCCGCTCACTAAACCTTTGTCACAAGCTAAACATGATTCTCATGCTAAATCTATAGGCATTAGATTTACTAGTGACTTGGTTTAATTATTTTAGTTGTACTTGTTTTGAGAACATTAAAGCAATAATGTATTTCTTATTGTAATGATTATTAAATGGGGATTTCATATACGCATGGTCCGATTACTTTATGAAATATTATTGTGTTATATCTTTGCATGTTTAATACTTCCATGAATAAATTTATTTATTCTAAATTCTCCACGATCAGTCATTCTTCATTGGAAGGAAGAAGTGAATTATGATCGAGGCAAGTGGTTGGTAAAGTATTCATAGTGGATTGAATACATGTTTACGCAATACTAGCCTGTACTTGATAGAGGATCAAGTGACTGGAGGACCCGCACCCGAGTTTACATCATGGACATGATCACGAGTAAATGATGATGATAATATTATTCGTTCTTTTACTAGAGATACATGCGCTTCTTGACTAATGACATGGTCTAGTTTAGATTGCTTTCTAACGCAGTTCGTAGCTGGCTGTTATAAGCAAAGTTTTCAGGCAAGAACATGTTATATGATGGAATGATGTAGTCCAAGGTATTCGTTCCTCTTTAGAGAGATATCCCTTGGCCCCTTGTTGACTAAGTTGACGAAAATCAAAATACATGGCCGTGCTCAAGTTGAATTGATAATGGATCAATTATGTAACTTGTATTATTAGTCATAGTTAGTCTAGATCGAGAAACATAATCATGAATGATTCGGGGTTGACGATGTTCCATGACCTACATTGACATCAGATATCATGAACGAAGGGATGAATAATCACTAATCTGTAGGAGCATTCCTTTTGGTTTGGGATTTGTTTTAGGAAGAAAAACCCTATGCTAACTTGGGGGCATAGATGCCTTGCTAGAGGCTGCTCTATGTCGGTGACGCCTTTCGTAGGTATGTCATGTGCAAGTGAGAGTCTGTTGGATTATGCCCACTGACACACATGATTTGTTATCATGGCTGATGAAGCAAGGACCTATTGGGTCACACGCCAAGTATTGACTCTGACATCATAGATGGTCAAAGGAGAGAGAAAGGCAAAAACTGGTTCTGGTGGGCCAAGGCACACCTGTGCCTCTATGAGGTACAGTCGTGCCCTACGGGCAGGCACGAGCCCAAGTCGGACGTTACTTGGGCGCAACCTTTTGGGTTGGCACGCCCGTGCTTAGTTAAAGGCACGACCGTGCCCTGTGCAGTAACAACCTCTTTACTAGGCTTTCAAAGCGAACTAAAGTGTGTTTATGTCATTGATCTTGTAACTGATATGAGACTTAATGGTGCACGGTTTTTGAACTCAATTTGAGTTCTATATAAGCCACATAAAGTCTTAGGAGTTTGGTTGCTTGATTTGTATACACTAGATGATATATATTACACTATACTCTCTCAAGAAACAAAAAAACACAAGGCTTTGTAGTTCTTTTGTGTTTGTACATTTGGTGGTGTAAGATTGGCACATCTACACTCAAGTAGGTGGGTATACAATTTAGTATACACATCTTCCAAGTCACGATCTCGTTTGCAGAGGAGCCTTAGCATCAAGGGTATGATTATAATTCTTCTCCTCTTATCTTTTGTTGCATTGTCATGTTTAGAGTCATGGTCCTCTTGGTGGGTGTTGCGTGGTTCACAAATTCAAAATGTTTTTACCCATTTTGCTTCCGTTGTGTTTTATTTGAACCACCAAAACCCAACAGAGAGTGCATTGCGCACTAGTTACTGTACCGCAAGGTCCTCTTTACTGCGGGGAGCGGCCAAGGATTGGTTGTAACATCTTGAGATTGGTCCTAGTAGAAACGTAAGCTTTGGGTATGTTACACGTGAATTATTATTATGTTAATTGATTATTCATTAGTGTTTGATTTAATTTATTAATCATTAACTTAATTAATTATTATTGATTATACGTATATATATACATATGTATATACATACGGATTAGTGTGTGTGTGCATGTGCTTAGTCGGTTTGGCCTTGCCACCTCTTGCTTGTATTATGATTTGAATATATATATATATATATATATATATATACGTGGCTTTTAAATAATTACTTCACTTTGAAGCAATTGAGTGTGTGTAAACTTGGGTGTAACCGAGAGCAAGCAAGAAGAAGAAGCAATCGGATTGTTGGTTCTTGATTTTGTGATTCAAGTTAAAAGGTTGTTGTTTAGGTTATGCTTCTTGAAACATGATTTATGTAATATGTTATGCTTTTTGAGTTTGATAAACATGCTACGGTTTAATCTTGTTGGGTTATGTTATGAGCACCATGAAGTTGTAGGATTTTGGTGTTCTTGGGTGATAAAGTGTTTTTGATGCATAATTTGATGTATAAACATGTTTATATTTATTTCTATGAACTTGTATATGAATTGTATGATCTGGAAATGAGATGTATACAAGTTTGAAGTTGTCGGATTGATGAAATCTTGAAGATGGCGGATTGTTGAGTTGATGATGGAATCCGAGTATGGAAAACCAGGTGTTGAATCCGGTACTTTAGAAATCCTATACTTGTGAAACCGGAACTTAGAATCCGGAACATGATAGAATCTGATGGTATGAATCCGATGGTGGATTCCAATTGTAAAAACCGATTGTCGGTGCCAAGCTAAGACACAAGTGTGGAAATCTGATGGAAGTTGTGGATTCTCCTAAAATCCGATAGGTGTATCGGATTCTTTGAAATCCGATGGTTCTTGGCGGATTCCGATTGTAGTGTCGGATATCTTAGGAAATCCGACAGTTTTGATTTGTTGATTTGCATTGTTTGATGCTATGTGTTATATGTGCATGCATATGTGAATCTTACATGTTTACGTTTGATTAAAGGATATAAATATATGTTTGATATATATTTATGAATTGAATACTAATGGTTGGTTGTTGTGTTCTCAGGAACAGACAAGGCTAAGTAATATAAGATCACTGAGTGGAAAAGCTGAAAGCTTAAGGTCAGTGGATGTTTACTCACAGTGATATTAGTTGTACTGGTTTGGTTGCAACTATTGTTGGATAGATTGTATATCTGTTGGTTAATTAACTGTGAATGTTAATTGTTGTATTATGTGATATGTATACATGTTGGAAGGGAAGTCAGTTTACGACTAGGCTTATGGGCTGGGTTCATTTGCTATTGGCTAAGCAGTATCTGGACCTTGGGATGCATTTGTTGCTACTAGAGGATGATACTATGTGAGGATAGCAAATGGACTATCGGTAAACCTTTGCTTTGGCCGTCATTGGTTGTAGGTTCCTGTAGAACCGCCGGTCTTCCTAGGGTGCTTAATTGTGGTTATTGATATCATGCAGTTCATGCAGATATATCTATTGTATGTTACTCCATTCACTTAGCTTTGTGCTAATCCCCCACCTCTCATTCTTTTTACAGGTTTTGGTAAGTCGGCGGCTCAGCTGAGAGTGGTTAGCTTGGGGAGTAATCACCTAGGACTCTGATAGATTATTTGTGACGAGCCATGTTTTGTAATACTGATATTTTGTAAACAGTGGTTTGTAATTAGTTGTAATTACTTTGGTGTTTATAAATCATTCATCAAACAAATATATCTTATCCATATATTTATAAATCATTCATCAAACAAACATCAAACAATAAACAAATACAACTTCAAAACACAAAGTATCGGAATTTCAAGACTGTCGGATTCCAAGAATCCGCAACTCAGTATCGGATTCTGTCAATTGTATCGGATTTCCCTTCACTCGGATTTTAGACCCGGATTGTGACTATCGGATTTCATTAGAGTCTCGGATTCTAGGTTTCGGATTTATAAAGGAATCAGATTTTGGGTTATCGGTTTTCAAAAGTTCCAATGCATCGGATTACCTAGTATAGGATTTCATATCTCGGATTCTAGCATTAATCGGATTTCAAGTACCGGATTGCAAACAATCGGATTAAGGATTAATCGGATTTATCTATCGGTTTTCCAACATTAGGATTTCATATATCGGTTTTAGTCTTCTTCCATAACCAAATCCGCCAGTTCATAATCTCATCAAATCAACTTAAACCCAAAATTCATAAATTATTATATCATTCCAAAAACATGTTTTAATCTATATAAACACATTTTCATGCATCATAACATCATTCAAGCATGTATTTCATATGAACACAAAACCCATCAAAACTCCTAGTTCTTCAAAAAACGATCCTATAGTGCTTCTTCATAAAATCATGTTATTCAATTAGAGTTCATTCCAGATTCAACATGATAACAAAACAGAAACAAATCTAACCTTGACTTGGGTTTAGAACACAAAATAATGGAAATCCGATGGTTGTTCTTGCTTCGGTTTCTTTGGCAAATGAGAAAACACAAACACACACTTGCACCTTCTTTGCTTAGATGATAAGTGACCAGATAATTGCATGCTAGCCTCATTAGTTTATTCATACACACAAATCTAGGCAAGAGGTGGCAAATCCACCTCTTAAACTCCCACGTGTACACAGAAAAATATACATGCATACATACGGCCACATATATATACATACAACACATACATGATTATAAATCACATATTAAGAATTAGTTTAACCAATTAATTAAACACTTAATAATAACAAAACAATTAAGAACGTACCACAAACCCTGCTAATCTCCTTGCCCAGGTTTGGGGTGTTACAAATACTCGAGTGGTAAGAGTTATTGTACGAAAATTCAATTAACGGTAGGTGTGAATCCCAAGATCCACCATACTCAATCACATAAGCACGCAACATATCTTCAAGTGTCTGTATCGTTCGTTCAGTTGGACCGTCTGTCTGGGGATGAAAAGCAGTACTCAGGTTAATCCTCGTCCCCAATTCTCTCTGTAAACTCCTCCAGAAGTTAGAAACGAATCTAGAGTCTCTGTCAGATACTATTGATAATGGCATGCCATGCCTTGCAACAATCTCGTTAACATAAAGTTGAGCCAACTTACTCAGAGAAGCAGTCTCACATGTAGCCAGGAAGTGAGCGCTCTTGGTCAGCCGATCCACAATCACCCAAATCATATCATTATTTCTCTGAGTTCGCGGAAGTTTAGTCACGAAATCCATCGTTATATGCTCCCACTTCCACTTAGGAATTTCCAATTGCTTTAAGGATCCGTAAGGCTTCTGATGCTCCGCCTTCACCTGTGCACAGATATAGCATGATTCCACAAACTATGCCACATCTATTTTCATAGTAGGCCACTAGTAAAGCACTTTGAGGTCGTTATACATTCTAGTGCTTCCTGGGTGTACTGAAAATCTTGACTTGTGAGCTTCTGTCAAAATCAGCTTCCTCAAGTCTCCAAGCATAGGCAACCACACACGAGTCTTATATACTTTTAATCCACGAGAGTCATCAGCAAGTTCGTATTTACGTTTCTTCATTAGTTCATTCTTTCCAACTGTGCAGACTTGAGTCTACCCACTAGATCTGATACAATCTGAATACGCATAAATTGGATAGAACTTCCCGCTCCCTTGCGGCTTAAGGCATCTGCTACCACGTTTGCTTTCCCTAGGTGATATCTGATTTCGCAATCATAATCTTTAATCAATTTCACCCAGCGTCTCTGTCTCATATTCAATTCTTTCTGAGGAAACACATACTGCAGGCTCTTATGATCTTTACATATTACACACTTGGTGCCGTATAGATAATGTCTCCACAGTTTCAGGGCAAATACAACTGCTGCCAGTTCCAAGTCATGTGTCGGGTAATTCTTCTCATGGGTTTTCAACTGTCTTGAAGCATACGCAATCACCCGATACCTCTTCATAAGTACACAACCCAATCCAGCAAACGTTGCATCACAATATACAACAAAATCCTCTATTCCACTCGGTAATGCAAGGATAGGGGACTGACATAACAACTTTTTCAACATCTGGAAGGCTTTATCCTGTTCACCGCCCCATACAAATTTCACGTCTTTTCGAGTCAACTTAGTCAACGGACCCGCAATCTTGGAGAAGTCTTTAATAAACCTGTTGTAGTATCCAGCTAACCCCAAAAAACTCTTGATCTCGGACGCTGTCTTTGGAGCGTTCCAATTCATAACTGCCTCTACCTTTGAAGGATCCACTTTCACTCCCTCGTCACAGATAACATGCCCCAAAAATTAAAACCCTCTTAACCAGAATTCGCATTTTGAGAACTTAGCAAATAGATGCCCTTTCTTCAGTGTCTCCAAAACCTGTCTCAAATGCTGCTCGTGCTCTACCTCAGTCTTTGAATATACCAGGATGTCATCAATGAAAACTATTACAAAATCATCAAGGAATGGTCGACAAACTCTGTTCATTAAATCCATGAAAATTGTAGGTGCATTGGTTAAACCGAACAGCATAACCAAAAACTCGTAGTGCCCGTAGCGCGTACGAAAAGCCGTCTTTGATACATCTTCCCCTGAAACACGCACCTGGTGATAGCCTGATCTCAAATCAGTTTTAGAAAAGAATGAAGCTCCCTATAGTTGATCAAAAAGATCATCAATTCTTGGCAGTGGGTACTTGTTCTTTATCGTCCTCTTGTTTAGCTCACGGTAATCAATACACATACGCAACGTATCATCTTTCTTCTTCACAAACAGAACTGGTACTCCCCACGGAGATGAACTTGGACGTATAAACCCTTTATCCAACAAATCCTGTATCCGAGTCATCATCTCCCGGATCTCTAACGGTGCCAACCTGTACGGTGCCTTTGCCACTTGTCGGGAACCAGGAATCAGCTCTATCTTAAACTCTACCTCACGAACTGGAGGTAGTCCTGGTAATTCTTCTCGAAACACCTCCGGGTATTCCGTTACCACCCGGATGTCGTTCACTGTCTGCTTCTCTTTCTTTCCATCTATCACATATACCAGGTATGATTCGCAACCTTTATCCAACGCCTTTTTAGCCTTCAAACACGAGATAATCGGAATTACGGATCCAGCCTTCTCCCCCCTTGCTACTACTCTTGTGCCATCAGCCAACGAGAACGAAATCAACTTCTTGTGGCATTTAATACTGGCCTGATTTAAACTCAGCCAATCCATCCCAAGGACCACATCGAACCCAGATAACGGCATTACAAGGAAATAAACAGGAAAAAAAATACCCTCTATATCTATCTTAGCTCCAGCCACAGCAGTCGTGACCGGAACCATCATACCATCAGCTACTTCTATTTCTAAAGCTGTAGCAAGTACAGTTAAAGGCACATTTAACCTACCACAGATACGAAGGAGCGATTTGCCCCTGAATCAAATAATACTCTAGCAGGAGTAGAATTTATTAGAAACATACCGGTTATCACATCATCTGTGGTAGTGGCATCATCCACCGTCATCCTAAATGCCCGACCCTCAGCAGTGGGTGGGTTCTCCCGTTTCTGCCCAGCTGTAGATGACCCCCCGGCTCCTCCCCCTCCAGACCCAGACCCTGTCTTCTTGCTTAATGGGCAGTCACCAACTCGGTGCCCCTCCTTCTGACAGTTCTAGCAGACGCTCCTCGGTAGTCTGCAATTCTTCAAGTCATGGCCAAACTGACCACACTTTACACACCTCATGGATTGGGGCGTACACTGCCCATGATGATATGACTTGCACCTGTTGCACCAAGGTGCCCTCTGAACAGACCCACCTGCTGTAGGCGTCCTATTCTGATTACCCTGACGGTTTCCACTGCCCTGCCCTCCTTGCCTTTGTTGAGTGTTATAGTGTTCAAACTTCGATTTTTGTTGGGAAATTCTTTCCCCATGCAAGTTATTCCTCGCGATCAAATCTCCTTCAACCGATTTGGCTAAAGTGAATGCCTGGGATAAAGTGGTAGCCCACCTAGTGGCGCTACGGAGATCTGGATGCAGTGCCCCTACAAAATGGGAAATCTTTGATTCTTCATCAGGCACCCAGTGTTTGGCAAATCTCATCTTCTCGTTGAATTGACTAATGAGTTGATCCACAGTCATATTACCGGTCATCTGCAGCTCCATAAATTCCTTCTTTATTTTAGCAATCTCAAATGTTCCACAATACTGCTCGCAAAGTTTCTCCTTAAATTGACTCTAGGTGATGCTCTCCTGCTGTTGCTCTGTAAAGTGGCCGGTAATTGAATCCCACCAGACCATAGCATCTCCTTTTAACATCCTTGATGCGTATTTTACTTTCAATTCATTCTCACAATTGCAAGCATCCAATGTCTTTGTCATTTCTTTACGCCAATTCAAGGTGATACTGGGGTCAGAACTTCCCCGGTATTCAGAAGGTTTGCAGTCAAGGAACTATTTGTAAGTACACGGTTATTTAAATACTGGAAACGCAAATGGGTAACCTCCAGGTTGTAGATATGGATAGAAGAAAGGTTGTTGCATGATTTGAGTCATCGGTGGTAAGGGTGCTGACACTGGTGGTACAGTTGCTTGTGTGGAAATCACAGTTGGTACAAGTGTTGGTTCAGGTTGACTTAATCTCTGTTCCAAGTTAAGGACTTTATTCCTGAGATCCATAAATTCATTTTCTAGTTTAAAGTTATACTCGCTCTGGTCTTCTTCTTGTTCCTGACCAGATGTTCCTGCCTGGTTTACATTACTCAAATCTTCGATAACTGGTGCCTCTGCTATAGATTGGGTCATAGGAGGTAGGATGTGAGTCTCTCTATCAGCCATAATCTGTTAGAATCACATCACCTCATATTTCATTAGCATAAACCGTTAGTATCCAAAATACTAACTACTACCGACAATTCGAACTCACTCTAATTCCCCCGAAGGAAAGCTTGACCCGTCACGAGCCAAGATTTGGGAATGCAATACTCTAGCCGTGCATGCATCGCCAAACCTAGGCTCTGATACCAAACTGTAACACCGGAAAATCACAAGCCATTTTTTTAAACGCACTGCGGAAGCTAATTAAAACCAACCTGATTACATATAACCAACATTTACAAATATACAATCACTTGTTCAAAAGACAGCAACATCATTATCAAATGTTTGGTGTTACAAAATAACTGGCTCGTCTCTTTTTAAAAATAAGTATCAGAGTATGGTCAACTCTTCCTTCTTCAAATCTAACATGAACCTGCAAAAACATCAACTGAGGGGAATTAGCACAAAGCTAAGTGAGTAGAGGCTAAAACATCAAATGCAAACATTCACAATCAATCATCAATCATGTAATCACATATCCAGAGAAGACCAGCGGTTCGGCGCAGAACCTATAACCAATGCCGGCCAAAGCAAAGGTTTACCGATAGCTTTCCACTAGATTTGCACAGTAAACTCCCCTCAGTGCAACAAATGCAACAGAAAGGCTACTACTGTTCAACCAACCAGTTAGACAAGCCCAGCCCAAGTCCACGTATAGCTGACTTCTCAAACGCAACTCAAAATCATCCTAAGAGCGCGTATCGACCAAATAGTCATGCAGCAGTTAACAATATTCAATATCACAATCAGCAGTTCAATCTCAATCCACAATCATGCTTTACATCCATAATATTAATTGTAATCTTTACCATCCGTGATTAACGTCCACTCACCGCTATTTCCGCTTGAACTCAGATATCTAATTTAACTGAGCTTTTGGATTGCCTGTAAACACAACAATAACTAAATCAGTCTCAAACTCATAAATATATCTTATCCATATATTTATAAATCATTCATCAAACAATATCAAACAATAAACAAATACAAGTTCAAAACACAAAGTATCGGAATTTCAAGACTGTCGGATTCCAAGAATCCGCAACTCAGTATCGGATTCTGTCAATTGTATCGGATTTCCCTTCACTCGGATTTTAGACCCGGATTGTGACTATCGGATTTCATTAGAGTCTCGGATTCTAGGTTTCGGATTTATAAATGAATCGGATTTTGGGTTATCGGTTTTCAAAAGTTCCAATGCATCAGATTACCTAGTATAGGATTTCATATCTCAGATTCTAGCATTAATCGGATTTCAAGTACCGGATTGCAAACAATCGGATTAAGGGTTAATCGGATTTATCTATCGGTTTTCCAACATTAGGATTTCATATATCGGTTTTAGTCTTCTTCCCTAACCAAATCCGCCAGTTCATAATCTCATCAAATCAACTTAAACCCAAAATTCATAAATTATTATGTCATTCCAAAAACATGTTTTAATCTATATAAACACATTTTCATGCATCATAACATCATTCAAATATGTATTTCATATGAACACAAAACCCATCAAAACTCCTAGTTCTTCAAAATCCGATCCTATAGTGCTTCTTCATAAAATCATGTTATTCAACTAGAATTCATTCCAGATTCAACATGATAACAAAAACAGAAACAAATCTAACCTTGACTTGGGTTTAGAACACAAAATAATGGAAATCCGATGGTTATTCTTGCTTCGGTTTCTTTGGCAAAGGAAAAACACAAACACACACTTGCACCTTCTTTGCTTAGATGATAAGTGACCAGATAATTGCATGCCAGCCTCATTAGTTTATTCATACACACAAATCTAGGCAAGAGGTGGCAAATCCACCTCTTAAACTCCCACGTATACACATAAATACATACATCCATACATACGGCCACATATATATACATACAACACATACATGATTATAAATCACATATTAAGAATTAGTTAAACCAATTAACTAATCACTTAATTGTAACAAAACAATTAAGCACGTAGCATAAACCCTGCTAATCTCCTATCCCAGGTTTGAGGGTGTTACAACTAGTAATCTAGAGGTACCCTTAGACGTAGAAATGGTCGAAGACAAGGCTTTAAGCATGTCGACTGTGTATAAGGGTAATGTGATAGAACTAGAAGGTGAGAAATTTACTATCGACCCTATACCGATTGCGATGAGAGAGTTTCACGTCATTGTAGGTATGGACTGGCTAGGCCGTCATCAAGCTGCCATTGTTTGCAACCAGAGAAGAGTTGGGATCTAGACTCCTAGTGGTGGTGATATTGTCGTCACCGAGGAACGTATAAAAGGGTAAATTGTGGTCTGCACAGTACCCAAGGCAAGGAAATACCTTCATCACGGATGCACTGCCTTTTTGGCCTATGTGGTAGACAACAAGAAAGAGAAGAGCGCGCTAGAAGTGACAGATGTACCAGTAGTTCAAGAATTTCTAGAATTATTCCTGCAGGATCTACCGAGATTACCTCCCAACCGCCAGGTGGAGTTCCGAATTGACTTGACTACGGGAGCCGCACTGATAGCCAAGGCACCAAACCGATTAGCTCCACCGGAGATGAAAGAACTAACGAGTCAGCATCAAGAATTGCTAGACAAGGGCTTCATTAGACCAAGTATCTCGCCCTGGGGTGCACCTATACTCTTTGTTAAGAAGAAGGATGCATCTTTGAGAATGTGCATCGACTATCAGGAACTGAACAAGCTAACGGTAAAGAATCGATACCCATGACCAAGGATCGACGACTTATTTGATCAACTACATGGGGCGGAATGGTTTTCAAAGATTGACGTGTGTTCCGGGTACCATCCGTTGAAAGTACGAGAAGAGGATGTTGCCAAAACAGCATTATAACAAGGTACGGCCACTATGAATTCGTGGTTATGCCGTTCAGGCTAACCAATGCACCAGCTGCGTTTATGGATCTCATGAATAGGGTGTGCAGACCAACGCTCGACAAATCCATAATAGTGTTTATTGACGACATTCTAATTTACTCCAAGACCCAAGAAGAACACGAGCAACATCTACAACAGGTTTTGGAGACATTAAAGTGGGAAAGCCTCTATAATTTCTCGAAATACGAATTTTGGTTACAAGAAGAACAAATTTTTGGGACACCTTGTGAATAAAGACGGCAATAAAGTGGATCCAGCCAGATCGAGCCCATTATGAAGTGGGAACAGCCGAAGAATCCGACAGAGATCCAAAGCTTCTTGGGTTTAGCCGGGTACTACTGGAGATTTATTCAAGATTTTTCTAAGCTTGCGGTACCGTTAACGAAGCTGACTAAGAAGAATGTAAATTTAGACTAAGGAGCTGATCAACAAGAAGCGTTTGAAACCCTACGTAACAAGTTATGTGAAGCACCAGTGTTGACACTACCTGAGGGTATGGATGATCTTGTGGTATACTGCGATGCTTCCCACTGTGGGTTGAATGCTTGTTAGTGCAAAAGGGAAAATCTAAAGCATACACATCACGACAACTGAAACCGCATGAAGGTACTTACCCAACACACGATCTGGAACTTGCAGCTATACTTTTCGCATTGAAGATCGAGAGACATTATTAGTATGGAGTAAAATGCACAATTTAAACGTATCACAAGAGCTTAAAATACTTCGCAGATCAAAAGAACATGAATATGAGACAACATTGGTGGCTACACCTTGTGAAAGACTATGATTGCGAAATACTTTACCATTCGGGTAAAGCCAATGGTGTGGCATATGCTTTGAGCAGAAAGACAAGATGTATGCTACTTCTGTTGGATTTTGATGGCATCTAGAAAACGCAGCGGAAACAAAAACGAGTATAAAAATGATTTTAATCTTATGCCACCAACACACCACCCAATGAAGCAAACACTAGACAATGGCAATGCAACTAAAAGAAAGGAACAAGTAGAAGAAATATACCATACAAGTTCTTCAACTTCCTTGTTGATGAAAGTTTCGGATACATGAACACAACAAAGTGTTCCTCTACCGGTATCCACACCAAGTGTGCTTGATACCCACGTGCTAGCTATGCTTGGACGCCGCCAAGAACAATACCATGTAGAAATAACACCAATTTGAAGATTGATGTGCCAATCTATCTTCCAATTGTGCATATGTTTGAGAGAACTTTTATGCCCTTTTGTTACCAAGAGTTAGGAACTTCAAGAACCATGTTCAAGGCTCAAGAACCGGCCTCATAACCCATACAACTCATACAAATACGTTTTTGGTTAACTAGTAACAAATAGCCATTAAGCCACCATTTAAACTAGTCATAAAAGACCACTTAAAGAGGCTGTTACAGCATGAGGCACGGCGGTGCCTCACAAGGCACGCCCATGCCATCCCACAGGCACACCTAAGTCACGCCTGACTTGGGCTCATGCTTTCGCACTAGGCACGGCCGTACCTCCAAGAGGCACGCCTGTGCCGGCCGCAATGGGTACACCCTAGGCACGCCGGCCATGGGCCCGTACCTGGTGTAGGGCACGCCCATACCTACACGAGGCACGGCCGTGCCTGGCTCCACCAAAACCCAGTTTTGGCATTCCTCTGTCTCTCGTTCAAAGGTGTTGCCAGAATCAATACTTGGTGTGTGACCTAATAGGCCTATGCTTCATCGGCAGTGAGACCAACTCATGTGTGTTAGTGGGCATATTCCAACAAACTCCCACTTGAACATGACACACTTACGAAGAGTAACATCAACATAGAGCGGCCTCTAGCAAGGCATCTATGCCTCCATGTGAGCATAGGGTATGTCACCCATGACAAGTACCAACCTGTAAAGAATAGTCCTATAGATAAGTGATTATTCATCCCTTTGTTCACGATAACCATTGTGGATGCAGGTCATGGAACACCGTCAACCCCAAAACATCCACGATTATGTTTCTCGATCTAGACTAACTATGACGAACAATACAAGTTGCAAAATTGATCCACTATCAAATCAACTCGAACACGGACATGCATTTTGATGTCATCAGTTCAGTCAACGAGGGGTCCATGGATATCTCTCTAAAGAGGAACGAATACCTTTGTCTACATCGTTCCATCATAACAACAAGTTCTTGCCTGAAAACTTCTCTTATAGCCACCCGTTACGAACTGCGTTAGAAAGCAATCTAAACAAGACCATATCATTAATCAAGAAGAGCATCTATCTCCGATAAAAGGACAAACATTATTATCATCTTGAATTACTCGTGATCATGTCAATGAAGTAAACTCAAGTGCGGGTCCTGCAATTACCTGATCACTATCAAGTACAGGCTACTATTGCGTAAAGATGTATTCGATCCACTATGAATACTTTACCAACCACTTGCCTCGATCTTAATTCACTTCTTCCTTCCACTGAAGAACGACCGATCGTGGAGCGTTCAGAATAAATAAATCTATTCATGGAAGTGCTTAAACATGCTAAGATGGAACACAATAAAAGCTAACGAAAGTACCTGCTCCGCGCGCATTACCAAATCCCCATTTGATAATCGATACAATCAAAGCGTATTTACTTCAATGTTTCCAACTCAAACGTATCAAATTTCAACTAAAACAAACTCAAGTCAAAGTCACTTTTAAACGAAGTGTATGTAAGCCTAGAATGAAAGCTCATCACTAGCTGGTCACTAAAGCCTAGTAGCGGATTCACAAAGTGACATCCATGCATACTCTAGCAATCACCACATCTTTTCTCGACCAATCACTTATAAAGTGTGCGTCGGCAAGATCATGGTCCTTTGTTCAAGCCTTCATACTCTCATTGTTTCAAAGAACCCAATAGAGTCACAATGCACAAGACTATGATTCATATATATAAGCCATCATACTCTCATTGTTTCAAAAGAACCAAATAGAGTCAATGATGCTTAAAGAAACCACTCTAGTTGACAACATTCCACTTATCAACACAACAATTTCATCAAGAGTAACATTTTACTCAAAGTTTCTTGTCTTCACCGAACAATGTACCAAGAGATCTTTCAAATATGCCAAAATGGAAGAAATGAAACCATGTGATAAACCAAGTTGCTAATTGAATTAACACACTAGTCCATCACATTTCAATATCACTCTCTTAGTTTAGTCATTCCGAAAAGTCCACGTTCGTATCTTCCAATTCTTCTTATGAAGCAATAATTCCTCAACCCCGGTTTTATGAACCGCAAAGTTAGGATATTATCCTCAATAAGAAGTATATCATGGATACACAATATTTGAAACATAAGTACTCCCACTAGCTCTGGCATACATCCAAGTTTAATCTTCCATTTTCGAAAACTCAAATCTACGATTTTCTCATTGAAATGAAGATTACAATCTTGCGATGTTAATTCAAGTCTGCAATGATACTTTCAATGTACAAAATACTTTTGAAAAGTGTTAAAACACTCTTCCTTAAAATTCCCATGAAAGAATACGATCTTTACATTGCAATGATAAACACATGTATCCGAGTGATTTTCAACATAACCACTAAGAAAATTTCCTTATGATACCATCATCATGGTCAATCACAACGGAACATTTACCATTAGTTGTTATTTGAAGTTCAAGTCCATAAATAGACTCCTTGGGCTTGTAGATCTTACAAGGATACTTATAATGTATAAGACTCCCGGAGAGTGTTAAAACACTTCCTCATAATTCCTATAAAGGAATAGAGTCTTTACATTTCATTGCCATAAGAAGGCATTGATACATCATAAGTCATCCAAGTAGACTTCAACATAACCATCGGGTAAGAGCTCTTTTATGATACCGTCCTCATGGTCAATCATATCAGAACTTTTACCACTAGTCCGTATTTGAAGTTGTCTACGTTTTAATCCATGCATATCCTTAGGTTTACACTAAGGCATCGGATCAACCAAGTCCAATACTTGTATATCCTACATATATTGCATCACATTCTCATTACCTCTCTCCTTCTAGTAGACACTAGGTCCACTACGACTTCCGATAGTTGATGAATTCAACTAATCCATCATCAAGTTATCTTCCTCTAGATATAAAACATATATCTATTCGGCCTTACGACAACTCCTATCAGATATAGAAAGACTAATGAATTATGCCACGTACTCCAGCATCGCCATGCTGAGTTCCAATCATTACAGATTTTATGCTAGTGCCAACTCCATTTACTCCCACTGAATCCCATAGATATCAAGTTTCCATTTGCTATTGAGCGACAAAAGCTTGTCCCCAAAAGTTTGTGAAACAAATATCTCATGGTCTCAGCAGAACGCCTAATGAAGTAGCATCTCTAGTTCCCGGATTCTTTCACCTCACATCTACACGTAGGCTGGACAATCTAGGTTTTAAGATAGACAAGCAAAGACACTCTTTCTAGTCTTATATCATAAGATGCGTACTAAACCATCTTTGCTGATTTTATAGAACATTGCCTGCCACCTTTGGGCATCCCAACACTTTAGGTATGAACTTGCGATTCCGAACATATCCAAGAATGTTCGGTTCCTCCTCTACGCGACCCCATATGCCAATGTGTCATATGAGAAATTAATTATGAGATAAATCCCATGATGATCACAAAATTCATGAATTAAGATACTTAATATCTTTACAAGATTTAATCAACTTAGCCTTAGCCCACAAATCTCGTTATGGTAATTATTGAACACCTCAAAGGTTTCAAACATACCCAATCCTATTACCACGACCGGTAAGGGTAACGAAGTACATGTAGTTATCCTCATGGATTTGCTTGAACGAATTTAAACACACAAGTGTGAAATAATTTCAACAAGCTTTCAATCCTCTTACATATGCCAATGAAGGATGTACAAGTCATTTAGCTTAATAAATAATTCTTGCAATCAACATTTGAACAAGTGAAAGAAAGGAACAAGTAGAAGAAATATACCATACAAGTTCTTCAACTTCCTTGTTGTTGATGAAAGTTTCGGTTGCATGAACATAACAAAGTGTTCCTCTAACGATATCCACACCAAATGTGCTTGATCCCTACGTGCTAGCTATGCTTGGACGCCGCCAAGAACAATACCATGTAGAACTAACACCAATTTGAAGATTGATGTGCCAATCTATCTTCCAATTGTGCATATGTTTGAGAGAACTTTATGCCCTTTCTTTACCAAGAGTTAGGAACTTTAAGAACCAAGTTCAAGGCTCAAGAACTAGTCTCATAACCCATACAACTCCCACATATACATTTTTGATCAACTTGTAACAAATAGCCATTAAGCCACCATTTAAGCTAGTCATAAAATACCACTTAAAGAGGCTGTTATAGCATGAGGCACGATGGTGCCTCACAGGGCACGCCCGTGCCTTCCCATGGGCACACCCAAGTCACACCCGACTTGGGCTCGTGCTTTCGTACTAGGCACGACCGTACCCCAAGAGGTACGCCCGTGCCGGCCCCAATGGGTACGCCCTAGGCACGCCGGTCTTGGGCCCGTACCTTGCGTAGGGCACGCCCGTACCTACACAAGGCATGGTCGTGCCCGGCCCCACCAAAACCCAGTTTTGGAATATCTCTCTCTCTCTCGTTCAAAGGTGTTTCCGGAATCAATACATGGTGTGTAACCCAATAGGCCTAGGCTTCATCGAAAGTGATACCAACTCGTGTGTGTCAGTGGGCATATTCCAACAACTTCAAGTGGAATGTATGTGGATGACGGTAATAACCTCCTTATTCGATTTAATCAGGTCAGCTCAGGAAGAGGAAATTAAGAGTGAGAACTAGAACAAGAAACGAATTAGAGGGCAAGTGGCTAAGTTTGTAAAAGATAGTCAAGATTTGCTCATATTGTGTAGACGAATTTAGGTGCCTAGCATGGGAGATGCAAGATCGAAACTGCTTGACGAGGCTCGTAAGTCTAAATTCAATTCATCCGAGAGCCACAAAACTGTACAGAGATCTTCGAACTGGCTATTGGTGGCCGGGTATAAAACGATAAGAGGAAAATTATGTGGAGGGATTTTTAACTTGCCCACGAGTTAAGGCCGAGCACCAGAGACCCCACGGGAAGATCCAAGCCTTAGAAAAACCAGAATGGAAATTAGAGCACATCACTATGGATTTAATAACCAAGTTGCCCCGAACTCCGAGAGTTTATGACGTGATTTGGGTCATAGTTGACAGATTGATGAAAAGTGCACACTTTATCCCGATTCATGAGACGTACTCGTTAGAAAAGATGGTAGATGTGTTAATGAAAGAGGTGATCTCGAGGCACAGGGTGCCAGTGTTAGTGGTGTCCGATAGGGATACGAGATTCACGGCTAGATTATGGGGGAAGTTTCATAGTAATTTGGGAACGAAGTTGCACTTAAGTACGACTTATTATCCACTAACGGATAGCCAGAGTGAACGAACGATACATACTTTAAAGGACATGCTTCGAGCTTGTGTGCTTGACTTCAGGGGCAGCTGGGATATTTACCTTCCATTAGATGAATTCTTGTGTAATAACAACTTCCACGCAAGTATAGGGATGCCTCAATATGAGAAGTTATACGGTAGGCGGTGCAAGACCCCTATTTGTTGGGATGAGGTGGGGCAAAGGGAGCTCGAAAGTATATAAGTGGTACAGAAAACCACCAAGAACATTCAGAAAAGCTGAGAAAGTTGCGTGCATCGCAGAGTAGATAGAAAAGTTACGCGGATAAACGTCGCTCGGAACTAGAATTTCAAGTCGGGGACTACGTACTACTCAAGGTTTCGCCTTCGAATGGAGTGATCCGTTTTAGAAGGTGGGGAAAGTAGAGCCCAAGGTTTATCGGACTCTTAAAGGTCATGGCGCGAGTGAGGAAGGTAGCGTATAGACTGGAACTACCTATCAAGAATTCATAACACATTTTATGTATCACATCTAGGGAAGTGTCTGGCTGACGAATCGACTTTTATACCTATGGAGGATATCGTGGTAGATGACAAATTAAACTATGTGGAGGAAACCAGTGGAAGTACTAGAACGGAAGGTCAAGACTCTCAGAAGCAAACAGATCATAATAGTCAAACTTCAATTGGAGCATCATAGAGTGTCAGAATGGACTTGGGACACACAAAGAAAAATGAGACAGAAATTACCCCGAATTATTTGAACAGTGACTTTGAGGACGGAGTCCTGTCTTAGTGGGGGAGAGCTGTAATACCCATTTTCAAAATCTTGTATTATCGCAATGTAAACTCACGATTAATATTTTTTATCATCAATTAAATACCAAGAGTTGTTGTTATTTGGGCTTGGTGGTTTAAACTTGTGTTTTAGATGGGTGTTGGGCTCAAAGGTGATAGAGACAACTAGGCTCAAGCAAATGTAATTGGGGGTGGGCTTGGCCCAAGAAGAGGGTTATATATATATATATATAAAAAAAATATAATTAGGGTATAGCCTCCTTCACCACCACTGTTCCATTCATCTGGTTTGCCTACTAAAGAGAGTGAGAGTGTAGTGCCTGTTCTTGCTATTTCATTGCTATGAGGAAGAAGAAGCAAGGAGGTGGAGACCTTGAGCTAAATCAACAAGGAAAAACATCTGGTATAAAAATCTAAACCTTGTATCATGGTTTGGTTAGAATTTCTAGCAATTACAGAGAGTTAGAATGAGTTTTTGGTTAAGATTTTGTCCCCTATTCTTGTGCTTTGTGCGACAGAGATGAAGAGTGGTTCGAGTTGGACCTTATCCGACTTAGTGTTCCATCTAACTTGCTTAGCCTATCCGACTTAGTATGCTAGTGGTGCGACTTACCTACAGTCAACTTAGTCATGCGACTTGGCATCGGATCCAGCTTGGAATGTTGTATGACCTAATATAGGTCCGACTTAGGTGGCTTAAACCACAAGTGATGTGTCCGACTTTTGTTGTGTGTGGTGTGCGACTTGCGACCCCTATCCGACTTATAATGACTATATGACCTTGATGTGATCCGACCTAGTGATAGGTCCGACTTTAGCTTGACATCCGACTTAGGCATCTTTCGACTTACCTTAGGTCCAACTTGATGATTTAGGCAATGAGGTATACGGCCCGACCTATTCATGTGGTATGACTTGGGGAACTAGGCCCGGCCCAGTGTGGGGCGACTAGGATATGGTGTGACTTAAAGATACGTACATAGTATTAATCCAATTAATGTGTTGTAAGTTTTGCTGTCAAGATTCGTTAACCGATCGACTCGGAGAATTATTACAAATTTTGTTGTGTCGCCAACCAGGTGAGTTACCCCAACTTATTCTTATTTTCCTGATAACGGGTATGTTGTATGAATGTTACTAGCATATGTGTTACATGCATTAAATCACGATAAGTTGTTATGTGCATCATATTTTGTTATAGTAACCATCAAAGCCTGTGTGGCTGGTTGGGGTAGATGACTTCATCTAAAGGTGGGACATGTGATGAGTCATAGTGGGCGGGGCCCGAGTTAAGCATCAAACGGGTAGGACCCGAGACGCAACAATGGGCAAGACCCAGTTTAGTATGTATTAGTACGTGAAAGGAGAAGGGTTATGGTAATTCACTAAGCTTTGTGTTTACCCATTATTATTCTATATTTTAGATTTCTTGAGATTGGACAAGGGCAAGGCCCCGGCATGATAGCGGCGACAGAAGTGTTCAAGTTTTAAATCAATTACCAAATCACACAATTTATATTTGATCGCTTCCGTTGTTTTAGACAATTATATTTTGGTATGATGCCTGCAATTGACGATTTTGCGATGGTTGACTTGAAGTCTTTATATATATGTAAAAAATGATGCGATGTTATATTAATGTTTTGGTTAGTAGGAAGGAATCTCATCTTCCTTTTATCGCAGACAATAAGCTAAATTGCTACATATAGTTGCTTGAAGTAAAACAACTATATGAATTAATAGTATAATTGATTAAATATATAACCTTTATATTAGTTCAAACATTATTGTTATCACAAACTAATTAGAAACACTTGTTTATTATCTGATTCATTATGAAAGATGTTATAACAAGAACTTATTATTAAGAATAAAAATGAAACCATCAATTTACTACACAAATTAATAAGAAACAATTTGTTTATTTTATATAATTTAGGCAAATTGTATAAAAAGTTGCGACACTTTTTGCAGTTTTCCATTTAAAGTACCTAATATTTTTTATGGATTTAAGACATTTGATTAATTTTTTGTTTTTAGTTAAAAAAAAGGAAATTTAACTCTTCCAACAAGTAACTAGTCCCGTCCTCCTCTGAGGACCTCATCCAATAATACATAATCAAGTTGGATAAACCCACACAAAATCGACCTCTAATTAGTGTAGCATGGATGCCCTTCCTCAGGAGAATGAATAAAGAAAACAAGAAACAATGGCTTTATAATAAAACCCACACAAAGTTGACCTAGCTAGTAGAAATCAATGGTGGTTTGATTGAAATCAAGAAACAATGTTGGTGGCGTATCGAGTAATAGCAAGAAACATGGTGGTTGTCTCCAACAAAAATCAAAATATGATTAGGGTTAGGTGTAGGTTCCAAAAGTACAAATATCACACACAATATAAAGCAAACACAATACAAGATAATGTAGTGCAAGAAAGGTTTTTAAGATGAATACTCATAAACATATGAAGAACACACACACTAATTTTGTGTAAAGTTTTCTCTACATATATTTGGAATGCTTAGAATTCAAGTAGTGATGTGAATTCTATTTATACTAATTAAGTTATCATGTAGTCTCTTTTCTAGCTACTTAACTTTCTTATTCTCATGCTCAAGTTAAGATATTCTACTTTGCAAGTTATGAACTAAAATATTGAATTCAAGAGAGTCATTATTTACCTTGAGGTAGACTTAGACTAGTTGGAGCGTTCACCCTCTTCAAGATTTTCAACATCATTAGTTCTTGCCATTAGAGCCATATTGTCAGCATCCTCATCAAAATCAATAACCTCCATAAAGTAGTCATCCTCGGCCATCAACACTTCACTTGCCTCCCTCTTGTAAGTGAGCATGACCTTTTTCACGTAATATTCAACATTCATTTTGGGTTGTTGCATGCGTTCTTTTGCAAAATGACCCGCTTTCCCACGGTTGTAGCATTTTCGGATCTCATCATTTGCCTTAGCCTCTAGCTTTCTAGGATCAAACCTCCTAGGGTCTACCTTGTCAAAATAGTAATCAGAAAGGTCTTTCTCATAGGAGCTTTTCTTTTTTGGCTTTGGTGTCCTGATTTCGTTTTCTTTCATAAACCAGCGCAAGTGGATTGGCCGAGTGTTTCTAAAGGTCCTTGGTTTGCATTTTTCTAAGGACTATTTCTTCATACCGGCAAAGGTCCACATAGACGACATGGATACTCATTTTGGAGATATCCTTGTCTTGATAGATGTGATCAACAAGCTTCATCCACGCTAGATGGAGATTCTTTAGAAACTTGATATTAATCTCCATGCTTCTCTTGTTGATGTTATTCTTCCGCAACTCATTAAGGATATTACAGCACATGTGAGAATATTCTTCCAAAGATTCACCACTTTTACCTATGAATTCTTCATAAGATATTAGAAGGTTGGCGATCTTGATCATTACACCCTTAGGCCGCGCGCAGCAGTCTACTTGAATGAATTCGTGTTCCTTCTGGTTGATGCGGCTCCTTCGGGAGTACCGCTACGCCCCTTTTGGGTTTCCTCTTTCCTCCGCCACTTCGGGTTTGACAACCCGATGAAACCGAAGACTCCTTTTTTTGTTTTGTAGAGAGAGAGAAAATATTTGGGTTGTTTAGGTTAATTTGGGATGGGTGCTACTTGAGTTTTGGGTTGATTTGGGTTGAGAAGAAAAAAGTAAAAAAAGCGGATGTGGCATTTAAGTTGATTTGGGTTGAGTATTGCTATACTCATGGTCTTATTAGTGCCTTGCATAAGCTTGGTAACCTCATCTCAAATATTTCTTGCACTAGTGTAACTATCAACACTTGTGTAGGTCTTGCTGGTTAGACCAATAAGAAGGTAGTTCATTACATCTTCATTAGCTTTGGCACTAGTTTTTTCGGTGGCAGTGTATTGGAATGGGGATTTACGCTTGTAGGATGTGGGAATGGGAGAATCATTGTTTGGATTGGCGGTTAGTTTTATTTAAAATTCAGCTTGTCCATTCAAAATGGACTCTAGCATTATCTCGCCATATTTTTGACATTTGATAAAGCTTAGAACACGCCATGGTACATAGTCACCACGGTAAATAACCGGAGGTTAGGTGTCGGATCCAATAGCAAGAGCATCTTTTGACATGTTGGGATACTTGGTATGATCGTTAATGGTTAAAGTTTGGGATTTTGAACCAAGTGTTGCGATTTGAGAAACCGGTTAACTGTTTGAGAAAATTGGGTAAGCAAAGCTAAGTTTTGTGAGCTAGCCGAAGTTTCGGTGAGTTGTCGAAGTTTTGGTGAGCTGTGCAAAGTTTTAGTGTGCTGAAAGTTATCAATGAGTTCTATGTTTTTTGGTGTGAAAAAGATAGTAATGAATGCTAAGTTTCTTGTGAGCTAAAAAGTTGGCAATGGGTGCTAAGTTTTCCGTACGAGAATTAATTTATCAGAATTATTTAAATATATGTATGAGTATTAATAGAGAATATGTTATTGGCTAATTAAATGTGATTTTAAAAATAGTACTAAAAATAGATAAAAATGATAAAATATTAGATGGTTTCAAACGAGGTTTCCAAAAATATCCTCGTTAGTTAAAATGGGTACTCGTGCATTGCGTTGTATGTCGAAAAGGGGAACAAAATACCCCTTGTGGTTAAATGAGAACCAAAAATTGGTTCTCATGTATATCCTCTCAGATACACACACGTTCATATGCAAACACACACACCTCACAATTTTCTCTTTGTGGTCTTGAAGAGAATTCAAGTAACGATCAAGCATCAAGGCTGGAACCAAGTGGGAATTAAGCTCAAAATCTGTTGTTAATCCTTGTTATCAACATCTCTTTAGTTCTTGTAAGTTCTTCATCTTGTTCCTGAATTCCAAGTTTAGGTCTAAATGGGTCAATACCCAAATTGACTTCTTTCATTGAAGTTAATGTTTCCAATCTGTTTCTTGATCAATTCCAGATGTTTAGAACTCATTTGGTTGAATTGAATTGATGTTTATAGATGAATTTGGTAAATTTGGTGAAATGGGTCAAAATGATAGGAATTGGTCCCAAATCTTGTGTATGTGGTTAAAGTGTATAAAGATGGTGATTTTAGCTTGGTTTTACAGTATATGTTCACATATAAATGAAAGCTTTGATCTGGAAATTGATTTGGTGCAATTTGGAAATGGAAACAACAGGTTTTGGTCGAACCTGTTGTTGTGTATTGAAAGGCACGCGCGTGCCTCCAAGAACAGGCCGTACCTCTGGGCATACCTCGAAAAGATACGGGCGTGCCTAAACCTAGAGGGTCCGGGGGTGTGCCTTTTGGTCACGGGGCGTACCTAGGGTGTGCCTTTGGTCACGGGGGGTACCTGTGACCAAGGTACGGGCATGCCTCTAAAAGTCACGGGTGTGCTCTGCTGTTTGACAGTTATGTTTTAAATTAAATCTGATATATGTAAACCTTATTTAGGTATTTTGACTGATCAAGAAGTATCAATACTGTGATTTACCTTATATTAGCCTATCAGGTGAGTACCGGCTTCCATGAGTTTAATAAAGGGAGGTTTGAGTGCTAATTGGTTTAAATGACTATCGTATGTTACTTACTACACATTAGAACTATATGCATATGCAGTTAAGATCAACAAATGAGTATTAACATAATAATTGATATGCAAGACATGTATTTAAGTACATGTGTAAATATTGTGATATATTGATGAATAGAAGTTATATGTAAATGCATGCATGCTATTGTCCCTTCAAAGGGTTAATAATGAGCTATCTGTGTGTCCGGACAAATATGTTAATTAAGGTCAGCTTCGGTTGGGTTCAGTGCCTTCGGGCTAAGATTCTAGATCAATGGTACTCAAGTACCATTCCTTTCAACATATGAGGTGAGTGCCTTAAGTGGCTAAGCCTATTGAGCCTATGGCTCTAGATCGAGCAAGTAGAGTCACTTATGTGATGAAACCAGCACGGTTGGCAATGTCTGATTCCCCCGCTGGAAGTTGTTGCGCTGGACAAACTATTTGGCAAGATATAACACCTGCTGAACATGTCAGTACTACCGCAATGTCATAGGATATCATTGTTTGCTCATTCCTAATATATGACTTGCTTTATTGTGATTCATGCTTGCCTATATTCACTAGCTATTTTAAATAGCTAATGTTGTTGATGTTTCCCCTTTTACAGATAAAGATTAGGCAAGCTGGTGAGTTGGGGGACTCTTGTAGCTGCTGTACATGCTTTTTGGGAGGAGCACTAACTTTGGTATTTTGATACAATGGTTGGTTAGGACAAGTAACACCGGGATTTCGTGTTTGGTAGTTTTTGTAATGTATATTTGTATATATGCCAAACATGTGTTTAATACTATAATAGTTAATAGGGTTTGTTTTGTTTCAAAATTCCGCTGCATTGTTTTAAATGATTAGTAAGTAACAAAACATGTAAACACTCTAATTACAAACAGACCCATGTAGTTTAAAAACTCAAATTTTCACTGATACTTAATATAGCAATGGCAGTGTTACAAGCTAGGTATTAGAGCCTAAGTTTAAGGGAATATGGGTACTTGAAAGTGTATTCAGTCTCAAACTCAGGCCCGACCATTATAAAGTGTTCCTTATTGAGTAAAAGGGATTGAGTATGAGAGTTATATGATTAATGCTTGATAATAGCTAACTTATATGTTAATATGCAAGCATAAGTACTATATTGATTGATCTTCCTTTCTTATAGCAAATTGATAAAAGATTTTTGGTCAGCACGATAATACAGAGCAGGCTCTTAAAGAAATGGAGGATGAGGCCTCTCACATACCTCATCAGGCTGAGGATGAGCAGTCCCAACACCATTCTGCGAGTGCTGGACTCGAGCAGGTACAACAAGCGTACATAAAACGCCTCGAGGAAGAGCTCCGTATTGCAAAGGCGCTTCTTCTTCAATCAGCTCTAGGCAAAGCACCCCATCAACCCTGTTCATACAAAGAAATTTTATCTTGTAAACCACCCACCTACGAGGGGAGTGATGACCCCACAGATACTATGAGGTGGATCAGGGAAATGGAGCAGGCATTTGAGTCCTGATTAATGTGAGCCTGAATACTGCGTCAGATATGCAGTAAGGATGTTGAAAGGCCATGCCATCTACTAGTGGGACACGGTGAAGGCCTCTATCAAAAAGGAGGTACTTAGTGCTTTGAATTTGGAGCAGTTTACTGAAAAGCTGCAAAAGAAATATTGCACTGAGTATGACATGAAACGATTGGAACGCAAGTTCAACAATCTCCGAAAAGGAGATAAATCTATGGAGGATCATATTAGTGCATTCACCGACAAAATGAGGTTTGTTCCTCATTTGTTAACAGGTGAAAGTACCAAAATCCAGAGGTTCGTTAGCACACTACCTTTGGAATTTTAGGAAAATGTCCGAGGAGTTGCTAATCTGGATCCAGCTTTTGAGGTAGCTCAACAAATGGAGGGTGATCGCATCCAATGCAGGGATGAAGCTGCAGGGGGAAGCAATAAGAGGAAGTTTCTATCCTCTTATAACCCGAGTCCTTTTAAAGGACAATCTTCTGCGGGTACTAAAACAGACGATTCCAAGAAGCCTAAATCTGATGGCCACTAGTGCAATCAGTGCCGCACCTACCATTATGGTGATTGTTCTAAAGCAACCCAAAGGTATTCCAGGTGTGGGACTAAAGGGCATGCAGTGGAGGAAAGCATATACAAGGAGGATGTCTGCTTCAGATGTCACCAGTCAGGGCATAAAATAGCCAAATCTCCTCAGAGTCCGAGTGCCCAAGCTGGTGGATAGTCCATAGAGCCAAAGAAAGACGGCGCCTCTCGTGCTAAAGGGCGTGCGTTTTTTATGACGGATGAGGAAGCCAAAGCTGCGGAGGATGTGATTACTGGTACCTTCCTTATTAATTATACCCCAGCATGTATATTATTCGATTCAGGAGCTACTTACTCTTTTGTCTCCATATCTTGTCGTAAAAAGCTGCAACTACCTGTTTCCCCATTAACTGATTCAATTAAAGTAGAGGTTGCTCACGGTAAAGTAGTCTACGTTACCGAGAAAGTTCCGATAGCAGTTGTTTATATTGATCGGTAGAGTTTTCCTATTTCATTCCTTATTATGCCTATCGCGGGCTTTGATGCTGTGATTGGGATGGATTGGCTCAGCAGTCGAGACGCTGAGATAATATGTTCTAAGAAGATAATCAAATTTCCTTTAACCGATTGGTCTTACGCAATAGCTAGAGGTGAGAAAAGGGAGTCTGATATTCCTGTCATCTCTATTATTAAATCTCAAAAATCTGTTACAAAAGGTTGTGTCTCCTACTTCGCATATGTCATTAATACTAAGATGGAGAAACAACCAATTGAAAATATCAGGGTAGTGTTAGAATATGCAAAAGTGGTTTCAGATGAATTACCCGGACTGCCTCCAGTCAAAGATGTCGATTATAGGATTGATCTTGTTCCCGGAGCTAGCCCTGTTGCTAAAGCTTCGTATCGTCTCGCTCCTTTTGAAGTTCATGAGATGATGAATCAAATCCAGAAATTACTTGACAAGGGTTTTATTCGCCCGAGATCTTCTTCTTAGGGAGCTCGAGTTTTATTTGTCAAGAAGAAAGATGGTACTATGCGAATGTGCATAGATTACAGGGAGCTTAATAAGCGAACTGTAAAGAACAAATACCTTATCCCGCACATAGATGATTTATTTGATCAATTGCAGGGGGGCAACTTGCTTCTCCAAAATTAATCTCCAATCAGGGTATCATCAGGTACGGGTTCATGCTGAAGATATTCCAAAGACTGCCTTTCGTACCCGTTACGACCATTATGAAGTCTTGGTGATGTCATTCGGCTCCACCAATGCACCATCTATCTTTATGGATCTCATGAACCGTATTTGTTGTCCATTTCTGGACAGGTTTGTGATAGTATTTATTGATGACATTCTGATCTATTCAAAAACCAAAGCTAAACGTGAATCACATCTTCGTCAAGTTCTCGAGACTCTTAAGCGAGAACAACTATATGCCAAACTTTCTAAATGTGAGTTTTGGCTTTGGGAGGTGCATTTTCTTGGCCATATTATCTGCAGGGAAGTTGTTAAAGTAGACCCTGTTAAAGTTGAGGCCGTGATGAATTGGGGAGTTCCCAGGAATCCTACTTAGATCAAGCGTTTTCTTGGTCTAGCTGGCTATTATCGACGGTTTATCCGTGATTTTTCTAAACTTGATGGTCCTCATACTAACTTAACATGAAAGGATGTCTCTTATGTGTGGTCTGATGCACAGGAGCAATCCTTTCAATCTTTGAAGCGGCTATTATGTGAAGCTCCGATTCTTACATTGCCAAACGGGTCGGAGGATTTTATAGTCTATTGTGATGCCTCTTACTCTGGATTGGGTTGTGTTCTAATGCAACGCGACAAAGTAATTTCCTATGCTTCACGGCAATCAAAATCGCATGAAAAAAACTACCCAACAAACGATCTAGAACTCGTAGCAGTTGTATTTGCATTGAAGCTGTGGAGGCATTACCTATATGGCACAAAATGTGTCGTATGCACGGATCACAAAAGCTTGCAGTATGTCTTTTCTCAAAAAGAACTCAATATGAGGCAACGACACTGGATTGAGTTGATTAAAGACTATGATTGTGAGATCCGTTATCATCCGGGCAAGGCTAATGTAGTAGCTCATGCCTTAAGCCGAAAAGGGGTTTCAACAGAAGCCAAATTTATAAACTCACTGTGATTCCTGATATCATTTCAAAGTTGAAGGAAGCACAACAATTGGCAGTACATGAGGATAATCTAAAAGTTGAAACTACGAGAAAGTTGAAAGATCAGCTAACTGAAGATAGTCAGGGTTTGAAGACTTTTCAATCCCGAATCTGGGTACCATTTATTGGAGGCAATCGTGAGTTGATACTATAGGAATCTCACAATTCCAGGTTGTCTCTTCACCCGGGTATAACAAAGATGTATTATGATCTCAAAAGGATGTATTGGTGGCCTACTCTTAAAATAGACAACGCTTCTTTCGTGGAAAGGTGTCATATATGTGCACAAGTCAAAACCTAGTACCAAAGGACTTATGGAAATTTGCAATAGCTTGACATTCCAGAATGGAAGTTAGATCATATTACAATTGATTTTGTCACGAAGCTACCCAAAACACTCAGAGGGCACGACATGATTTGGGTCATTGTTGACCGATTGACTAACAGTGCTCATTTTCTTGCTACGAATGAATCTGCATCGTTACCACGCCTAGTGAAGGAATCTCATGCATGCCAAAAAAACCCAAGAGCAACGGTAGTAAGTGGCAAAAACAAAAACATTTCGGGTTTACAAAGCACATTCACAATATTCATTTTAGTGAGATCAAGCTACAAAGAATAATAGCAATAAAAAGAACAAAAGGAATCCAGGAATGAGACCATACGCTTGATGTCTCTGGTGGTTGTGGTGTTGAAGATGTAATACTTGAACTCGAAGTAGAGCTCCTCTATTAGTATCCACACCAAGTAATCGTGAATCACCTTTGCTAAAGCTTGAGGACTTTGATCTCCACAGCTGGAATAAAGTCTCAAGAACAGCACTAAGAACCCTTTTGCCTTGCTAACTCAACCTCCAAGTTCAAAGAGCACTTCTAATGTGTTCTAGTGTGTAAATTAAGCAAATTGGCAAAAGGTCCTTACAAGGAATAAGAGAGGGGTTTGTATAAGACTGATGGAAGATCAGATGGCTCCAGGGTCGTTCAAAAAGGCTAGCTCTCATTGGACCAACCAAAAACGTCCAATAAGATTAAAGTGCCACTTTGACTTCTGCCTTCACGGGCTCTCACGGACCGTGAAGGGAATCGTGAAGTCGGCACCCCCACGATCCATTGCCCGGCTCATGAAGCCTCGTGAAGGGCTTCACGTCACGACCTATTCACAACCCGTGAGGGCCCATGAAGGTCGACAAAAACCCTAATCAAACAAGTTGACTCTCTTGACTTGTGCTGTCGGATTCAACGCTTGGTGTGTGACCCAATAGGCCCGTGGCTTATCAGCAGTGATCCAATATACGTGTATCAGTGGGCATATAACCAACAATCTCCCACTTGCACATGATACATCGTCATATTTTAACCACAGACAAATAGTGTAACACCCGCAAACCTGGGCTAGTAGAGTAGCGGGTTTACGGTATGTGTTTGTTTGTGTTTTAATTTCTTTAATTTGATTATGTTATTATTTAAGTGTTATTAGTTATTTACTTAAATTAGAATTAATAGTCTGAATGTATGTATGTATATGTGTCCGTATGTATGTGTATATGCATGTAAGTGGGTAATACACGTGGGGTGTATCAAGAGTAGTTGGTGACACCTATTTTGCATGAAGACTTGTGTGTGTGTATGTCATCACCTGAACATTTCTCTCCAAAAGAAAAAGTGTGTGTATGTGTTTCTCTGCCAAAGAAGAAAACCGAATAAGAAGAAAAAGAATCGGAATTCCATTTTATTGTGTGATTAATCAAAGATTTAACGTTCTTGTTTATAAATTAACATGTTATAATCCTTCTTGATGTGTTATATGATTTAAAACATGATTTATGTTTAATTCGAAGGTTGCATGTTAAGAACATTATAATCGGTTTTTGATAGAATATGATTTTAATGATTTTATATTCATATGATTTATACGTTTAGATGATGTTTCAATGCATGATAAAGTGTTTTATTATGATAATTAATGTTTCTGGAAAGACTAGAATGAGCTCATGAAATCTGGGTTTGAGTTATGATGATTTGAAGATGGCGGATTTGTTGAAAGATGAAGTTATCGGATTTGGATGAAAACCGACATTTGAGAAATCTGAATCCTTAAAACCGGAAGTCTTGAAAACCGACACTTGTGAAACCGAGACATTGAATCCTTGACTAAATCCGATACTAGGAATATGACAACCCCAAATCCGATTGTTAGGTTTGTACAAAATAAAATCCTATACTGGTAAAGTAATATAAGAATCCGATACTCAAATCCGGAACTTGGAATCCGGGAGTAATGAAATCCGACACTCCTTAACCCGGGACTTTAAATCAATGTGTTTGAAATCCGATTAAGGCGAATCCGACTGTTTTGGGATCCATCGGATTCCCAAATCCGACAGAGGTAAAATCCGATAAAGAATTGCGGATTCTTGGAATCCGATAGTTTTGGGGAAATCCGATATGTTGTGTTGATTTATAATGGTTTATTGATTGTTGATGTTATGAATGGATTGTAAATATATGTTCAATATATTTATGGGATTGGGACAGATTAATTGTTATTGTGTTTTCAGGCAATCCAAAGACTCAGTAACATTAGAATTCTGAGTGCTTCAACTGAGATTGAAAGGTGAGTGGATGTTGGATGCGAATGGTAAAGATTTGATTAATATCATTGATGTAATGCATGATTGTATGTGATGGTTTGATATTGGAACTGTTGATTGTGAATATTAGGTATTGATGACTATTGCATGATTATTTGATCGATACGCACTCTTAGTATGATTTTGAGTTGCGTTTGAGATTTCACTGTGCCAATTCAGTAGAGGGCTATCGGTAAACCTTTGCTTTGGACGGCATTGGTTGTAGGTTCTGCACCGAACCGCCGGTCTTCTTAGAGTTGTGATTGCATGTTTAGTATTGGCTTGATGTTTGCTTTTGGGTTTGGCTTCTACTTACTTATCTTTGTGGTAATTCCCCACGGTTGTTGCTTTTTGCAGGTTTGTGTTTGTGAGTGCTAGTGGAAGGAGAAGTTGACCTGACTCTGATGACTAGATTTAAAATGAAACGAGCCAGTCTTTTGTAGCACAGAGTTTCGTTTGTTGACTTTAAAGAACAGATACTTTGTTGTAAAAATTTGTAAATGAAATGTTTGTTTAATTAATTTAAGCTTCCGCAGCGTAATTTAAAAAAAATGGCTTAGAATTCATGGTGTTACAGTTTGGTATCACAGCCTTGGTTTGGCGATGCAAGCATGGCTAGAGTGTTGCATTCCCAAATCTTGGCTCGTGACAGGTCAAGCTTTCCTTCATGGGGAATTAGAGTGAGTTAGAGTTGCTTGTAGTAGTTAGTATATTGAGTACTAACAGTTTATGCTAATAAGTTGTGAGATGATGGGATTGTAACAGATATGGCTGAAAGAGAGTCCCTTATCCTCCCTCCTGTGACCCAATCATCTACAGAGGCACCGGTGATAGAAGACTTGTATACTACTAACCGAGCAGGAACATCTGGGAAGGAACAAGAAGAAGATCAAAGCGAATACATATTCAAACTGGAGAATGAATTAATGGATCTTAGAACTAAGATTAATAACTTGGAACAAAGATTAACCCAAACTGAACAAACTCTAGTACCAACTGCGATCTCTACTCTGGCAACCATACCACCAGTATCAATGCCCCTACCACCTATGACACAGATGATGCAGCAACCATTTTATTACCCATATCCACAACCGGGAGCTTACCCTTTTGCGTTCCCAGGGTTTAAGTAGCCTTGCACATATAAACAATTTATTGATTGTAAGCCTTCTGAGTACAGTGGAAGTTCTGACCCTAACATAACCCTGAACTGGTTGAGGGAGATGGTAAAGGCACTAGATGCCTGTAATTTTGAAAATGAATTAAAGATGAAATATGCATCAAGAATGCTGAAGGGTGATGCAATCGTTTAGAGGGATTCAATCACTGGTCACTTTACTGAACAACAACAAGAGAGCATTACTTGGAGTCAGTTCGAAGAAAAACTTTGTGAACAGTATTGTGGTACATTTGAGGTTGCTAAGATCAAGAAACAATTCATGGATCTGCAAATGACCGGAAATATGATAGTAGATGATCTGATTAAGCAATTTAATCAGAAGATGAGGTTTCTAAAGCACTGGGTACCAGACGAAGAGTCTAAGATTGCTCACTTTGTGGGAGCCTTACACCTCGATCTTCAGAGCGCCACTAGGTGGGCTACCACCTTATCGCAAGCTTTTACCTTGGCTAAGACAGCAGAAGGGGATTTTATTGCCAGAAACAAGTTGAGTAGGGAGAAGATTGCCCAACAAAAATCGAGGATCGATCATTATAATACCCAACAAAGACAGGGCGGACAGGGCAGTTGATATAGACAGGGAGACCAGAATAGGAGGTCAAATGTAAGTGGGTCAACACAGAAGGCACCGTGGTGTGGTCGGTGCAAGTCATACCACAATGGGCAGTGTATGCCCCAAACAAGAAGGTGTGTTAAGTGTAGCCAATTTGGCCATGATCTGAAAGATTGCAGGTTCCCACGCAATGTTTGTTGGAACTGCCAAAAGGAAGGGCACAGAGTGGGAGAGTGCCTGGTGGGAAAGAAAGTTGGGTCTGGAGCAGAGGCGGGGACAGCTGGGGGATCATCTTCAGCTGGACAAAAGAGAAAGAATCCACCTACTACTGAGGGTAGGGCTTTTAAAATGACGGTGGAGAATGCCACCACTACTGACGATGTCATAACTGGTATGTTCTTGATTAACTCTATTCTTGCAAGAGTATTATTTAATTCTGGAGCTAATCGCTCATTTGTGTCTGTGGAGTTTTGTGGTAGATTAAATGCGCCTATTATTAAACTTGCTAGTACCCTAGAGATAGAAGTAGCATATGGCATGATGGTTCAAGTCACGACTGCTGTGGCTGGAGCTAAAATTGATATACATGGTGTGTGTTTTCCTATTTATTTTCTTGTCATGCATCTATCTTGTTTTGATGTGGTATTGGGTATGGATTGGTTGAGTCTAAATCAAGCAAGTATAAAATTCCATAAGAATTTGATTTCTTTTCCATTAGCTGATGGTACAAGAGTAATAGCAAGGGGTGAGAAAGTCGGGTCTGTAATTTCAATAATTTCATGTTTAAAGGCAAAGAAAGCATTGAATAAAGGTTGTGAACTGTTTATAGCGTATGTGATAGATGGAAAGAAAGAGAAGCAATCTATGACAGACATCCGGGTGGTAACGGAATACCCGGAGGTGTTTCCAGAGGAGTTACCAGGGCTGCCTCCTGTTCGAGAGGTAGAATTCAAGACAGATTTGATTCCGGGTTCCTGACCAGTGGCTAAAGCACCGTACAGACTAGCGCCTTCAGAAATCCGAGAAATGATGACACAAATTCAAGACTTGTTAGATAAAGGATTTATCCGTCCAAGTTCATCTCCGTGGGGTGCGCTAGTATTATTTGTAAAGAAGAAAGACGGTACATTACGTATGTGCATTGATTATCGGGAATTGAACAAGAGAACGATAAAGTATAAGTACCCGTTACCCAGAATTGATGATTTGTTCGATCAACTACAAGGAGCTTCCTTCTTCTCGAAAATTGATTTAAGATCGGGTTACCATCATGTACGGGTGTCAAAGGAGGATGTGTCAAAGACAGCTTTCCGTACGCGATATGGTCACTATGAGTTCCTGGTTATGCCATTCGGTCTAACCAATGAACCAGCAATATTTATAGATCTCATGAACAGAGTCTGTCGACCATTTCTTGATAAGTTTGTTATTGTCTTCATTGATGACATTTTGATTTATTCGAAGACTGAGATAGAGCATGAGCAGCATTTGAGACAGATCTTGGAAACTCTAAAGAAAGAACAGTTGTATGCAAAGTTCTCGAAATGTGAGTTCTGGTTAAGAGAAGTTCGGTTTTTGGGGCATATAATTTTTAAGGAAGCGGTAAAGGTAGATCCTTCAAAGGTAGAGGCAGTGATGAGCTGGAATGCCCCAAGAACACCATCAGAGATAAAAAGTTTTCTAGGATTGGCTAGGTACTACCGCAAATTTATCAAGGATTTTTCTAATATTGCGGGTCCATTAACCAAATTAACTCGGAAAGATATGAAGTTTGTGTGGGGTAACGAACAAGACAAAGCTTCTCAGATTTTAAAGAATTGTTGTGTCAAGCTCCAATCCTTGCTTTGAAATGGATCTAAATATTTTACAGTATGTTGTGATGCATCATTGGTTGGTTTAGGGTGTCTATTAATGCAGAGAGATCGGGTGATTGCTTATGCTTCCAGACAGTTAAAACCATATGAAAAGAACTACGCGACTCACGACTTGGAGCTAGCAGCTGTGGTATTTGCGCTCAAACTATGGATACATTACTTGTACGGAACCAAATGCGTGATTTGTACAGATCATAGGAGCCTGCAGTATGTGTTTACTCAGAAAGAATTGAATAAGAGACAGAGACGCTGGGTAGAATTTATAAAAGATTATGACTACGAGATCAGATATCACCCTCGAAAAGCAAATGTTGTGGCAGATGCCCTGAGTCGAAAAGGAAATGGAAGTCCTATTCAGTTTATGCGACTTGAGATAGTATCTGAAATGGAAGTCTGCTCAGTTAGAAGCCCTAAAAGAAGAAAATTTAAAGAATGAGTTAATAAGAAAGAGAAAAGATGAACTGAATGACGATTCTCGTGGATTGAAAATGTTTAAAACTCGTGTGTGGGTGCCCAAACTTGGAGAACTGAGACAATTAATTTTGACAGAAGCACATAAGTCGAGATTATCTATACACCCAGGAAGCACTAAAATGTATAACGATCTGAAAGTGCTTTACTGGTGGCCTACGATGAAAGCAGATGTGGCACATTTTGTAGAATCGTGTCATATTTGTGAGAAAGTAAAAGCAAAACATCAGAAGCCTTATGGGTCTTTGAAACAGTTGGAGATTCCAGAGTGGAAGTGGGAACACATTACGATGGATTTTGTAACAAAATTACCACGAACTCAGAGGAATCATGATATGATATGGGTGATAGTGGATCGTTTGACAAAGAGTGCTCATTTTCTAGCCACCTGTGAGACAGCTTCGTTGGGTAAACTGGCACAACTATACATAGACGAGATTGTTGCAAGGCATGGTATACCGTTGTCAATTGTATCTAACATAGATTCAAGGTTTGTATCTAATTTTTGGAGGAGTTTGCAAAGAGAATTGGGACTAGAGTTAACTTGAGTACATCCTATCATCCTCAGACAGACGGTCAGACTGAACGAACCATACAGACACTCGAGGATATATTGCGAGCTTGTGTATTAGAGTATGGTGATCTTGGGATTCACACCTGCCATTGATCGAATTTGCGTATAATAACTCTCATCACTCCAGTATTGGAATACCTTCGTATGAAATGTTGTACGGTCGTCGCTGCTGTACTCCAACTTGTTGGTTAGAAGCCGGTGAGAAACAGTTTGCAGGTCCCAAGATAGTACAGTTGACTGCTGGCAAGGTTGCTATAGCTAGAGATAAATTGAAAGCAGCAAGAGATAGACAGAGGATGTATGCTGACCCGAAACGACGTCCAGTAAAGTTTGATGTGGGAGAATTAGTATACTTGAAAGTTTCCCCGTGGAAAGGTGTAATTCGCTTCGGCAAGCGTGGGAAGTTGGCTCCCCGTTTCATCGGTCCTTTCCATATCCGTCAGGTTGTGAATGATCAAGCAGTTACCCTAGATCTTCCTACAGAGCTTGCTGGAATTCATGATACATTTAATATCTGTTATTTGACGAAGTGTAAAATTGATGATGAAAGCCAGATTCTCCCAGTGCATGAGTTGAAAGTTGATTCCAAGAAGAGACTGATAGAGGAACCGGTTGAACTATTAGATCGAAATGTGACCAAACTTCAAAAGAAACAGATACCTATGGTATTGGTCAAATGGAAACACAGTTTAGGTTCCGATTTAACCTGGGAGATGGAAGCAGTGATGAAAGAAAGATATCCCCAGTTATTTGAGCCGGAAAGGATTCCGAGTACGGAATCCTCTTAAGGAAGGGAGATTTGTAACACCCGCAAACCTGGGCTAGTAGAGTAGCGGGTTTACGGTATGTGTTTGTTTGTGTTTTAATTTCTTTAATTTGACTATGTGATTATTTAAGTGTTATTAGTTATTTACTTAAATTAGAATTAATAGTATGAATGTATGTATGTATATGTGTCCGTATGTATGTGTATATGCATGTAAGTGGGTAATACACGTGGGGTGTATCAAGAGTAGTTGGTGACACCTATTTTGCATGAAGACTTGTGTGTGTGTATGTCATCACCTGAACATTTCTCTCCAAAAGGAAAAGTGTGTGTATGTGTTTCTTTGCAAAGAAGAAAACCGAATAAGAAGAAAAAGAATTGGAATTCCATGTTATTGTGTGATTAATCAAAGATTTAACGTTGGTTTTTATAAATTAACATGTTATAATCCTTCTTAATGTGTTATATGATTTAAAACATGATTTATGTTTAATTCGAAGGTTGCATGTTAAGAACATTATAATCGGTTTTTGATAGAATATGATTTTAATGATTTTATATTCATATGATTTATACGTTTAGATGATGTTTCAATGCATGATAAAGTGTTTTATTATGATAATTAATGTTTCTGGAAAGACTGGAATGAGCTCATGAAATCTGGGTTTGAGTTATGATGATTTGAAGATGGCGGATTTGTTGAAAGATGAAGTTATCGGATTTGGATGAAAACCGACATTTGAGAAATCCGAATCCTTAAAACCGGAAGTCTTGAAAACCGACACTTGTGAAACTGAGACATTGAAATCCTTGACTAAATCCGATACTAGGAATATGACAACCCCAAATCCGATTGTTAGGTTTGTACAAAATAAAATCCTATACCGGTAAAGTAATATAAGAATCCGATACTCAAATCCGGAACTTGGAATCCGGGAGTGATGAAATCCGACACTCCTTAACCCGGGACTTTAAATCAATGTGTTTGAAATCCGATTAAGGCAAATCCGACAATTTTGGGATCCATCGGATTCCCAAATCCGACAGAGGTAAAATCCGATAAAGAATTGCGGATTCTTGGAATCCGATAGTTTTGGGGAAATCCGATATGTTTTGTTGATTTATAATTGTTTATTGATTGTTGATGTTATGAATGGATTATAAATATATGTTTAATATATTTATGGGATTGGGACTGATTAATTGTTATTGTGTTTTCAGGAAATCCAAAGACACAGTAACATTAGAATTCATAATGCTTCAACTGAGATTGAAAGGTGAGTGGATGTTGGATGCGAATGGTAAAGATTTGGTTAATATCATTGAGGTAATGCATGATTGTATGTGATGGTTTGATATTGGAATTGCTTATTGTGAATATTAGGTATTGATGACTATTGCATGATTATTTGATCGATACGCACTCTTATTATGATTTTGAGTTACGTTTGAGAAGTCAGCTATACGTGGAATTGGGCTGGGCTCGTTTACTGGTTGGTTGAACAGTGGTAACCTTACTATTGTATATGTTCCTTTAGAGTGGGATTTCACTGTGCCAATTCAGTAGAGGGCTATCGGTAAACCTGTGCTTTGACCGGCATTGGTTGTAGGTTCTGCGCCGAAGCGCCGGTCTTCTTAGATTTGTGATTGCATGTTTAGTATTGGCTTGATGTTTGCTTTTGGGTTTGGCTTCTACTCACTTAGCTTTGTGGTAATTCCCCACAGTTGTTGCTTTTTGCAGGTTTGTGTTTGTGAGTGCTAGTGGAAAGAGAAGTTGACCTGACTCTGATGACTAGATTTAAAATGAAACGAGCCAGTCTTTTGTAACACAGAGTTTCGTTTGTTGACTTTAAAGAACAGATACTTTGTTGTAAAAATTTGTAAATGAAATGCTTGTTTAATTAATTTAAGCTTCCGCAGCGTAATTTAAAAAAAAATGGCTTAGAATTTATGGTGTTACAAATAGCCACTCTAGCTAAGCATCAATGCCCCCAAGTCGGCACGAGTTGTCATCTTCGACAAAACCTAACAGCCTTGAAGGGCTTATGAGGTTCTATAGATAAGTGATCATGTGCATCCTTTTGTTCACGATATCGATGTTAACACGGGACATGGAAAATGTCAATCTCCTAATCGTTCACTATTGTGTTTCTCGATTATAGATTGGTGGTGACCAAATAAACAAGTTGCATCTGATCAAAAAATCAATGTAACTTGAGCACGGCCATGCATATTTGTTGTCAGCTCCCAATCATCGAGGGGCCCAGGGATATCTCTCTTACTAGAGGAACAAAACCTTTTGACTGCATAGTCCTATCATATGTTTCATACTCTACCCATTTATTTCCTTTTTAACAGCCATTATGAACTGTGTTTGAAAATAATCAGAGTAAGGCAGATCCATACTCTTGCAAACCATGCATCTCAAGTCTAAGGATGAAATAATATTACCATCCTGAGTCACTTGTGACTATAGAGCCATGAAGTAAACTCAGGTGTGGGTCTTCTGGTCACTTGAAACACCTTTCAAGCACAAGTAAGTGTCGCACCCTTATTCAATCATTTTGAACACTGGGTCAACCACTTACTTCAATCTTATTTCATTCTTCCTTCCATATGAAGAATGACCGATTGCAGAAGGTTTTAGAATGTTAAACATTCAAGGAAGTGTTTAAACATGGTAAGATGGAACACAGTATAGACTTGATGATTGTGACCGCAACACGTGTATATATAAATCTCCATTCATATATAAAAACAAACTTAAGTAACAATACCGCTTCAATGTTCCCAAAATATAAATACAAATCAAACAAACCAAATACATAAGTTAAGCCAAATCACTAGCGAATCTAACACCTATAGCTCTAGCGTGAGAATAATGAGAAGCTTGTGATAACGGCTTAGTGAATGGATCCGCAAGGTTCCCATCCGTTAGTACTCTGCTAATGGCAACGTCACCATTCTTGATTACTTCTCTAATGAAGTGATACTTTTGAATAATGTGTCTTGTCCTCTTGTGAGCTCTTGGTTCCTTTGCGAAGGCCACCGCACCCTCATTGTCACAAAAAATATCAATAGGGTCGGCGATGCTTGGAACCACTCCTAGATCTTGGATGAATTTCTTCATCCACACAGCTTCTTTGGCAACTTCACTTGCTGCAATGTATTCTAACTCGGTCATTGAATCAGCAACTGTGTCTTGTTTTGAGCTCCTCCAACTTACCGCACCACCGTTCAATAGGAACACGAACCCCGATTGAGATCGGCAGTCATCCCTATCGGTTTGGAAGCTAGCATCATAGTAACCCTTTACTCTAAGCTCTTCCTCACCACCGAATACTAAGAACATTTCCTTAGTACGCCTGAGCTACTTAAGAATGTTCTTTACAGCCCTCCAGTGAGCTTCTCCTGGATTTTCCTGATATCTACTAGTCATGCTTAAGGCGCATGAGACATCGAGGCGTGTGCATAACATGGCATATATGATCGATCCCACGGCCGAGGCGTATGGGACTCGCTTCATTATGTCCAACTCCTTTTGGGAGTTGGGCATTGAGCCTTGCTTAATGCCAGCCCATGCATCATGGGGAGATTCCCTTTCTTAGAATCCACCATCTTAAATCGTTTAACAACTTTATCCACATATGCACTTTAGCTCAAACCAATGAGCCTCCTAGATCTATCCCTATAGATCTTGATTCCAAGAATGCATCCCGTATTTCCCAAGTCTTTCATAGAAAAACAATTCCCAAGCCAAGCCTTGACACTACGCAAGGTTGGGATATGATTTCCTATGAGTAGAATGTCATCTACATATAAAACTAGGAAAACTGTTGAGCTCCCACTAGCCCTGACATATACACATGGTTCATCTTCGTTTTTCAAATATCCAAATTCTTTGATCTTTTCATCAAAACAAAGATTCCAACTACGAGAGGCTTGCTTAAGTCCATAAATGGACTTCTTAAGCCTACATATCTTGTTGGGATACTCAGGATGTACAAAACCTTCAGGTTGTGTCATATACACCTCTTTAGAAAGCTTCCCGTTAAGGAAGGCGGTTTTTACATCCATTTGCCATATCTAATAATCATGAAATGCAGCTATGGCAAGGAGGATCCTTATGGACTTCAACATGGCCACTGGTGAAAAGGTTTCATCATAGTCAACACCCGGTGTTTGTGTGAAGCCTTTTGCCACTAGTCGGGCTTTGAAAGTGTCCAAGGTATTATCCATGTTGGTTATCTTCTTGAAAACCCATTTACACCTAAAGGGTCGAAACCTGGGTGTTGGATCAACCAGTTCCCAAACCTGGTTATCCGACATGGAGTTTATCTCGCTTTCCATTGCCTCTCTCCACTTGGCAGACTCTGGGTCCGCCATTGCTTCTCGGTAGTTGGTGGGTTCATCTTGATCCACCAATAGCTCATTGCCCTCAGATATGAGAAATCCGTATCTCTCTGGCTCTTGATGAGCTCTACCAGATCTATGTGGAGTAGATAATGGAAGTGTGTGAGGTACCGCAGCTTTACCTCGCTCGGTTTCAACCATTGATGGTTGTGTGCTAGTGCCAACATCCAGTTCTTTATCGGGTGATCCTTGAACTTCTTCAAGATTGATTCCTTTTTGACTTGGTACGTTGGATATAAGTTCTCTTTCAAGGAAAATTTCCCTTCGAGCAACAAAAACTTTGTTCTCAGAAGGTTTGTAGAAAATATATCCAATACCGGCAGGAGGATATCCGATAAAGTAACACCTTTCGGAACGTGGTTCTAATTTATCATTAGCCTCACGTCTCACGTAGGCTTCACATCCCCATACACGAAGATATGAGAGAGTGGGCTTTTTCTTCTGCCACAACTCATATGGTGTTGTTTCAAATTTCTTTGTTGGTACGAGGTTAAGGATTCTGACAGCCGTTTCTAGAGCGTAACCCCAAAAACTAATGGGTATCTCCGTTTGACTCATCATAGACCGGACATGTCCAACAATGTCCGGTTTCTCCTTTCTGCAACTCCATTTAATTGTGGAGTCCTTGAAGGTGTCAATTGTGAGATGATCCCACAATTTCTAAGATGGTCTAGAAACTCGGAAGTAAGATACTCTCCACCTCTATCCGACCGTAGTATCTTAATCCTTTTGCCGAATTGATTCTCTGCTTCATTTTGGAATGTCTTGAACACCTCAAAGGTTTCAGACTTTTATCTAATCAAGTAGACATATCCATACCTACTATAATCATCCGTAAACGTAACGGAGCATCTTGTGTTGTTCCTTGTGACATTTTTGAAAGGACCACACACATCGGTGTGAATAATATCCAAAAGGTCCTTTCCCTTCTCACTAACTCCGGTGAAGGGTTCTTTAGTCATTTTTCCTAGTAAACAAGATTCGCATACATCTTTTGACCCAAGGTCAAATGATTCCAAGATCCCATCCGCTTGGAGCTTGGTGATGCGAGTCTTGTTCACATGTGCAAAACGACGTGCCATAAGGAATATTTATCCAAACAAGTTTTGGATTGAGAATCAATATTCATGATAGGTTTCTTATTCTCAATGTATGCATCAACTTCATTCATGCTAAGACATGGTAAAGCTTTAAAATAACAAACATCATTTTTGTAACATAAGATAGATCCATCCATAAATTTAAAAGAAAACCCATCGTCATACAAGGCATGTAAAGAGATAATGTTTCTTCCCAAGCAGGGCGAATAACATACATTCTAAAAGAGAGCTCGACACTCTCTTTTGCTTCTACGGGCACAACCTCTCGGTTCCCCATAATTAGATCCAGGTCTCCATGCTCCAAGCCTCTACTTCCCTTTAGCACCTGCACCAGATTACAAATGTGAGTGCCACAGCCGGTATCCAAAACCCAGCCCTTTGAAATAGAGGTTTGATGGAGCTCAATCATGAATGTACCTTGGTTTGAGGGTCCCGAGATGCTCATTGCCTTGAGCTTCTTGAGGCCATCCTGGTACTTTGGGCAGCTTCAGCGATAATGCCCCTTGTCCCTACAAAAGAAGCATTCCGAATCCTCCGGGGCCTTGGCTTGGGGAGCTTTCCCTTTGCCCTTTGCCACCGGGGTAGGGGTAGGTTTGGTTGCACCAACCTTACCCTTACCCTTTCCCTTATGGGAAGGAGTCGGCTTCTTCTTTTGGATGCATCCCTCCCGGATAGCGAAGACGGGATTGGAAGAGGTGGCCTTGGGCTTCGAGATGCTTGACTTAGCGGTGTTGAGCATCCCGTGAAGCTCCATGATGGTTTTGTCTATACTATGCATATGATAACTCACGGTGAATTGATCATATGCATTGGGCAAGGATTGGAGGATGAGATCAGCCGCCAACTCCCTCCCGATGGTGAACCCTAGCCTCTCCATGTGCTCCATGTTCACTTTCATCCGCAGCACGTGAGCGCTCACATTCCCACCATCCTCCAGCTTGCAACCTAGGACGGTCTTGAGGAATTCGTACCTCTCTTGCCTCACTTGCTGTTGGAACATGTCCTTGAGCTGAGCGAGCAAGTCATAAGCACTTAAATGATCCATTTGATTTTGCAAATCGGAGCTCATTGTGCTTAACATGAGGCACGTTATTTCCTCCGTATCCTTAAAGCGTTTTTCATATGCCTCTCGGGTGGCCCTAGGTGTCATAGTCGCATGGGCTTCAGGCAAGGCTTCCTCGATGGTATGTAATTTCCCTTCATGGTGTAGGACAATCCGAAGTTGCCTATGCCAATCCATGAAGTTGCTACCGTCGAGCTTCTCCTTCTTAAGGAAAACTCGTAGAGAAATGTTGCTCGTGGTGGTGGTACTTAAAGATGACATCTAAAATAGAAAAGTAAATTTGGTTAGTTTGATATTTAAGTTTGTTAAAACAATTTACCCAAATATCAAATTAAATTATTTTAACAAAGCCAAGAACCCTATTTCACTTCCATATATGACGGGTTTACCGCGGATCATACAAGGAAGTTATTTCGGGTTGACAACTATATTGCCAATTGCAATCCATTATTGCAACTCTTTGGTCTTTGCGGGATCCTACGACAAGCACCGGTCGATTGGCATGTTTGATCCCTTCTTCCACCAATCCCAAGTTAGAGTTGTTGATAGACTCGTTCTATGCTCGACAATCTTTCAAGAATTCTAATTTGAAATTATAAATCGTCCGTCAAAACATGCGGTAAGTACACTAAAAAAGAATTGGCCCGTGCTAAGCTCGACAACCAAATTTCTGAGTTACTACTCTCACCATCCACACAACTTCACAAAGATTGACTCGTGCTAAGCTTGACAACCAATCATTGTGTTGTTAGATTTGGGTGGCATCGTCATACGGATGGTGCGTGATTTATGTTTCATGGAAAAACGGGTTTTTGTTTCCGATTAAATTTGATTAACATATTTTAGTGACAAAATTTGATTTTTCACTTTAGATGGTTTGTTAATCGTGTGTGCGCTAGAGAAATATAAACCAATTTTATAAAACTCTTGTGATTTAATTTATAGAAAAATTTTCTAGCATGCGAATACCTAAACAATCATGCAAGAAATAAATCACATCACACGCATAGCAAAGGGTTGGTAACCAAGACAAAAAAACCTATGCGTTCTTCCCGTGAGCCAACGGGAAGAACATGGTCAACTAGGGACACAATACAAACATAGTCATTGCTCCCACTCGATCCGCCATCTCCAACGGGTTTCACCGGATCCTCCTTCTTCAAGACATCATCTTGATTCTTGATTGTGGTCTCCATGCTCCAAAATACAAGTACACGAAATAGAAATAAAATGGCATGCAAGCCACAAAATTCCTATCTTCTAATACAAGTACACGGATAAATGAAACGGCATACAAGCCGTAATAATAATTACAACTAATAAACAAATGAATAATTATTACATGCCATGTGACACAAGGTCACCAAATAAAAGAAACAACCACAAACAACCACCAGGTCAAAGGCCAAGGTTACCAACCAAAAAGCAAGGTAAACAACCACAAAGCAAGTGGTGTGCCAAAACCGCAACAAGCAACTATTTTGATAAGAATTTCCTAAACAAACACTCAAGGCACAAAGGAAATTCTTGTACACATGCATTAGGGCATAAAATAATTTTTTAAAACCCATATTCATATATACACACATATGTGTATGCATGTATGCAACTAATGCCATGACCATACCATGCATACCCATAGTGGTACCAAAATATTATTTGGGGATTTCCATAATACAACAGAATAAAGAAGAAGCAACATAATGACTCAAAAAACTAAAAACTTCTTTTATGGTCAAAAAAACACTATTCACGAGCTCCTTCATGACCTTTCACGGCTCGTGAAGTCTGAGATCTTCACAACCGCTTACGACCCGGAAGAACTTATGAAGCACCAAAAACCATTCCACGACCAGACCCCAAACCACACTGGTCGTGTAGCCTTCACGACCCGTGAAGAGAACCTCCACGGCCCGTGAAGACTCACTAGACAGTTACCAAAACTTCCAAAAACCAATTTTTCAAGCCATTTTGTGCTATATTCATGTAGCAAAGGCTTTGATACCACTAAAGGAATCTCATGCATGCCAAAAACCCCAAGAGCAACAGAAGCAAGTGGCAAAAACAAAAAAATTTCGGGTTTACAAAGCACATGCACAATATTCTTTTAGTGAGATCTATTTACAAAGAATAATAGTAGCAAGAAAAGCAAAAGAAATCCAGAAATGAGACCATACCCTTGATGTCTCTGGTGGTTGTGGTGTTGAAGATGTAATACTTGAACTCCAAGTAGAGCTCCTCTATTAGTATCCACACCAAGTGATCTTGAATCACCTTTGCTAAAGCTTGAAGAGTTTGATCTCCACAACTAGAATAAAGTCTCAAGAACAGCAATAAGAACTCTCTTGCCTTGCTAACTCAACCTCCAAGTTCAAAGAGAACTTCTAATGTGTTCTAGTGTGTAATTAAGTAAATTGGCAAAAGGTCCTTACAAGGAACAAGAGAGGTGTTTATATAAGCCTCATGGAAGCTCAGATGGCACCAGTGTCGGCCAAAAAGGCTAGCTCTCATTGGACCAACCAAAAAGGTTCAATAAGATTAAAGTTCCACTTTAACTTCTGCCTTCACGGGCTCTCACGGCCCGTGAAGGGAGTCGTGAATGCGGCACCCCACGATCCCTTGCCCAGCTCATGAAGCCTCGTGAAGGGCTTCACGTCACGACCTCTTCACGACCCGTGAGGGCCCGTGAATGTCGACAGAAACCCTAATCAAACAAGTTGACTCTCTTGACTTGTGCTGTCGGATTCAACGCATGGTGTATGATCCAATAGGCCCGTTCGTTATCGGCAGTGTTCTAATATACGTGTATCAGTAAGTATATAACCAACACCTAGCTCAACTCTATATCAACGAGATTGTGACACGACAGGGTTTACCTTGTTCTATTTTCTCTGACCGTGACTCTCGTTTTGTGTCTAATTTTTGGCAAAGCTTACAACGTGAGCTTGGTACACGGGTTCATCTGAGTACTACTTATCATCCACAAACGGATGGACAATTCAGACTTTGGAAGATATGCTGAGAGCATGCGTACTTGAATATAGTGGTTCTTGGGATTCTCATCTCCCATTGATAGAGTTTGCTTATAATAACTCCTAGCATTCTAGTATTTGGATGCCACCATAAGAAATTTTATACGGGAGGCGTTGTCTCACTCCCACTTGTTGGCTTGAACCGGGTGAAAAGCAGTATGCCAGACATAAAATTGTGCAGATTACTTCTGATAAAGTCAAGGTGGCTCTTGAGAAACTGAAAGTAGCTCGTGATCGTCAAAAGATATATGCAGACCCAAAGCGTCGACCTGTTGAATTCAGTGTGGGCGATCGGTTTTTCTTGAAGGTATCTCCTTGGAAGGGTATTATTCAGTTTGGATGCAAAGGCAAGTTGAGCCCACGTTATATTGGTCCATTTAAGATTACCCGAAAAGTCAATGATCAGACTGTGTCTCTTTAATTACCTCCTGAGCTATCTGGTATTCACATCACTTTCAATGTATGCAACCTAATAAAGTGTAAATTTGATAAAGATCAAGTTCTACCTATGCAAGAGTTGAAGGTTGATTCAGCCAAATGCCTTGTAGAGGAACCAGTCAAAATTCTTGACGCAAAGACTAAGAAGCTGTGTAAGAAGATGATCAGATTAGTTCTTGTCAAATGGAAGCACAACTTAGATCCCAACCTGACATGGGAAACTGAGGATGACGTGAAGACACGATACCCTCACTTATTCCCAGTTGAGCTGATTCCGAGGACGGAATCTTCTTAAGGAGGGTAGAGTTGTAACATCCTTAATCGGGCCTAGTCGTGCGCGCCATAGGTACGAGAATTAAATTATAAGAATTAAATTTAAATATATGTATAAGTATTAATAGAGAATTTGTTATTGGCTAATTAAATGTGATTTTAAAAATAGTAGTAAAAATAGATAAAAATTGTAAAATATTAGATGGTTTCAAACGATGTTTCTAAAAATATCTCCGTTAGTTAAAACGGGTACTCGTGCGTTGAGTTGTATGTTGAAAAGGGGAACAAAATACCTCTTGTGGATAAATGAGAACCAAAAATTGGTTCTCATGTATATCCTCTCAGATACACACACACGTTCATATGCAAACACACACACCTCACCATTCTCTCTTTGTGTTCTTTAAGAGAATTCAAGTAAGGATCAAGCATCAAGGCTAGAATCAAGTGGGAAAGAAGCTCAAAATTTGTTGTTGATCCTTGTTATCATCATCTCTTTGGTTCTTGTAAGTTCTTCATCTTGTTCATGAATTCCAAGTTTAGGTCCAAATGGGTCAATACCCAAATTGACTTCTTTTATTGAAGTTAATGTTTCCAATCTATTTCTTGATCAATTCCAGATGTTTAGAAGTCATTTGGGTGAATTGAATTGATGTTTATAGATGAATTTGGTAAATTTGGTGAAATGGGTCAAAATTATAGGAATTGGTCCCAAATCTTGTGTATGTGGTTAAAGTGTATAAAGATGGTGTTTTCAGCTTGGTTTTACAGTATATGTTCACATATGAATGAAAGCTTTGATCTGGTAATTGATTTGGTGCAATTTAGAAATAGAAACAGCAGGTTCTACCTGTTGCTGTTTATTGAAAGGCACGGGCGTGTCTCTCAAGAACAAGCTGTACCTCGAAAAGGTATGGGCGTGCCTAACCCTAGAGGATCCGGGGATGTGCCTTTTGGTCACGGGGCATACCTAGGGTGTGCCTTTTGTCACGGGGGGTACCTGTGACCAAGGTACGGGCGTGCCTGTGAAAGTCTCGGGCGTGCCCTGCTGTTTGACAGTTCTGTTTTAAATGAAATCTAATATATGTAAACCTTAATTACGTATTTCGACTGATCAAGAAGTATCAATATTGTGATTTACCTGATATTAGCTTGTCAGGTGAGTACCAGCTTCCATGAGTTCAATAAAGGGATGTTTGAGTGCTAATTGGTTTAAATGACTATCGTATGCTACTTACTGCACATTAGAATTATATGTATATGCAGTTAAGATCAGAAAATGAGTATTGACATAATAATTGATATGCAAGACATGTATTTAAGTACATGTGCATATATTGTGATATATTGATGAATACAAGTTATATGTAAATGCATGCATGCTATTGTCCCTGCAAAGGGTTAATGATGAGCTATCTGTATGTCCGGACAAATCTGTTAATTAAGGTCAGCTTCGGCTGGGTTCAGTGCCTTCGGGCTAAGATTCTGGATCAATGGTACTCGAGTACCATTCCTTTCAGCATATGAGGTGAGTGCCTTAAGTGGCTAAGCCTATTGAGCCTATGGCTCTAGAACGAGCAGGTAGAGTCACTTATGTGATAAAACCAGCACGGTTGGCAATGTTTGATTCCCCTGGTGGAAGTTGTTGTGCTGAACTAGCAATCTGGCAAGATATAACACCCGCTGGACATGTCAGCACTACCGTAATGTGATAGGATAACATTGTTTGCTCATTCCTGATATATGACTTGCTTTTCTTGTGATTCATGCTTGCCTGTATTCACTAGCTATTTTAAATAGCTAATGTTGTTCATGTTTCCCCTTTTACAGATAAAGATTAGGCAGGCTGGTGAGTTGGGAGACTCTTGTAGCTGTTGTACATGCTTTTTGGGAGGAACACTAACTTTGGTATTTTGATACAATGGTCGATTAGGACAAGTAACACCGGGATTTCGTGTTTGGCAGTTTTTGTAATGTATATTTGTATATATGGCAAACATGTGTTTAAAACAGTAATAGTTAATAGGGTTTGTTTTTTTTCAAAATTCTGCTACGCAGTTTTAAATGATTAGTAAGTAACAAAACAGGTAAACACTCTAATTACAAACAGACCCATACAGTTTAAAAACTTAAATTTTCACTGATATTTAATATAACAAAGGCGGTGTTACAATTAAAGCACACAAGCAAGGGGGCACGCGAACTACTTGGCAACCCGACATTAAAAGGTTTTGACTTTTCAAAGTGTGGGGTAGTTTTCATATTTTTTGGAAAATCTTGTCACACATGTTAACTTTGAGCTAAGTTCCAGGCTAAGTTTTTGTCATGTGTGCTAAGTTCACCCGGACGATCACCTAAGAAAAACAACACCACCTCAAATCTTGACCAAAAATTCAAGTTTTTGGTTCCTAAAGCAATTAATCAATAATAGAACACTTCTAAATCATATTTTCGCTAAAAAAGACAACGTTTGATGATATTAAAGAAGCAAGAATGTACGTCAAGAACTGAAAATATAAACTTTAATCCATCATCTACCAAAAATTGGTTCCAAAAGTACAAGTATCAAACACGATATGAAGCAAATGTACACAATGCTAGATAATGTACCGGAATAACTAGCGAATTACAACTCTATTGTACCACAATTGGTGCATTGAACAAAGATGTAGATGATGAATACTCATAGCCATATGAAAAACACACACTACACCAAGAATACACACTAATTCTCTGTAATGTTTTCTCTACATATATTTGAAATGCTTAGAATTCAAGTTGTGACTTACCCACAAGAATGGATAAATACAAATGAGGTCATTAGACTTTTACTATCCATTTCTATTTATCTAAACCTAGCTATTAATAGCAAATAATTAATACATTAAAATTGAAAACCACAAATTATATTCCTAACATTATGAAGCATTGAAGTAGACCAATCGAGGAGGAGGTTGTCATTTGAGCCACAATTGCCCTTAGCGGAGGCGTCATAGAGGCCTTTCGTGTTTTCCGACCACACATGGCCTTTGAGGGAGTCACAACATCGATTAAGGTTGGGAAAATAGGAAGGAATGAGGGAGTCAAATATATGCGTGTATTAGCTGAATCCGTTATAATTAGAAGCATGAAGAGGGCGATGACCAACACAGGTGGTAATTAACCGACTGAAATTACATCTTTGCTAACTTTGAACAAAGATGTAGAAGATGAATACTCATAGCCATATTAAAAACACACACTACACCAAGAATACACACTAATTCTCTGTAATGTTTTCTCTACATATATTTGAAATGCTTAGAATTCAAGTTGTGACTTACCCACAAGAATGGATAAATATAAAAGAGGTCATTAGACTTTTACTATCCATTTCTATTTATCTAAACCTAGCTATTAATAGCAAATAATTAATACATTAAAATTGAACACCACAAATTATATTCCTAACATTATGAAGCATTGAAGTAGACCAATCGAGTAGGAGTTTGTCGTTTGAGCCACAATTTCCCTTAGCGGAGGTGTCATAGATGCCTTTCGTGTTTTCCGACCACACATTGCCTTTGAGGGAGTCACAACATCGATTAAGGTTAGGAAAATAGGAAGGAATGAGGGAGTCAAATATATGCGTGTATTAGCTGAGTCCCTTATAATTAGAAGCATGAAGAGGGCGATGACCAACACAGGTGGTAATTAACCGACTGAAATTACATCTTTGCTAACTTTGAACAAAGATGTAGAAGATGAATACTCATAGCCATATGAAAACACACACTACACCAAGAATACACACTAATTCTCTATAATGTTTTCTCTACATATATTTGAAATGCTTAGAATTCAAGTTGTGACTTACCCACAAGAATGGATAACTACAAATGAGGTCATTAGACTTTTACTATCCATTTCTATTATCTAAACCTAGCTATTAATAGCAAATAATTAATGCATTAAAATTGAACACCACAAATTATATTCCTAACATTATGAAGCATTGAAGTAGACCAATCGAGGAGGAGGTTGTCGTTTGAGGCACAATTGCCCTTAGCGGAGGCGTCATAGACGCCTTTCGTGTTTTCCGACCACACATTGCCTTTGAGGTAGTCACAACATCGATTAAGGTTGGGAAAATAGGAAGGAATGAGGGAGTCAAATATATGCGTGTATTAGCTGAGTCCCTTACAATTAGAAGCATGAAGAGGGCGATGACCAACACAGGTGGTAATTAACGAACTGAAATTATATCTTTGCTAACTTTGAACAAAGATGTAGAAGATGAATACTCATAGCCATATGAAAAACACACACTACACCAAGAATACACATTAATTCTCTATAATGTTTTCTCTACATATATTTGAAATGCTTAGAATTCAAGTTGTGACTTACCCACAAGAATGGATAAATACAAAAGAGGTCATTAGACTTTTACTATCCATTTCTATTTATCTAAACCTAGCTATTAATAGCAAATAATTAATACATTAAAATTGAACACCACAAATTATATTCCTAACATTATGATGCATTGAAGTAGACCAATCGAGAAGGAGGTTGTCGTTTGAGCCACAATTGCCCTTAGCGGAGGCGTCATAGATGCCTTTCGTGTTTTCCGACCACACATGGCCTTTGAGGGAGTCACAACATCGATTAAGGTTGGGAAAATAGGAAGGAATGAGGGAGTCAAATATATGCGTGTATTAGCTGAGTCCCTTATAATTAGAAGCATGAAGAGGGCGATGACCAACACAGGTTGTAATTAACCAACTGAAATTACATCTTTGCTAACTACGTTTTCTATAGATTGAGACTTAAGTTTCTTTTTTAATCGAAAAAAATCTTAAATATTTTAAATAAAAAAACACAGTTGACTAAAAAATTGCAAAAAATCTTGATAGCTATTATAAACAAATTTTTTTATTGTGTCATAGTTTATTAATATTGTCAATAAATTTAATATTCTTGAATCGGTTTGCAGGAAAGCTGACCATCATAATGTTTCAAAAATGACTAGATGCCGAATCAAACGTTCAATCAATTAAACAATAAACTATAATTTTTAAGAACTAAAAACAATATTTTTTATAAGGTTGGAATCGTTCTCATATTTGAACAAGTCCATGCCATGTGGCATGGGAGTGGTTCCGGCCATCGCCTTCCATAGTTTGCACTGGTTACCACCACAACCAGCAGGTGCAACAATTCAACACTTTGGCAATCCTGTCACATTAAAGTATCTTTTTGTTATATAAAAGGTTGGAGGTTAAAAGTGCAATGCAAACTTACCACATTAAAGTTTTCGTGACAGGGTGTATTTGACGAAATTAACTGGAGTTGGGGTAGATTAATTGATAATCCCAAACCTAATTGATAAACTACTTGAAAATGCTTTTATTTTAGGGGATTAGGAGGGATTATATTTTTAATAACCCCCTCACGATTGTAACACCCGAACATGGCTTAAGGGCCGAAGATTATGAAAACTAGAATCTCAAGCCCTATAATCTTTCATAAGCCCATTATCAAACACACCATAATAGTTCGATGGTTGAGGCTATGAAATTTATAGCAAAGGTCCATGGCTGCTACAAATTCTATAGCTCTGAATTACTTGAGTTACCTTCTCTATGTATTCACTGAAGGGTACTAAAGTTGTCTTTTATCCTATACATTAAACAAACAATGGTTAAAATACTATAAAAGTATACGTCGACTACAATTGTTTGTTTGTTTAATATATATTCGGTCACTTGATAATATACATTTCTCCTACTTTCTAAAAAGTCATGACCTTATCAAAAGCTTATAAAAGATTAATGTTAGTTTATGAATTAAAGAAGCATTTGGTCAAGATTGATGGCTTTCATTTCAACTCCTTTGGTCTATAAATAACACAAGTTTTGATTACTTTCATCACAAACACTCTCATTCATCTTTAACTATATTCTTAATTTGAAATCAGTTAAACATGGCATCCGTTACTACTGAAATTGCAGTTGCTTCTACATTTCCTGCTGAAACCGTTTTTAAGGTTTTTAAGGACTTTGAAATAATCGCACCAAAGATCAACCCTTCAGTGTTCAAGTCTGTTGAGACAATTGAAGGCAATGGAGGTGTTGGAACAATAAAACTCTTCACATTTGGTGATGGTAAGAGACTTTACCTTTACATTATTGTTTGATTTTACTTTATCTAAATAATAATAATAATAATATAGCTTCTATTAGTTTGTCTCATTGTCTAAACAATAATGGTTTAGAAACAAGTAGATTTCCTCTTTATTTTTCTTTTATAATTGTTCTTTCTAAAGATACATTGCTTAACACAGGTGTTCCGTTTACAAGTGCAAAATACAAGGTTGACTCTTTTGATGAGAGTAACTTTAGCTACAGCTACACCTTCTACGAAGGTGACAACTTGATGGGTATACTTGACTCTATCACCCATCATGTCAAGATCATACCCTCTGGTGGAGGAAGCATATACAAGCAAACAGTCACTTATAACTGCAAAGGTGACGAAAAGCCATCGGAAGAAACTCTTAAATTCGAAAAAGAGATGTATGAACAAACCTACAAGGCGATCGAGGCTTATGCAACTGCCCATCCTGAACTTTATTAAGTACCTATCAATAATGTGGATTTTAAAACCTTTCGTTTGCATGTTGGTATTATTAATTTTGTCTTTGTAATGGTTTGAAATAACGGACCATGGTCCATGGTGATCGAATAATTGTTGTGCGGGTGTCGATAAGTAATTAATACACAAAGTAATTTTCCCTAATATCTTGGTTTTTTTTAACAGCAGAAGTTGAATTTTTTATTAAAAAAGAGAAACACTAGCAAGCAGCTAGTAATAAATACGAACAAGAGAGATTACAAAGAGGATTTCAATTTAACCATGGCAGCTTCCTCCCTAAATTATCCTCTTACATTTAACCAAAAAATAGACAAACTCTGCAATTGACTAAACAAACTGATAAACAACGTTGTCTTTGAGTTGAACACTCTGTTGTTCCAATATGACCACAAAAGCCAGCAAAATGAAAACATCACAGTACTAAGGCAACTAGTCTCTTTTCCTTAAAGCCAAGATGTGAGCTCCAGTTTATTAAATTATAAATATTTGATTTTGAATAGCATAACCTGTTGTTTTAGTTTTTCATGTGAGTTTTTGGCCTGTTTTTTGTCCTCTGCTGAATAGGTTAATATGTTGTTTTAGTCCATTAGATGCTATTGTCATAACGTTTACTAAATTTGCCCAAGTCAATCACTAATCCTAAAATTAAGTCAAAAGTTGACTTTATCATATGAACATGGCTGAAATATATTGTTGTCACACAATCTTATTGTATATGGTTATCATATTCTCATACTTCTTTTGTCCATGTTTCAACTCAACTACTCATAAATACTTCAAAAGAAAAAATTAGTCCAATCTATATATTATATTTACCTCCATCATTGGCTTATTATCTTTGAAGTTGTGACTAACAATATGTTAACAAGATCAAATCAAAATTTACTAGAGATGTTGTTGGGTAATCGGGTCAGGGGCGGACCCAGGATTTGAAATGTGTAATAGCACCGGACCGAAGATTTGAAATGAATGGTAGCACCGACTCTAAAAAATCGGAATTTACACTACGCGGGATCGAAATTTACACTATGTGGAAAAAATTGGCCTATGTCCCGTGTCACCACCGGCTTCGCTTTGAGTCCGCCCGCCCCTGATCGGGATAGAATATCAATTATTTTGCCGTATCTCTTAACAAGTTGCTGGTTTTAATACTACAGATAATGATTTTTTAACATTTGATGATCTCACTGAAAACACATAAGGCACAATATTCTTTTATATATGGTCAATCAATTTCATTAAACAGAGTTAAAAAGAATTATTATATAAGGAAAATCAAATAGAGCTATTTTCATTATCTTCCAACATATATGACTCAATTTATATATTTCATTAAAAACTGTTTTTTTTATTTTATAAGTTATGTCTGGCCATAATTGATCAAATTAAAATATATCAACATAACCACAAAAAGTCAATTCTATAAAAAGTGGGATAGTATCTCAAATTAGAATTGATCAATAAATCGAACTAACCACATGATGAACTAAATATACCAGGTCTATCATATCAATACCAATGAATTAAACCAAACGAGAACTGTGAGAATTAATCTTGGCCTTGATTCAAATAAATCAATAGCTAATAATTTTGACAGATAATAATTGACTCGGTAATGACTAATGATTAGTTCATTAATGACGCATGTTGAAATGTGACTTGAATATGGCTTGAAATGTTGAAACTGGAAAATCAAGGGTGCACAGCGTGCAACATTGGTGCACAGAGCGCAGCGTCGAAGAGTGCTCGACGTGGGGCACTGTCACATGGCGTGTGACACTCGATGGCTCTTGGCGTGGAGTCCTGCTCCACGGCGTGGATTAGGGTTGTCTGGGCAGACATGTTTTTTTTGGTGCAATGTGCGGGGCATGAATCTTCTAATTTAGTAAATAGTTGTTACTAAAGTAAGTATTAGGGCAACATTGATCTTTCTTGTATGGTTATAAATATTGATCCTAGGTTTCAGTCATTTGCATCCTAAATTGCAACTCTCTCTGATAGCAGTAATAAAAGTCTCTCCGGTTTATACCCGTGGACGTAGGTTGACACACTGTTAACCGAACCACGTAAAATCTTGTGTTCTTTATTGCTTTCTTTTCTCGTTTACGCATAATAAGTGGTATCAGAGCCACTGTTATTCTCTGTGTGGCTCACATCAGTTGAAAGGAGGATTTCGTCTTACAAGTTTGATCCGGAGAAGTTTAACGGGTCCAATGACTTTACTCTCTGGACGGTCAAGATGAGGGTGCTGCTAGGTTATGGACGTAGAGTAAAAGAGTTTATGCAATACTTCATTGCAGAAGTTGTGAAACAGATAAAAGAGTAGAACAAAGAAGTAATCAGATAAGGGCTAGTAATAACGCTAGCTATAAGGGGTGTGAAAGGGTTAATCCTTAAACCCAACTTATTATTCGTGAAGTATCAAAGGGTTGTCAAGGATTTTCCGCACGTCAGCCATCAATGTACTACAGGTTAGCAATTTGATTGTCAGTCATAAGTGGATTTCAGAGATCGAGAGTGCATTTCATATGTGTACGTATGCACCTGAGAATAAATTGAAATATGCAATAGATCAAATGAGAAGTGCAACAAAAGATTGGTGGATACGAAGAAAATCAGAGGAGTTACAAATAAATTGAGAGCATGATGTGGAAGAAGTTCAAAGATATTACAATTGCGCAGTTTGTGCCATAGTATGAGATAGGCAGAATTATGGATGAATTCCATAGGTAAATAGACAACAAAGATAGTTCTAGAAATCAATGTGAAGTTTTTGAAGAAAGCATGTTTTTGTACAGGTTATGTTATCAATGAAAAGATAAAAATGTGCAGGTATATGATGGTGTTCCATCCTAGCATATGAGAATTTATAGACACTTGTAAACACCCAAAACATGAAGTCCATGATGGATGCAGCTAGAACTAGAAAGATAGAATTAGAGGAACAGAAAAGAAGAGGAAACCGATCGAGAAAGTTACACCGGTGTTTAAGAAAATAAGAATGGAGGTTCGAGAGAAGAAAGTGATGCAAAAGACCTATCCTATCTGTTCATCATGCAAGAGACATCATATGGGGAATGCAAGATTGATTCCTCAACATATTTTAAATATGGGAACCCAGTCACATGAGAAAGATTTGTGTGAACCCAAGAAAGTGAATGAAGAGAATATATCAATAACCAAAAGTGAGAGCTTTAAATTATGAATGAGGAAGCTAGAACAGAACAAAATATGGTTATAGAAGTATCGATTATTTGTGTGAAAAGCAGGATTCTACTCTCGAAGTGAGAATAGATGATAATAAAACTGGGATTGTATCATATGTGTATAAGCATAATGTGATAAAAAATGAATACTATTAGATTTCTTATCGAGTGTATACCTATGAATATGAGGGAATTCCAAGTAGTAGTTAGAATAGACCAGTTAGGTTGTAGCCAAGCTACAATATTATGTGAATAGAAAGTGATACGAGATCATATCCCAAGTGGGAAGAACTAATTATATGTGATAATGTCAAACGAGGAAAGTCATATGTGTGTTCAGTTTCTAAAGCTAGGAAGTATCTTCAGCATGGTTATATTGCTTTCTATCTTACATTATAAATACTAAATTGGAGAAGAAACAAATGAGTTTAGAAGATATGAAAGTGGTATATGAGTATCCTGACGTGTTTCCCGAGGATTTATAGGGGGTACCGCTAGACCGACAGGCTGAGTTCAAAATCGACTTACTGTCGGGAACTTCACCGATTATGAGAACTCCGTATAGACTTGCTCCTCCAGAGATGTAGGAATTATTGAAACAACTTCAAGAACTGCTAGACAAGGGGTTTATTAGACCAAATAATTCTCCGTGGGGTGTTCCTATATTATGTGTGAAAAATAAGGATGGTATCTTTCATATGTGTATTAATTATTATGAGCTTAATAAAGTAACCCTTAAGAATTGATATCCTTTGCTTAGAACAATTGAATTATTTAATCAGTTACAAAGGGGTACGTGTGTAGTTTGGTGTGCATAGTCATCGAACCCTGATGCCACGTCCAACGTCATAGAGAACTTAAGGGTCACACTTGTGAGGGCCTATAATCCGATAAGTAATGCAACCACACTCAAGAGAACGAATCTACAACTAGTTAGTTATAAATTTACGGTTTTAACTTACGAAGGGGAGAAATTACCAAGTTATTTAGTTGGCAAGAAAATATATATTGATTAGTTAATAAATATATATTGTTAATTAATTATATTCAAGATTAATAATTTAAGTTTAAACTATTTATTTTGTATATGTTTATTAATTAATAATTAAAGAAATTGAAAAAGAAATTAATAAATATAAATCACAGCCGTGATTATATATATAGAAAATGAATCAATAAAGGTCTTATGCTTAAACATAGAACCCATAGGCTAAATCTGGACCATTAAATTTTTTATATCAATGGTCAAAATCTTATAATGGTATTATTGTAATTAAGTAAACAATTATAAAATTTAATTATAGAAGGAAGGGTATTATGGGAATCCCCCAACCGATAAATCACGCCTTTTCCTTTTTTTCCCTCTAAGTCTCGTCCAAACCGAAAATGATAAATTTTATTCCCAAAAATGATAACATTTTCGAGTTGAAAATTATACATTGTGCAATTGAAAGTGATAATTTTTCGAGATGAAAATGATAACAATATAAAACATTCAAAATAATAATATTATATAGATGAAAATGATAAAAATAGATTCCTTCCAGCCGAAAATAATACAAATACACTCCTATATAAATACACATCTTTACATCTGAAAATGATAAAAATTTACATGATTCAAAATGATAACATTTTGGTATCATTTTCATATGGTTTGCATTTTTAAAATAAAAGTTTCAGAAATATGGTAAGAGTAATCTTGTTTGAAAGAGACTAAAAAATGAATAGTTTGGTATTACTCAAATTTTTAAAAGTGAAATAGTTATGGCCATTTAAAAATTTATGAGGTAAATAAAAAAAGAAAAAAAAGAAAGTTTTGGGTTTCTTGAGGGAGACGTGACTTTGACTTTGAAATTGTCAATTCCTATTTTGCCCTTTTGTATGAATGATTGAGATTTGGCCTTTAAGATCTATATTTAAGAGTGGAACTATATAGAACCTTACCATATATATATATATATATATATATATATATATATATATATATATTTCCTTTTCTAATTATTATTAATAATAACTTGATTATTAAGTTTTGTATAATCCTAAAGTAGGAAAGGTTTATATGTTTCCTAGTATCAAATAACTTCCTATTAGTATAAATAGAAAATTAAGGTTTAGGATTAAGGATGAACACCATTTAAAAGATTTTTGAAAAACTCTCCTCCTCTCTCTCTCTCTAGTTTCGGCCGTGAGCACCCACCAAAACTGAATTTGGTTTTGGTTGATCTCGAATACACACGGTTCGTGTTCGTGGTTTGCAATCATTCCTAGCGTGTCTCGTTTGGCTTTATCACAGGTGGACTACATCTTGAGCAACCTAACATGCATATAGGTACAAATTTATAAACTTTATCATATATGAATATTTGTTCTTGATTCTCATTGATTACATACATGTTATACACATATTATGTATATTTGACATTAATAAAGATCCTAACCCCTTTTCGAGTTTTAGGGGTTATGTTCATCACTCAAGTTTTCGCCTTTGTGAGTAATAACAATTTTATTCTTCATGTTGGTTCAAATCAGTTTGTGCTTGAATTAGGATAACACGATGAGGTCTCTAAAAACCCTTTAGTTGACTCACAGCTTCGGCTCGTTAATCTCAATATATATATATATATATATTAGATCTATTATTGTTTATACTTCTTGTTCGTTGTTTATATATATATATATATATATATATATATATATGTTCAAAATTGAGATTAACAAGTCTTGTTGATCTCAAAGGTTTAGACTTTAATAATCAAACAAGTTTTTGTTCTTGAATATCAAAGTGTTTTAAGGTTTTTAAATCTTAATTAGAAAGTTTAAACCACTTAGGTTTAACCGGTTAAGAATTGAAATTTTTTAAAAAGGTTTAATTTATATATATATATATCGAAAAATGTTTATAAATATTAACAAGTTTTGTTAATATAGTTGTGTTTTAAAGTTTATAATCAAAACAAGTTTTTGTTTTGGTTAAAGGTTTAAATTTTAAAACATAAAATCCTAATATATATTCACGATTTATGTTAATAAGTTTATTTTAAAGTTTTAATCAAAATAAGTTTTGTTTTGGTTAAGGGTTTAAACTTTAAATTCTAGGATTTTTAGATTTTATTTTGATATATATATATATATATGTTGTTCTGTTATTCCCAATGTTTTTCCAGTGACCGAAAACCACCGCGGACCACCGGCGGGTGCCCTGCAACGACGGCCCAACGGCGGAAACCTTGCAACCGAGGTCTAGCAGTGGCGGCCTAGCAATGGCAGCCCAGCAGCAGCGGCCCAGTGCTGGTGGGCCCATTGTGGCAACCCGGTATCGTGGCTCACGGCCTGATGCGGCTACGGCCCATTAAGGGTTGGCCCAGCCACCGATCCAGCTCATGATGCGGCCCGATTTGTTTTGAGCTTCGGCCCAGGTTATAACCCAAAAATTTTTTACGACTCTTGTTAAAATCAAAATTTATTTTTATAAACTAAAATGACTTTTCTTTTATTGGGCTTTAGGGCCGAAATTGGTTTTTTTGGTGTATTGGGCTTCTTAGTCCACACTTATGTAGAACCAAGTAAATGGGCTTCGGCCCATAGAACATTCGTTTATAAAGTTCAGTTGTAAATTTATAACACGTGTTTCAGGATAATATAAATAATATAAGTGTATGTATATAGTAACTTTAAGTTTTAAAGTTAATATATATATATATATATTATGATTAAAAGATTATTTTAACTAGTTGAGTTAAAATAGGTGTTTATTATATTTAGTAAAAATATAATAAGTTTTAATTATAATAAGTGTATTATTTAAAGAAATAAGGAACAAGTTAGTTTAATCAATTTTGTGTGTTTTTGTTTGAAACACCATTTAGTATAATAGTCCTTATACTAATGGTTCTATATTGATTAAAAGGTGACAAAATTTATTTTTGTCTTCTTATCTCAATTAACAGTGTAAGTAATTGAGAGGTATCGATATAGTTTTAATATATATAGTTGTATGTAGTTACTCGCTTTATTTATAGTTTATTTTTAATACCATCAGCATCTAACCCAAGTTACCCCATGCCACATGAGCATCCACATCATCTTTCACCTTCAACCTTATCAAACCCACAAACCCCCACATCAAACTCTCTTCAACCCACATCAAATATTAATATATATATATATATATATATGTGTGTGTGTGTATTAATTAAAGAAAGAGAGAGAAGAAATAAAAGAAAACGAATAAAAGAAACGGGTTTGGGAACCCGATTTGGAACCCCACCACCATCAACCCAATGGGGGGTGATGGTGTTCCCATCGGGTGGAACCCCAACCCAAGTCCGGTGTACATGCCGATGCGGGTGGTCTAAATGAGTGGTTGTTTTATATATATTGTTATATATATATATATATATATATATATATATATGTGTGTGTGTTTTAGAATAGTTTACACTTATATGCTAGTCGCATTAGTATTATTAAGTCATACTTGCAGTGTAACATCCTCGATTTGGGCCTAGTTGTAAATCATGTGTGAATATACGTAAGATAGTGGTCAATAGAAAGGATCCACATTGTAAATTAATCATATTAATAAGAAGAGTTAATTGTATATTTGTGATTATGTGTTTTATGTGTAATATGGGTAATATATATGTAAATATGTATAAATGTTGTTAAAAGAAAAGAAATGAAATCCAGAGGCGGTGCCTCTGGATGTGAATGTATATAAATGCATATGGTTACCTTGACTAAGTCAAAGTTGGTAAAGAGCAAGAACAAACACCTACAAACACACTCTCTCTCTCGTGCCTCTCTCTTTCTCTCGGATTTCTTGGGGATTTGGTGATTTCGAATTTTAACAAAGGTAAACATTTGTTGTTGTAAAGGTTTAACCTCTTTGAAATCAGATTTATGTTTAAATCATAACTAAGAACTCAAATTCATGCAAAATACCATGCAAGAACATTCAAAGCTTACTTCACAAGTTGGTTTTGATTGTTTGGTGTTCTTGCTTGGGTTTGATGAGTTTATGAACTTCATATGAATGAATCATGATGTTTTAAAGTGTTTAAATGTAAAACTAACAAGAAAGAAATTCTGGAAATGAGAGAATGAAGGTGGCGGAATTCTGGGGTTGATAGTGTCGGATTCCGAGACCTTGAATGTGTCGGAATCCGCCTGTTGTCCAAAACCGATAGTGTCGGATTTCCTTCTATCAGAATCCGATGGTGTCGGATTTCTTTGTGGTTGTTGGATTCCATTAAGTTGTCAAATCCATAAGATGCCTAAGTATCGAAATCCGACGATGTATCGGATTTCCTCATATGTCAGATTTCCTAAATCCGCAAGATGTCGGATTTCCTAAAGTGCCGGATTTCCTTTGTATCGGATTCCCCAGTGTCGGATTTCATGTAATCCGCATGAAAGTATCGGATTTTTCACAATCCGACAGTTTTGTCGGATTTGTGTGAGGTCCAGATTTGGGGAATTCCTATGTTCTCTAGTAGTCCTTGTTTATGTGTTAAGATGATTAATGTAAGTCCTAATGTTCTAGGTGAACTTGTTGTGATAAGTAAAGCAGAAATAAAGTATCTACCTGATCTAAGCTACTCAGGTGAGTACCGACTTTCGTAAGCCTCAGTAGAGGAAGACGTACCCGTTAGATGTGTTAAATGATAAAATGCATGTATAAGCATTGCCATGCTACTTTATGCACAATGCCATGCTAAATACTTGTTGAATTTAAGTTAAGTGTATGCCAGCAGAATCCAGAATTGGAGCCGCCTAGTTAAGATGAATGATATGTATTCTTGGGATCCAGACTGGATTCGTAATGATGAAATGTATGTAAATGCATGCTTAATGAAGTAAATGAATATGCATGCTAAGTGAATGATCCAGATTGGATCATCTATGTGTATGTGAACTGTTCGCGAACAACTGAAGCATGGTTAAGGTCAACTCTGTAGTTGGGTTCCAGGGATCCTTAATCAGGTGATTCGGAACTTAACAGTGATTCGGGGTGCATCCTGGATCTTAGGTTTTGCAGAACCACCGTGCCTTAACGTGAGATTGTAATCAGTCAGAATCTGGCCGGGATTACAAGGGAACCTATGGTTCCATAAACGATGCTTGGTGGACTGCTTTATACTCCCCCACCAGCGAGGATGGTCGTGTCTGATTCCCCGGTGTATTGTTGTTGAGCGGGACTAGCTATCGTGTAAGAAACGACTTATGCCGATCTTGTCAGCACACCGCAATGTGATAGGATAGCATTGTATGCTTATTCTTGTAATTCATGACTTGCTCTAATGATGCTTATGTTAGGTTTGTACTCACTAGCTATGTGTATGGCTAATGGTGCTATGTTAACTATTTTTGCAGATTGAGAATAGGTTGCCTGGTGAGCTGGGTTGCCTCCTACTGGATATTTTGGTGGAACACTTGTGTTGTAATATATACATCATGGTCGGCTAGTTGTTAAGTAACACCAACAGTGATACAAAGTTTTGAATGTGAATATTAATGTAAATCTTTTAGTTAACTTCCGATGCTTAATATAATGATGTCTAATCGTGATTAAGTTCACGTATATTAAAAACGCAAATTTTTGCTAAATTCTGGTAATTGCAAAGCCGGTGTTACAAGTAGGTATCAGAGCCTAAGTTTGAGGGAATTGGGTACTTGTAAGAGTATTCGATCTCAAACTCGGGCCCGACCATAATAAAGTGTTCCTTATGGGGGTTGAGTATGAGATTTGCATGAATATTACCTGTTATGATATAGCTTGTCAGATATGATAAGCAAGTATAATAGAGTATTAATTACTCTTCTGTGTTATATAGAAAAGTTAAGCTAAAGATGTCTGCTGATCGCGGGAATATTGAGCAAGCATTAAAAGAAATGGAGGATGAGGCTTCTCACATGCCTCATCAGGCTAAAGATCAACGCTCTCAGCATAATGCTAGTGGCAAAAGACCTGACCCAGACCAATTGGCCTACATAAAGCTTCTGGAAGAAGAACTCCAATTAGCTAAGGAGCTCTTATTACAGTCTACCCTAGGCAAACCATGCAAGACTTGCTCGTATAAAAAGTTCTTGTCGTGTAAGCCTCCAACATTCGAGGGGAGTGATAACCCCACAGTTACAATCCAATGGCTCCGTGAATTGGAGCAAACATTTTAATCCTGTGAGTGTGAGCCGGAGTACTGTGTGAAGTACGCACTACGTATGTTGAAGGGTCACGCCATTTTCTGGTGGGACACCGTGAAGGCCTCTGTTAGTAAAGAGGTATTGAGTCCTCTCTCGTGGGAGCAATTTTCTAAGAAAGAAATAAAGAAATACTGCACCGAGTACGACATGGAGCTGATGGAAAGAGAGTTTACTAATCTCCTGAAGGGAGATAAACCAATAGAGGAACATATCACCTCTTTTACCGATAAGATGCGATTTGTAGCACACCTAATACTGGATGAAGTGACCAAGATAAGAAGGTTTGTGGCAACCTTGCCATTGGAATTTCGCGCCCATGTATGGGCAGCTCCAACACTGGATCGGGCGTTTGAAGTGGCCCGACAAATGGAAGGCGATCGTATACAGTGTCAGGGCGAATTTGCCTGTGGATGTGGAAAGACTGAATTTTCTTAGAAACCAAGACCTGACCATCCTTGCTGTTCTTCATGCCGAACTTATCATTCTGGAGAATGCTCTGTAGCAACCAGAAGGTGTAGCAGGTGTGGGCAGAAAGGGCACTTGGTGAGCGAGTGCCTATATAAAGAAGATGTGTGTTACCGGTGCCTCAAGCCCGGACATAAGATGGTGGAGTGCCCTGAAAGACAAAGCTCGGGAGCCGGCGAGTCTTCTGGAGCAGCTAGGTCTTCTGGAGGGCAAAAGAAAGACAATGCCCCTCGTGCCAAAGGGAGAGCATTTCAGATGACTGCAGGAGAGGCAAAGGCTGCAGGAGATGTCATTACCGGTACATTCCTTATCAATTACATTCCTACCAATGTGCTATTTGATTCAGGAGTAGCATATTCTTTTGTTTCTGTTGCTTGTCGCAAGAGACTTCAGTTACCTGTTGTACCATTAGACAAGCCTCTTAATGTAGAAGTTGCAGACGGCCAAGTAGCCTCGGTTACTAAGAAAGTTCCTATCACCATTATTTATATTGATGGGAGTAGTATCCCTATCTCATTCTTTATAATGCCTATTGCGGGCTTCGATCTCGTGATTGGAATGGATTGGCTTTGCAAGCGAGATGCTGAGATTCTCTGTTCCAAGAAAATGATTAAGATCCCTCTTGCTGATGGGTCTTATGAAGTAGCTCGAGGAGAACGACGGGAGTCTGATATTCCTTTTATTTCTGTCCTTAAAGCTCAGAAGTCTGTTTCCAAAGGTTGTGATTCCTTCTTAGCATATGTTATTGATGCTACGATGGAAAAGCGACCAGTTCAAAATATCAGGGTAGTATCTGATTACCCTGAAGTCTTTCGTGATAAATTACTAGGTTTACCTCTGGTAAGAGACGTTGAATATATAATCAAGCTTATTCCTGGAGCTACACCTGTAGCCAGATCTCCGTATCCTCTCGCTCCTTCTGAAATTCGAGAGATGATGACTCAAATCCAGGAGTTACTTTAAAAAGATTTCATTCGTCCAAGTTCCTCGCCTTGGGGAGCTCCTGTGTTATTTGTTAAGAAAAAGGATGGAACCATGCGTATGTGCATAGATTACAGGGAGCTAAATAAGCGAACTGTAAAGAATAAGTACCCCCTTCCGCGAATTGACGATCTTTTCGATCAGTTGCAGGGAGCTACGTATTTTCCTAAGATCGATCTTCGTTCGGGATATCATCAGGTACGAGTTCACAAAGAAGATATTCTGAAAACTGCCTTTCGAACTCGCTACGGTCATTACGAATTCTTGGTTATGTCGTTCGGCTTAACCAATGCTCTGGCTATATTCATGGATCTAATGAATCGCATTTTCCGACCATTTCTTGATAGATCCATGATTGTTTTCGTTGATGATATCCTTGTCTACTCGAAGACCGAGGCTGACCACAAGCTTCATCTTCGTCTGGTTCTTGAAACCCTCAAACGAGAACAACTGTACGCCAAGTTTTCTAAATGTGAGTTCTGGCTTAGGGAAGTACATTTCCTTGGCCATGTCATTTGTCAAGAAGGCGTCAAAGTAGATCCGGCTAAGGTGGAAACGGTGATGAATTGGGGGGTTCCTCGAACTCCTTCTGAAATAAAAAGTTTCCTTGACTAAGCTGACCCGCAAGGATGTTGCGTTGTCTGGTCGGAAGCTCAAGAAGAAGCGTTCCAGACCTTAAAGTGGTTATTGTGTGAAGCTCCGATTCTCGCCTTGCCTAACGGTTCGGAGGACTTCACCGTCTATTGTGATTCCTCTTATGCGGGTTTGGGTTGTGTCCTCATGCGGAGAGATAAAGTGACCGCTTATGCCTCGCGGAAACTGAAATCTCACGAAAGGAACTACCCAACTCACAATCTCGAACTTGCTGCTGTTGTCTTCACACTGAAATTATGGAGGCATTACCTTTATGGCACAAAGTGTGTGATATACAGTGATCACAAAAGCTAACAGTATGTCTTTACTCAGAAAGAACTCAACATGCAGCAGCGCTGTTGGTTGGAGTTAATTAAAGACTATGATTGTGAGATCCGTTACCACCCGGGTAAAGCCAACATTGTAGCGGGTGCTTTGAGCCGTAAGGGGCCAGCAGCAGAGGCAAAGTTCATGAAACTCATAGTTATATCAAATTTGATTGCAAAGTTAAAAGACGCCCAGCAATTAGCTTTGCAAGAAGACAATCTGAAAGCTGAAACGATAAAAAAGTTGAAAGACCAGCGGAGTGAAGATAATCGTGGATTGAAGACTTTTCAATCCAGGATTTGGGTACCTCTCATTGGAGGTAGTCGTGAGCTAATTCTGCAAGAAGCTCATAAGTCTAAATTGTCTATCCATCTGGGTATCACCAAGATGTACTATGACCTGAAAAGGTTATACTGGTGGCCAACTCTGAAAAAGGACATCGCTTCATTTGTGGAGAGTTGTCAAATCTGTGCCCAAGTCAAGACAGAGCATCAAAGGCCTTATGGACCTTATACATGGACCTGTTTAGTTTTATTACCTCAGTTTCAGCATGTGTTTAATACATATCATTAATATATAACTGTAGAGACTAGCTGGGGACATATACATGGACCTTTATCTTCTGTGGAAATAGATTATAACACTTCAGTTTATAAGGTGAGTCTTCTAGCCTATGTTTCAAGTGTTCATAACGATGTTATTACAAGGAATGCTTATATGTATTCGTTTATGTGTTATAAAGCATGCTGCTTTGTGCAGTAGTGGCTTAGAATTAGCACAGTACTGTGGCTCAGATTGCTACCCTGGGTCTAGAACCAGTGGTTGGCTATTTTCAGAATGTGATTATATTCATGTGTTTATATGATTTACAGTCTAGTTTACCCACTAAGCTCTCGTAGCTTATCAGATACTATTTTTAAAATGTTTTGCAAGTTTTAGCAAGGACAAGTGCAAAGCTTCGGTTTGACTACATTTTGATATACATTTTAGAAACAATTAACGTCCGGTTTGTAAATGACAAGTTTTGGTTTTAAACTTGTGAGAGTACATATGTGAGTATCTTTTGATACATCAGATTTTCAAGCAAATTACGCTTCCGCTTTTGTGATAAACTTCAGATGTGAATATTTTTATGTGGTTTTATTTCAAATATCAATTTTATGGAAATTGGGGCGTTACAACTTGGTATCAGAGCCACTGTTTGAGTGATCTGGATGTGTGCAATACATAGTCTGGACTTAAACCATGGTTTTGAAAATTGTCAAAGTGGAGGCTTGCAGCTTGGTGAGTATACTAGCAATTATATTGATTATGGATTATGCGAGAACATGATATGTTAAAGATAGATATGTTATATGAGTATATAACTGTTAAGAGTTGGTTTTATATGTGCATTAGTTATGAATTAATTGTTATATGAATATGTGATATAATTCATTGGTGATACATGGCCTATGCCTATGAATCGGGACTTTTTGTGATTAAGTTAAGATCAAACGTGTGTAGTGTGTTTAGAGTAATATAAGGGCCCATATTATTACAAACACATGATACATGTTGGAACTTAATGGAATCGTGAGGAATCTTGTGAATTGGGTGAGAGGTACTTGTAAAGGTAGTACACCTGGGAATGTATATAGTGTGCCTTAGTATGTATACAAATACTTTGGATCTGGTAATAGGTGTACTGATATGTTGGATGTACTAGTAACTGTTTGTTATAGAGGATAGTGTGGTAAGGCTACCCATTATTTTAATGCTTTATCTATACTACCGGGATGGTAAACGCAGGAGGTTCAAGAGTAATGAATAACCCTATGTGTGGTTCTACTCGTAGAATCGAAAGGACATAAACCATATTACAAGTGAATGTATCCTTATAAGGATATAGCATGATGGGGGTGTATGAGCCCCAGATTTAAATCGTTGAGCGATTGTTGCAGGAAAACTTAGTAAAGTGAAGAGGCAGAGTTTATGCCATATATTATTGTACGAATTGTAAAACAGATGAAAGACAAGGAAGTGATTAGATAAGAGTCAGTATCAAGATTCATTATAAAAGGTGAAAGGGTTAATTATTAACCCCATGTTATTATTCGTGAAGTATCAAAGGGTTGCACGTTTTAGGATTTTCCGCATGTCAACCATTAATATACTGTAGATCAGTTGAGCGATTGTTGGTAATAAGCAGATTTCAGAAATTGAGAGTGCATTTTGTATGTGTACGAATGCATCTGAGAATAAAGAGAATTATGCGAAAGACTATATGAGAAGTACAACAAAAGATTTGTGGTATATGAAGAAAACAGAAGAGTTATAGACGAATCGAGAGCATGATGTGTAAGGGGTTTGAAGACATTATAAATGCGCAATTTTTTCCATAGTCAGAGATAGACAGAATTATGTGTGGATTCCACAAGTAAAAGAGACAATAAAGACAATTCAAGAAATCAATGTGAAATTTCAAAAGAACGCATATTTTTTCCAGATTATGTTATCAATGAAAAGATAAAAATGTACAGCTATACGATGACGTTCCAGCTTTGCATATGAGAATTTATAGACGCTTGTAAACATTCAAACATGAAATCCATGATGGATACAACCAGAACTAGAAAGTTGGAATTAGAGAAATAGAAAAGAGGAGGAAACCAATAGAGAAAGTTGCACCGGTGTTTAAGTAGAAAAGAATGGAGGTTCGAGAAAAGAAGGTAATGCAAAAGATCTAATCTAAGTGTTCAGCAAGCAAGAGATGTCATATGGGAAATACAGGTTTGGTTCACCAACATGTTGAAATATTAAAATTCAGTCACATGAGCAAGAATTTTCCATATTACGACGGAGGAATCTAGAATAGAGTTAGGCATGGTCATAGAAATCTCGATCAGATGTGTATAAACATAATGTGATATAAATGGACATTGTTAAATTCCTTATTGAATTTATACCTATGAATATAAGGAAATTCCAAGTAGGGATTAAAATAGTCTGGTTAAGTTGTAACCAGGCTACAGTATTGCATGAACAAAAAATGATATGAGTTCGTATCCCAAGTGGGGAAGAACTAATTATATTTGCTAATGTCAAAACTGGAAAGTTATATGTGTATTCAGTTTCAAAAGTTAGGAAGTATCTTTAGCATGGATACAATATTTTCTCAGCTTATGTTATAGATATTAAGTTGAAGAAGCAAATGAGTTTAAAAGATGTGAAAATAATATGCGAGTATCTTGATGTTTAATCTGAGGAATTGCCGAGGTTACCGTCACATTGACAGATTGTGTTCCAAATAGATATGGTGTTGAAAGTTTCACTGATTACGAGGGCATTGTGCAGACTTGCTCCTTCATAAGTATATGAATTATTTAAAAAATTCCAAAAATTACTAAATGAGAGGGTAATTTAAACCCAGTAGTTTTTCATAAGATGTATCTATGTTATGTGTGAAAAAGAAGGGTGATACCTTCTATACATGTGTATTAATTATTGTGAGTTTAATAAAGTGATCATTAAGAATATACATTCGTTGCTCAGAATAGGTGAATTGCTTGATTAGTTATAATGGGGTAAGGTGATTTTTAAAGCTGACTCAAGGTTGGATTATCATGAGCTTAAGATCCGAATGGATGACATTCCTCAAATCGTGTTCAGATCATGTTGGGCATTTTGAATTGGTTATGATTCCTTTTGGCCTTGCTAACGCACCAGCAGTGGTTATGTATTAAATGAATAGGGTGTATAGGCCAGTGTTAAATAAGTCAGCAATTGTGTTCATAAACGATATGCCTATTTATTTTCGGGGTTTGGCAGATCTTTAGAAACATGTTTGAAAAGTCTTAGTGACATAGAGCAGACAACAGTCATATGTTAAGTTCTTCAAATATGAATTTCAAAATACAAGAAATGCAATTCTTTAGATAATTTATTAGTAGAAATGGAATTGGGAAGAGTTATGAGAAATAGAGGTGGTAATGAAGTGAGAGCCTTCAAAGAATCTAACAGTAATCAGCAGCGTTATGGGATTATGTACAGAAATTACGTGAGGCGACAGTTTTTGCGCGACCCGAAGGGAATGAAGAAATGATACTATTTTGTGATGCCTTGTATAGTGGAATGGATTGTGTAATAATGTAGAGGGGCAGAGTTATTGCTTGCACTTCTAGACAATTAAACTGTGTGAAAATGAGTACCTAACTTATGACTCGGAACTTGTAGCAATGGTTTTGTTACTTCAAATATGGAGACACTGTTATTACAATGTGATGTGTACTGTTTACACTAAATCATAAAAGTTGGAAATATTTGGTGGATGAAAAAAAACCTTTAAAAGCGACAAAAATACTTGTTAGAATTATTGAATGATTATGAGTAGAATATTATATTATTCGGGTAAGGCTAATGTTATAGCTGACATTTTGAACAGAAAATCAGGAATAATACTTATGTGAAACTGGGCACCCAAATGATAGTTACCACACTCTTATTCAGATGTGATAAGAACAGCTCAATCAAAAGTGATCAAAAGTGAAAAGTATCATAAAGAATGGATAAAGAGGGACAGGTAATTAACCTGATTAAAAACAGTCGTGAGATATTGATTAGATATAATCGTATATGGGTACCAGATTATGGAGATGTGAGTCGGACACATCTATATGAAGCTCACAAGTTTAGATTTTCTATTCAACCAGAAGCTGCCAAATGTATAAAGACCCGAGGGTAGATTATTGGTGGCTGCATGTGAAGCGAGATACAATCAGATAAGTGGGAAAATCTTTAAAATGGGTGCAAATGAAAGCTAAACATTAGAACTTATATGAGAAGTTAATATATGTGGAGATATTAGTTTATAAATGAGAAAATATTATTATTATGAACCTAAATACCAAATTACCCAAAAACCCTATGAGGTTATAATGTGATATGGGTGATTGTAGTCAGGTTAATTAAAAGTGTGTATTTGATTTCCATTAGAGAAACTTATTCTTCAGAACGTATAACAAACGTGTATGTGAAACAGATTCTGTTTTGTAATAGTATATCAGCGTTTATTGATTCAAACAAGGATACCAGATTCATTTCCATAACTTGGAACATATTTCATATAAAGTTAAGGAATAAACTTCATCTCAGTATAGTCAGAACGAAAGAAATATACAGATGATGGAAAACATATTTTATGATTGTGTTATTGATTCAAAAGGAAAACTAGGGTACAAATTTGCTTGGCAGAGTTTCGTATTACAACAAATACAAGTCCAGCACCGGGATGCCAATGTATGAAATTTGTATGACATTAATGTCGAACTTCAGTGTATTGGGTGATGTGGGTCAGAAAAAGTTGGGTGGTACAACATATGACAGAACAGATTCAAAAGGTATGTAATAGATTGTTAGCCGCCCAGAGTAGACAGAAGGGTTATCCAAATAAACAGAGATTACCACATCAGTTTTCAGTGGGGGAAATATGTATCATTGAAAGTGTCACTGTGAAAAGAACGTTATTAGATTCAGAAAGAAGGGAAAACTAAGTCCGAAATCAACGAACTACACATAATTATTGCATGTATGGAAAGGCTGTTTATTGACCAGATTTACCAGAAGAGTTGTTATATATTCTTAACACCTTTCGAGTATTATATCTCAGAAAGTGTTTATTAAATGAGTCTACAATTGTTTTGTTAGAAGATGGTAGCATTGATGATAAACTATAATATGTGAAACAACATATAAGTATGTCAGAATGGAAGGTTAAGACTTTATGTTATAAAGAAAATTAGGCTGGTTAAGTTCCAATGGACATACAGAAAAGGATCATGTTATATGAGAGCCTGAACAGGAAATGATGAATATTTTTCAGAACTCTTCGGCAGTTGATTTCCGGGACGAAATCATTTCAAGTGGGGAAGAATTGTAACATCCAGAATTTTATTTATAATTTAATACGAGAAACATACAAAGTGTTATATGAGTTATAAATGGGTATATGTAATAGTATGTAATTATAAACTAGAGGGGCCAAAACTGTCAGAACGGAACTTAAATAGTGAAGGGACTAATTGTGTCATTTATCAAAGATATGTATATATATATATATATATATATATATATATATATATATATATATATATGCCTTGTGAAATTTTATCTCCATGTTAACGGTTTGATGATGAAGCTTAGTTGTTTCCAAGATTACACCGGGTAAAATGGTTTACCCAATAACTGTTTGACATCACAAAAGTTATCCTTGCGTATTTTCCGGAATCATGTGCCCTTTTTCACGCTAGATTTACTCAACCGTCAAGATTACTTCAATTTAAACCCTTTAAAACCCCTAAATAGCGCTTTCAAGTTCTTTACCTGCAAATCCTCTTCTCCGGCGATATCTCTTTGTTCAAAAGTAAAAACAACCCTTGTGTTTGATCCCATAGCCCCTAAGATTGCTTCTGCGAAGGTAAATCTTCCCAATGATGTCGTTCCCAAATTCCCCAGGAGTCCATGTGCTTCAAGGATAACAACTACGCCTTTAACCTAACCATTCCTCCTTCATCCTCACCGCTTCACCAAATCATGACCTACCTTCATAACTGCCCATTGAACTTTGCTCTCTCCGTAAAGGTTCCGATGTTCGAAGAACACCTCTGTGAGTTCTCTAGATGACCGTTGAAGTCATTAAACCCAAAACCTCCGGCCAAAGTATTCACTTCAGTATGCTCTCTGGTAGCAAGACCGCTAAAATCTCCAAGAAATTTCTTGCATCTGTTCTCCATCTTCCTCGCCGGGAACTCACCTCATCCACTGCCAACGCTAAGGAGCTGCTCTTCTCCTTCGTTCAATAAGCTGATGCGCACAAAGTGAAAGGAAATTCTATGGTTCACACTCGTCTTCCAAAGGAGTGGAACTGTCTAATTGCTCATCTGAATTTTTGTATGACAAGCAAAACCGGTGGTCTTGACCAGGTTAATGAAGCTGTTCTAAAAATGGCCTATGCCATTATCCATGGTCATAACATTGACTACGCTGAACTCATCATGGAAAGTCTTGTGGTCTCACTGACGGCCCGCACAAGGTCTCAACACATTCCTTTTCCTTGGTTTGTGTCCTTGGTTATCTACTCCTTGCTAACAACTGAATAATACAATTCTGCTTCAGTTCTGCTTCCATCTCCCTCACTACTAGGTTTAGTATGGACAAGTTCTTCATCTGCCTTCAACCCAGCTTTCACTACACCAATGCTTGCACTAGTCTCACTGAAACCTTCTCCTGCCATTCCAATACCATATCCAGGGTTATCAACTGAAACTGAATCTTCTAAACCCCAACACCAAGTGCTTCTGTCCTCGCCATCGAAAACAAAGAAAAGGAAACTGATGTCCACTTCGTCTAAACCATCCATCAAACCTTCAGCCGTACCCAAATCTACCACTACCACTAAACAAACCACCACCACTCAACCACCCAAATCACTCTCAACCGCCAAACGCCACAAATCCAACGTTCCATCCAGATCTCCTACTATGCTTCAGGTGAGGATTCCCCTGACGATAAACCATTGGTTCTCCGCAAGACTCAGCTTCAAACATCAAAATCCGCTAAATCTGTTTAGGTAAGATCTCCTTTACTTAAATTTTCTAAACCTAGTCTGATTGATGAAGAGATAGCTCAAACCCCAGCTGTTCTTGACGTCCCACTTCTACAACAACAAGTTGAGGACACTGACAAACACCAGTCAGCCGAGACTTCTTCTATCCCCACCAATGAATTTGCGAGCACACCCACTACAACTCAGGTACCACTAGAACAGGGAACAACCATTCCTGCCTCTACTAAAATTTCCACTCTATCCCTTGATGCATTAGTAAACCCAACTGATACTATGGATATCGACCAAGCACATGATGTGTCAGCAACCAAACCGGCTGACTCTAATGCTCAGCCTACTACCAATGATGAAACTACAATTCCCCTAGTTTCTGATAGGGGTGAGCATGTGACCCGATAGACCGAAAAAACCGACGAACCGGACCGAACTAGACCGAGACCGGTCCGGACCGGGACTGGTCGGTCTGGTCTTTGGGCCTTGTTTTTTTTTATAGATTTTGGGTTTCGGTCCAGTCCGGTTTTGTTTAATATAGTGTATAAAACAAACAATAGACCGAAAAACCAAAAAACCGGACCGAGACCGGTCCGGACCGGGACTAATCGGTCCGGTCTTCGGTCCTAGTTTTTTATAGATTTCGGGTTTCGGTTCGGTCTGGTCTTTTTCAGTCCGGTCCAGTTTTTGAACCGTGATCACCCCTAGTTTCTGAGGTGTAACTAGTTGATGACTCTTCAGTTCACCCTGAAGATGAAACTGCACCCAAATCCCTTGATGTGTCACAAAACCCAATTGACACTATGGATTCCACCAGGGCAGATGATTTATCAGTTTCCACACAAAACTGAGAGTGATGCCCAACCGTCCAAAATCAATGAGACTGAAGTTTAACCTCCTTTAGTTGAGATTACCCATGCTAATGAAGACACAGTCTTAAACCAGACTGTAACTGAAGCAACTGTGCCCCAGGCCTTTGATGCATCAGTCACTCCTACTAATGCTATGGCCTCCACGTCTCTCCTAAACAATCTTTTTGATCTCACTTCTCCTGATACAACTGTCAATCCTTTTGATGACGGTGATGCTTTTGATTTTCTTCAATCCCCCAAGTTCGTACTTTCCCAACCTTCTAAGTCTTCAATAGACATTACTTCCTCATTGGAAAGTCTATCTAAACTCGTCCTTTATGTCTCTAATTTGGTTAAGACAAACACATTTCAAGGGTATTGTGTCACCAATAATCAAACCAAGCTCAAAACTGAGCTCCACTCTCTTGTTGATTCTATTTAAAATTAGTTCACCACCCTCACCCAAACCATTGATTGTAAGAATCTGATACTTCCTGGGATGTTCAGAAACTTTCAGCATCTTGTGAAAACTGTGGCTGATTCTGCCACCATCGAGTTTTATAAACTCAACTGCCAACTCTCCGCTCCATCAACATCTTTACATTCTCTGTCATCCAAAGTTGACAACATTCATGCTGTCAATCTCTCTGAAGCCGCAACTCTTCAGTTGCAGGATTTATTTGCTCCCTCCTTCTCTTGCCTCTCCAAAGAGATTTCGGCCCTGTCCCGGTCGGTAGAAGCTTCAGGAATCTCTGCAGCTTCTAAGGAGGAGAAAGTTTGAAGATAGTCAAAAATCTATCAGATTATGAGAAAGAAGGCTACCGTTGATCGGAAAATTATCAAATGGCAAAGAAAGTATTCACGAGTTGAATACTTACAATGATTAGAAGATGAAGTGTCTAACCTCAAAGCCGCTGAAGAATACAAGAATAAAGCCTTGATCGATTTTGAGGCTAGGCTAGCCAAAGCTGAAGAAGCTAAGGCACTTGCTGGGGGGAGCTCAAGAGTTTCCTTGATCAGAGTTAGATGGAGCTGAATTTCAGCAAATAATAACTGAAGCTAAAGCCTCCCAAATTCCCACTCAACCAGCTGCTCCATCTAGTTGTCAGCCAAGCCAGGCTGATAAAGGTAAAGGGAAAGCGGTAATAAGTTCTCCGGATGATCAGATGAGTAAGGGTATATATGATTTAGATGACTCAGATGATGAAAATCCAAGAGACAAAGACTTGAAAGTGGCTGATGAACTTGGCAGAATTGCAGCAGAGAAATTGGCATTTGAAGAAGTTGCTGCAAGAAGAATTGATCTATCTCCCTTGTATCACCAAAAACAGATTCAGGAGGATATCGAAGTTGAAAAAGCTTTACAAGAGGAGAAGAAAAAACATCTTTAGGCTAGACAAGAAAAGTGGTTGAGCTCTCGGCATCAAAGAATGCATCCAGATAAAATCACGGCAATAAAGCTAAAGAAAGTAAACAATGAAATCTTTCTGAGTATTCAGCGCAAAAATCTTCCTCTCTTTAGTGTACACTCTGTCAAGAATGTCCAACTCAATTGTGCTGTTTCTGAATGGACTGAAATAATAGCTTGTTTATCAAAACGCAAGCAGACCGATGATGTTGAGTTCGTTCAACGAGAAATCACCAAAGTTATTGAATATTATGAAGATGAAGTGAAGAAGAGGGGATCTGGTGCTGTAGTCTTGCTACAGAAGGAAAAACCCACTCGAGCTGAAAAGATAAAATTTCAGAGAAGGAGGCTCACTCACAAAAAGTCTCAGCAAGAAATCTTGGAGCTGATATCTATTAGAGAGCTTCAAAATTGCAAAGGTTTTGACACTACGTTACCTTCTGGTTTCATTCCTGAAGTGGGTAAAGTTCTCTCAAATCCAAGGGGATTTTACTTTCTTGATGCATACGACAAGATTCGCTTTCATAGAGTTTAAGATTTTGCCAAGGCTGATAGGCTTCATCTGAGATCACTTCGATACTTCATAGACAGTAAAGATCCAGCAGTCAAAGACATTCTGGTTGAATACTTGAAATAAATGGAGCTCAAAACTCCAAAGGAACTCGCTCCTGAGGAGTTCAAACCGGATATTTAGAATAGTAATTCTTTTATTCTTTATTCTTTCTATTATTTATTCTTTTTGTAAATAGTCATGGATCATAAATAAATTGGGGGAGATTGTTAGTCCTTTATTTGTATATATTCCATTCCTGAAGGAGCTTTCGAAGAAAGCAACCGAAGGTGTAGTATCTTATTCTTTCGTAAACTATTCTGACGCGCTATCTGAAGAAAGAAGCCCGAAGTTCATTGAAGATTTGTTCTGAATTGAAAGTCAGCTGAAGTTAGTCTTCAGTCATCAAAGGGTCTTCTGCACTGAAGATACATCTGACAACAAGTATCTTCCTGTTATGTAAAGTGCACGATCTGCGCATCTGAAGGAGCTTGAAACGGCAATCTTGTTTTCTATTCCTAATTGTGTGTAGAGCGGTATACGTGTAAATAGATTAGATGGTCAGGATTAGTTTACTTAGCCTATAAATACCTGCTCGTTAAACGAGAAAAGGTTAAGCGTTTGTTCGCTAATTTGCATTCAAGTTTGTTCTTGATTTAGTCTGTACTCGGTGCTCAACTTTCTTCTTGTGCACTCTTTGAAGTTTGGTTATTAATATAATCCTACTTTGAAAACTTTCGTGTGTTCGTTGCTTTAAAACTATTTCTGTAACTTTGATATTATTCATTGTTAGTGTTATACTTATTCGGGAAAAACAATATACATAAATTACGTGAGGCGACAATTTTTGCGCTACCTGAAGTGATTGAAGAAATGATACTATTTTGTGATGCCTTGTATAGTGGATCGGATTGTGTAATAATGTAGAGGGGCAGAGTTATTGCTTGCACTTCTAGACAATTAAACCATATGAAAATGAGTACCTAACTTATGACTCAGAGCTTGTAGCAATGGTTTTGTTACTTTAAATATGGAGACAATGTTATTACAATGTGAAGTGTACTATTTACACTAAATCATAAAAGTAGGAAATATTTGGTGGATGAAAAAAAACCTTTAAAAGCGACAAAAATACTGGTTAGAATTGAATGATTTTGAGTAGAATATTATATTATTCGGGTAAGGCTAATGTTATAGATGACATTTTGAACAGAAAATCAGGAATAATACTTATGTGAAACTGGGCACCCAAATGACAGTTACCACACTCTTATTCAGATGTGATAAGAACAGCTCAATCAAAAGTGATCAAAAGTGAAAAGTATCATAAAGAATAGATAAAGAGGGACAGGTAATTAACCTGATTAAAAACAGTCATGGGATATTGATTAGATATAATCGTATATGGGTACTAGATTATAGAGATGTGAGTCAGACACATCTATATGAAGCTCACAAGTTTAGATTTTCTATTCAACCAGAAGCTGCCAAATGTATAAAGACCCGAGGGTAGATTATTGGTGGCTGTATGTGAAGCGAGATACAGTCAGATAAGTGGGAAAATGTTTAAAATGGGTGCAAATGAAAGCGAAACGTCAGAAATTATATGAGAATATAATATCCGTGGTGATATTAGTTTATAAATGAGAAAATATTATTATTATGAACCTGAATACCAAATTACCCAAAAACCCTATGAGGTTATAATGTGATATGGGTGATTGTAGACATGTTAATTAAATGTGTGTATTTGATTTCCATTAGAGAAACTTATTCTTCAGAACGTATAACAAACGTGTATGTGAAACAGATTGTGTTTTGTAATAGTATATCAATGTTTATTGATTCAAACAGGGATACCAGATTCACTTCCAGAATTTGGAAGAGATTTCATACAAAGTTAAGGAATAAGCTTCATCTCAGTACAGTCAGAATGAAAGAAATATATAGATGATGGAAAACATATTTTATGATTGTGTTATTGATTCAAAAGGAAAACTTTGGTACAAATTTGTTTGGTAGAGTTTCGTATTACAACAAATACAAGTCCAGCACCGGGATGCCAATGTATGAAATTTGTATGATATTAATGTCAAACTTCAGTGTATTGGGTGATGTGGATCAGAAAAAGTTGGGTGGTACAACAAATGACATAACAGATTCCGAAGGTATGTAATAGATTGTTAGCCGCCCAGAGTAGACAGAAGGGTTATCCAAATAAATAGAGATAACCACATCAGTTTTCAGTGGGGGAAATATGTATCATTGAAAGTGTCGCTGTGAAAAGAGCGTGATTAGATTCAGAAAGAAGGGAAAACTAAGTCCGAAATTCATCGAACTACACATAATTATTGCATGTATGGAAAGGTTGTTTATTGACCAGATTTACCAAAAGAGTTGTCATATATTCTTAACACCTTTCGAGTATTATATCTCAGAAAGTGTTTATTAAATGAGTCTACAATTGTTTTGTTAGAAGATGGTAGCATTGATGATAAACTATAATATGTGAAACAACATATAAGTATGTCAGAATGGAAGGTTAAGACTTTATGTTATAAAGAAAATTAGGCTGGTAAAGTTCCAATGGACATACAGAAAAGGATCATGTTATATGAGAGCCTGAACAGGAAATGATGAATATTTTTCAGAACTCTTCGGCAGTTGATTTCGGGGACGAAATCATTTCAAATGGGGAAGAGTTGTAACATCCAAAATTTTATTTATAATTTAATACGAGAAACATACAAAGTGTTATATGAGTTATAAATGGGTATATGTGATAGTATGTAATTATAAACTAGAGGGGCCAAAACCTTCAGAACAGAACTGAAATAGTTAAGGGACTAATTGTGTCATTTATCAAAGATATGTATATATATATATATATATATATGGCTAGCTTTGACTAAAGATAGTCAAAGCTCTTATTTTCTACACAGATAACCCACGTATACTGTAGAACATCAAGTTTTCTCTGAAGATTGTTATCAAGATCAGTAAAAGCAAGGTGTTACAAGTGAGCCTAACATAGATACAAGCTTGAGGTAAGGATCTTGAACTTTGTTCTTGAAGTTTTGTGGGTTTTGAGGTGATTCATGGTGAATCAAAGATTTAAGCATGTTTCTTCTTGTTGTTTGGTTGTTATAAGTTGGTTTGGGGTGTAGAACAACACCCCTACAAAGTTAGAATTGTTTATATTGAGATTTGAAGGTGTTTTGGCTGGAGAACAGCAAGTCAGGCGACTAAACTAGTTCAGATGGGGGGAGGCACGGGCGTGCCCATAAAGGGTACGAGCGTGCCTTACGGTCGTGACCGCCATATGTTCTTGAGGTCCGGGGCTGCCTTGGGCGTGTCCCGGGCATAACTCAATGGTCCTGCGACTTTCAAGATATAATTCGGATGGAAAGGTCGGATCAATAAGTCAGATGTGATAGTCGGATGAAATGCTAAGCATGGCCGTACCATGGTAAGGTACGGGTGTGCCCATGTTAGGGCACGGGCGTACCTATGTGGGGCACGGGCGTGCCCCTGTCCTGTTCAGTTTTATTACCCTAGTTTCAGCATGTGTTTAATACGTATCATTAATATATAACTATAGAGACTAGCTGGGGACATATACGTGGACCTTTATCTTCTGTGGAAATAGATTATAACACTTCAGTTTATAAGGTGAGTCTTCTAGACTATGTTTCATATGTTCATAATGATGTTATTACAAGGAATGCTTATATGTATTCGTTTATGTGTTATAAAGCATGCTGCTTTGTGCAGTAGTGGCTTCGAATTAGCGCAGTACTGTGGCTCAGATTGCTACCCTGGGTCTAGAACTAGTGGTTGGCTATTTTCAGAATGTGATTATATGATTAATAGTCTAGTTTACCCACTAAGCTCTCGTAGCTTATCAGATACTATATTTAATATCTTTTGCAGGTTTTAGCAAAGGCAAGGGCAAAGCTTCGGTTTGACTACATTTTGATAAACGTTTCAGAAACAAATAACGTTCGGTTTGTAAATGACAAGTTTTGGTTTTAAAGTTTTGAGAGTACATATGTGAGTATCTTTTGATACATCAGATTTTCGAGAAAATTACGCTTCCGCTTTTGTGATAAACTTCATATGTGAATATTTTTATGTCGTTTTATTTCAAATATCAATTTTATGGAAATTGGGCCGTTACAATTTGCAACAGCTTGATATTTCGGAATGGAAATGGGATCACATCACGATGGATTTCGTGAGAAAGCTGCCAAAAACATTCAGAGGGCTTGATATGATATGCGTCATCGTTGATCGATTAACTAAAAGTGCTCATTTCTTGGCAACCAACGAGTCTGCCTCGTGGACTCGTCTGGCACAACTTTATATCGATGAGATAGTATCACGTCGCGGTCTTCCTTGCTCGAATATTTCTAATCGTGGCTCTCGATTTGTATCTAACTTCTGGCAAAGTTTGCAACGTGAGCTAGGCACCCGTGTGCATTTGAGCACTGCCTATCACCCGCAGACCGATGGCTAATCCGAACGAACAATCCAGACACTAGAAGATATGCTTCGGGCGTGTGTACTTGAGTTTGGTGGATCATGGGATTCTCATCTCCCATTGATTGAATTTGCTTATAATAATTCATATCATTCCAGTAATGGAATGCCACCATATGAGATGCTTTATGGGAGACGTTGTCGCACTCCAACTTGCTGGTTGGAGCCCGGAGAAAAACAGTTTGCTGGTCCTGAAATTGTCCAGATCACATCAGACAAAGTGAATGTGGCTCTAGAGGAACTAAAAGCAGCCCGTGACCGACAGAAGATGTATGCGGATCCTAAACGCCGCCCCGCTACATTTGATGTTGGTGATCGAATGTTCTTGAAGGTATCCCCTTGGAAAGGTGTTATTCGTTTTGGACGCAAAGGGAAGCTAAGTCGACGTTTCGTAGGCCCATTCAAGATCGTGCGTAAAGTCAATGATCAGACGGTAACTCTCGAGCTGTCGCCTGAGCTATCTAGAATCCATGATACCTTTAACGTGTGCTACTAGCGTAAGTGCAACGTTGAAGAGGAGCAGATTGTTCTCTTACAAGAACTGAAAGATGACACTTCAAAAAGACTCGTAGAAGAACCCGTTGAAATTCTGACACAAAGGTCAAGAAGCTACAAAAGAAGATGATCAAGCTGGTTCTTGTTAAGTGGAAGCACAGCTTATGTCCAAACATGACGTGGGAAGTCGAAGACGAGATGAAGGCAAGATACCCTCACTTGTTTATCACTGAGTAGATTCCGTGGACGGAATCTTCTTAAGGGGGGTAGATTTGTAACATCCTCGATTTGGGCCTAGTTGTAAATCATGTGTGAATATACTTAAGATAGTGGTCAATAGAAAGGATCCACATTGTAAATTAATCATATTAATAAGAAGAGTTAATTGTATATTTGTGATTATGTCTTTTATGTGTAATATGGGTAATATATATGTAAATATGTATAAATGTTGTTAAAAGAAAAGAAAAGAAATACAGAGGCGGTGCCTCTGGATGTGAATGTATATAAATGCGTATGGTTACTTTGACTAAGTCAAAGTTGGTAAAGAACAAGAACAAACACCTACAAACACACACACACACACACTCTCTCTCTCTCTCTCTCGTGCCTCTCTCTTTCTCTCGGATTTCTTGGGGATTTGGTGATTTCGAATTTTAACAAAGGTAAACATTTGTTGTTGTAAAGGTTTAACCTGTTTGAAATCAGATTTATGTTTAAATCATAACTAAGAACTCAAATTCATGCAAAATACCATGCAAGAACATTCAAAGCTTACTTCACAAGTAGGTTTTGATCATTTGGTGTTCTTGCTTGGGTTTGATGAGTTTATGAAGTTCATATGAATGAATCATGATGTTTTAAAGTGTTTAAACGTAAAACTAACAAGAAAGAAATTCTGGAAATGAGAGAATAAAGGTGGCGGAATTCTGGGGTTGATAGTGTCGGATTCCGAGACCTTGAATGTGTCGGAATCCGCATATTGTCCAAAACCGATAGCCAAATCCAATAGTGTCGGATTTCCTTGTATCGGAATCCGACGGTGTCGGATTTCTTTGTGGTTGTCGGATTCCATTAAGTTGTCAAATCGATAAGATGCCTAAGTATCGAAATCCAACGATGTATCGGATTTCATCATATGTCGGATTTGCTAAATCCGCAAGATGTCGGATTTCCTAATGTACCGGATTTCCTTGGTATCGGATTCCCCAGTGTCGGATTTCATGTAATCCGCATGAAAGTATCGGATTTTCCACAATCCGACAGTTTTGTCGGATTTGTGTGAGGTCCAGATTTGGGGAATTCCTATGTAGTCTAGTAGTCCTTCTTTATGTGTTAAGATGATTAATGTAAGTCCTAAAATTCTAGGTGAACTTGTGATAATTAAAGTAGAAATAAAGTAACTACCTGATCTAAGCTACTCAGGTGAGTACCGACTTCCGAGTAGAAGAAGACGTACCTGTTAGATGTGTAAAATGATAAAATGCATGTATAAGCATTTCCATGCTACTTTATGCACAATGCCATGCTAAATACTTGTTGAATTTAAGTTAAGTGTATGCCAGCGGAATTCAGAATTGGAGCCGCCTAGTTAAGATGAAGGATATGTATGCTAGGGATCCAGACTGGATCCGTAATGATGAAATGTATATAAATGCATGCTTAATGAAGTAAATGAATATGCATGCTAGGTGAATGATCTAGATTGGATCAGCCATGTGTATGTGAACTGTTCGCGAACAACTGAAGCATGGTTAAGGTTAACTCTGTAGTTGGGTTCCAGGGATCCTTAATCAGGTGATTCGGAACTTAACCGTGTTTCGGGGTGCATCCCAGATCTTATGTTCTGCAGAACCACCCTGCCTTAACGTGAGATTGTTCGCCAAGCTGACCCGTAAGGATGTTGCGTTTGTCTGGTCGGAAGCTTAAGAAGAAGCGTTCCAGAACTTAAAGCGGTTATTGTGTCAAGCTCCGATTCTTGCATTGCCTGACGGTTCAGAGGACTTCACCGTCTATTTTGATGCCTCTTATGCGGGTTTGGGTTTTGTTCTCATGCAGAGAGATAAAGTGATCGCTTATGCCTCTTGGCAACTAAAATCTCACGAAAGGAACTACGTAACTCACTATCTCGAACTTGATGCTGTTTTCTTCACACTGAAATTATGGAGGCATTACCTTTATGGCACAAAGTGTGTCATATGCACTGATCAAAAAGCTTACAGTATGTCTTTACTTAGAAAGAACTCAACATGGGGCAGCGCCATTTGTTGGAGTTAATTAAAGACTACGATTGTGAGATCCGTTACCACCCGGGTAAAGGCAACATTGTAGCGGATGCTTTGAGCCGTAAGGGGCCAGCAGCAGAGGCAAAGTTCATGAAACTCACAGTTATATCAGATTTGATTGCAAAGTTAAAAGACGCCCAGTAGTTAGCTTTGCAAGAAGACAATCTGATAGCTGAAACGATGAAAAAGTTGAAAGACCAGCTGGGTGAAGATAATCGTGGATTGAAGACTTTTCAATCCAGGATTTGGGTACCTCTCATTGGAGGTAGTCGTGAGCTGATTCTGCAAGAAGCTCATAAGTCTAAATTGTCTATCCATCCGGGTATTAGAAAGATGTACTATGACCTGAAAAGGTTATATTGGTGGCCAACTCTGAAAAAGGACATCGCTTCATTTGTGGAAAGATGTCAAATATGTGCCCACGTCAAGACAGAGCATCAAAGGCCTTATGGAAATTTGCAACAGCTTGACATTCCGGAATGGAAGGGATCACATCACGATGTATTTCGTGACAAAGCTGCCAAAAACATTTAGAGGGCATGATATGATATGGGTCATCGTTGACCGATTAACCTAAAGTGCTCATTTCTTGGCTACCAACGAGTCTTCCTCGTTGACTCGTTTGGCAGAGCTTTATATCGATGAGATAGTATCACGTCATGGTCTTCCTTGCTCGATTGTTTCTAATCGTGACTCTCGATTTGTATCTAACTTCTAGCAAAGATTGCAACGTGAGTTAGGCACCCGTATGCATTTGAGCACTGCCTATCACCTGCAGACCGATGGCCAATCCGAACAAACGATCCAGACACTGGAAGATATGCTTCGGGCGTGTGTACTTGAGTTTGGTGGATCATGGGATTCTCATCTCCCATTGATTCTCATTTCACATAAAACTCGAGTTTGGAATGTTGTTGTTACAAGAAAAGAAATGAATGTTGTTGTAAATCACATAAAACATATTTACATATATATTACCCATATTACACAAAAAACACATAATCTGCTCCTCTCTCTCTCTCGTGCCTCTCTCTTTCTCTCGGATTTTTTGGGGATTTGGTGATTTCGAATTTTAACAAAGGTAAACATTTGTTGATGTAAAGGTTTAACCTGTTTGAAATCAGATTTATGTTTAAATCATAACTAAGAACTCAAATTCATGCAAAATACCATGCAAGAACATTCAAAGCTTACTTCACAAATGGGTTTTGATTGTTTGGTGTTCTTGCTTGGGTTTGGTGAGTTTATGAAGTTCATATGAATGAATAATGATGTTTTAAAGTGTTTAAACGTAAAACTAACAAGAAAGAAATTCTGGAAATGAGAGAACGAGGGTGGCGGAATTCTGGGGTTGATAGTATCGGATTCCGAGACCTTGAATGTGTCGGAATCCGCATGTTGTCGAAAACCGATAGCCAAATTCGATAGCGTCGGATTTCCTTCTATCGGAATCCGATAGTGTCGGATTTCTTTGTGGTTTTCGGATTCCATTAAGTTGTCAAATCCAGAAGATGCCTAAGTATCGAAATCCGATGATCTATCGGATTTCCTCATATGTCAGATTTCCTAAATCCGCAAGATGTCGGATTTCCTAAAGTACCGGATTTCCTTGGTATCGGATTCCCCAGTGTCGGATTTCATGTAATCCGTATGAAAGTATCGTCCACAATCCGACAGTTTTGTCGGATTTGTGTGAGGTCTGGAATTGGGGAATTCCTATGTTGTCTTGTAGTGCTTGTTTATGTGTTAAGATGATTAATGTAAGTCCTAATGTTTTAGGTGAACTTGTTGTGATAAGTAAAGCAGAAATAAAGTAACTACCTAATCTAAGTTACTCAGGTGAGTACCGACTTCCGTAAGCCTCAGTAGAGGAAGACGTACCTGTTAGATGTATTAAATGATAAAATGCGTGTATAAACATTTCCATGCTACTTTATGCACAATGCCATGCTAAATACTTGTTCAATTTAAGTTAAGTGTATGCCAGCGGAATCCGAAATTGGAGCCGCCTAGTTAAGATGAATGATATGTATGCTAGGGATCCAGACTGGATCCGTAATGATGAAATGTATGTAAATGCATGCTTAATGAAGTAAATGAATATGCATGCTAAGTGAATGATCCAGATTAGATTAGCTATGTGTATGTGAACTGTTCGCGAACAACTGAAGCATGGTTAAGATCAACTCTGTAGTTGGGTTCCAAGGATCCTTAATGAGGTGATTTGGAACTTAACGGTGATTCGGGGTGCATTCCGGATCTTAGGTTCTGCAGAACCACCGTGCCTTAACGTGAGATTGTAATCAACCAGAATCTGGCCGGGATTACCAGGGAACCTATGGTTCCGTAAACGATGCTTGGTGGACTGTTTTATTCTCCCTCACCAGCGCGGATGGTCGTGTCTTATTCCCCGGTGTATTGTTGTTGAGCGGGACTAGCTATCCTGCAAGAAACGACTTATATCGATCTTGTCAGCACACCGCAATGTGATAGGATAGCATTGTATGCTTATTCCTGTAATGCATGACTTGCTTTAATGATGCTTATGTTAAGTTTGTACTCACTAGCTATGTGTATAGCTAATGGTGGCATGTTAACACTTTTTGCAGGTTGAGAATAGGTTGCCTGGTGAGCTGGGTTGCCTCCTACTCGATATTTTGGTGGAACACTTGTGTTGTAATATATACATTATGGTCAGCTGGTTATAGAGTAACACCAACAGTGATACAAAGTTTTGAATGTGAATACTAAATGTAAATCTTTTAGTTAACTTCCGCTGCTTAATATAATGATGTCTAATCGTGATTAAGTTCATGTATATTAAAAAAGCAAAATTTTGCTAAATTCTAGTAATTGCAAAGCCGGTGTTACATGCAGTTTATACATGTCAACGGCAAGTGCTAGACTTAAACAAGTCAATAGTATATTCTAATGGCCAGACATGTAGGTTATAATTTTTGCCGACTTTGACTTGTGGTAGTGTTTTTCTTTCAGTTTTATATTTTTGGTCTTGCGAAGTTCTGCATGCCACTTACAGCCCCTTCGTGATGTAAAAGTAATAGAATAGGTAATTTATGTTATTATTACAACCAAGACGGAAGACAGAGATTTTCAAGATGGAGGAACAGGACGAATATTGCTCGAGTCAAGACCGAAGGTTTCAAGGTCAGCGGGAGCATAAGGAGGATCTACCACCACGCCACGGTATGAAGCTAGTCTATGTTATCCTTATCTAACCCCTTAGGACAAGTTGACAAAACTATAACATTTATTATTACAACGTGGTTGTGCTTTATATTTATGATGTATATACAACAATAAATTTTAAGTATGGGTTAATAATAGTTATTATTAATCAGAAGTAAAACCACGGTTTGTGATAAAATTGGTATACGACAACGGTTTTATAAAATTGATTATATTATGTTTGTCGTATCAACATTTTAAAAGTTTATTTAAAATGACTTTATCATAAGACGTATTGTGTACCAAGTTTTGAGGTCTATGTAACACCATAAAATCTAAGCCATTTTTTTATCGTGCTGGGGAAGCTTTAATTAATTAAACATATATTTCATTCACAAACTTTTACAAAACAAAATATCTGTTTTTTAAAATCCAACAAACCTAAACTATGTGTTACAAAAAGACTGGCTCGTTTCATATAAAATCTTTGACATCAAAGTTAGGTCAACATCTCCTTCACTCGAACAATCACAAGCACAAACCTGCAAAAAGAAACAACTGTGGGGAATTAGCACAAAGCTAAGTGAGTAGAAGCCAAACCCAAAAGCAAACATCAAGCCAATACTAAACATGAAATCACAACTCTAAGAAGACCAGCGGTTCGGCGCAGAACCTACAACCAATGATGGTCAAAGCAAAGGTTTACCGATAGCCCTCTACTGAATTGGCACGGTGAAATCCCACTCTGAAGCAACATATGCAACAGTAAGGCTACCACTGTTCAACCAACAAGTAAACGAGCCCAGCCCAATTCCACGTATATCTGACTTCTCAAACACAACTCAAAATCATACTAAGAGTGCGTATCGATCAAATAGTCATACAACAGTTATCAATGAATACTCACAATCAACAGTTCCAATAACAAACCATCAAATACAATTATGCAATACATCAGTAACATTAACCATAATCTTTACCATTCACATTCGACATCCACTCACCTTTCGATCTAAGTTGAAGTACTCAGAAATCTAATGTTACTGAGCCTTTCGATTGCCTGAAAACAAAAATACAACCAATCAGTTCAAATCTCATAAATATATCCGATCATATATTTATAATTCATTCATGATATCAAACAACCAAGAACAATATAAATCATAACACAAGGTATCGGATTTCCCAAAACTATCGGATTTCAAGAATCCGCAACTCTATGTCGGATTTTACCACTGTCGGATTTGGGAATCCGATGGATTCCAAAACTGTCGGATTTGGGAATCCGATGGATTCCAAAACAGTCGGATTTTCCTTAATGGGATTTCACTAAGTCCCGGTTTTACATGTATCGGATTCGGGTTAAGGATTTCTAGTCTCGGATTACACATGAATCGGATTCCTAAGGCTAGGTTAATCAAGTGTAGGATTTCTCAGATAACAATCAGATTTGATTTCATATATCGGATTATAATATAGGACTAGAGTATCGGTTTATAGACTTCTGGATTTAAGGACTCGGATTTCACAAGTGTCGGTATTACACCTTCTACATCCAAATCCGATAACATCATACTTCACCAAATCCGCTATCCTCAAAACATCATAACTCAAACCCAGATTTTCATAAATTCATAACATCATTCCAGAAATATAATTTAAACATCTTTAAACACATTCTCATATAATGAAAATCATATTAACATATAAGTCATATGAACACACAAAATCATCAAAATCCTTTTCTATCTAAACCGGTTATGGTGTTCTTCAAACTAGCATGCAAACACCCATTTAATAACTTATGATTACAGATTCAGATGAAAACATATTATTGGCAAGTAATAACATAACATAATCATATATACCAACCTTAATCTTGATTTAAATCTCACAAAGTGAAATTCCGATTCTTTTCTTCTATCGGTTTTCTTGGCAGAGAAAACAAAGCACACAAACACACACACACTTCTTCTTAGAAAATAGTAGGTGATACATACACCCACACACATAAGCTTAGATGCAAATTTGGTGCCACCAACTTCCCATTCACACCCCACGTGTATTCCATTAAATATATACATGCATGTCTACGGCCAAACATCCATACATACATACATTTAATTCTAATTTCAATTAATTAATAAACTAATTCACTTAATTAATCACATAAATAAAATCAATGTAATTAAAACATAAATAAACACATACCGTAAACCCGCTAATCTATTAGCCCAGGTTTGCGGGTGTTACAAATCTCCCCTCCTTAAGAGGATTCCATCCTCGGAATCCTTTCCTGCTCAAGCAATCGAGGATATCTTTCTTTCATTTCTGCCTGAGTCTCCCAAGTTAGATCAAAACCTAAACTGTGTTTCCATTTAACCAATACCATAGGTATCTGCTTCTTTCGAAGTTTAGTCACCTTTTGATCTAACAATTCCACTGGTTCCTCTATCAGTCTCTTATTTGAATCAACTTTTAATTCATGCACTGGAAGAATCTGGGTTTCATCATCAATCTTACATTTTCTCAGATAACAGACACTAAATGTATCGTGAATTCCTGCAAGCTCTGTGGGAAGATCTAGTGTAACTGTCTGATCATTCACAACCTGACGAATACGAAAAGGACCAATGAAACGGGGAGCCAACTTCCTACGTTTGCCGGAGCGAATTACACCTTTCCATGGACAAACTTTCAAATACACTAACTTCCCCACGTCAAACTTTATTGGATTCCGTTTTGGATCAATATATATTCTCTGTCTATCTCTGGCTGCTTTCAACTTATCTCTGGCTATAGCAACCTTTTCAGCAGTCAACTATACAATCTCGGGACCTGCAAACTGTTTCTCACCTGCCTCTAACCAACAAGTCGGAGTACGGCAGCGACGACCGTACAACATTTCTTACGGAGGCATTCCAATACTAGAGTGGTGATAGTTGTTGTATGCAAATTCTACCAAAGGCAAGTGTGAATCCCAAGATCCACCATACTCTAATACACAAGCTCGCAACATATCCTCGAGTGTCTGTATGGTTTGTTTAGTCTGACCGTATGTCTGACGATGATAGGCTGTACTCAAGTTGATCCTTGTTCCCAATTCTCTTTGCAAACTTCTCTAGAAATTTGATACAAACCTCGAATCTCTGTCAGACACAATTGACAACGGTATACCATGCCTCGCAACGATCTCGTCTATGTATAGTTATGCTAATTTACCCAATGAAGTCGTCTCGTAGGTGGCTAGAAAATGAGCACTCTTTGTCAGACAATCCACTATCACCCATATCATATCATGATTCCTCTGAGTTTGTGGTAGTTTTGTTACAAAATCCATCGTGATGTGTTCCCATTTCCACTCTTGAATCTCTAACAGTTTCAAGGACCCGTTAGGCTTCTGATGTTCTGCCTTTACTTGCGCACAAATATGACACGATTCCACAAAATGTGCCACATCTGCCTTCATTGTTGGCCACCAGTAGAGCACTTTTAGATCGTTATACATTTTAGCGCTTCCTGGGTGTATAGACAATCTCGACTTGTGTGCTTCTGTCAAAATTAATTATCTCAATTCTCCAAGCATAGGAACCCACACATGGGTTTTAAATATTTTCAATCCGCGAGAATCGTCATTCAGTTCATCTTTTCGCTTCCTCATTAACTCAGTCTTTAAATTTTCTTCTTTTAGTGCTTCTAACTGAGCAGACTTCAATCTATCTACCATATAAGATATTATCTCAATTCGCATAAACTGAATAGGACTTCCAGTTCCTTTTCGACTCAGGGCATCTGCCACCACGTTTGCCTTTCCAGGGTGATATCTAATCTCACATACATAATCTTTTATCAACTCCACCCATCGTCTCTATCTCATAATTAACTCTTTTTGAGTAAACACATACTGTAGGCTCTTATGATCCGTACAAATTACGCATTTGGTGCCATACAAGTAGTGTCTCCACAGTTTGAGTGCAAATCTATTGCTGCTAGCTCCAAATCGTGAGTCGGTTAATTCTTCTCATGAGGTTTTTATTGTCTAGAAGCATAAGCAATCACCCGATCCTTCTGCATTAATACACATCCTAAACCAGCCAATGACGCATCACAATACACTGTAAAATCTTCCGATCCACTTAGCAAAGCAAGGATTGGAGCCTTGCACAACAATTCTTTTAACATCTAGAAAGCTTTGTCTTGTTCGTCACCCCACAAAAACTTCACATCTTTCCGAGTTAACTTGGTTAACGGACGCGCAATATTGGAGAAGTCTTTGATAAATCTGCGGTAATATCCAGCCCAACCGAGAAAACTTTTTATCTCTGATGGCGTTCTTGGAGCATTCCAGCTCATTACTGCCTCTACTTTCGAAGGATCCACCTTTACCCCTTCATTACAAATTATGTGTCCCTAAAATTGAACTTCCCTTAACCAAAACTCACATTTCGAGAACTTCGCATACAACTGTTCTTTCTTTAGAGTTTCCAAGATCTGTCTCAAATGCTGTTCATGCTCTAATTCAGTCTTTGAATAAATCAAAATGTCATCAATGAAGACAATAACAAACTTATCGAGAAATGGTCGACAGACCCTGTTCATGAGATCCATAAATATTCCTGGTGTATTGGTTAAACCAAATGGCATAACCAGGAACTCATAGTGACCATATCGCGTACGGAAAGCTGTCTTTGACACATCATCATTTGACACTCGTACCTGATGGTAACCCGATCTTAAATCAATCTTCAAGAAGAAAGAAGCTCCCTGCAGTTGTAACATCCTCGATTTGGGCGTAGTTGTAATCAGTACGTGAGTGTGCGTGATTAGTATAATAGATGAATAATTAAATGAGTTAATGTTTATATATATATATATACATGTTAGTGGTGTGTATGTATATATATATATATATATGTTAAATATATAAGTACATATTTATGTACTAGTTAATTAAGAAAAGAATAAAGAAAGAAAAAGAAAAAGAAGAAAGAAAAGAATTAGATATTTGTCCAGAGGCGGTTTGCCTCTGGATAAGATTACATATATATGTGTGTATGCTAACATGACTAAGAAAGTCAAAGTTGGCAAAGACAAATACACATAAGTCACACTCTTTCTCTCTCGGGAGATTCTTGAAAGATAGAAGTTGGCAGATTTGTTGTCTTTGAGTTAAGCAAAGGTAAGAATGATGTTTCTTATGAAGTTTAAATATGATTTGAGATAGTTATGAGTTGTATAGAGGCTGGAAGTTGGTGTTGGAGTGAAGAACTCCATGGATGAACATGAGAGCTTACTTGACAAGTGGGTTTCTCATGTTTGATGTTTTTAAAAGGTGTTAAGATGTTTATAAGGTTCATATAGGTGATATATGAAGGTTTGAAGTGTTTAAAGAGTGAAAAAGACATGTTTTGAAATCTGGGTTTTTGAATATAATGAGTAAAAGTCGGATGAATGATGAACATGACGATCAAGAAGTGCAGGTTGGACGCGACGTGACGCGTCGAAGGAGGGGACGCGACGCGTTCCTATGTGTGTCGTGCGACTTTCACTTTCATCTGACTCTTGTTCCATCCGACTCTTGCTTGGTCCGACTTTCATGGTCCGAAAGTCGCATAAGCCATCCGACTTTCGCATGGGTCATCCGAATTTCGCATGTTTGATCCGACTTTCAAAGTTGATCCGAAGGTCGCATGAAAACTACGCGACGCGACGCGTCCGGTCCTTGGACGCGACACGTCGGGTGAAAAGTAAAGATGTTCATTTTAAAAGCTAAGTAAACCTAAGGCACATGTTGTGCTATAAATTGTAAGATTCTTGTAAGGTGTCTAAGACCCTTGATTGGTTCTTGTATGTGTTTTATGATAGAACCTTATGTGTGCGAACGCTTAACGCGATTGCCGATGTTTTAGGTGAACGTGTCAGCTGAACCAGCGTTAAGTGAACGAAAACTGTAAGCTAATTAGGTGAGTGCCTACTTTCATGAGACTCAGTAGAGTAAGTCTTGCAAGCTAAGATGACTGTGCGAATGTGTATGTATGTATGTCTAACCTGTCTTTGCAGGTATGCTTAAGAAGAAGAGTGTAAGTTTCTGACTGATGTTATGATTACTTGTAAGTTGTATAATAGGTGCATGCCAGTGGGTCCAGATTGGAACCGCTTAGTTAATATCTGATAATGTGCATGAAAGATGAATTGTATGATGATGCATGTGAAATTATGAATAAATGAATGACGGATCCCTGTGGGATCCCATGTACGATATATGACTATATGATGATGATGGATCCCTGTGGGATCGAATGTACGTATATGTGTATGTGAACTGTCTGTAGACTATCTGACGCATGGTTAAGGTTAGCCGGTTAGCTGGATCCTAACAGGACTTCGGTCATTTATGGATTTAACGGTGATTCGGGGTGCATCCCGGATCGAGGTTCTGCAGAACCGCCTTGCCTTAACGTGAGACTTTAATCAGCCAGGATCTGGCCGTGATTACTAGGGAACCTTGGGTTCCGTAAACGATGCTCGGTGGACTGCTTTATGCTCCCCCACCAGCGCGGATGGTTGTGACTGATTCCCCGGTCTGAGTTGTTGAGAAGGACAGACTCCCTTGCAAGACATGACTCTTACTGATCTTGTCAGCACACCGCTATGTGTTAAGCTAGCAATGTGTGCTTATGTACAATGTGTATGATGCATGAATTACTTTATTCATGCTTATGCTAAGTAAGTACTCACTAGCTAAGTGTTAGCTAATGGTGCTATGATTTCCCTTTTCAGGTAAAGACTAGATGGCCTAGTGAGACGGGTGACTTTTTGATGTAAATGCCCCTTTTGGGTTAGAACACTTTATATTTGTATGTTGTAATGTAATATGAAATTATGGTCGGTTCCTGTATGTTAGGTAACACCAATGAATGTTTTGGAAACAAAGTAGATATGATTAACCGTTTGTTAATATTAAAAGAAAATTTTCCGCTGTTAAACCTGAGTTATCACTAAAGTAACTGTTTTCAGAAGCGGTGTTACAGCAGTTGATCGAACAAATCATCAATTCTGGGTAACGGGTACTTATTCTTTATCATTCTCTTGTTCAATTCCCAATAATCAATACACATACGCAATGTACCGTCTTTCTTCTTTACAAACAACACTGGTGCACCCCACGGAGATGAACTTGGACGGATAAATCCTTTATCTAACAAGTCTTGAATCTGTGTCATCATTTCTCGGATTTTCTGAAGGCACCAGTCTGTACGGCACTTTAGCCACTAGTCTGGATCCAGGAATTAAATCTATCTTGAATTCTACCTCTCGAACAGGAGGCAGCCCAGGGTAATTCCTCTGGAAACACCTCTGGGTATTCCGTTACCACCCGGATGTCTGTCATAGCTTGTTTTTCCTTCTTCCCATCAATCACATATGATATATATGATTCACATCCTTTATTCAATGCTTTCTTTGCCTTTAAACATGAAATTATTGATATTGTAGACCCGGCTTTCTCACCCCTTGCTATCACTCTTGTACCATCCGCTAATGGGAACGAGATCAGCTTCTTGTGGAATTTTATACTTGCTTGATTCAAACATAACCAGTCTATACCCAATACCACATCAAAACCAGATAGTGGCATGACAAGAAAATAAATAGGAAAACGCACACCATCTATATCAATTTTAGCTCCAGCCACAGCAGTCGTGACTGGAACCATCATGCCATATGCTACTTCTATCTCTAGGGTACTAGCAAGTTTAATAACATGTACATTTAATCTACCACAAAACTCCACAGAAACAAATGAGCGATTAACTCTAGAATCAAATAATACTCTTGCAGGGATAGAGTTAATCAAGAACATACCAGTTATGACATCGTTAGTAGTGGTGGCATCCTCCACCGTCATTTTAAAAGCCCTACCCTTAGTAGTAAGTGGATTCTTCATCTTCTGACCAGCTGAAGATGATCCCCCAGCTGTCCCCGCCCCTGTTCCAGACCCTGCTTTCTTTCCCACCGGGCACTCTCCCACTCTGTGCCCTTCCTTCTGGCTATTCCAACAAACACTGCGTGGGAACCTGCAATCCTTCAGATCATGGCCAAACTGGCCACACTTAACACACCTCCTTGTTTGGGGCGTACACTGCTTATTGTGATATGACTTGCACCAACCATACCACGGTGTCCTTTGTGTTGACCCACTTACATTAGACCTCCTATTCTGGTCTCCCTGTCTATATCCACTGCCCTGTCCATCCTGTCTCTGTTGGGTATTATAATGGTTAATCCTCGATTTTTGTTGGGCAATCTTCTCCCCACTCAACTGGTTTTTGGGAATTAAATCTCCTTCTACTGTCTTAGCCAAGGTAAAAGCCTGCGATAAGGTGGTAGCCCACCTGGTGGCGCTACGAAGATCGGGGTGCAATGCTCCAACAAAGTGAGCAATCTTAGACTCTTCGTCAGGTACCCAGTGCTTAACAAACCTCATCTTCTGGTTAAATTGTCTGGTCAATTCATCTACGGTCATGTTCCCGGTCATTTGCAGATCCATGAATTCATTCTTGATCTTAGCAACATCAAATGTTCCACAATACTGTTCACAAAGTTTTTCTTGGAACTGACTCCAAGTAATGCTCTCTTGTTGTCGTTCAGTAAAATGGCCAGTGATAGAATCCCACCAAACCATAGCATCACCCTTCTGCATTCTTGATGCGTATTTCACCTTCAATTCATTTTCACAGTTACAGGCATCAAGTGCCTTTACCATTTCCCATAGCCAGTTCAAGGTTATGTTAGGGTCAGGACTTCCACTATACTCGGAAGGCTTAGAGTCAAGAAATTTTTTGCATGTGCATGGTTGCTTAAATCTAGGGAACGCAAAAGGGTAAGCTCCCGGTTGTGGATACGGATAGAAAAACGGTTGATGCATCATTTGTGTCATAGATGGTAGGGGCATTGGTACTGGTGGTATGGTTGCCTGAGTAGAGATCGCAGTTGGCACTGGGGTTTGTTCAGGTTGGGTTAATCTTTGTTCCAAGTTATGAATTTTAGTTCTAAGATCCATTAGTTCGTTCTCCTATTTGAATATGTATTCGCTTTGGTCTTATTCTTGTTCCTGCCCAGTTGTTCCTGCCCAGTTGTTCCTGCTCGGTTAGTAGTATCCAAATCTTCTATCACAGGTGCCTCTGCAGATGATTAGGTCACATGAGGGAGGATAGGGGTCTCTCTTTCAGCCATATCTGTTACAATCACATCATCTCACAACTTATTATCATAAACCCTTAGTACTCAAAATACTAACTACTACAAACAACTCTAACTCACTCTAATTCCCCCCGATGGAAAGCTTCACCTATCACGAGCCAAGATTTGGGAATGCAACACTCTAGCCGTGCATGCATCGCCAAACCAAGGCTCTGATACCAAACTGTAACACCATAAAATCTAAGCCATTTTTTTATCGCGTTGTGGAAGGTTTAATTAATTAAACATATATTTCATTCACAAACATTTACAAAACAAAATATCTGTTCTTTAAAATCCAACAAACATAAACTCTATGTTACAAAAAGACTGGCTCGTTTCATTTAAAATCTTTGACATCAGAGTTAGGTCAACTTCTCCTTCACTCGAACAATCACAAGCACAAAACTGCAAAAAGCAACAACTGTGGGGAATTAGCACAAAGCTAAGTGAGTAGAAACCAAACCCAAAAGTAAACATCAAGCCAATACTAAACATGCAATCACAACTCTAAGAAGACCGACGGTTCGGCGCAGAACCTACAACCAATGCTGGCCAAAGCAAAGGTTTACCTATAGCCCTCTACTAAATTGGCACAGTGAAATCCCACTCTGAAGCAACATATGCAACAGTAAGGCTTCCACTGTTCAACCAACCAGTAAACGAGCCCAGCCCAATTCCACGTATAGCTGACATCTCAAACGCAACTCAAAATCATACTAAGAGTGCGTAACGATCAAATAGTCATACACCAGTTATCAATGAATACTCACAATCAACAGTTCCAATAACAAACCATCAAATACAATCATGCATTACATCAGTAACATTAACCATAATCTTTACCATTCGCATTCAACATCCACTCACCTTTCAATCTCAGTTGAAGTACTCAAAAATCTAATGTTACTGAGCTTTTGGATTGTCTGAAAACACAATAACAACCAATCAGTTCAAATCTCATAAATATATCCGATCAAATATTTATAATTCATTCATGATATCAAACAACCAAGAACAATATAAATCATAACACAAGGTATCGGATTTCCCAAAACTATCGGATTTCAAGAATCCAAAACTCTATGTCGGATTTTACCACTATCGGATTTGGGAATCCGATGGATTCCAAAACGGTCGGATTTGGGAATCTGATGGATTCCAAAACTATCGGATTTTCCTTAATCGGATTTCACTAAGTTCCGGTTTTACATGTATCGGATTCGGGTTAAGGATTTCAAGTCTCGGATTACACATGAATCGGATTCCTAAGACTAGGTTAATCAAGTGTAGGATTTCTCAGATAACAATCAGATTTGATTTCATATATCGGATTCTTGTATAGGACTAGAGTATCGGTTTATAGACTTCCAAATTTAAGGACTCGGATTTCACAAGTGTCGGTTTTACACCTTCTACATCCAAATCCGATAACATCATACTTCACCAAATCCGCTATCCTCAAAAAATCATAACTCAAACCCAGATTTTCATAAATTCATAACATCATTCCAGAAATATAATTTAAACACCTTTAAACACATTCTCATGTAATGAACATCATATTAACATATAAGTCATATGAACACACAAAATCATCAAAATCCTTTTCTATCTAAACCGGTTATGGTGTTCTTCAAACTAACATGCAAAGACCCATTTAATCACTTATAATTACAGATTCAGATGAAAACATATTATTGACAAGTAATAACATAACATAATCGTATATACCAACCTTAATCTTGATTTAAATCTCACAAAGTGAAATTCCGATTCTTTTCTTCTATCGGTTTTCTTGGCAAAGAAAACAAAGCACACACACACACACACACACACACACTTCTTCTTTGAAAATAGTAGGTGATACATACACCCACACACATAAGCTTACATGCAAATTTGGTGCCACCAACTTCCCATTCACACCCCACGTGTATTCCATTAAATATATACATGCATGTCTACGGCCAAACATCCATACATGCATACATTTAATTTTAATTTCAATTAATTAATAAACTAATTCACTTAATTAATCACATAAATAAAATTAATGTAATTAAAACACAAATAAACACATACCGTAGACCCGCTAATATACTAGCCCAGGTTTGCGGGTATTACAGTATACTTATAATACGGATTTTAAAACAGTTAGTTTTAAAATGGTTTTACAAAAACTAGAACTAATAATTTTTTTTATAAAACTTGTATAAAACTCACTAAATCTTATGCCAGTAATGCTACCCATCTAATGGTACACTTACCTGTTACTGACACCTATGGTGTGTTTTCGTGCCAAAACCATGCTCACCAAGGTTCAAACCAATATGGGGAGGGGGTGAAGGACTTTGCGATTCCCTGATGTGATGGGACAGAGTTCACCCTATCTTAGGTGGTGGGGTCTATTTTAGTGATTGCCTGATGTGACGGGCCCAAAATGCACTTAGAGTAGAGATAAACATGTTTAGATCATTATTGTCTAAAACTCTACGAAGTCTAGGAGTCATGTCGGTTAGATAGGATTGGTAAAGGAACCTACCTACTAGAAATAGCACGGGGTCGGTGTTGTCATGCCCAAACTATGCACCGGCACGTGTGAAATATAGATCCTAGGGCTAGTACTTATCATTTAAGGGTTTTTTATCGACATGTATTAGAAAAGTCTATTTTGTGTTACTAATTGAACCATTATATATTTATAGATGACAAACGTATCCAACACTAACAACCTCTCACTCCATTCCATCCTTGAGAAGGATAAGCTCACTTGACCTAACTTCCTCAACTCGGAGCACAATCTCCGGATTGTGTTTAGGAATGAGAGGAAGTGGTACGTCCGGGAAGAGTCGGTGGAAATTTCCCGTTCATCTAATGCAAGAGCTGAAGTAAGGGAATGTAACATCCTTAACTTGGGCCTAGTTGTAAATAGTACGTACGTGTGAGTGATAAATGTAATAGGAATATTTGTTTGTAAGTCTTTGTGGAATTAATTGAGATTAAATTAATATATGTATATTTTTATATGTGTGCTTGTGTATTTATATATATATATATATATATGTACTAGTAGATAAAGAAGAAAAGAAAAAGAAATATATATATATATATATAGATATTTATCCAGAGGCGGTTTGCCTCTGGATAAGATTTCTATATATGTGTGCAAGAGAGATATTTGACTCTCAAAGTAAAAAAAAAGAACTTAAGAAAAGAAAACACATACAAACACAAACTCTCTCTGCTCTCATAAGATCTTGAAGAAGAATTCATAAGATTTGAAGATTTGAGGTTCTAAACCTAAAGCAAGGTTAGCATGATCCTTGTATTGAAGTTTAAGTAAGATTTCACTTGTTATAAACTAGATACATGGTTGTTTTCATGGCTGGAAGTTGTTCTAAAATGAAGAACACCATGAATAAGCATGAATCTCACTTTATGTGTGGGTTTATCATGTTCTAATGTTTTTAAAAGGTGTTAAGTTGTTTATAAGGTTCATATATGGGATATATGATGCTTAAATGTGTTTAAAGAGTGAAAAAGACGAGTTTAGAAATCTGGGTTTTTGAAAATAGTAACTGAAAGTCGCATGAAAGTTGATGAAGAACAAGATGAAAATCTGGAAAACACGTCGTCGCGGCGCGACACCATGCAAAAATGAACTATGCAACTTTCTTTGGTCTGACCTTCGCATGAAGGGTCCGATAGTCGGATGACCCGTCCGACATTTGGTCCGACGGTAGGATGACCCGTCCGACCTTTGGTCCGACAGTCGGATGGTTCAAAGTTCTATGGTCCGACTTTTTCATGAATCCTTTCCCATGGTCCGACTTTTTCACTCGTCGCGGCGCGACACATTATACCCTTGCGGCGCGACGGGGCCTTTTCAGCAAGGGTTTGTTTTATTAACATTTTCTTGTTGATTAGGTTTTGTAGTAATTGATATAAGATTAATGAATGACTTGAGACTATTAAGAAGGGTTTGTAAATGTTCTAGTAATAGAACTTAGCACACGCAAATGCTTAAACGCGATTACCGAATGTTTTAGTTGAACGTGTCAGCCGAACCAGCGCTAAGTGAACGAACGTTTATAAGCTAATCAGATGAGGGCCTGCTATCATGAGACTCAGTAGAGTAAGGCCTTGCATGCTATGTGAATGTATGTCGTGTGTTTAACTTTATTTTGCAGGTACGCTCGAGGAGGTAAGTGTATGACGTGTAAGATGTTAGAATATGTGTTAGGAGCATGACAGTGGGTCCAGTTTGGAACCACTTAGTTAATATACGATGCTATACATGAATAACTGTTGTAAGATGTTTGTAAGATGACGGATCCCTGTGGGATCAAATGTACGTATATGTGTATGTGAACTGTCTGCAGACTATCTGATGCATGGTTAAGGTCAGCCGGTTGTAGCTGAATTCTTCGGAATTTCACGGGGATTTAGGAGGCATCCTGGATCATAGGTTCTGCAGAACCACCGTGCCTTAACGTGAGTGGTGATCAGCTGATTGTAGCTGGATTACCTGTAGAGTTTTTGACTCTGTGAACGATGCTTGGTGGACTGCCTTGTGCTCCCCCACCAGCGCGGATTGGTTGTGTCTGATCCCCCGGTCTGAGTTGTTGAGCGGGATTGATTACCCTGCAAGATACGACTCTTACAGATCTTGTCAGCACACCGCTATGTGCTAAGCTAGCAATGACTATTTATGATATGATGCATGACTTAGTCTATTGATGCTTATGATTGTATGTACTCACTAGCTAGTGTAGCTAATGATGCTATGATTTCCCTTTTCAGGTAAAGACTAGATGGCCTGCGAGGCGGGATACTTTTGGGAAATTTGTTGCCCCTTGTGGGTGGAACACTTGTAATTGTATGATGTAATGTATTAAGATACTATGGTCGGTTCCTGAACTAGGTAGCACCCGGATGTTTTGAATGAATGACATTGTAAATAAATGTTTGGTTGTTTTAAAAAGAAAAATTTCCACTGCTAAATCTGCTTTGTCATTAAAGCAACTGAATTCAGAGGCGGTGTAACAGGGAAACTTACCAAAAGCGTGTCAATGATTTGTTAGACGTAAGCTACCTCATGCTTGCAACTATGAGTCTAGAGTTACAGACTAGCATGATGGATACTTCTGCATAAGACATGATCTGTCAGCTCAGGGACATGTTCTAGGAGCAAGCTCGCACTGAGCGTTACGATGCTACAAGAGCTCTTAACACTTGCAGGATGGCTAGTGGGACCTCGTTCAGTGCCCATGTCATGAAAATAAAATAACACATGGACTACCTGGAAAGACTAGGACACCCAGTCCCGTTGCAGCTACCAACAGATATGATACTCAACTTGTTGTCAGATGACTATAATCCTTTCATAGTCAACTACAACATGAACAACATGGAGAAATCCATAGTTGAGCTTCATTTGATGCTCAAGACTGATGAGTTGAATATCAGGATTAAGTCCAAGGATGTCCTCATGATGGATAACGGAGGTGGGAAGAAGAGGAAAGGGGCGCAACGGAAAGAGCAAGGGTAAAACTGAGCCAGCACACAATGCACCCAAGGCCAATGGAAATGGAAATGGAAATGGCAAGGGAAAGAAATTCAAACCAAACAAAGCCAGAGACGAGAATTGGGGCTTCAAGAGCGGTAAGGTTGGTCATTACAAGGTGAACTGCCCGAAGCGTCATGAAGGTGGTGATAAGTCTAACACCCTAGGTAAATTTTGTGACTAACTTCAGTATTTACTTTCTACTTATGTTTATTATAATTAAGATGACATTTGCAATCGTATATTGCAATAGGTCATGGAAAATGAAGATGACAAGGATGCAAAGATCCCACGTGAAAATCAAGGATATTAATAATTTATAGTTTTTAGATTTAAAACATTTCTATTTCTATTTCCACATGTAAGAGATATTTTTTGAAATTATGTTTTTTTTTACATTAAGGAATTATTTAGTCATATACCCCTACACGTGTGTTGTGAATCTATCTAGGGAAGATTGACTAGAAGTTGACTAACAAGTCAAAGTCTTGACTTATTAGTAATTGATTTAGATCTTATGCGCTAAATATTGTCATTAAAAATATTAATATTGATTACTTGACTAAGCTTATAAAATTACTTGAAACAACAAAGATTTTGTTGTAAATTAGAAAGTTTGTCTAATTGATTAATTTAATAAGTAATTATGAAAACCAGTTCGAGTTTTGAACTAAGATTAAACACTTGAAATAATAGAAATTATTTATGAGGGATGTGTTTAAAAGCAAAACATTTATGAGTATAAAGTGATTATAATAGATATTATAACCAAATTTTAAAATACTCACATGTTTTAAATAAGAATCCTTACAAGTGTTTTATACTTGTAATAATACAAAGTTTTGAGAAACCGATTTCCATAATAGGAAATAGTGGATATAAGGAAAATCCAAGTTTGAGGTATTCATCAATTTTAAAGATTCTTATCCGAAATCTAAGTGTTAGATTTAATACTTAAAATCGTATTTTGACTCAAGAGTCAAGTTTTGACTAAGTCAACAAAGTATTTTAAGCAATGCTATGTTTTCATAATAGTTAGTGGGAGCAATTGACCTACGCCAAGTTATCAAGTGTTGATTAACTAATAATCGCGTAGAAGCTAATAAGTGATTGGACAACACAGTGATTATTAGCTTATTGAGTTTTAAGAATATATGTAATTCAAGACGATAATTTTAAAGGTTTCAAAATGGTCCAAATAATAGGACCAATCCCAGTGAGTCAAAGTGACATCAATATTGAGAGTTACTTAAAATAGAATCGTTTCAAAGTCTTGAAGCATCTTAGATGAGATGACATAATTATATACTTAAATTCAATATCACTAATATTAATACATAAAAGGGTTTAGTGTTGAAATTAATAAACATATAATTAGATAAGTGTTCAAACACTAGGTGTCTAATTTTATGTTTACTAGTTTAGTAAACAAAGGTTTATTATTTCATATATTTCTTGGAATAGAATGTAATCTTACATCTACAATGTAACTAAGTTTAGTTTGGGAGTATTTTATATATTCTGAAACACTCCAGATCTCCGAGTTTAACAAATATAATAAAATTAGAAAGCCTAGAATTGTTTTTCAAGGTTTGCGGAAAACAATTTATCTAGCAAAGCAAGTGGGAACACTAATCTTTAGTTAATGCTATGCTTGTTTTTGGTTCATAATAACATTGTAGTGACAAGTTGTAATTCGTGATAAGTTACACTTGAAACCAATATATTAACACAAATAGACACCGTGAATTGAAACAATGACCCGTATTAATTCTATACTTTATTCCACGTCGGAATATAGGAGGTACATTATTAATCCCATTGTTCTTCACTATTTTGCATGTTTTGGTAATATCAATGAATAAAAGTTCTTATTTAGAATTGTCATCCGTGATTACTTATCTTGGTGAGAACCTCGATAAGGTTGTAACATCATCGTGATCCTTGGTAGAGATTCATAGTTATTGAAGATAACTACAAGGTTGTAGGCCAATGATTCACGAATATTTATTAGGGATTGAATATTACATAGACCTACCATGAAGAATATCTCGTGGTCTGAGTCAAAGGTATTCATCACATAGGTTGTCCTCAAGCCTAAGATATTTGGTTTGGGGCTTGGGGACTTCTGTACTTTAGTGCGTCTTAACGTCACGCCATAACTGGGTAACCATACGAGACGTGTCTGGGTGCAACAGAAACCGTGTTGCCAAATGCAAATATGCGAAAGACATTTGCAACTCCTTTTAAGGAGAGATATTTTTGGCCCATTGACTGGTTAAGACTAATAAAGTGCATGGTCATGCCCAAACGAACTAATTTGTTCTTTGTCGTTTATCACTCAGTCAAAATCAGATAGTCAAGAAAAAATTCTGAGTGCTCAAGAGTTGACTCATACCATGCTCACACTCATAATCGAAATATCAAGCTACAAAGGGAAAAGCCTAAAGTATACCCATTATAGAATAGTTTGTTTTATAAGTTTTCTATTTATTGCATTATCACAATACTTGGGTATAAGTGTCCTTATGGTCTGGTTACCCTAAGAGCTTGTCTAAGGGCCACCTTAGGCCAGTGTCATCAGGTATGGGTTGCCAACTTGCACAAGTGGGAGTCTGTTATTTTGGTGTGCATAGGTAGCGAACCTTGATGCCACGTCCAACATCCTAAGGCACTCAAGGGTCACACTGGTGAGGGCCTATAATCCAAGAAGTAATGCAACCACACTCAATAGAACGAATTTATAACTAGTTAATTATAAATCAGAAATCATAAGTTATGGTTTTAAGTTACGAATGGGAGAATTACCAAGTTATTTAATTGACAAGAAAATATATATTTATTAGTTAATAAATATATATTATTAATTAATTATATTCAAGATTAATAATATAAGTCTAAATTATTTATTTTGAATAATGTTTAATAATTAATAATTAAAGAAATTGAAAAAGAAATTTATATATATGTATATATATATATCACGGCAATGATTATATATATATATATATATATATATATATTAATATTTATATTTTTCTTTTCTAATTATCTATATCTATACTACTATATAAATCATTTAACATTCTCTCTCGTGTTAAATTTTAAGATTTCTTAAAATTCAATCAATATAAAATCTTGACCCTTCATTTAATCTAAATTAATCTCATCCACTCAATCTTTAACTATTTTATTCTCTCCTAATTTACTTTAACTTTTTATTCAAAATATATTTTCTCATACTAACATAATTATCCACCCACATCTACATAATTTTTAAAATCTTATTAACTCTTCTCTTTATTTCATCAATATAAATCTTTTTTCTTATTTTATTGTTTTTTAGAATTTATTTTTAAAACTAATAAAATAGTTAAATGTAAATAAAAGAAGTTTTGAAAAAAAAAACGGACATGTTGCTATAGAAAACTTTTTCGTGACATTGAATCGCGCGAATAATATATTATTACATTCTTGAAAGCGACATATTATAAACCAAAAACTATTTGCCGCCGCAACATTGCGCGGGTATGCTGCTAGTTATTAATAATAACTTCATGGTTAAGTTTTGTATAATCCTAAATTAGGAAATGTTTATATGTTTCCTAATCTCAAATAACTTCCTATTAGTATAAACAGGAGATTAAGGTTTAGGATTAAGGATGAACACCATTCAAAAGATTTTTGAAAAACTCTCCTCCTCTCCCTCTCTCTTGTTTCGGCCGTGAACACCCACCAAAACCAAATTCGGTTTTAGTTGATCTCGAAGACACACGGTTCGTGTTGGTGATTAGCAATCATTCCTAGCGTGTCCCGTTTGGATTCATCACGAGTGGACTACATCTTGAGCAACCTAAGGTGCATATAGGTACAAAGTTATAAACTTTATCATATATGAATATTTGTTCTTGATTCTCGTTGATTACATACATGTTATACACATATTATATATTTGAGATTAATAAAGATCCTAACCCCTTTTCGGGTTTTAGGGGTTATGTTTATCACTCAAGTTTCCGCCTTTATGAGTGATAATAGTTTTATTGTTCATGTTTGTTCAAATCAGTTTATGTTTGAATCAGTATAGCACGAGGAGGTCTCTAAAAAACCATCAATGTGGTGTTTATAAATCAAATTGAGGTTGGCCTATCACCGGTTTAAGATTAGAACAGATTACATTCCTTAAACCATGCTCAAAATTTGCTATAGGCCAATGCACCAACAGTGTTTATGTATTTAATAAATTGGGTGTGTAGGCTAATGATAGATAAGTCGGTGATTGTGTTCATACATGATATTCTTATTATTCAAAAGTCCAGCAGATCATGAGAAACATCTTTGAGAAGTCTTAGAGACACAGAGTAAATAACGGTTATATGTTGTGTAATATCTCGATTTTGAGGATATCATTAAACAATAATTAAAATGGTGATTTATACCAATGCGAGATTATATGGTCATGAAGTATAATGGAATTTAATTTAAAACATGAAATATGTCATCACAAGAGTTTTAAAATTAAAAACTCAAGGTGCAAGTGTTTATTACTTTTTGGTGCTATTCAGTGTTAGGGTATAACTTATGATTCGTATGGTACGACTAACAAAGCTTTGAGTATAATAAAAATGGTTATGGTAAATTTTCTAAGTGATGTGAATTATATAAGTCATTGATTATATATGTAAATTCAATGTAACATAAGGGCTAGGAGTGCCAAGTTTGCATGTCTAACGGTTAAGGTGCAAATTCTTGTTATAAATAACCCACTCCAGCCATTTGATTCATTTATGGGTCTTTTTTTTCTGAAGAAACCTCTGGAAAATAGAGGGAAAGCTGGAGGAAAAGATGGAGAATTGAAGACATCATAAGAGGTGTTGATTTTGTTGATTTTAAGACAAAAGTGAGGTGTTCTAACAAAGCTTCTACCATTGAAGCTATGATTTGGGGAAAATTGAAGCTTGTCAAGATTTGGCTTGTTATCCCAAGTAAGTTATATCTTTGATTTGTGATTGATTATAGCAATACATGATGTATTTGATGATTTATTGTTGAAATATTGTGAAAATGTTAGTAAATGGGTCATTTTTGAGTTTAATGGTGAAATTTGGGCTTGGATAATCTAAGTTATGTAAAGTGTTGATGTTTTGTTGTTATGAAGTGTTTTTGAGTGTTATGTATGTTGAAAATAAATTGAATTGGGAAAAACTTAGATTTTGGCCGTTTTATGATGAAAACAAGCAAAACTGGCACTGTTCACGTGGGTCGCAGAGCGACCTGTGCATGGGTAGTGGCGCGACGAGCGGGTTTCATAAATCTTTTGTTCTGGTCATTTTCTCGCGGCGCGAGCCTTTTGCCTTGCGGCGTGAGGCACCCTAAAACGTCCAAAATCATTGTGTTGACCCCCATTTGACCTTGTATATGTTTGGGGTTGTTTCCAATGGTTATAGAAGGTTTATATGGAGTCTTAAAGACCCGGAAGAATGTCAAAGTCTAGAATTGAGCTTATACACTTAAGTAATCTTGTTTTTAGCTAACCTATGCAAGTTGGCCTTGTATTTCGTGGTCATAAGCTATTGAGCAAGTGTTTGAGTTTTGGTTTGGTTAGGGTTATGATCCTCATCACACCCTCAGGTGAGTACACCCTGCGGATAGCCGGATACCCAAGTTTTGTTAAAAGTGTATAAGTCATCATAAATGTGTTTTATATGTTTGCCAAAATGTTTTATGAAATCTATTGACTTAAAGGATGTGTAAATTGTGCATTCTTTGTATGATGAGTTTTAAAAACGATTTTCAAAGTAAGACCAATGATCCACCTAGGAGATGGTATATGTTAATGTTGTGCTTGTATTTAATGTTTTCTTGAAACTTGATACTCCATATAGGAGTGAGCTTTCATATTGAAACAACACATATTCTTTTAAGTTAATGAAAATTGTGTTTACACCTAAAGTGTGTTATGCGCATTAAGATAAAAAATGTGATATTGTTTGTTGAGCATTTAAGCTCGAGAATTAAGAGTTAAGCGACACATATGTGTTTATTGTTAAGCTTAAATGCTTGGATTATTTGGCCTTTATGGCATATGATATATGTGACCTTTGTGGTATGTGTTTTGGTCCGGACCAGTGTTGAGATATAGTACTTTGTACCATGATGGTTCCTAACCATTGAGACGTGTATTGGTTCATGTGGCTTCCGCAATTGGGAACCTAGATACACGGGTAGTTGAGGAATTGGTGAAAAGAGTGGAGGGGGATGATAGTACCCATTATGACCGTGTGGTTTAATGGGATGACGAGCCACCGAACCTAAGCAACACGTGTGGACTTGGGGAACATGTCATTCAATGCAGATAACCGTTGTATGGTGGACTGCTTCGTGCTTCCCCCACCTTGACGGGGAGATGTGGTTATCCCCCATGTGGGCACGTGTTGACCGTGACTAGCTATTACGTGGAGATATTGTGGCTCAATGGTCAGACCCGCATCCTTATGTGCTCTTTGTGTATGTTACTATGATATGTTAAAATGCCAAACTTGTATTTTCAAAATATGATGACTTGGTTAATAAAAGACTAACGTTTTTGGTTGTACTCAATAGCTTTGTTTATAGCTAACCTAGTGTAATTAATGTTTTGTATCTGCAGGTTGTCTAATGGCCTTTGTGACACGGGTAGTTGCTTTGGGTCATTGCCTTGGCTTAAGTTGACTTTCGGTAATCTTGGATTCCCTATTTGTTTGATTACGGTCTTGAGATTAACTATAGTAACACCAAAATATTACCGTATTTTGTATAAGTACTGTAAAAGAATTTTAATGCTTCCACTTTTCGTTAAAGATTTTTATGTAAACCATGGTTTTAAAAAGTTTAAATTTGGACTAAAAATCAGGGTGTTACAAGTAGGTATCAGATCCTGGGTTTGAGTGAATAATGCACTCGAGTTAGTGTTTGGTCTCAAACCAGGCCGATCATTAAATGAAATCCATTTGAGCTGTGAGGGTAACTTGGGTTAGGATAAGAGTTGCATGAGTGTTAAGTAACTCAAGTGTGTTGCTAGCCCTATGTTACTAAGTCTGACTTCAAAGATGAGTTAAGCCTTATGTAAAAGCCTACCTTGGGTAGCACTTTAGAAGTAAATTGTAGTGTTGAGTACTAAGAACAGTGATCCATGTTCAGATTGAACCGTGGGATAGTGTAAGAAAGTTGTTTAAGCTTGTATATTGAGACATTTAGTACTGTTAAGTCCTAAATATACTCCTTTGTGATGATGTACTAGTTTAGAAGGAAAGATTTCCTTGATGAGGTAAAAGACATTTTAAGCACTAAAATGAGAAACTAAGTCTTAATTAAGACAAGTTTCACGAATAGAAACATGAAATTATATTATTAAAGCCTTGTTTAGTATACCTTAGTTAATAAGGTGAGCAAGTGATGAACTTCATAGAATGGAGTTGGATCAGAAAAGTGCTATTTATCCTTGGTTCAAGAAGGGAGGCACCTTATGTAAAGTAATATAAAAGATGATTTGGTCTATAGAATGAACCCTATATGCAACTACGGTTATGGGTTTTTGATCACTAATGTTGTTGTTGATAAAGTTATCTATTGGTGTCATCCTATGTGTTTTGACTTGAGATTTGAATCTTTATCTAAGTATGAACCTTACTGAGATTATTGGTTAAGTTGTAATTGGAACTAAAGTTATTGTTCCATGTATGGCAGACTTACTTTGATAAGTTATGTTATAAGTGAAATAGTGTTCGTGTGTTTCATCGAAAGGAATAAGAATCTCCGTTTGAATTGTACCTTCTTCGATAAAAGAATAGACATCGTGTCACCATTGTAATGGTGTGACCTAGTTCAAATAAGTTGACTTTCTTATTGAAAGCACTTATGGATCATGTGATCTAATAAGTTTCATGTTGAGATGTGAAATAGAGGGTTTAAGTTTGAGTTAAAAATCTTTTAGTCACATAAGTCCTCAAGTTTTTAGTTGTAAGTTATAAATCACTCTTAGCACTCGTTTAGGAGCTTAGAAGAGATAAGAGGTATAAAATCAGTTGGTGGATTTCAATTGTATTTTGTGATTGAGATCGGGTAATGAAATGTTAAGTAAGGTTAGATCTTGAGTAATCTTTGTGATTGAGTTGTATAATCTTTCAGTTTAAAACTTTCTAGCGTTTGAGACTTTTTCTGAAATAAAGAATATGGTGTTATTGATTAGTGATGTGTTCACTTAAAAATCTGGTAACCAAGTCTCTTTTCTTAATGACTTGGAGGGTTGCATAAAAGAAAGATAATTGATAGTATGTTGAACCTCTTATGAGGATGGACAAATTTTAAATTTTGTCTTTTGGATATGAAAATTTTGATTTACGATTTGATGTGATCTTATGTATCAGTCAAGCTTAAGAAGTGAAATTGTTGCAGAGTATGTTTCTTGTAAGTTCATTAAAACTTGGATAAGTGTCAATGATTAAGAACTTGATAACTTGAGTATTGGCCCATTTTGGGTAAAGTTGAAAGAGCTTTTAATGGCTATATCTAGTTATGGCCTACTCAACGATAAAAATGGTTTATGAAGGTAAAGTATACAAAGATCATAAAGATTGAAGGTGACATTGTAATGGGAAGTCTATAAATCTTCCTAAGAACCTTTAAAACCCAATGATTATTGCTATCATGAGCAAATGTGATTATTTGAGTTAAATTAATTTTGATTGTGTTACCTTAGAATAATGTGTGGCTTGATGCCCAAAGGAGTGATTCACTTTGTTTATGAGGTTGATACCTAAAGTAGATTTTAGAGATAAGAGAAGTTGATTTCGAAAGTGAAGCTCCTATATATGAATTGGGACAAGTTCTAGAGTTATGGCTCTTCTATCTTGTAATAGTTTTGGAATACATCAGTAAATTCAAAATAGTTCAAACATTGCGGAAGCTTGCGTGAGATGAGCTATCAAGCACGTGTTGGAGCCCCGCCATGGCCATCACCTGAAAAGAGGGTTAAACAACAACCGTAAGCACGAAGCTTAACGAGTACTTTTACTTACAATCAACCATATGACATCAATTCATTTGTTTCCATAATCATGCAACATCTTTCATTCCCCCTACCGTAGTAGTCGGTCCCACATTCCCGCTATCGTAGTATTCGGTCCCACATTCCCGTCACCGAAGCGAACGGTCCAATCATTCCCGTCACCGAAGCGAACGGTCCAATCATTCCCATCACCTAAGTGAACGGTCCCATCATTTCCGTCACCGAAGTGAACGGTCCCGCATTCCCGTTACCGAAGTGAACGGTCCAATCATTAAGCAAAGTATAACACATCATCAATTCATCAATTCATAGGTTCATCAAATCATATAACATACAACACATCAATCACGTACATCCTTAGGTTTAGATAGTAAGTAAGAATACTCACCTGTATGCAGTCTTAGTTACACAACCTTAGTTCACTAATTCCCTTGCGATTACTTGCCAGTCAACTGTCACCTACAATAGGTCTAATTAAGTCAACACCGTGTAAGAATTCATCGTTCGTTTGCTCACATAATTCATCTGAGTCTCACGTTGGACCCCATTACTAAGTTTCATAAGTTGGACCACCTAAGGTCCTCAAAGTCGGATGGGTTAAACATGTACAAGTTGCATGGCATATATATATATATGTATGGTGAAAGTCGCATGGAAGGTTACTCAAACTCGCATGGGTGTTTGGGTGAAGGACGCATGGGGCAACAAGGTATAAGTGGCATGGGGTAATAAGGTGTAAGTCGCATGGGGTAACAAGGTATAAGTCGCATGGGGTGTTTTGTCTGTAGGTCGCATGGGTTCAAAGGTCGCATGAGGTACCAAAGTGAAAGTCGCATGATATGTATTGGTGAAAGTTGCATGGGTGTTCATATATATATGTGAAAGTCGCATGGAGGGGCATGTACATGAAAGTCGCATGGGGTGTTTGCTCACGGGTGAAAGTCGCATGAGTGGTTTCTATATGAAAGTCGCGTGGGGTATTAAAGTAAAAGTCACATGGGTTTTAGTCATCCCTGTCAGTTCATCATTTTCAAGCCATTTTTTCAAAAATTGTAACACCGTAAATTCTCAAGCCATTTTTTAAAAAAAAACCGCTGCCGAAGCGTTTTCTGATTTCATTAGAACAAACACCCACAAAGTACAAAGTACTATTCAGAAACACTACATCGAGTTGTGTTACAAAGTATTTATAAAACATGGCTCGTCTCTTCTCAAACATAATATTAGAGCGTTGGTCAAATTCCTCTTTCCCACAAATGAAGCTAAATAGCCAAACCTGCAAACAGCAAACAACCGAGGGGAATTAGCATAAAGCTAAGTGAATGGAAGCTACAAACAAGCAACCACTAACAACAAGCACAAGCAATCCTCATCTGAACAAGCAAACAGATTTCAAACTGATCAAACAATCATCACAAACCAATCCAACCTCTAGAGGTACGGCGGTTCTGCCGAACCTGCAACCTATGCGGGCCAAAGCAAAGGTTTACCGATAGCTATTTGCTACTTGGTACAGTTAAGCCCCTTCTGTTACAACAAATGCATAGAAGATCAAGAACTGTGCAACCAATCGCAGATAGCCCAGCCTAATAACACCTGATAGCTGACCTCTAACCATGTACGCATACCATTAACTATACGTACAGGTCTCACCACGTGCACATACCATTAACCATGTACAAGGGTTACACAACAAACCAAGAGATCTCAAACAACAAGCAACAATCAACTACCAATGAATATAAGTCAACACAGTTCTAACAAGGAAAATCAAACTAAACAATCTATTATGGCAAATCAGACTAAACAGTCTATCATGGCACATCAAGCATATGAATATCTCAAATCACATAACCATAAATGTTATCACCATCACCACTCGTGTGTACACTTCCACTCACCTCAGTCCTCGATCCCGTTTGCTCAATTGTCTAATATCACTGAGTCTTCGTAGTTTCTGGGAACACAACCAACCGAAATCAATATCAATTCATAAATATATATATCCACATATATTAATATATTCTTTAGTCATAAACAATAAACTAATATCACATCACCATGTATTCTTACATAAAGCATCAAAGAAACTATCAAAAACCATCGGATTCCAAGTATATCCGCTATAACTATCGGATTTGAGGAAATCCGATACATAGTGTCGGATTTCCACACTACCGGATTCAATCTCATCGGATTTCAAGATATTGGAATCCACCATCGGATTCTAGCATCGAATTACATTCTCGGATTTCATCTTTATCGGATTCAATTAATACCGGATTCTTGGTGTCGGATTTCACCATTGCATCGGATTTCAACATGCCTGATTTCATCCATCGGATTCCTATAATCGGAATTCCACTTTATCGGATTTCATCATCATCTTCTTCATTACACAATCCGACAACTTCAACCATTTATGATTTGAACATCCAACTATCACAAACTTACCAAAATTACATCAAATCAAGTTTAAACTATACATATCATGGCTACAAACATTATAATCATCTCAAAGCTCATTAAAACATCAAAACATGTAAAACCCATTTATCACCTTTGAGCTCCAAGCTCCATTAATGGTGAAACATCATATAGACATGTATTTCAACAGATACTTGCATCAAAACAAATAAAATCGTCATATAAACACATACCAACCTTTAGTTTGAATTAAGAAACATCAATCTTCAATTCAAGTTTTCTTCTTTTCTTGTTTTCTTCGGCAGAGAATAACGCACACACACTTTTTCTTCTTTGAAAATTATAAACATAAAACTTCTCAATTCATTATATGCATACACGTACACATGCACCTCAATTGATTAAGCAGGAGGTAGCAATAATGTTTATCCATAATTTCATGCATACATACATGCATATTACCATACATACATACATGCCTTTTCCATTCTTTTCCTTTGTCCAGTAACATATATATTTATATTCATAAATATATTTTCATTCAATAAAATACTTAATCAATTAATCTTAAATAAATACATAATCAATTTACGCAATTTAAATACGAAATCACGTGCCGCTAACCCGCTAATCAACTAACCCGGGTTTGCGAGTGTTTCAAATCTTCCCTCCTTTGAGGGATTCCGTACTCAGAATCCCATAACACACATCAAATGGAATATCCACTATTTATATTCATTTCTGATTGTTAAATCAATTGTAACTCATACGCATTTCCAACTTACCATCACACATAAATCTATTTCTACATATCTTTCTCATCTTGCGATCACCACAGGTCAACAACTTTTCTTCTTAATCTCTTCTTCAACTCATCATAGAACTCATAAACTTGAGACACTTGTCTTTCAATCATTTTCTTTCACATTCACACATTTCGATAATATCAACATATCTCTTGAATACTTATTCACAGTACCCTAATTATCTCAATTAACAAATTGCACATATTGCTTCACTCTTACCTTCAACTAACATGTCAAAACGTTGTCAAAACATTACCCTGATATTCACATAACAACTTACAGCTGACACTTTAATATCCACTTGATAAAAAATCGCATCACGCCAATCTAATCGACTTGATTATGAATTTCATGAGTCATCAAAATCCAACACAAAACACAAGTTCATTCTCATATACCTGCACAACTGTTTCTACTCAATTATCCAATAAGAATTCAGTCGTACTGCTACATCTAAAGTTTAATCAATTCTTTCTACCCAAACGATGCTGTCCCACTGATGGCAAGATACCGGCGTTTCCTACTGAACAATCACAATCACAATTACTCGTAATATATCTGAATTTCATTCATATAAAGTAAATTACATATAAACTTCATCGTAGCTTGTAATCACCATCACTCTAGTATCTCAAATTATCTCAACAGTTCGTAAATCTCTGATACTCTGCTTTGACTCATTCACAATCATGTCACATTTCCACGAAATATATCATGTTCACTCCTTTTAGTAAGTCATTAATTAAATACTTTGTATGACATTATACTATTTAGCCCTTCCAGGTACACTGGCAATTTAGTTTCATGATTCTTATTCAAATTAAATTTCAAATTCCAAGCAAAGGTACTTCCTAGGAAAGGCAATTCCAGGCGAAGGCAATTCATGCATAAGATCCACAAGTCTTCATTCCATATGTTTAGGCCATTACATTCCTCTACTCTCTTTCTCATTTTTCAATGAATTCAATCTTTCACTCTTCAAATCACATATATCTTCAGTTCACAACTAACAACTATTATTATAACTGTCTCTTTCACATGTATAACTCCTTGTAATTAAGCATCAATTACATCTTTTACCCAAACAATTCTGCACATCTCAGACTTACCCAATCTGTAGCAATCCACCTCTTTCTTATACTTAATTTCAATCATTTAAGTCATCAACTTTCAGTAAGGGCAATTTCAATTCCATTTATCAAGTCAAGTATACTTGAACTCACATATTTCCGGGGTTATCATCATAAACTCCCTCGTATTTCCATATTCCTAACATAAATTATCCCTCCGAGGTAATATTTAAATCTCTCATTCACATTCTTCTATTCATACTAACCATTGGCTCTACCACATGTTCACTCATCCATATATAAGCATTCACTACTTGTTTTAATAATCAGGTCAATTACACATACGTTACAATCCATATTTTCCACAGAGTCAACATAAACATATCTATTACAACCTCGAAGTCATGGTTTAAATCATTCCTCTCAAAAATCTTTAACTATCGCAAAGCATAAATCATTCCTCCAATTTTCATAACATAACATCATATATTGATCCAACAATACAATATCTCAACATACCATAATCTTTTTAGGTTCATCAATAATCATCATAGATTATCCTTACCCAGTAGGTTTAATAACAATAACTCGTAATCTCAGTTATATCTTTATCAAAATATCTCTTAGTTGACATCAATTCCTTCCAAGCCTCAGTAATTTATCCACTTCCCTTCTTCTTTGCACGAACATAATATATAAATACACATATACAAACATAGTTTGTAAAACATTCTTACAACACTTTGCATAGCTTGCCATTCAATTAATCTAGAAACAATCTTCTTTAGCATTTTATATCCAATTTGCATCATTTCAATTATCACATATGTATTATCTTATCTTTTTTTTTTGACAATAGTTCGAGATAACTTCACGATTTAGTTAACATAATATCAATTAACTCTACTTCTAAAGAATCATTCTCTTTCAGAAGTAAGCATACATACTTAACACACATAGACATCAAACATCAATAATTAACTCTAAAGTTAATAAACACACGTACAGATATAAAAGTTATCAAAATGTACCTCTTACATCATCCTCGATATTAACATCGTCGTCAGTCATCATATCCAAAGTCCTACCCTCTTGCGTAGAAGGGTTCTTTCTCTTTCATCCACCTACTGACGAGGATCCCTCACCTGCATTCATTCCTGACCCCGACCCCATTTTCCTTTCCTTAGTACATTCACCCGTACGATGACCCTCTTTCTGACAATTCCAACACACACTCCGAGAGAAGTCACATTCCTTAATCTCATGTCCGAACAATCCACATCGAACGCAACGCAAAGTCTAGAGTGTGCAAGGCCCCGTATGAACAGATCTACACCGGCGGCACCATTGCAAACTTTGTTTAGACCCACCTTTCATAGGTCTTTTATTTCGATCGTTTTGTTTCTGACCACTACGCCCACTCTGTCTTTGCCGATCATTAACATGTTCAATCCTTGATTTCTACTGAGAAATACATTCTCTATTCATTTTATCCCTTGCCTTTCCATCACCCTCAGCCGACTTGGCTAAAGTAAATGCTTGTGATAATGTATTCGCCCATCTGGTAGTACTTCGATATTCTGGAAGCAAAGCTCCCACAAAAGGCTGTATCTTTGATGCCTCATCAGGCACCCACTGTTTCAAAATCGCAATCTCTCATTTAATTGTTTAATCAAATCGTCTACCGTCATGTTCCTTGTCATCTTCAAATCCATAAATTCTTTCTTAATTTTCGCAATCTCGAATGAGCTGCAATATTGCTCGTACAACTTCTCTTGAAATTGATTCCAAGTAATACTCTCATGTTGTTCCTTAGTAAAATGTCCGGTTATTGAATCTTACCACACCATCGCATCTCCTTTAAGCAAACGTGTCACAAATTAAACTCTGGATTCATTCTCACAATTGCACGCATCAAGAGCTTTTACCATTTCTCGCAACCAATTCAAAGTTACATTCGGATCAGTACTCCCATGATATTTCGTTGGTTTACAATCCAAAAATTGTTTGTATGTACAAGGCTGTTTAAATCCCGGATATCCAAAAGGATAATCTCCCTGTAAGGTGAGAGGGTTGAAAAATAACGGTTGAGTCACTTGTGTTACCGGAGGAAGCGGAACAGTAACCGGCAAGGTAGTAGATTGAGTAGTAACAGTTGTTGGTATCTGTGATGACACATTCTGATTAATCCTCTCTTTTCCTAAACGACGAGCTATATCTTAGAGGTCCTGAAGTTCATTATCTAACTTGTGAATATATTCCTCTCGATTATTTTCCTGTTCATAACTCGAAGTACCTACACGATTCGTTGTATCAACAGTATCAATAACCGAAATCTCAACCACAGTTTGGGTCACAGGGGTATCTCTGTTAGCCATATATGTACAATCACATCACCACACAATCTCATTAGATAAACCGTTAGTACATAATATACTAACTAACACACAGCTTCACCAATTCACTCTAATTCCCCCAAGGAAAATTTGACCCAACACGAGCCATGATTTGGGAATGCAACACTCTAGTTGTGCCTGCATCACCAAACCAAGGCTCTAATACCAACTTGTAACACCGTAAATTCTCAAGCCATTTAAAAAAAAACCGCTGGGAAGCGTTTTCTGATTTCATTAGAACAAACACCCACAAAATACAAAGTACCATTCACAAACACTACATCGAGTTGTGTTACAAAATATTTATAAAACACGGCTCGTCTCTTCTCAAACATAATATTAGAGGGTTGGTCAAATTCCCCTTTCCCACAAACGAAGCTAAAAAGCCAAACCTGCAAAAAGCAAACAACCGAGGGGAATTAGCACAAAGCTAAGTGAATGGAAGCTACAAACAAGCAACCACCAACAACAAGCATAAGCAATCCTCATCTAAACAAGCAAACAGATCTCAAACAGATCAAACAATCATCACAAACCAATCCAACCTCTAGAAGAACGGCGGTTCTACAGAACCTGCAACCGATGCGGGCCAAAGCAAAGGTTTACCGATAGCTATTTGCTACTTGGTATAGTTAAACCCCTTCTATTGCAACAAATGCATAGAAGATCAAGAACTGTCCAACCAATAGCAGATAGCCCAGCCCAATAACACCCGATAGCTGACCTCCAACCATCTACGCATACCATTAACCATACGTACAGGTCTCACCACCTGCACATACCATTAACCATGTACATGGGTTGCACAACAAACCAAGAGATCTCAAACACCAAGCAACAATCAACTACCATCAGTCAGCCCAGTTCTAACAAGGCAAATCAAACTAAACAATCTATTATGGCAAATCACACTAAACAGTTTATCATGGCACATCAAGCATATGAATAACTCAAATAACATAACCATAAATGTTACCACCATCACCACTAGTGAGTACACTTCCACTCACCTCAGTCCTCGATCCCGTTTGCTCAGTTGTCTAATATCACTGAGTCTTCGTAGTTCCTGAGAACACAACAAACCGAAATCAATCTCAATTCATAAATATATATATCCACATATATTCATATCTTCTTTAGTCATAAACAATAAACTAATATCACATCAACATGTATTTTTACATAAAGCATCAAAGAAAATATCAAAATCCATCGGATTCCATGTAAATCCGCTATAACTATCGGATTTGAGGAAATCCGATACATAGTGTCGAATTTCCACACTACCGGATTCAATCTCATTGGATTTTGAGATATCGGAATCCACCATCGGATTTCTAGCATCGAATTACATTCTCGGATTTCATCTTTATCGGATTCCATTAATACAGGATTCTTGGTGTCGGATTTCACGATTGCATCGGATTTCAACATGACGGATTTCATCCATCGGATTCCTATAATCGGAATTCCACTTAATCGGATTTCATCATCATCTTCTTCATTACAAGATCCGATGACTTCAACCATTTATGATTTTAACATCCAGCAATCACAAACTTACCAAATTTACATCAAATCAAGTTTAATCTACATATATCATGGCTACAAAGATCATAATTATCTCAAAACTCATTAAAACATCAAAACATGTAAAACCCATTTATCACCTTTGAGCTCCAAGCTCCATTAATGGTGAAACTTCATAAAGACATGTATTTCAATAGATACATGCATAAAAACAAATAAAATCATCAGATAAACACATACCAACCTTTAGTTTGAATTAAGAAACATCAATCTTCAATTCAAGTTTTCTTCTTTTCATGTTTTCTTCGGCAGAGTATAACACACACACTTTTTCTTCTTTGAAAATTATAAACAGAAAACTTCTCAATTCATTATATGCATACACGTACACATGCACCTCAATTGATTAAGCAGGAGGTGGCTATAAGGCTTATCCATAATTTCATGCATACATAAATCCATATTACCATACATACATACTAACATACATACATGCCTTTTCCATTCTTTTCTTTTGTCCAGTAACATATACATTTATATTCATAAATATATTTTCAATTCAATTAAATACTTAATCAATTAATCTTAAAAAACCACATAATCAATTTACAAAATTTAAATACGAAATCACGTGCCGCTAACCCGCTAATCAACTAGACCGGGTTTTCTCTAGTTCTTTCATAAACCCAGAACCTCAAAACCCAGATTCTAACTCCTCCTATAATCATTTAAACAAGGTAAGATTGATAACTACTATACCATAATGATGTAGGAAACATTACCTGATGATTCTCTTAACAATTCTTTAAGTCCACAATGATTCTTGAGACCCCTCTCTTCTTCTTCTCGAGAGCAAAACACACACAAACATACACTAACTTCTTTTGAAAGTACTGAAATAGTGAAGATGGTGGTGTTGGGAGTTACGCCCTATTCATATATATATATATATATATTTATATATATACCTTTTTTAAAAAGGCCTAAGCCCATAACTTCCACCAACTAAGCCCATTAACAATCAATCCAATCCACCATTTACTTTTATCCATTTAACAAATTATTAACTCAAGCCCGATGGTTATTAGTCCACAATTAAATTCATCCCCCAAATAGCTACGGATAATAATCATTTCTCAATAAAATATTCTTTTATTTATTTTGAATGTTCGGGTATTACAACTCTCCCCCACTTAGACACGATTTCGTCCACGAAATCTTCATTCGAACATTGCGGGGTAGTTCTTTCTCATTTCTTCTTTGGACTCCTACGTCTACTCCGAACCCTTACGGTGCTCCCACTGCACCTTTACCATTCCACTTGCCTGTTGCGTAGTTGTTTGATCTTTCTTTCGAGGATCGCAACCGGTCTCTTGATGTAGTTCAGCCTCCCATCTATGGTGATGTCCTCCAATGGTACAAACGTTGACTCGTCGGTTAAACACTTTCTTAGATGAGATACATGAAATGTGCTGTGTATCTTCAATAACTCCTCAGGTAGCTCCAAACGATAAGCCACCTTACCAATCCTTACGATAACTTTGAAAGGACCAATAAATCTTGGGTTCAGTTTTCCTCGTTTTCTAAATCGTATTATTCCTTTCCATGGAGATACTTTTAGCAATACATAGTCACCAACTTCGAATTTCAGTAACAATCTTTGTTTATCTTCATAGCTCTTATGACGGCTTTGAGCCGCTTTAAGTCGTTCACGAACTTGTTGTACATACTCTGAGGTTTTCTGTACTATTTCCATGTTGCCAAGTTCTGTTTGTCCAACCTCACCCCAACAGATCGGGGTTCTACATTTCCTACCGTACAACATCTCGTACAACGGCATGCCGATGCTCGCATGGTAACTGTTGTTGTACGAAAATTCCACTAGGGGTAAGTACAAATCCCAGCTTCCCCCGAAGTCGAGCACACAAGCTCTTAGCATATCTTCTAGCGTTTCGATCGCCTGCTCACTTTGCCTATCAGTTTGGGGGTGATACGCTATACTCAAGTTAACCCTTGTTCCCAAATCCTCCTTAAACTTGCTCCAAAACTTGGAGGTGAATCGTACGTCAGAAATGATGGTTACCGGCACTCCGTGCCTCGAGACTATCTCTTTAACGTATATATCGGCTAGTCTTTCAGCTGAACTAGCTTCTCGGATTGGTATGAAGTGAGCGCTTTTAGTTAATCCGTCAACCACTACCCAAATTGCATCATAGTTCCTTGGCATCTTAGGTAGCTTCGTTATAGATCCATAGTTATGTGCTCCCATTTCTATACGGGTATCTCCAGCGGTTGTAGCTTACCATGCGGTTGCAGTTTACCATGCGGTCGCTGGTGCTCAGTTTTCACTCTTAGACACGTAAGGCACTTTTCGACGTACTTAGCCACATCTCTCTTCATCCCTAGCCACCAGTAATCCATTTTTAGGTCCTTATACATTTTCGTGGTTCCCGGATGTATTGAAAATTTTGACTTATGAGCTTCATCATGAATGAGATTCCGGACTTCTTTTGATCAACGAAGTACTTTAAACTTTTGTGATCTGTGTATATCGTGCACTACGGCGGCTAGCTCCATATCATGGGTTGGGTAGTTGCACTTGTGTGGTTTCAATTGTCGCGAGGCATAGGTAATCACTTTTCCTCTTTGCATCAGCACGTAGCCAAGTCCCACATGGGATGCATCGCAATAGACTACTAGGTCCTCCATCCCTTCCGGTAAAGTCAAAATCGGGGCTTCACACAACTTGCCCCGGAGGGTTTCGAACACTGTCTATTGTTCCTCTCCCGAAACAAAACGAATACTTTTCTTTGTCAACTTGGTAAGTGGCACCGCTATCTTCGAGAAATCCTTAATAAACCTTCTGTAGTATCCGGCCAACCCTAGAAAACTTCGGATCTCCGTAGCACTCTTCGGCATCTCCCATTTCATTACTGCCTCTATCTTCGCGGGGTCGACGTTGATCCCCTCTCGGTTAACTAGGTGCCCGAGAAACTGAACCTCTGGCAACCAGAACTCGGATTTGGAAAAATTCACGTAAAGCTTCTCCCTTTTCAAGGTTTCGAGTACTTCCGCAGGTGTAGTTCGTGCTCGGCCTTAGTCTTTGAGTAAACCAAGATGTCATTGATGAATACTATCACGGACTTGTCAAGCATTGGTCTGCAGACTCGGTTCATTAGATCCATGAATGTTGTTGGTGTGTTTGTGAGACCGAAAGGCATGACGACAAACTCGAAGTGTCCATAACGCGTACGAAAAGCCGTCTTGGCTATATCCTCCTCTCGGACTTTGAGTTGATGATAACCCGACCGTAAGTCTATCTTTGAGAAACATGCCGCTCCATGCAGTTGATCAAACAGGTCGTCGATCCTTGGCAATGGATTACGATTCTTAATTGTCACCTTATTGAGATCGTGGTAGTCTATGCACATCCTGAAGGTTCCGTCTTTCTTTTTCACAAAAAGGATCGGTGCTCCCCACAGTGAGCTACTTAGGCATGTAAAGCCCTTATCAAGCAGTTCCTGAAGTTGTGACATTAGCTCTTTCATCTCTGGCGGTGCCATCCAGCATGGTGCCTTGGCGATGGGTGCAACCCCCGGCGTCAAGTCTATCTGAAACTCCACTTGCCTGTCCGGCGGAATCCCCGGGAATACCTCTAGATAATCGCATACCACGGGTACATCTGAAACTGTCAGTTTCCTCTTTTCTATCCTCGAGTCAACCACATGAGCTATGAAGGCCGTGCATCCCTTGCGTAGATACATTGCCGCCTTGATCACAGTGCAGCATGCCGTCAACCCATACTGTCGTTTACCGTAGATGGAGATTTCTCCCCACTTGGATTATGAATCCGTATTATCTCTTGCTTTCACAAGATGTTGGCTTGATGATGCCCTAGCTAATCCATTCCCACTATTACTTGAAATTCTCTCATAGGAGTCGTAGAAGATCTATAGTAGACTGTACATCATCTATCACTAATACATTGTCCCTATAGATAGTGGTAACACACAAAGCCTTATCATCGGCTATCTCTACCTCTAACGGTGTTTCTAACTTCACTAGTGCTGTTACAAACTGATTACAAAATGAAGATGATACAAAGGACTTACACACTCCGGGTTTCTTAACAATAAATGTACCTGCAATAACATCTAGCTCTTTCTTAACAATAAATTCTCTCGGGTTTCTTTCCCTTCTCCCTGTCGGTGATCCTTAGGGGTGGTTGCTGTTGTGGTTTGTACCGGATTTTATAAAATATTTAATAACAACGGAAGCGGGAACACGTGTATAACAATTTTAAACTCTTTAAAACTCCCCACCAAGATCCATATGCATGTACTAAGAAAACTAAAACAACCATAGGGGTTTGTAGCATTAACTGGTGTCGGTGGAGGCTAGAAACGAAAAGGAACCAAGTGTAACTTCCCTCCAAGCTATCCACATGCAAGCAACATCCAACACCAACCGAGTGCTAGCCCTTTCAACCCTATATGTAGGCAACACCAAGTAGAAAAAAGAAAACCCTTTTCTTCTTCCTAACTTGTGTTCAACTCTACTAATTGTTGTGGCTCTTTTAACTCTTTAAAAACCACCAACAATAATATCTTGTAGTTGTGTTGCATAAGAGAAGAAAACAAGTAGGTTATATGGTAGTTTAAGTCTCTACTTAAATAACCAACATAACCAACAAATAAACAAGAAAGATGACTTGATTGTAGAAACAAAATCTCTCATTTTGTTTTTCCTTTCTACCGTAGCCTCAAGAAAACAAAATTTGTTTCTATCTATGTTATATAGCACACATGCTTAACCTCAAAATATAAATACAAAACTCTATTTTGTTATTTTTGTGTTTGCCGTGTATATCACTCGAAAAATCATACAATCCTTTTCTTTTATATCTTGATGGCCCCTTTGGTTTCTCATGGCATCCCTCAAAAAACACCCTCACAATACATCCAATTTATATGGAGGGCCTCCCTACATCGTTGTCCTACGGCACCACCAAGAACAAAGAAAAAAGGGGCCCTCCATTGTAAGAATGTATGTAGTGTAATGAAGTTAGGTATCATCATACCTTATTTTATAAACAATGTATAAGAGTAGAGGAGGGGTCATATCCTTTTCTTGTAAAGATTTATAGATTTATAAATGTATGTTTTATCCTATAAAAAAAATATAAATACTTGCAACACATTAAGAGAATACATCTAGATGTATTTTCTCAAGACAAGATATATAATATGTATATATATAGTTATCGTAAGATTATTATTTCACTTAAATAATAATGCGTCCAATAAATATATATTAGGGTTGATTATATTTTGAATCATATTCAAAACATATAATTAGCGTCTATTTGCTCTTTATGTGCAACCCTATACGTTTATTTATTATCAGCAATATCGACTTAAGTTGCGTCTTGGGCATATAGAACCAACAATCTCCCACTTGCACAAGATACAACTTAAGTCGATATAGGCAGTGGTAAGAACGTCTAGCAACATCCCACTGCTCCTAATAATAAACAAAAATGTTCCGTTTATAGCATCCACCAATCTCTTAGCTCACAAGCTACAAATTAGTATTTTAGGCAACGTATTAGTTATCCCTTTGTTTCTGACATCCTATTGAACATGAGACATGTATCCTCATCAATGTCATAAATTTCATATGTAGTAGAGCACTCTAGATGTCTAGCTCTGAATTTAGTGAGAGGAACAAATCCCATATTTACTACATACGTCTCTCATATGATTCATATCACACTTAATGATGGCCTTTATAACTACCCGGTTAAAGATAGAGTTTAACCATATTAAAGCATAATACTCCTCACACTTCAGTCCCAATATGTATCTCGGGTCTAAGAATACAAAGATATCACCATTTTCACAAGATCACTTATGACACCGATCCATGAAGTGATCTTGAAAGTGGGTCAAGTCCAATGTTTGTTCTCTAGCAAACACTCGTGAATTTGACTGCAAACCTTTTGCCTTTTTTCATCACCTAAGAAAATCAACCAACCAATTCACAATAGTCTTCATTCATAATTGCTCCCGCATTTATGACTAACCATGGACCATTTAGAATAACAGATTTATTCAAGGATTAAACATGCTAATATAGAGCACGATATTATTAATGAATATGGTCGTAATCAATACGCGCTCATCCCATGAGACATCACCATATTAGATAAGATAATATTGCTTGCTGTTCCAAAATATCCAAATACTAAAAGTATGATTATAACTCAATCATATATGAATAGAATTCATATTAGACACAACAATAATGTTTAGTCCACAATGATTGACAACCAAATGATCTATAGGAACTTAATCCTTTTCAGACTTTATTTTGGTGTTATATTCACCGATAAAGTATATGGTTTGATAACATCCAAGTGTTTTAACATGAAACCGTTAGTTCTTATGTTCTAACGAAGAACTAAAGTCTTTAAGGTAATCCCTTAGGAAGGATTTGCCTTTATATCAAACATAATATACTTGATGAAACACTTCATCGTAAAAAGGTTTTATAGTAGCATATAATGGTACTATACACTTGGTTTGGAACTCTTTCAAATACATTTTGTAAGATTATTAACTCTATTGCGATTATGGATACAATATTCATTTGTTCGAAACCGTCTTGTGTGTAACCCCTTTACGCTCAAATATCTATTCAAACAAGAACACGTTTATTGTGACTCAAACACACATAATTATGTTTTGATGGTAATCCCTTCGAAAGGATACAAATACAATCTATCTTGCAGTTCTCAAAGTACACAAGATAAGAGCCCTAATGTGTAGCATGCATAATGAAACCATTTGTCAAAACAATATTCATCATTCAATCTTCCTCAAACTCGGTGAGCAAGAACACTAAGTAATACTCAGGTTTATGCTAAGTGACATAAAGGGAAAACTCTCGTTGAGTTTTATATCTTGAGTTACTTCAAGATGTAGTCACTTGTGTACACTATGCTTCAATCTGGTACTTTGATTTGATATTTCCATAAAGATCATGTTTCAAGATTATAGGCACCTTTCTTCCATTTCAATCATTTGAAAATAACTTCCAAGCTAAGATATTTAAGCTTACAATGTTGGATATAATTTCTAATGATCGTTATGTCTCCCACATAACCGAAGAAGAAATATTACTATGCTTTGCTAATACTTCATTGAACACTTGTCAAATCTATAACAATTGATAAATCAAGCAAGTTGATTTTAATATAATCATAGATTCTATTTTGAGATAATTTCTATAATCCACAAATGGATTACTTGCAACTTACATATTTAGAATACCTTGTGTGGTGTTTTAATTATATCAATTATTCATCCTCGCTTTGATTTCCTAAAAGGAAATAGCATCCATACACACTTGCCAATAAAAGATAGTAAACTATACTAGTATTGCAAAGTTTATTCTAATTAGTTCATCTATAACCAACCATGACTAGTTCTACTCATAGTAAATACAATTAGCTGCAAGAAAACTTTCATGTTGGTAGCGTATGAACTTGTGTCCACTTCTTGTCCATGATAATCTTTCTCAAAAGATTTATTGCATCTAATAGCCATGCATGCTATTCACAAGTGCAATTACCAAGTTCCAAAACATGGTTCTTGGACATAAAATGCATCTCAGTACTCATGATCTAATGCAATATTAATATTTCATAGGGTAGATGGTGTCATCACAAACACACACCAAATTATTACTTGATATGTTAAATAACATTTCTCGGATCTATTTATAATTTGTACCAATATCATGAATATGAGAAGTACTTGAGCAACCAAGTTGGCCAGGTCTAACAACTCATAGTCGAATAATAGCACCAACCATAAAATTCTATTTAGTATGTCATTCAAACTCCTTTTGAAATTCACAATGCTCCCACTGATTCTTATGGAATGAAAAAAACTTTCATAAAAGAATCATATAAGCAACAACCAAGTTTTTCTTAATCGAGCTTGCAAGAATAAACTCTCAGAATGTGGTAAAGCAAGATCCTAATGATTGTCAAATGTCATGAAGACATTACAATCTTAGATTACATAATATAAACTTGGAACTTATTTCCAATCTATATCAAATATAGAGTCTTATTAATCATTTGGTTGGAATCTAACATAACCATTATGTTCATAATCTAAAGCATATCCCACAATTTACAACGAATATATAGTATGACTCGTCATACTACCGGCTTAAATATTTGCCAACTCAAAAAGATCGAATAGCATATATTGTCTTGCCTAGCTGAAATAGTACTTCATTATGTACCCTTTTGAAAAAGTCAAAAGTTTCATATGTATGTCTCAGCAATTAGACATAAAACAATCTTCTGAACACTGAGAGATTAGTTAAAGTACGATGATCTATTAGTGCAACATAAATAAAAAACTCACATACATTAAATGTATCGGACTTTCAATTATTTATCCTAACTACCAAAAAAATGGTAAAAGGATTGTAGCACTTATCTTACCAATCTATTAGACTTGCATACATCATCCAACTCGAGGTTAATGGTCTCAAAGTCCTATCCGCTTGGGCTTTGATAATGCAATTCTTATCAATATGGAAGATAATAGTAGTAAGTCGACTAAGTCATGCTTAATCCATTTGTATCATACACTAAGGATTATCATGAACTTATAAGATCTATCATATAGCTACATAAAGATTTTACATAAACAAATCTTTATCTTTCAGTTCATCAAGTAAATAATGTAGTTTTGATTCAAACGTTCAATCTTATTGAAAACGGAACAAAGCTACAACACTTTGGGATTGTCTCTTTTATGTTTTCCTTAGGGTAAGGTTTGTTATAGAACCTTTCGACCCAATGCTTACCCTTATCTTGAAACCATTCAAGTTACCCTTTTGATCTAAGTCAACCCTTTGACCTCGCTTGGAATTCTTTTCACATAAAAGAATTCTCCATAATTAGATTATACTAAAATCATAAACTAAAAGTTACATGATTTTGTAATGAACCTAAATTATGGATGATCAAACTGATTAAGGTAATCTATATAACACCGCATCAGCATGATGCAAATGTTTAAGAGATTCACCTCTAGCCATTTGATAAAACTCGGGAGTTTTATACTTTGAAACGCTTTGACTATTCTCATGCAAGAACCCTTTCTTTAATGATATCAAAATATCATTATTTCAAATAAGTCAAAGTCCTTCAAAAAAGGTCTAAGTCTTATGGAATCCACCATGAGAAAGTAGTATAAATAAAATTGTTTAAATACCTCTCATAAGTATCTCCATAATTTTATTAACGTTTCTAAATTACTTAAAAGAACGAATCGCAATAACTAGTTAATTATCATTGACAAAATAATAAAGTCAAGTTTTAGTATTTCCGATATTTATCCTTTAAAATCAATAACCCTTTATTTTAATTTAATAAAGTATTAACTATTAAAGTCTAGAATCCAAGTTGAACTTAATCTTGAATGTTTGGCTAATGCTCCTCCACCAAGATTAAAACAACAAGGTAGATAACGATTACCAATTGTATCTCTATACAACTCCTAGATCTTTATGGGATCCTTGACAACGCTTGTCAAAAACGACATGTTTGATCCTATCTATGCCTCGTACTTCCTTGCGTTTGGCTAATGCTCTCTCCACAATTAGTTACGTTAAGTCGTCCTAATTTAAAACTTGTGGTTTCCGGCCCAAGACTCTTATGGAATTCGTGAAATACCACCTCGATTGTTACAAGTCAATCCATGTGTTTGGCTAATGCTCTCTCCACAAGGACATTCCGGTAACAAGCGGGTGTTTTAAGTTAGGATCGCATAGACTTACATTTCGAAAAGGGCTTTATTCGTTTTGTGTTGTTATATATAAATATATAATTCAAAACGAGTTGTGTAACATATATTGCATGCGTACAATCATAAGTTACTAGTTTTATAGTAAAATCATATTTTACGTCTTGGTCTTTGAGTTGTATTAAACTCTCTATTTTACGAACTCTTGACACGGTCAATTTTAGATTGATATTAATATCCTATATTAACGTGTGTCGATTGAGCGCTCGAATTACGACCAATTTTAGCTTGTAATAAAACACCTTTTATTATTAAGCTAGTGACGGAGTTTGGTTGAGTTTTAAAATCTCTATTTTACAAAACTCATTTCATATATATATATATATATATATATATATTAAACTTGACTTCATGATATTTTATTTAAAACTCCTTTTATATAAAACTCATTTTAACCATTACAAGAATGTTGTCATATATATATATATATATATATATATATATATATATATATTACGAAACTCCCATTTGCCATTTATTTTATGTTCAAAATATTATCTAACATGCAAAAATCCTATTTCAACCACGCGTGATAAATATAAATATAAAAAACGCAAAACATATATATGTGCATGGCCAAGCCATTTCCTAGTCGGTACTTTTCGTGAGCCAAACAAAAAATACCAAGTCAATCTAAAAGACATTCCAAATATCCAAATGTGATGATTTTGAAGCTCCCAGTTGCCTTGACAACTCTTGTCTTGCAAAGATCTCCAAACACCATGGTTGTGGCTTCCACCAAATGGTCTCTAACTTGGCAATCTCCATCTTGTTATATTTTTATAAAAAATAAAACTAGTCTAAACTATTCTATTATTTACAAAATAAACAAGATGCTAGAAATTAAATTATTATTACATCCGAAATGAAAAATAATAATTTACAACCAAATTGAATATTAAAGAACCACAAATCATCACAAAGGTCTCAAGGCTTGCTATGAACCATAACAACACACAAAATCAAGACTTGATTTTTAGGCAACATTTACAACCAAATATGCATGTAAAAATGTTTGTAACAAATAAACAATATAAACATAAATTTTGTTGCCAAAAAGAAATCTACTACTTTTCTACTAAAAGAAAGGTTTTCCATCTCTTTTATAATCAAGAAAATATAATTTTCTTAAAATAAAGTTTCTTAAACATGCATAAGTGGCTCGGATACCACTGTTAGGGTTTGTACCGGTTTTTATAAAATATTTAATAACAACGGAAGCGTGAACACATGTACAACAATTTAAAACTCCCCACCAAGATCCATATGCATGTACTAAGATAACTAAAACAACCATAGGGGTTTTAAGAAATACAACCTTTGTAGCGTGAACCGGTGTCGGTGGAGACTAGAAACGACAAGGAACCAAGTGTAGCTTCCCTCCAAGGTATCCACATGCGAGCAACATCCAACACCAACCGAGTGCTAGCCCTTTCAACCCTATATGTAGACAACACCAAGTAGAAGCAAGAAAACTCTTTTCTTCTTCCTAACTTGTGTTCAAGTCTACTAATTGTTGTGGCTCTTTTAACTCTTTAAAAACCACCAACAATAATATCTTGTAGTTGTGTTGCATAAGAGAAGAAAACAAGTTGGTTATATGATAGTTTAAGTCTCTACTTAAATAACCAACAAATATACAAGAAAGATGGCTTGATTGTAGACACAAAATCTCTCATTTTGTTTTTCCTTTCCACCGTAGCCTCAAGAAAACAAAATTTGTTTCTATCTATGTTATATAGCATACATGCATTAACCATAAAATATAAATACAAATCTCTATTTTGTTAATTTTGTGTTTGCCGTGTACGTCACTCAAAAAATCATCCCATCCTTTTCTTTTATATCTTGATGGCCCCTTTTGGTTTCTCATGGCATCCCTCAGAAAACACCCTCACAATACATCCAATTTATATGTTGGGCCTCCCTAAATGGTTGTCCTACGATACCACCAAGAACAAAGAAAAAAGGGGGCCTCCATTGTAAGAATGCATGTAGTGTAATGAAGTTAGGTATCATCATACCTTATTTTATAAACAATGTATAAGAGTAGAGGAGGGGTCATATCCTTTTCTTGTAAAGATTTATAGATTTATAAATATATGTTTTATCCTATAAATCAAAATATAAATACTTGCAACACATTAAGGGAATACATCTAAATGTATTTTCTTAAGACAAGATATATAATATGTATATATATATATATTATGAGTAACAAGTTTACTCAAAATCGAGATATATATATATATATATAAATAGTTATCGTAAGATTATTATTTCACTTAAATAATAACGCGTCCAATAAATATATATTAGGGTTGATTATATTTTGAATCGTATTCAAAACATATAAATAGCGTCTATTTGCTCTTTATGTGCAACCCTATAGGTTTATTTATTATCAGCAATATCGACTTAAATTGCGTCTTGGGCAAATAGAACCAACAGTTGCCAGGCTGGTATCCCGCTGCATCCAGTCGCTTTCGGGCACTCGGCCATGAGGTGCCCCGACTTGTTACACTTGAAGCACACATTTAAGTGGACCCTACAATCCTTCTCATAGTGTCTACTCTTTCCGCACACAAAACAATTGATGGTTCCGACCCGGCACTCCCAGTGTGCCCCTTACCACATTTACCACATCTTGCCCCCAGATTCCTCACCGCAGGCCTCAAACTTCCAACGTTCGGTTTCTTGAATGGTTGTCTGCTTGCATTTCCTCCCAGTGCAGCCCGCTCTGCGGACCTTTTCTTGTTTCTTTCCATCAGATACGGTTCCCTCTTTCTTACTCCCTCTATCAGCTGGTCAAGTGTAGCATACTAGCCATACGCCACAAACTCCTGAATATCCTCCCTCAGCAGTTGTGTATACCTGTGCATCTACAACCTCTCGTCGTTTGCATATGCTGGGCAATACAATAATTTCTCCTTGAATATCTCGGTTATCGGATTGACCGTCTCCGTGGTCTACTTAAGTTTCAGAAATTCATCCATCACTCGCTCCACCTCGACCTTAGGAGTGTATTCCTCATAAAACACCGTCGTGAATTCCTCCCACTTCATCTTGGCGATAGCTGTTAGTTCCATGCTTAGAATAGTTAAATTTGATGAGACAAACCATAGCTATGTATAGATGATACGTTAAGTGTTAGGATTATGTAAGTCTGTTGCAGACTGAGTAGTTAGCCTAAGCTGAGTAGTCAGCGTACAAACAGATATAGAGTTTTCTATGTAAGTACTAGATAACTCAGTGACTTTTAAGCTAAGATAGGTGTTTAGGATGAAGACCTGAAGACATGAAGATTCAAGAACTCAGTTTGACGATGTTAAGTCTGAGTAAGTCAGCTCAGCGCCAGAAGTTAGTTCAGGAATTTACATAAGTTTTGAATTCTGTTATAAACTCTTGATATATACGACATTTAAATTAGGATATCTAAACCTAATTTAAACTATCTATTAGTTGGATAGAAATCTCAAACGAAATTAATTAGATCGGTTCTAATTAAAGAGTTTCTTACGCTTTTAAAGAAAAGATAAGTTCTATTTTTAAAACACGATTTGTTCGTAGATGAATCAAGTATAAGTATAAACCCTCTTATATGATTACAGAGAGAGTTCTGCATAAGTTGCAAAAGTACGTGTGTTCATCATACTTGATACGCGTGTATTGCAATAGCTTTGTGTGTTCAAAGTTCAAGAGAGTTTCCAGTGTTCTTGTTTTAACAAGAAGTTCAATCATCAATTAGTTTGTGATACAAACGTGTTTAGAGAGAGTTGAGTTTGTAATTAGTGTAACATCAAATCATCCTATTGATTTGATTAGAGATTGAGATTGTAATACATTGTTTGATTGTTGAATTGAATTGTTTAATTGCTAATAAAGTGTATTCACCCCCCCTTCTACACTGTATCGGTTGTTTGTTTACTCTCTTTGGGACCAACAACTGGTATTAGAGCAGGTTTCTTCATAAGTTAAAGACCAAGATCCGCTTTTAAGAGGCCAAGATGTCTGCTAACAAGCAATCTAATCATATTCCAACAATGGCGGCAAAAGGGTGTCCTATATTTGATGGCACTGATTATCCTATGTGGAAGTTTAGAGCCATGTTGTTTCTAAAGTCTATGGATCACAGGATGAGTACCGTGATTCAAGATGGCCTAATCATTCCCATGATCCACATTACCGCCACACACAAAAATGTTCCCTCTGGAGAAACTCCCAAGCCTAAAGCATCTTAGACTGAGGAAGATCGCAAACAGTTCAATCTTGATGACAAGGCACAGAGCATCATAGCAAATGCTTTGACAAATCCTCTCTTGCATACTGTGACTGGGTGCCAAACCGCAAAAGAGATGTGGGATACTCTCAGTGTCACTTATGAAGGTACTAACCTGGTCAAGAAACATATGAAGACAAATATGAGTTGTTCTTACCAGACATTCTTTACTAAGAGGGATGAAACCCTGGCTGATCTGTTTACCAGGTTTCAATGCTTGATCAATGATCTGATCTTGGTAGGTGTCAAGAAAGATGAAACTGAGTTGGTGCTCAAGTTCTTGGATGTGTTACCGGAACAATTCAATGAGATCACCATTGCTCTTCATGCTAGAGGAACCTTAGATAAATATGATCTCAAATCTATCTATGGTTTTCTTCTAAATCATCAACAGATCATGGAACAAAAGAAAGTGGCCCAGCAACAATAGAAAGAATCTGTCAATAGTGTTGGATCTGCATTGGTTGCAGAAAAGGAGAAGAAAGGATCTAGAGAGTCTCAAGCTGAGATTGACTCTAAGTGTGAGTCTGAGGAGGTAAGTCCTAACTCAGACTCAGATGATGAAAAGATGGATGCTCTTACTAAACAAATGTCTATGCTGGCAAGAAATTTTAGAAAGTTCAGAAGAGTAAGGGGTAAATCTGACAAGAGCAAAAGTGGTAGGTCTGCTTTTGATTCTAAGAAAGCTAAGTGTTATAACTGTTAGAAGATAGGACACATAGCTGCTGAGTGCAGAGCTAAGAAAAGGGAGTCAGCTTCAGTAGCTGACAAGAATGCCTATAGAGCTGATAAATACAAAAAGAAATATCAGAAGCTCCTTGCTGAAACCTGGGATACTGAATCATCTACCTCAGACGATGTTGATGAGGCAAATAGGTGTTTGATGGCTAGTGAGGATGAAGAGAAACAGGTTGACTATGAGTTAGAAGAAAGCTCCTTTGACGAGGATCTAGCTGAAGCTGCTAAGCTGAGTAAACTGACCAACTGGGATCCTGCCTCAATGTACAAGGTAAATAACTTTAGCTCTTACACTGATGAGCAAAAATGCTTAATGTTCAACTATTTGTTGAATGACTTCAAAACCTCTCTTGATGTTCAATCTAATTTGAAAACTGAAATTTCAAAATTAAAAGATGAACTTAAACACTCTGAAACTCTCATAAATGCTGGTAAAAAGACTCAGAATGATTATGAGTGTCAACTTCATATCAACAAACTTCTAAGTGAAAAGTTGCAAGAATTGAAGGATCAAGCTGACAATCTAAGAAAGATCTGTGAATCTTGGTGTAAGTCATCAAGAGAAGTAGAGAGATGTATCAACCAGCAGATACCAAATCAGGTAAAAGCAGTACTAGGGGGAGATTACAGTGTTGCTGCTGACGAGATTGACAAAGATCGAGACAGGCTAGAAGATAAAAATGTGAAATCTGATGATATTTTGCCGAAGACATTTTTGAGAAACAAGGATGGTAAGCAAGTCAAAACCAATAAGTTTGTGAGACCAACCCAAAACCTCCAGGTTATTAATGCAAGCCATCAAGCTGAGTGCTCTAAATCCAATAGGAACTGTAAGTCAGTTTTCAAAAGATTGGATTACAATCCTATTAGAACAACTGTCTTTGATAGGATAACTCATACCAACTCAAAAAGACATAACTCTCAAGTCAGTTCTGAGAGAACTTCTGAGAACAGAAAGATGTTTGTAAGTCAGACCTCACCAAATAAGGATAACCATAAATCTGACAAAGGTAAGTCCAAAGTTAGAGAAAATCAAATAGACAAACTGTCTAAGAAGATTGAAAACTTATCCACATCTCATGACCCTAAAACTGAATCCAAATTTAATGTTGAAAAACATAAAGAAATCACCCAAACACCTATTTACAGAAGAAAATGCTATAAGTGTGGTGACAGAGGTCATGAAGCCAAGGATTGTGTAAGTTTCAATTTGAGGCCTGAGGAAATAGAGGATGATCAGCATAATAAGGACTCAGAACTTGCTCAAGCTGATCAGCTAGCCTCTAAAGGATCAGCTAAGTGCTCATCTTCAGAACCTACCAAACAGTGGGTTCCTAAAAGAAACTAATATGTTTAGTTAATCATGTGCAGGGCTCTTACAAGTGGTACTTAGATAGTGGATGCTCAAGGAACATGACAGGAAGCAAAGGATTTCTAAGTGAATTCCAAATTATTGAAGGACCCAACGTGACATTTGGGGATAATTCTCAAGGAAGGACTAAAGGCTACGGAAAAATAACAGCTGGAACAATCACATTCAAGAAGGTCGCATATGTTGAAGGCCTTAAACACAATCTGATAAGTATCAGTTAATTATGTGATGCGGATTATGAAGTCACCTTAAGAAAACATGCAGGGACCATTTATGGCAAAAAGAGAAAGAGATATCTATCTGTTAGATCTCAGCTCAGCAGACCCTTCAATAGAAACCTGCTTGTACTCTAACTCAACTCCTAAGCTGAGTTGGTTGTTGCATAAGAGACTGTCACACCTGAATTTCAAATATATTAATAAGTTCTCTAGCAAAGAGTTAGTCGCTGGTCTGCCAAAGATCACATTTGCTAAAGACAAACTTTGTTCAGCTTGTGAGATGGGAAAACATCATAAAGGATCCTTCAAGTCCAAACAGAGCTTTTCAATTACAGAACCATTGCATATGTTGCATATGGACCTATTTGGACCTATAAGCACCCCAAGCCTAAGTGGCAAAAAGTATACCCTAGTGATTGTTGATGAGTTCACAAGATTTACTTGGGTGATCTTCTTAAAGCAAAAAGTGAAGCTGCAAATGAGTTAATCAGTTTCATAAAACAAGAAGAGTTACAGAAGTTTAAGTCCATCAAGCAGCTCAGGAGTGATCATGGAACTGAGTTCAGAAACTCAACCCTGGAAGGCTTGTGTGAAGAAAACGGAATTATCCAGAATTTCTCATGTGTAAGAACTCCACAACAAAATGGAGTGGCTGAAAGGAGAAATAGAACTTTAATTGAAGTTTCCAAAACCATGTTATGTGAAGCAAAGCTCAAGCTAAGATTTTGGGCAGAAGCTGTAAGTACAGCCTGCTATACACAAAACAGATTTATTATAGTTAAAATACATGGTAAAACACCTTATGAGATTTATCATGGCAGAATACCTAACATTGGATATTTCCATATTTTTGGTTCAACATGCTATGTGCTAAACCAAATAGATCAACTCCATAAGTTGGAACCTAAAGCTGATCAAGGTGTATTTGTTGGATATTCTTCAATTTCTAAATCTTACAGAGTTTACAATCTTAAAAGAAAGGTAATTGAAGAGTCTATACATGTTACATTTGATGAGACAAGTATTGCTGAATCTGACAAAGCTCAAGCTGACTCAGTTAGTCTGAGTGAGCTTGAAAGGAGCAGAGAAGATCTCACATCAAATCCCATGTCTATTATGGATGATTCAGATGATGAAAAAGGTGGCAAATCTGACAAGACAGTGTTACATAAAGAAGCCATCAACATTGAGGATGATCATATAGATAAGGTTCGTAAATGTGATCATCAGCCTGAGAATCTAGGTGAATCTTCAGGTACAAATCAATTTGAGAATCTAAGTGATTTATCAATCCCAACTCAGTCTAAACAAGTCAGTCCTATTCAGCCTGAAGGACACTACTCAGATCCAGACTTAGAACCATAGTCTCCCACTACAACCTTCAAAGTATTAAAATACCATCATGTTGATGATATTATTCATAACATTAAGATAGTGTCTTAACTAGATCAAAGGCTACTGCAAACTATGTTGCCCATTCTAGTTTTCTATCTCAGATGGAACCAAAGAAGACCGAAGATGCACTAAAGGATGAGGATTCGACTGAAGCCATACAAGAGGAGCTTACAGAATTTCAAAGAAATAAGGTCTGGACCCTTGTCCCTACCCCTAAAGGAAAAGCAGTTATAGGCACTAACTGGGTCTATAGCAATTAAATGGACAAGGATGGAGTAGTGATCAGAAATAAGGCAAGGCTAGTGGCTCAGGGGTATAGACAAGAAGAAGGAATTGATTATGATGAGACCTTCACCCATGTTGCAAGAATTGAAGCTATAAGATTGTTCCTAGCCTATACAGCCTTCAAGAACTTTAAAGTGTACCAAATGGATGTTAAGAGTGCATTCCTAAATGGATCACTACAAGAGGAGGTCAATGTGAAACAACCTCCTGGTTTTGTTGATCCTAAAGATCCAGATTATGTCTATAAGTTGGACAAGGCTCTTTATGGACTCAAGCAAGCACCAAGAGCCTGGTATGATACACTATCCACCTACCTTCTTTCAAGCAATTTTATTAAAGGAAGCATTGATAAAACTCTATTTATAAGAAAACGCAGAGGACATGTCATTCTGGTTCAAATATATGTAGATGACATTATCTTTGGTTCATCTAACCAAAGTCTATGTGATTGGTTCTCTAAGATAATATCTAATCATACAGAATGAGCATGATGGGTGAGATGACTTACTTTTTGGGGCTTCAAATTAATCAGAAGAAAGATGGTATATTTATTAATCAGAGCAAGTATGTCTTTGATCTAATTAAGAAATATGGACTAGACTCAAGCCATCCTGTAAAAGTCTCCATTGTTACACAATGTCAAGCTAAACAAGGACATTGATGGGAAGTCTGTATGTCAGACTGCATATAGAGGAATGATTGGTTCATTATTCTATCTGACAACAAGCATACCTAATATAATGTTTGCTACATGTGTCTGTGCAAGATATCAGGCTGATCCAAAGGAATCACACTTGCAAGCTATCAAAAGAATACTCAAATACTTGAAGGGAACACCTAATTTAGGTTAGTGGTATCCCAAAGGATTAGGATTTGAGTTGGTAGGGTACTCAGACACAGACTTTGCAGGTTGTGGTCTAGACAGAAAGAGTACTACTGGAGGATGTCAACTGTTGGGTGGTAAGTTATTCAGCTGGACAAGCAAGAAACAAACTCAGTGGAAATCTCCACAGCTGAAGCTGAGTATGTTGCAGTAGGGAGCTGTTGTGCTCAAATACTATGGATGTAACATCAGCTCAGGGACTTTGATTTGCATTGTTCAAAGACTCCCATATTCTGTGACAACCAAAGTGCAATTGCAATTACACACAATCCAGTTTTCCACTCAAGAACAAAATATATTAAGATAAGACATCACTTCATCAGAGACATAGTAGAAAAGGGCAAGGTAGAATTAGTCTTCATTGAAACTGAAGATCAGCTTGCAGATATCTTTACTAAACCAATTGAAGGCACAAGATTCACGACTGTACTCAGCAAGCTGGGTATGCTCAACCCTTAAATTGGTATGTTTCAGTATTCTTTTATCTCCGTTCAATATCAGCTAAGTGCTAAATTTTGACTAAGTGTCAAAATCTGAGCTGACTTACTAACTTAGAGCTGAGTGCTTAATCTAAGCTGAGTACTCAGTCTACGCTGAGTAAACAGTTTCACAAGTGTGGTCAGTCCCACATGTCTAGGTCAGTCCTCATAAATGGTAAGTCTAACATTATGGTAATTGCAGATTTTTAAAGGTATGTCCTTTTTAAATAAAAGTAAGTCGTTTATAAAAAATTTAAGATATGTTCTTAAAAGTAATTCTATTAATCTTGGTAAAATCCGGATTAATGTAACAGTGTTAGTTTCGGTAACTTACATTAAATAGAGCCGTTGTAACAAATCATTTTACTGTAACGGCTATATTTATTACCATTTAATAACGGTAACTTTTCTCTCACATTGAAAAGGTATAAATAGAGAGACTCTTAACCGTATGTTGTTAGCGCTACAAAATTTCATACCCTCCTCTCTATTCTCTAAACCGTAATATTGCTTTGTGCAGCATCAAACGCTCAGTGTGAAACCCTAAAACTACTAAGTGCAATCTAACTCGATCAATTCGAAACCAATGGAGGGATTCGTTCTCAATCTGACTGATCAGATGATCTGAGGAGGTACATTTAAGAACAATGCACTCCTTGTGTACAAACAGAACAACGTACTGGCATGCATCGACATTCCACAATCCAAACTTGGTCACGGATATGAGGAGTGGGTCTCCTATATTCGCAAAGGACCCCTATCACATGCCTTTCCTGATGGTCCCGAAGTTCTAGTTCCTCAGCTGTTGATAGAGTTTTGGTATACCTGTCGCTATGAAGCTGATTTAAGGGTTATTAGGGGAACTGTCCTAAGTGGACAACATGGGATGGTGGTTGATGAAAATGTTCTACGGAGAGTACTACAACTACATGTGGTCGTCCATTACAATGAACCCAATTCTAGGGAAACAGCTAGGAGTGTACTACCCCTCTTGGGTCATCCACAAGTAACCGGGGTAATCAAGAAGTCAGTCTTCCAAACCGGTTGGGGTTTCATGGTATCCATGGTGGTACGTTCACTGGGATACAAAGTTGGTGGTCTTGACAATGTCAACGAAGTCGAGATGCAGCTGCTGTACAACATATATTATGGAAGAAATGTGGATTATGCAGAGTTGATCTGTGAAGTACTAGGATCACAAGTCACCAAAGCTGTGAGAGATGTAAATGTGCCATTCATCCGTTTTCTATCGATGGTGTTCGAGGACAGGCTTGGAGCTCAATATGCAAGAAGATATGAAACTACTCCAACCCCTGCCCTTAGCTCAAGAATGTTCAAGGATGATATCCAGAAATGAGTGCTTAAATGAGGGCCTTTGCCTATCTCCCGACTCCTGAATCAAGTGAAGGTGAGGTGGATGAAGAAGTTGAGGAGGAAGAAGGTGAAGCGGTTGCATCTGAGGCTGAGTCCTCCCAAGCTGAACAACCAAGGACTCAGCTCAGACCCCGTGCACAAAGAATTTCTTCCACCACTTCCACCTCTGAGCAAAGGAGTTTATTTCCTAGCTCTGAGCCCCCAGTGCTAGGTGCAATAGGTATGACTTCTCTTCACTCATCTCCTTATTTCTCTCTTATTTCTCCACCACCGAAATAGGGAGATAAGACCGAGTCCAGCCCAACTCAGTCTAACCCCTCTCCCCCACCACAAACATCTCCATCTATTCTCCAATCTAAAGCTAACCTTGGTCAACCCTCTGCTACCAAGGTCATTTCCCAAACCTATACATTGAAAACTACCAAGGGTGATCCTTCACCTCAAAAGGACCCTGGAGCTGATGTCACACTGACACCTCCACCGGCAGAGGCTGAAAGGGAGACACCTTCTCTTAAGGTGCCAACCTCAAGGCTCACTTCACCCATCCATCCTATACCGGGTATGGTGTCTACTCAGCCCATACCTACTCAAGCCATGGGAGAGCCTACTTCTGTGCCTTCACAGACCCATGAAGGTTACATTGAACATTTGACCAATCCCTAGGGTCATCCCCCCTCCTCACCACTCAGTCCAGCCCCCACTACCACCATATTGCATGATTTTGGTCCTTCTCCTTCATTTCACTTCTCACACCGTCATGCACGACCTGCCAATGATCCTCCCTGAAACCAGGAAGGATTACATGGTCCACATTCTGCCCCCCTTGAGTCCAGAGGTCAGCACCAACCTTTGGATATGGGGCTCACAAACTCACCTCAAGAGGAACACTCGAGGGTTACTCTTACAGTGGAAATTCACTCATCCACTGGCTAGGGGGACTTTGAGTTTAAACAGAGATCAGAGGAGTCAAGATCTGTTTCCTTGGATGACAATAAAGCAATGGATGCAAAGGTCATATTCAGACATTTGAACCTAAAGTTTGAGCTACTTTATAAGAAAAGGAAGAAAGACAAAGTTAAGCTGATGGCCAAGCTGGATGCACTTTCAAAGTCTGTGGAAGAATTACAGGGCGTTGTACTCAAGCTGAGGACCTTCCCTCTTGCTAATTACAAAAAAAGGGGAGGAAAACTCAAAATCAAAATCCTCAAAGGTTGAGGGGGAGCACACATAGGAAGTAAATAGTGAAGAAGAAACTGATGATCAGTTCATGAGTATTGTAGATCAGCCCCCTCAACAAAAGTAACAAGATTAAGGGATAGTTTCAAAAATTCAAGAGGCCCCAGCAGTCCAATCAATTTGATATCGTGTTATTTATATATATATTTGTTGCGATAAATGGCACTTAAATGTTAGATATCTCTCTAATTAATGACAAATGGTACTTAAAGTGTGTAATTATCAATCATAGGTCATAAAATACTCAATGGCAGGAGTTTAAGTGGAAAAGACGTAAAAAGACTCGAAGTTTAAAAGAATATCATAAAGTCATAAAACGCGAGGACGCGACGCATTAGAGGGATGAACGCAACACGTTGCAATGAAAACAAGCGATCTTGTCGGGCAAGTTTATTAAGACGCGACGCGTTCCCGGTTGGAATTCAACTCTATAAATAGACTTGTTTTGTTCTAAAACAAGGATTCCAACCCTTCCAGCCGGCCCTAGACGAACGAATACAACGACTTTGGACCTTTGGAGAAGAATTCTTGAAGTTTGATTAAAGATTCAACCATTTGAAGTGAAGATTGAAGGTTTTTCTTCCTAGACTCTAAGTTTAGGTGCTATTTCATCATGTTTAGCTCTTTACTTATGAGTTTCTATGGTTGTATTCCTCTGATTATGGGCTAAACATCGTGTATTGTCTACTTGGACATGATAACCTTTGATAATTAGTATGATTTCAATGTTTGGATTGCTTTTAATGATATATTTGTTATGATTAGCTTTTTCAAGGATCCAAGTGTGATAAAGTTATGATTGTTATGCCTAGATCTGAGTTTTAATAGGTTGTATGACCATTCTTCCTATATTTGCTTGTATTATGGATTTCTATGACCATTAGGATTCATAACTAGTGATTGACCATATCCTAGGGATAGGCTTAAAGATTGAAAATTTATTGTGCTTGCTATTATCTTTGATGACCATTCATTGATAATTGTTTGAATTTGTGAATTAACAAGTCAAAAGATTAAGTCTATCGTAATTCGAACAGTATGGCTAGTTAAAGATTAGTTAATTGCATGACCATTGGGTTAATTGTCTGAAACTATAGGGTTAGTTAGTCTTACCAGGAGATCTAACAACTTTAGAAATCTGTATATCATTTTTAGTAGTCCATTGCACTTCATTGAAATATGCTAATTTGATTAGGGAATCTATTGTCCGAGTAGAGATACTTTACTTCTTATTGATTAAATCCAAGTTTAATTAAATTTTCGCTCTCTTAGCTTTGAAATCTGAAGTTTTGGTAATTTTAGACTTGATTGGATTTGTTGCTTTCAACTGATAAACTGTGAATTCCCCCTGTTTACTGTTTTCTTAGTTTTAATATTATTTAGATAATTAGTTTAATTATATCTAGAACCATACTCGTTCCCCGTGAGTTCGACACCCGTACTTATTTTCTATACTACTACACGATTAGGTACACTTGTCTATTGTGTCGTACGTAAAATATATACGGTTTTTATAAATTTAAAACTGCTACGAAAATCGCACATCAAGTTTTTGGCGCCATTGCCGGGGAACGGTTTCATTTTAGTATAATTAAATTAGTTGTCTATTTAGTTTTTATTGTTTCTCATTTATTCAAAAAACCAAAAAAAAAAATAGAAAATATAAAAAGCAAAAAAAAATTCATAAAATATTAAAAGCTAAAAAAATATATATTTAGAATTATTCTGTTTGCCTGATAAAGCGACGCGTCATATCCGTCAACGCGACGCATTCGCAACTTTAGCGCAATTGGGGTTTTTCTGCTTCTCGACAAACGCGACACGTTCCTGCGTTAAACGCGACGCATTCCCGCGTTAAATGCGACGCATTCCCGCATTTCTAGAATTCTTCCTTTCTTTCTTTCGCCCTTCTTCGCGTGGAGTTACGTGCTGCCAACTGTCGCGTTAGGATAGTGCATGCCCAAGAAGCCTTGTGCTGATATCGTCTTGCCTTTCGATGAACCCGAACGAATTTTCCATCAACACCTACGAATCAAACGTGAGAAGAAACCATTTCAGAAGATGGCAGAGAACTTCGCCAACATGTCACTAGAGGAGTATGCGAGCCATGCTGGCGAGGGAACCAGAGCAGGGATCCATCGACCCGAGATCCTTGAAGAACGATATTTCGAAATCAAGGGTCAGTTCTTACATCTTTTGCGCGAGAGTCCTTTCACCCGAAAGGACAACGAAGACGCAAATTAGCATGTCGAGGCCGTTCTTGAGATTGCTGACTACTTCCACATCCCTGGGGTAAGTAGATATGCTGTTATACTGCGAGTGTTTCTGATAACACTCCAGGGCGCAACCAAACGTTGGTTGAGATCCGAGCCACCCATCTGTACATGGGATGAGCTTAAAATCCGATTCATCAAACAAGTCAGTCCTCCGTCTAAGATTGCAAAAATGAAAATGCAGATTTAGAATTTTATGTAATTGGAGAACGAGACTCTTTACGACGCCTGGGATCACTACAAGGAAATGTTGTAGAACGTCTCGCAACATGATTTAAATCCCCACCAGGTCGTCCAAACATTCTATAACGGTATAAATGTCTACACAAGACAATTGGTCGATTCACAAGGACCGATACCGAAGAAAACACAAGAAGAGGGATATGCCCTGATTGAGGAGATGGCTTAGCACTCCCATCAGTGACACTCTACGAGAGATTCGTCTTTCAGTAGAAAGCCGGCAGCTGCAACCGACTCATCGGATAGCATAGCAGCCCTCAGTGCCAAACTGGATGCACTGGGGCGCGACATGAAAAACGTTAATCAAAATATTCATGCTATGTAGGTTGGTTGTGACAACTGCAGCGGTCCTCATCTCGATAAAGATTTCCCCTACGACGAAAGTGGGAATCTAAAAGAATCTGCGTGTTATTCTTCCGGCGATAAATACAATTATCCCGAGGACGAGACGTTCTTTCGCAACAAGAAGCCCAACTGGAAACACTATCCCGAGTATCGTAAGGAGATGGAAGGACGGTTTAAGCAAAGTGCTCCAGGATTCTACCAGCGAGACCGATCCATGGAGCCGGAGATAAAACCAAACTTCGAGGACATGCTTACACGCTTCGCACCGCGTCCGATCAGAGGCACAAAGAAACCGAGGAGTTGGTAAAGAAAATAGGGGTATCAACCGAAGCAGCACTTCGGAATCAGCAAGCGTCCATTCATAATATCGAAACCCAAGTCGGTCAAATCTCAAAAGTCCTTCAGGAACGTTTTCCGGGTACTCTTCCGAGTAACAAAGAAAACAATCCTCGAAGAGATGTCAAAGCCGTGACCACCAGGTCAGGCAAGACGCATGAGGATTTCTTTCCCAAAACTGACGATGCACCTACTGCTCCACCTACTGCTCCAATCAATAAGGAGCAAGATAAAGGTAAGGCAAAGGCAACCGAGCCTAAGCCAGTTGATAAGCCACCATCTGAGCCACCAGTGATGCCGTATAGGTCTCATATTCCTTTTCTTGAGAGGCTAAAGAGAGAGAAACAAGACGAGCAGTATCGTCTGTTCTTAGACCATCTCAAATCTTTGCACATAAACATTCCATTCGTAGAAGCAATGGCACAAATGCCAAAGTATGCAAAGTTTCTGAAAGAGCTGCTAACTAATCGCAAGAAGATGGAGGCAGTCTCGAGTGTGACAATGAATGATGAACAAACTTCCGAAGAAAATGACTGATCCGGGTAGCGTGACTTTTCCTTGCCAATTCGGTAATCTCCCGATCAGTCATGCATTAGCCGACTCCGGTGCTAACGTGAATTTAATGCCGTATTCATTCTATGCAAAACTGGAACTTCCTGAGCCTAAGCCGATTCATATGGCTGTCCATTTGGCCAATAAATCAGTTACTTACCCACGAGGGATTGTAGAGGATTTGTTGGTTAAAATCAATAATTTATCTTTCCCGCCGACTTTATCGTGATTGATATGGAGGAGGATGATCAGGTTTCGATAATCCTCGGAAGACCATTCTTGAGCACCGCTCTCGCGTTATTTGATATACACGAATCTCAACTCACACTGAGGGTTAGTACTGATGCCGTTACCTTTAGAATTGACAAATCCATGAAACATTCAAAATCGTGTGATGATTCGGTGTTCTTCGTTGACGTTTTCGACGAGTTATTTAAGGAGGAGGTGACGAAGGTAGAGGATAAGGAGATGGAGGGCCAGATGCCCATGGAGAGGAGCTTCTTCATGCTGATAGAGACTTGGAAAAGCTGGAAAAGCTTCTGGAAGAAGGGATTGAAGAAAATAATGAAAGGGCAGAATTGCAGAAAACGCGACGCGTTGGTTCAGAAAACGCGTCGCGTTCGTATCGTGAGTCGCAATTTGAACTTGAACTTAAGGAGCTTCCCGGTTTCTAGCAAACCACTTGAACTTAAGGAGCTTCCGAAGCACCTAGAGTACACCTTTTTAGGAACTGATTCGCAATTTCCCGTTATCATTTCATCCGCGTTATCCTTGTCTGAAAAGGAAAGATTGATTGCCGTCCTCAAAGAGCATAAACAGGCGATTGCATGGTCTATTTCCGACATTAAAGGAATTAGTCCGTCATTCTGCTCGCATAAAATCTTGATGGAGGACGAGGCAAAACCCATAATCCAACCACAGCAACATTTAAATCCAAAGATGCAGGAAGTCATGAAGAAAGAGGTTATGAAACTACTTGACGCCGGTCATACCTACCCAATATCCGACAGCCCATGGGTCAGCCCGATTCACATGGTGCCAAAGAAAGGTGGGATGATAGTCGTCGTGAACGAGAAGAACGAGCTGATTCCTACTCGTACGGTCACCGGTTGGCGAGTGTGCATCGACTATCGGTGGTTGAATGATGCCACACGCAAAGACCACTTCCCGCTTCCGTTCATAGATCAAATGCTCGAGCGTTTATCCGGAAATGCCTTCTCTTGTTTTCTCGACGGGTTTTCTGGTTATTTCCAGATTCCGATAAACCCCGAGGATCAAGAGAAGACAACCTTCATATGCCCGTATGGAACCTTCGCATACCGACGCATGCCTTTCGGCTTCTGCAACGCACCAGCCACGTTCTAGAGGTGCATGACTGCAATCTTTCACGATATGGGGGAGGATTTCATGGAGGTATTTATGGATGACTTCTTGGTATTTGGCGACTCTTTCGACTATTGTCTATCTAATCTAGATAGAATGCTTATGCTCTATGAGGAGACGAACTTGGTACTTAACTGGGAAAAATGCCATTTCATGGTAAACGAAGGAATAGTGCTTGGGCATAAAGTCTCTAAAGTCGGCATTGAGGTGGATAGAGCGAAAATAGATGTCATATCTAAACTTCCACTTCTGACAAATGCAAAAGGGGTTAGGAGTTTCCTCGGCCATGCGGGATTTTATCAGAGATTCATAAAGGATTTCTCTAAAATTACGCGGCCTTTAACTCAGCTTTTATTGAAAGATGCTAAATACAATTTTTCCAAAGAGTGTTTAGTATCATTTAATACCCTAAAGGAGAAACTCACCACCGCACCAATCATGGTCGCGCCTGATTGGAACTTGTCATTCGAACTTATGTGCGGTGCAAGTGACTACGCGGTCGGTGCAGTATTAGGTCAGAGGGTCAATAACCGTTTTCAGCCAATTTATTATGCGAGCAAAACTCTAAATCCGGCGCAGGAAAACTACACCACAATGGAAAAAGAATTACTGGCCATCGTTTTCGCTTTCGATAAATTCCGTTTGTACCTTATCTTATCTTAAACCGTCATGTTCACCGACCACTCTGCTCTGAAATTTCTATTCGGCAAACAGGATTCCAAACCGAGACTTCTTTGGTGGATTTTGCTACTCCAAGAGTTCTATATAGAAATTAAAGATAAGAAAGGAGCAGAGAATGTCGCTGCTGATCACTTGTCACATCTGGAGAATCCCGAATTAGAGGAGCTGCATGAAGCTAACATTGAGGATGATTTTCCGGACGAATATCTATTGCAGGTAAGTCAGACTACGCCGTGGTATGCTGACTTTGTAAACTATCTAGCCGCGGGTATCTTCCTAAAAGGAATGTCATATCAGCAAAAGAAGAAATTCATCGCTGATGTGAAGTATTACCATTGGGATGATCCTTATCTTTTTCGTCATTGTGCGGATAACATTATCCGAAGATGTGTGTCGGGAGAAGAGGCGAGGAAAATACTGAGGGATTGCCACAGTGGGCCAACCGGGGGACACCACGGTGCGGCCTACACCGCAAAGAAGGTATTTGAAGTCGGATTCTTTTGGCCTACCATTTTCAAGGATGCACAAAGCCTTGTGAAGGAATGTGACGCGTGCCAATGTGCGGGAAATATCTCTACACGGAATGAAATGCCACAACACAGCATTCAAGTGTGTGAAATATTTGATGTGTGGGGTATTGATTTCATTGGCCCTTTTCCTTCTTCCCGTGGAAACAAATACATTCTAGTAGCCGTCGATTACGTATCAAAATGGGTTGAGGCGCAAGTGTTACCCACTAACGATGCACGTGTCGTCATGAAATTCTTACGAAAATTATTCTCTCGGTTTGGCGTTCCTAAAGCTCTCATAAGTGATAGGGGCACCCACTTCGCGAATTCTCAAATGGAAAAGGTGTTACAGAAATATGGTGTAAACCATAGATTTGCAATAGCCTACCACCGTCAAACGAGTGGGCAAACCGAGGTGACCATTCACGCTTTTAAACGAGTATTAGAACGGGCGGTCAACGGGAATAGGAAGGAATGGTCGGATAAGTTGGATGATGTGCTTTGGGCCCTTAGGACTGCCTTTAAGACACCCTTAGGTAGTACACCTTTCAGTTTAGTATATGGCAAAGCGTGTCACCTTCCGGTGGAAATAGAACATAAAGCATACTGGGCATAGAAGACATGCAATTTAGATATGGATGGTGCGCGGGATAACCGGTTGATGCAACTTAACGAGCTCGATGAATTACATAACGAGGCGTATGAGAGTTCGTTAATTTACAAAGATCACACCAAAAAGTGGCATGATGCACGGCTACGTGGGAACAAGAACTTTGAACCAGGAGATAAGGTGTTATTATTCAACTCTAGGTTACGATTATTTCCCGGGAAGTTGAAAACAAGATGGTACGGTCCGTTTGAGGTGGTGAAAGCGTTCCCGCATGGTGTAATTGAACTGAAATCGAAGGACGGCTCGACCTTTAAGGTGAACGGACACCGCATAAAACATTAAATGGAGGGAATGCCCAAGGAAAGCGAGGGCGAGGCCTTACGCCTCGACGTGATAACACCCTAAGCGTGGGGTGGAGTCTAGCTTATGACACGTATCAAAAGAAGCGCTTGCGGGAGGCAACCCGTTGTTCGGTTTGTTTTATTTTCTTTTGTTTTTGTTTGTTTTCCGTTGTTTTCTTTGTTTGTGTGCAGGTACACTCTTTGGACTCTCATTATCATGCCTATGGAGTATGCTTGGTGCATTAACATAGCCTGGAAGAACATGAGGTAAGCACAATTTTATTTTTGAAAATTGGAAAAACGCGACGCGTCTGTTGCAAAAACGCGATGCGTTGATTAGTTAAAACGCGCACCAAAAGGGGGCTAAAGAGTAAAACGCGACGCGTTGATTAGTTCAAACGCGCACCAAAAGGGGGCTAAAGAGTAAAATGCGACGAGTTTTGGTCTCATACCCGACGCGTTTTCGCGAACAGGTTAAAATTCAAACTCGCCTTTCGTTTTCCCCACTTTTATCAAAACACACACACACACCATACACCTCTCAACCCGACGCGTTCTTACGGCAATTCCTTGACGCAAGCTTCATTTTCAACTGCCCTCTTCAGAAATCACCACCCTTATTTTACATTGCTCTGTTCTTGCATCGCAGGTAACTTTCAAACCCAAATTTTTGCATTTTAGCTTCGAATCAATGCTTAACTCTGATGGCCATGGCGATTTGTGTTAGGGCTTTTGTTATTTTATGTGTTATTCGCTCCGTGCGACATCATATACCCCATATTTGTGCTCGATTAACCTGGGTTAGTCGAAATCCTCGAAAACTAGGGTTTGTTTTAGGGTTTCTTCTACGAAAATTTGTATTTTGGGGTTTCTGTATTGAGTTTTAAACTGATTGGGATTTCTTGTTAAGTCGGTCCTGTTCGTGGTATCCATGAGAAGCTTTGTTATTTTATCTATTTGGAAATTTTCGAATGTGGGGGTTTTTGTTAAACGATAAGCCGAATGTATAAGGGGGAATATGCATTTGATTTTGAGTTTCATGCTACTTGTTAGTGCTCATTAGGTATTTGTACTTCTTGAAATTAATCTGTGAGTAGAGTTTAGTAGGAAACAAAGCAAAACAGATAACCCCTGTTTGGGTCATCTTCAACCTCGTGGACGCGACGCGTTCGGGGCTCGGACCCGACGCGTTTTCTGATTTTGAGCAAATTACCATGTTTCTGTTTTGGGGCAAATTTGTGAGAATTAGTGCTTATCATTACTTCTGTTTCTTCCAGTTTTATGATATGATGCTCTTGTGTTCTTATATGTAGTTCTGCTAATAAATCTTGTGCAGGTGCTTACTTGTTTAGTATTTTTGGGGTATGCTAAGCTATTTTTTGGGAAATTTTGCTTATCCTTGCGTTACTTTTGATTGTGTACTCATCTAGTGAATAGACTGTGTGTCTAGGCTATCCTTTTCATGTTAGGAGTCATACTGAATTTCTGGTTCATTTCTGTTTACATATGGTGCCCTTTGACTTAGTGATTTGACTTGTCTCCTACAGTATGGCAGAGCGTAGTCGTGGTAGAGGCCGAGCCCACCAAGTAGCGCAGCCCGAGCCTGCAGCTCCAGTTCCTCCTGCACCACCCATTCAGCACGAGTGGTTAGCCTTCCCTGAGACCATTCCGGCCCAATCCCGGAATGAGTACATCTCCAGACTCACGTAGCTTCTCCGCAAGGAGATAGAGGTGGCCCACACTCTTGATTGGGAGGTCGCCATAGCCGCCGGCATCACAGCTCTACTTACTCTCCTACTGATCCAGGAGTATCGAGGCCCCGACCAGACTATTCTCTTCATCTGGAGGGCGTGGGAGCGCCTTTTCAGCATACAGGAGCCCATCTTCCGTGAGTTGATGTTTGAGATCTACTCCACCCTCAACTTCAATGTTGTGTCCACCGTTTACACCGATCGCAGGGTTATATCTTTCCACCTCAGGGGTCGGAGCAAGGAGTGCTCCCTCACCGAGTTTAGTTGGAGGCTGGATCTCTATACGAGAGAGGAGACAGCAACCCAGCACTTCAGCCCGGCCGAGTTTTGGCATACGATTGCCAATGGCTCGTACATTGCTGCCCACGTTGCTGAGAGCAGCATTCGCGCTCCGATCCACCGCCTTGTCCACCTCCTAGTATCCACATCTGTTACTCACTGCAAAGGCAGTGAGAAGGTCACCGTCAACGATCTATTTTACATGTTCTGCCTACTCACCCCTGGCACGCTCTGCAACATGCCGTATTCGATTGCATTCTTCTTGGCTTGCAAGGGCATGGAGCCCAAGCAGGCGATCCCTTAATGCAGTGGTCAGTTCATTACCCGCTTGGCCAGATCTTATAGGATTCTTACTGCTGCATCTGAGGCCAGATTATTACGGATGGAGTCGCGGCTGATGGGGGAGTATTATCTCGAGGTGATGCGGGAGCGTGTTCGGATGGATGTTTGGTCGAGGACGCTGATGAGGAGGAGGTGCTTGAGGCCGGAGGAGCCGGTGAGGGGCGAGAGCCAGAGCAGCCACCGCGGAGGAGACGTAAGAGACGTTCTCCGGGTGCTGCTACTAAGGAGGAGGAGCAGACGCAGACCGCCGCACCAGAGACTCATGCCTTAGGTGCATATTTGGAAGACATGTGGCGGTTCATGTACGGTTTGCAGCGTCAGGTCTAGTGGCTGGGAGAGGCCTTGACAAAGGTGGCTCAGCACCAAGGCCAGATGTTGTTGACACCATTCCCTGCAGCACCTACCATGTTTCCTGACTGGCAGAGGCCTGCAGATGAGGCAGGACCCTCGGGCTATGGGGGCCGAGATTCTTCGGAGGATGAGTCAAAGGAGTGATTGCTTGTATATAGTTTAGTTTATGTATTTATTTTGGTTTGTTTTATTTTGAAAACATTGTCACTAACATGCTTGATGATTGTATATATTTATTTATCTTTGGTTGTTCTCCTTGGATGTTATGTTTGAGTTGTGTGGTTCAGATTCCGCTTAAACTATATGGAGTGCGTGCTTATGCTGGCAGTTAGTTCAGCGCCATATTTTATCACTCTACTCGTTGTGTGAGAGACATACCTTAGGGGAGTTCATTTCAGATCTTTTTCTACCCTTTATTTTTATTTTGCTTTGTTCTTATATACAATGAAGACATTGTACGATTTAAGTGTGGGGTGGGTGGTTAGAAAAAGATTCTCCATTGCATTTGAGCTTTAATTGGAATCTTGAAAATTATGATGAAGTTAGGCTAGAAATTTAAAATTTTGATATCATTCGAGTAAGAATCAAGTGCCAGTTAAAAATGTCAAGATAAATGATTGGTAAACAAATGGTAAGGTTGTGTTTAGCTTTTATATCATAGTATTTGTGGCTTCTCCTCATTATCAAATAAAATTTGATTTATAAATAGCCGAAAGTTAATTTGTGAATTATTGTTAAAATCAACAAGGTTGAGCCTTTTTGAATCTAAGCTTGACAAAAATAGGCTGAATGGAAATTTCCAGTTTTGTATTCATATGCTATGCAAAAAGAAAAGAAAAAATGCCAACAATGAAAAAAAGAAAGAAATGAAATATTTGTTTGAATAATAAGTCAAATATGTGGCCTTTGGGACTCGAATTAGTAGGCTTCGAGGGGTGTTCTACACCTAACCACCTAAAGCCAACTAGTTTGGGATCGGTTGAGTCGAATGTTCACTACACAGGTTCCATAGAAAGTAATGGACTTATATAAAACAATAAAAGAATAAAAGCATATGTTTATTAAGGCTTGGAAATCTGCAATGAGCTTTGAAGTTGGGGGATTGCTTAGAGGTAAATTGATTATGTGCTGATTTTATAAATAATTCATGAATTAAAGTTTGGGTATTTATGAGGAAAGTGGTTGTTTGAGTGATGGGATGTTAAAAAGGATCAATACACAAATATATGTATAATTCTAGATACAATTGGTATGGTTCTGTTTTTAATCATTTGTACTGACATTGGTAAGTAGTGCTTGGTTTCTTTTAAGATTGATGTTGAAAGATTGATTTTCTATGCCTGGTTGATTTGCAATTTCCTTGAGGACTAGCAAAGCTCAAGTGTGGGGTATTTTGATAACGCGTTATTTATATATATATATATATATTCGTTGCGATAAATGGCACTTAAATGTTAAATATCTCTCTAATTAATGACAAATGGTACTTAAAGTGTGTAATTATCAATTATAGGTCATAAAATACTCAATGGTGGGAGTTTAAGCGGAAAAGACGGAAAAAGACTCGAAGTTTAAAAGAATATCATAAAGTCATAAAAGGCGAGGACGCGACGCGTCAGAGGGATGAACGCGACGCGTTCCAATGAAAACAAGCGATCTTGTCGGGCAAGTTTATTAAGATGCGACACGTCCAAGACTTGAACGTGACGCGTTCCCGGCTGGAATTCAACTCTATAAATAGACTTTTTTTTTTCAAAACAAGGATTCAAACCCTTCCAGCCGGCCCTAGACGAACGAATACAACGACTTTGGAGCTTTGGAGCAGAATTCTTGAAGTTTGATTGAAGATTCTACCATTTGAAGTGAAGATTGATGGTTTTTCTTCTTAGATTCTAAGTTTAGGTGCTATTTCATCATGTTTAGCTCTTTACTTATGAGTTTCTATGGTTGTATTCCTCTGATTATGGGCTGAACACCCTGTATTCTCTACTTGGACGTGATAACCTTTGATAATTAGTATGATTTCAATGTTTGTATTAGCTTTTTCAAGGATCCAAGTGTGATAAAGTTATGATTGTTATGCCTAGATCTGAGTTTTCATAGGTTGTATGACCATGCTTCCTATGTTTGCTTGTATTATGGATTTCTATGACCATTAGGATTCATAACTAGTGATTGACCATATCCTAGGGTTAGGCTTAAAGATTGAAACTTTATTGTGCTTGCTATTATCTTTGATGACCATTCATTGATAATTGTTTGATTTTGTGAATTAACAAGTCAAAAGATTAAGTCTATCATAATTCGAACAGTTTGGCTAGTTAAAGATTAGTTAATTGCATGACCATTGGGTTAATTGTCTGAAACTATAGGGTTAGTGAGTCTGACCAGGACATCTAACCACTTTAGAAATCGGTATATCGTTTTTAGTAGTCCATTGCACTTCACTGAAATCTGCTAATTTGATTAGGGAATCTATTGCCCGAGTAGATATACTTTACTTCTTATTGATTAAATCCATGTTTAACTGAATTCTCGCTTTCTTAGCTTCGAAATATGAAGTTTTGATAATTTTAGGCTTGATTGGATTTGTTGCTTTCTACTGATAAACTGCCAATTCCCCTTGTTTACTGTTTTCTTAGTTTTAATATTAGTTAGATAATTAGTTTAATTATATCTAGAATCATACGCGTTCCCCGTGAGTTTGACACCCGTACTTATTTTCTATACTGCTAAACGATTAGGTACACTTGCCTATTGTGTCGTACATAAAATATATACGGTTTTTATAAATTTAAAACTTGTACGAAAATTGCACATCACAATTACAGCTCCATTAGTCCAATCAGCTCAACCAGAAACTACACATGCATAAACACTTCAAGTTGTGCCTGCTAAAATCCCTCAATCTGAGCTACCAAATAGTGTTGAAGCTGAGTTTGTTCCAGCCTTGCAAGATGATAAAGAGAAAGGCAAGGCTATTGAGACGGTGAAAAGAAAGAGGAGAATAAGTGCCATGTCTCTAGCTAAGAGGAGGAAAGTGATCACTTCAGAACCTTAGCAACAAGGTCAGTCCCAGATTGCTGAAGCTGACACTGGCTCAAGTGATGAAATGGATGCTATTGAAAAGGAAAACACTGCATTGGCTGAATAGATGTTGGAAGAAATGGCCAAGAAAGTGGGTATGTCGGTGGAGGAGCTAAGAGAACAACAAAGACAAGCTGAGCTACAAAGAGAACAGGCTAAAGCTGAAGCTACCAGGATGAAGCTGAAGCTGATTATTCTAGACCAAGAGCTAAACCAATTCCATACACTGATGATGAACTAAGATACTACTACAAAAGGAAATATTTTGGTCACAAGATTGAAAGGCTTACCTTAAGCAGAAAAGGGGAATTGGTGATAATCAACTTTGTGTTGGAAAATAAAGCTGAGGCGGGACTAGACATGAGAAGACTATATAAGTTGGGATTCTCTGAATGGAAGAAAGTGGCCTCTATAGTAAAACGAATGAAGCAAAGTCAGATCAAACAAGAGGTCATATAAGAGCTTAATAGAATTTTTGTAAGAATTAATCAGCTTGGAAAAATTGCAGCAGCTGGATTTGATGTCTTCATTAACCGAAATACAGCTGCAAGAGAAAGAGTTGCAAGGCAAAGAAAAGACAGAGTTCTCAGCTTACAAGTTCCCAAGGGTGTTGAGTTTAAAGAAAATACATATATTGTTCAACCCCTACCAAGCTTCATGTATATAGACATTGAAGGAAATTAGTGCTTTTTGGGAGAAGGAAGTATACATTTGGCCCGTCTAGAGCAGATTCTATATCTGAGGATTCTGTGTGATGACTCAAGTCATAATTCACCATTCATATATCAACTAAATAGGTTAATCAGGTCCGGAAGGGATGAAATGAAAGAATATCAAGATGGTGAAGAAACTCTTAACAATGCCATTAAAGAAGCTAGGATATGGGAACTAACATGTTTTGATATGTGAATGGAAGCTGGAGAGAGAGATCCTGAAGATCAGATTAAATGTGAAAACTTTGTTGATTTCAAAGTTAGAATAAGCTAATATATATATATCTTGTAAGCACTAAGTGTGCATAAGCTTATCATAATGATCAAGATGTAAATGTAAATAATATGTTCATTGATGAAAATTCAAGTTTGATATGTTCAACTGTTTAGTTATTTGATATGTTCAATATTATGTTTGGTATGTTCAAACAAATAGCTTTGTAAGTTCAAGCTGAGGTTAGACAGGTTCAACTATAAACTGATAAGTTCAGCTCTTTAAGTTTTGTAAGTTCAAAACTGAATTTTGATAAGTTCAGAATCTAAGCGTTTGTCAGTTCAATACTTAGAATACAAGTCTTATAATAGATTTGTAACATAACAAATCTTGTAAGTTCAAGACATGATGAATAAGTACGGATCAGTTCAATACTTATTTCAGAACTAACTTTGGTCAGTTCTAGAGTTATTCAACATAATTCTTTTAATCTATGCTTATTTTGATTTAATGTTTTGTCATCATAAAATAGGGGGAGATTGTTAGTCCCATGCTTAGAATAGTTAGATTTGATGAGACAAACCATAGATATGTATAGATGATAGGTTAAGTGTTAGAAATTATGTAAGTCTGTTGTAGACTAACTAGTCAGCTTAGGCTGAGTAGTCAGCGTACAAACAGATATAGAGTTTTCTATGTAAGTACTAGATAACTCAATGACTTTTAAGCTAAGATAGGTGTTTAGGATGAAGACCTGAAGACATGAAGATTCAAGAACTCAGTTTGACGATGTTAAGTCTGAGTAAGTCAGCTCAGCGCCAGAAGTTAGTTCAGGAATTTACATAAGTTTTGAATTCTGTTATAAACTCTTGATATATACAACATTTAAATTAGTATATGTAAACTTAATTTAAACTATCTATTAGTTGGATAGAAATCTCAAACGAAATTAATTAGATCAGTTCTAATTAAAGAGTTTCTTACGCTTTTAAAGAAAAGATAAGTTCTATTTTTAAAACACGATTTGTTCGTAGATGAATCAAGTATAAGTATAAACCCTCTTATATGTTTACAGATAGAGTTCCGCATAAGTTGCAAAAGTACGTGTGTTCATCATACTTGATACGCGTGTGTTGCGATAGCTTGATGTGTTCAAAGTTCAAGAGAATTTCTAGTGTTCTTGTTAATCAGTTTTAACAAGAAGTTCGATCATCAATTAGTTTGTGATACAAAAGTGTTTAGAGAGAGTTGAGTTTGTAATCAGTGTAACATCAAATCATCCAGTTGATTTGATTATAGAGTGAGATTGTAATACATTGTTTGATTGTTGAATTGAATTGTTTAATTGCTAATAGAGTGTATTCAACCCCCCCTCCTCTACACAATATCGGTTGCTTGTTTACCCTCTTTGGGACCAACAATAGCCTCGCCTTTCATTTTTCTCAACAGATTCCACCAGTCATTGGCGGCTCCCCTTAGAAAGTTAGAAGCGAACCAAACTTTAGAGTCTTTAGCACAGCGGCTGGTGAAGAAAGCTCCCTCTATCGTAGAGACCCATCTAGTTCTCCGCCCTTGGTCTGGTACTTCATCAAACACAGGCAACTGACACGCCGAAAAATCCTTGAAGGTTCCTCTAGGGGTCACTTGATTAGCAGTCGATGTTACCTCCTGGGCGACGACAATAGCCGCCTTAGCTTCCTTTCTAGCCCATAAGGCTCCCAGTTTCTGATCAATCGTAGTGCCCATATCTTGCGTCAAATCCTTCACAATTTTGGGCAGTAGCTCTTTCAGCGTGTTGGTAACCACAGTGGTCAGTTCAGTCATTGCCTCATTCCCATATTCTTCCTCGTTCATTACATTCTCCGGTGCAACATTTTCCAGAGTCACATTCTCAGCTTGATTCAAGATCGGTTGTGCACGGGGTCACTCTCTCTCATCACGCTAGCATTTTCCCCATCGGGCGGGTTTTCAAAACCCGTTGGTATCATTGATCGGTTTCTTGTACTCACCATACTGGATGTATAGACAATGAGCTTAATTAAAAGGCGACATTGCCACACAGTCCTCATCACTATATTGGTTCATGTTTCACTTATACATGTCATAAGCACAGCTATCAGGCAACCCTAGTCATTCTAAGGCACCCTAGCTACAGGCATCCTATCTCTACAAGTACCCCTCACCGGATTCACAGGATTTCCTGGATTTTGACGAGTTTCCAACAAGTGTCATGTGCAGATAATAATATGGGCCCTATTATTACAAACACGCTACACGTATTGGATCTGGTCATTACCCCTAGGAATCCCGATTCACTGGCTTGGGTCATGTATCAATCATCTCATCAAGAATATAGACGGTTATTAGGTCAGCATCATTATGTAATCCTGTTTTGATTCTACTAGAGCAGTTCAATTTCAAAATCTCGTTTATCATGGTTATCATATCAAAATTTAATACCTTGTACTCGCATGTGACCACTCGGACTAGCTCCAACCGATTGGTCATCGTAATATTTAACACTTGAAAAGGTTTCAACATGTTGTCCAAAAATCCTTCACGAACCGAGGTTTAAGTTCAAATACGCGGAACGTATTCGAATCTCTTAAACCAAGGCTCTGATACCAAGTTGTAACATCCCACAATTTATTTATTTTTAAACAAATGCTAAAGCGTACGATTAATAATCTACCATAATTAAAACATTGTATAGCTTAGGTTACAACCCAGGGTGAAAACTCGTAAAAGCTTAAATTGTAATAGTTTTGGAATACATCAGTAATTTCAAAATAGTTCAAACATTGCGGAAGCTTGCGTGAGATGTGCTATCAAACACGTGCCGGAGCCCCGCCGTGGCCATCACCTTAAAAGAGGGTTAAACAATAACCGTAAGCACGAAGCTTAGCGATTACTTTTACTTACAATCAACCATATGACATCAAATCATTTGTTTCCATAATCATGCCACATCTTTCATTCCCGCTACCGTAGTAGTCGGTCCCACATTCCCGTCACCTAAGCGAACGGTCCAATCATTCCCGTCACCGAAGCGAACGGTCCAATCATTCCCATCACCGAAGGGAACGGTCAAATCATTCCCGTCACTAAAGCAAACAGTCCAATCATTCCCGTCACCGAAGCGAACTGTCCCATCATTTCCGTCACCGAAGTGAACGGTCCCGCATTCCCGTTACCGAAGTGAACGGTCCAATCATTAGGCAAAGCATAACACATCATAAATTCGTAGGTTCATCAAATCATATAACATACAACACGTCAATCACATACATCATTAGGTTTAAATAGTAAGTAAGAATACTCACTTGTCTGCAGTCTTAGTTACACAACCTTAGTTCACTAGTTCCCTTGCGATTACTTGCCAGTCAACCGTCACCTACAATAGATCTAATTAAGTCAACACCGTGTACGAATCCCTCGTTCGTTTGCTCACATAATTCATCTGAGTCTCACGTTGGACCCCATTACTAAGTTTCATAAGTTGGACCACCTAAGGTCCTCAAAGTCGGATGGATTAAACATGTACAAGTCGCATGGACTACATGAAAGTCGCATGGCATATATATATATATATGGTGAAAGTCGCATGGAAGGTTACTTAAAGTCGCATGGGTGTTTAGGTGAAGGTCGCATGGGGCAACAAGGTATAAGTCGCATGGGGTAATAAGGTGTAAGTCGCATGGGGTAACAAGGTATAAGTCATATGGGGTGTTTTGTATGTAGGTCGCATGGGTTCAAAGGTCGCATTAGGTTTCAAAGGTCATATGAGGTTCCAAGGTGAAAGCCGCATGATATGTATTGGTGAAAGTCGTATGGGTGTTCATATATATGTGAAATTTGCATGGAGGGGCATGTACATGAACGTCTCATGAGGTTTCCATGCGAAAGTCGCATGAGGTTTCCATTTAACAAATTATTAACTCAAGCCCAATGGTTAATAGTCCACAATTAAATTCATCACCTAAATAGCTACGAATAATAATAATTTCTCAATAAAATATTCTGTTATTTATTTTTGAAAGTTCGGGTATTATACATCAGGAAGCATGTGGCGATGCCGGTAGCTTATGTTGGTCGAGAGCTTTGATCTTGAGATCTGTTTTATCCGGGCATGGCAAAGGTTGTGACCTAAGTTTGGAGTCGTAAGGTTATAGTCCTAATAGTTCTATTGTGGGTCTTTTAGACCAAAATTTGTTTTGGACTTAATGAGGCGACTTAGAGGTGCACGACAAGAGACCTTGTGGGATAAAGATCTCTAAGCAGAGTTTATGCATGCAAATACGATCATCTAATGGACAATAATTGTGTCATCTATCGCTGATGTGCTGATTCGAGCTCTAAGGATTGATATGAATTATGAGTTATTCGTGTTTAATGTATACTGGTTCTAGTGAACCTTTGTTTGGTATTGTGTTATTATTGTGCAGGGATTTGAGCTCGTGCATTAGCTATTGTTTGTTAGTGGCAAGTATAGCAAGTGAATTAAGATATGACCCTTGAAACAATTAAGTTATGTGAAGTGTCAAGGTTGTTAAGAACCTTGAGAGGAGATGATATGATTTAGGTCATTGTTGACCGATTGATAAAAGAATGATTTTATTTTGTGATACTTATGAGTTTACTTTCCCAGACATGTGGCAAGTTCTTCATTGTTATGATTGTGTCAAGGCATGGAAACATGATTTTCATATTTGGACAAATATACTTTTATGTAACTCCAAATATTGGAGAAATATTTATAAGGAACATTTATGTTCATGTGTGGGTTGTTTGCTCGAGTTTTCTTGCAATTTCCTTAATGTTTGAGAAATTGAAATACTTCCAATTGAGATATAGGAAAATGATGCAATTACCCACTTAATGATTTAGATTCGACAAGGAATAATTGGAAATGAGATATGTTGCAAAGAACCCTTATGAGTTATTGTGGTATTTGAGAATTTAAAAGTGAATGATAGTTTTAGTAACGACAATGACTAGTCATGGGGTTAGATGACTAAAGACCCATCAAACTTGGTTTATCGATATGAAACTGTTGAAAGTGTAATTGACAATGAATTATGAACCCTCTAATGGTGGGTTACTAGGCTATTCTTAAGGGTTTAGTTAAAATAATTGACTTTGAGTTTTCATTAAGAAAGTTGTATAAATGGGTTATATCATTGGTTAAGTGTCTTAATCGATGAATAAAGCTTGAGTCTGGATAAGAGTATTGATTGCTCTTGTAGAAAGAATGATTAAGATATTATTAAAGGGTTGATACTGTTAGTTAAGTTAATTGATTCTAGTTAGGATTTAGCATAAGTTGTGATAATACCTAAGCTTGTGGATTGATTGAGTTGCTTCCGAGGACGGAATCATTTTAAGGAGGAATTGTAATATCTCGATTTTGAGGATATCACTAAACAATGATTAAAATGGTGATTTACACCAATGCGAGATTATATTTTCATGAAGTATAATGGAATTTAATTTAAAACATGAAATATGGCATCACAAGAGTTTTAAAATTAAAAACTCAAGGTGCAAGTGTTTATTACTTTTTGGTGTTATTCAGTCTTAAGGTATAAGTTATGATTTGTATGGTACGACTAACAAAGCTTTGAGTGTAATAAAAATGGTTATGGTAAATCTTCTAAGTGATGTAAATTATATTAGTCATTGATTATATATGAAAATTTAATGTAGCTAGAAGGGCTAGGAGTGTCAAGTTTGCATGTCTAAGGGTTAAGGTGCAAATTCTTGTTATAAATAACCCACCCCAGCCATTTGACTCATTTATGGGTCTTTTTCTCTCAAGAAACCTCTAGAAAATAGAGGGAAAGCTGGAGGAGAAGATGGAGAATTAAAGACATCATAAGAAGTGTTGATTTTGTTCATTTTAAGACTAAAGTGAGGTGTTCTAACAAAGCTTTCACCATTGAAGCTATGATTTAGGGAAAATTGAAGCTTGTTAAGATTTGGTTTGTTATCCCAAGTAAGTTCTATCTTTGATTTGTGATTTATTATAGCAATACATGATGTTTTTGATGATTTATTGTAGAAATATTGTGAAAATGTTAGTAAATGGGTCATTTTTGTGTTTAATGGTGAAATTAGGGCTCGGATAATCTAAGTTATGTAAAGTGTTTATGTTTTGTTGTTATGAAGTGTTTTTGAGTGTTGTGTATGTTGCAAATAAGTTGAATTGAGAAAAACTTGGATTTTGGCCGTTTTTATGATGAAAATAAGCAAAACTGGCACTTTTCACGCGGGTCGCGGCGCGACCTGTGCATGGGTCGCGATGCGACAAGCGTGTTTCAGCAATCTTTTGTTCCAGCAATTTTATTGCGGCGCGAGGCACCCTGAAACCTCCAAAATCATTGTTTTGGCGCCCATTTGATCTTGTATATGTTTGGGGTTTGTTTCCAATGGTTATAGAAGGTTTATATGGAGTCTTAAAGATCCGAAAGAATGTCAAAGTCTAGAATTGAGCTTATACACTTAAGGAATCTTTTTTTGGCTAACCTATGCATGTTGGCCTTGTGTTTTATGGTCATAGGCTATTAAGCAAGTGTTTGACTTTTGGTTTGGTTAGGGTTGTGATCCTCATCACACCATCAGGTGAGTACACCTTGTGGATACCCAAGTCTTGTTAAAAGTGTATAAGTCATCATAAATGTGTTTTATATGTTTGGCAAAATGTTTTATGAAATCTATTAATTTAAAGGATGTGGAAATTGTGCATTCCTCGTATGATGAGTTTTAAAAATGATTTTCAAAGTAAGACCAATGCTCCACTTAGGAGATGGTCTATGTTAATGTTGTGCTTGTATTTTATGTTTTCTTGAAACATGATACTCCATATAGGACTGAGCTTTGATATTGAAACAACACATATGCTTTTAAGTTAATGAAAATTGTGTTTACACCTAAAGTGTGTTATGGGCATTGAGATGCAAAATGTGATATTGTTTGTTGAGCATTTATGCTCAAGAACTATGAGTTAAGTGACAATTATGTGTTTATTGTTAAGCTTCAATGCTTGGATTATTTGGCCTTTATGGCATGTGATGTATGTGACCCTTGTGGTATGTGTTTTGGTCCGGACCAGTGTTGAGATGTAGTACTTTGTACCATGATGATTCTTAACCATTGACACGTGTATTGGTTTATGTGGCTTCGGCAATTGGGAACCTAGATACACGGGTGGTTGAGGAATTGGTGCAAAGTGTGGAGGGGGATGATAGTACCTATTATGGCCGTGTGGTTCAATCGGCTGACAAGCCACCAAACCTAAGCAACACGAGTGGACTTGGGGAACATGTCATTCACTCCAAATAACCGTTGTATGGTGGACTGCTTTGTGCTTCCCCCACCTTGACGGGGAAATGTGGTTATCCCCCATGTGGGCACGTGTTGGCCGTGGCTAGCTACCACGTGGAGATATTGTGGCTCAATGGATAGACCCACATCCTTATGTGCTCTTTGTGTATGTTACTATGATATGTTAAAATGCCAAACTTGTATTTTCAAAAGATGATGACTTGGTTTTGAAAAGACTAATGTTTTTTTGTTGTACTCACTAGCTATGTTTATAGCTAACCTGGTGTAATTAATGTTTTGTATCTAGAGATTGTCTAGTGGCCTTTGTGAGGCGGATAGTTGCTTTGGGGCATTGCCTTGGCTTGAGTTGGCTTTCGCTAATCTTGGATTTTCTATTTGTTTGATTATGGTCGTGAGATTAACTATAGTAACACCAAAATATTACCGTATTTTGTATAAATATTGTAAAAGAATTTTAATGCTTCCGCTTTTAGTTAAAGGGTTTTATGTAAACCATGGTTTTAAAACAAGTTTTGAAAAGTTTAAATTTGGACTGAAAATCAAGGTGTTACATGTTGAGTTTTCCAAATATGAATTTCAAGATCCAAGAAGTGCAATTCTTAAGTAATTTAATTAACAAAGATGGAATTAAAATGGATCTTGTGAAAATAGATGAGGTGATGAAGTTGGAGCCACCAAGAAACCCAACAATAATCAACAGCTTTATAAAATTTGTAGTAGAAATTATGTGAAGCGCCTTTTCTTGCGCCGCCTGAAGTGATTAAGAAATGGTAATATTTTGTGATGCTTCGTACAAAGGGTTTGGTTGTGTATTAATACAGAGGGGCAGGTGTTGGAAAATGCCCACTGACACACAGATGAGTTGGTATCACTGCCGATGAGGCATAGGCCTATTGGGTCACACGCCAAGTATTGATTCCGACAATACCTTTGAATGAGAGAGAGAAAAATGCCAAAATGGGTTTTGGTTGGGCCGGGCATGGCCGTGCCTTGTGAAGGTACGGGCGTTCCCTATGCTAGGTACGGACCCAAGGCTGGCGTGCCTGGGGCGTACCCATTGGGGGCGGCACAGGCGTGCCTCTTGGAGGTACGGCCGTGCCTAGTGCATAAGCACGAGCCCAAGTCAGGCATGACTTGTGTGTGTCCGTGGGCTGGCACGGGCGTGCCTTGTGATGCATGGTCGTGCCTCATGCTATAACAGCCTAAATAACTAGCTTTTTAACACTAGTTTAATGGTGGCTTTATGGCATTAGTTACTAGTAACTTAAGGGATGGTTTTTGGCAGGAGAATTGGTGTGATGACTTGTTCTTAGACCATAGACATGTATGATGATGTTGTTGGTTCTTGGTAACAAAACACATATGAACTTGTAATTGATAACTAGTTCATACTCTCTCAACATACACACTTTAAAGATAGATTGGCATATCAATCTTCAAGTGGTGTTAGATCAAAGTTGGTGGTTCTCTTGGTGGCGTCCAAGCATAGCTAGCACGTGGGGATCATCGGCACTTGGTGTGGATACCGATAGAGGTGCACTGTCTTTTGTACTCGTCTTTCAAAGGCAACAAGAAGAAAGCATTTTGTATGGTATAATTTCTTTTCCTTGTTCTCCTTCTTTTAGTTGCATTGCTATTGTTTAGAGTATGGTCCTTTGGGTGGTGCGATTGGTGGTATAAGATTAAAATTGTTTTATACTCGTATTCTTTCCGTTGCATTTTCTGGATGCCACCAAAACCCAACAGCAGGGTTCTTGCTTACGCTCCTACATAGTTGAAACTGCATGAAAGTAATTACCCTGACTCATGACTTAGAGCTAGCAGCTGTGATTTTTGTACCTAAGATATGGAGAAATTATTATTACGATGTGAAGTGTATCGTTTACACTAATCATAAAAGTTTGAAATACTTTGTGGATCAGAAAAATTTTATATACGACAGAAACACTGGTTAGAACTATTGAAAGATTATGACTGGAATATTATATTATTCTCACAAGGCTAATGTTATAGCCGATGTTTTGAATTGAAAGTCAAAAACAGTACTAATGTAACATTAGTTATTTAAATGATAGTTACAACGCCCTTAATTAATGTGATAAGAGCAGCTCAGTCGAAAGTGATCAAAAGTGAAACGTATAATAAAAAGTGGATAATAGGGCAAGTAACTAATCCGATCAAAGACAATCGTGATGTATCGTCTAGATATAGTCGTATATGGGTACCAGGTTATGGAGATGCGCGTTAGACACACCTAAATAAAGCTCACAAGTTTAAATTTTCTATTCAGCCAGGTGCTAACAAAATGTACAAAGACACGAGATGTAGTAAGATAAATAAAGAAATGTCTTTAAATGTGTACATGTGAAAGCTAAGCGTCAAAAACCATATGAGAAGTTATTATCTGTTGAGATACCAATCTAGAAATGAGAAAATATTACTATGAACCTCAATACCAAATTACCCAAAAACCTTAGAGGTTATAATGTGATATGGGTGATTGTAGACAGGTTAATTAAAAGTGTACAATTTGTTCCCAATAGAGAGACTTATTCCTCAAAATGTTTAACGTATGTGTATGTGAAGAGATTGTGTCTCGTCATGGCATATCAGTCTTTATTGTATCAGACAAGGATATCAGATTCACTTCCAGGTTTTGGAATGGATTTCATACAAAGTTAGGAACTAAGTTTCATCTCAGTACAGCCTATCATCCTCAAACTGATAGTTTGAATGGAAGAAATATACAGACATTAGAAGACATGTTTAATGAGTGTGTTATTGATTTCAGTGGAAAACTGAGGTGCATACTTCTTTTGACAGAGTTTTCGTATTATAACAGTTACCGGTCCAGCATCGGGATGCCAACGTATGAAATTTTATATGATATAAATGCCGAACTCCAGTGTATTCGGGTGATGTGGGTCAGAAAGAGTAGGGTAGCTTAGAAGTGGTATAACGAACGATAGAACAGAGTCAGCAAATACGGAACAGATTGTTAGCCGCCCAGAGTAGACATAAAGGTTATACAGATAAGTAGAGGTCACCACATGAGTTTTAGGTGAAGGAATATGTATCATTAAAAGTGTCACTATGGAAGGATGTGATTAGATTCAGAAAAGGAGGGAAACTAAGTCCGAGATTTAACGAACTATTCAGAATCAATATATATGTGGGAAAGGTTGCTAATAGACCAGAATTACAAGAAGAGTTGTCTCAGATTCATAACACCTTCCATGTATTTTATCTCAGAAAGTGTTTCGCAGATGAGTTTACAATTATTCCGTTGAAAGATGTTAACATTAATGATAAACAAAATTATGAGTAGCAACTTATAGCTATATTAGAGGTAAAGATTAAAATCCTATGTCATAAACAAATTGGACTAGTCAGGGAAAATAGAAACATAAAAAGGGTCAAGTTACATGAGAACCAGAACAGAAAATGATGTATAATTATTCAGCACGCTTCACTAGTTGATTTCGAGGAAGAAATCATTTCAAGTGGGGAAGAGTTATAAAATCTAAGGTTTGAAATTCCTTTAATTAATAATAAGTGTTATATGTGTACTATGAGTTGCCATATGGGACTAGATGTGTTTATAAAACTAGAAGGGCCAAAACTATCAAAGTTGGAACTTGAATAGTTAGAGGACCTTTTGTGCCATTAATCAATACATACATACAAACATTTATATATATATATATATGACCATATCTTTGACCTTCAAACACACATACACAGCAAAAATACATATGAACACAGCTGCTCTTCATTCATCTTCGAATTTTGATCAAGAAAACAGTGAGATTAAGCATCTAATATCAACATCTCAGCTCTATAATCATCAAGGTATGATATGTTTTATTATTTCAAGCTTCAATGGGTCAAATAATGGATTTAGGATCAAAGAAGGTTTCTTGTTGTTATTTATTGGTTTGGGGTGTAGGAAAACACTTCTACGGAGTTAGAAGCGTTTATATTGAGTTTTGGAGGTGTTTTGGCTGGAAACAACATGTACAGTCGGTGAACTACTGCTGTAAGTTGAAGGGAACGGGCGTGCCCCTCAAGATCAAACCGTGCCCCAGGGCATCCTAAAGGAGGCACAGGCGTGACTCATATGGTACGGGCGTGCCCTATTCTTGAAAGGATTAGAGTGTGCCTAATCACCACAGGTGTACGGTGTACCTGTGTATAAGACACGAGCGTGCCTACATCAAGCACGGGCGTGCCTGATGCCTTGTTCAGATATTGGTTTTAGTAGTAACATGTGTTTAGCATATAATTGGTATTATTTCGTGTAAAGACTAGTCATTAGAGTGTTCAGCGAATTATGATCATTTGTGGACTATTATACAACATTACAGATTATAAGGTGAATCTTCTAGACTATTCTTCATATCTACAGCATGTGTGTTACTATATCTGAATATTATACATGTATTATTCATATGTGTTGTTTAGCGTACTACTATATGTAGTAGGGCTCAAATGTGGTATAGTATTGTGACCTATGTTGCATGCTCTAGGTCTAGAACCAGAGGCTAGCATTGATTACCTAACATATGTGTGATATCTTTTTATATGATCTTATACGTATGTTTATATGATTGATAGTCTGGTTTACTCATTAAGCTCTCATAGCTTATCAGATACTATTTTTAAAATATTTTGCAGATTTTAGCAAAGAAAAGGGCAAAGCTCCAGTTTGACTACATTTTGATAAACTTTTTGAAATACTTAATGTACCATCCTCGATTTGGGCCTAGTTGTATTTGAGTATATGTGTGTATCGAAGTCGAGTATAATAGTAGTAAAGTATGCACATTTATTATTATTATTTTTAAGTAATTGTATGTTAGAATATAAAAGTAGTAGTAATATAAATAAGATGATTAATATATGAATGGTTTTAAGTAAGGATTCTAGAAATATCCCCGTTAGTTGAAACGGGTAATCGTAAGTCAAGTTGTAATTTGAAAAGGGGAACGGTATACCCCCTTGTGGATGGGCTTAAATCCAAAGGCGGTTGAAGCATTTTATTCACACGTCTGTATGTGTGTTTGAACACAAACACATACATAGACAATTTGGATACTCTCTCTACAAACTTGTTCTTGAAGAAGCTATTGAAGAAATCTCTGAAGTTCCTTAGTACAAGCTGATTTCTAGTGGATAAAGCTTCTTGTTATTGTCATCATCTTCTTCATCACCTTCTTCACCTTTGTTCTTCATTTGGTAAGAAACTTTACCAAGTGGGTTTTTGATGTTAACAGGATGAACCTCAAATTGAGTTTTGAAATTGACTTTAACTGATCTCTATATCAGTTACCAGATGATTAAAACTCAATTGATAAATTAAAACTATGATTTTGATAAAGATCTTGAATGTTGATTTAAGTGGGTCAAATGGTTGATTTTGATCCCAAATCTTATGTAAGATGTTATAATAAATGAAAGAGATGTTTTTGGGATCATACGAATGTTCCTTAAGATGTACTAATGTTGAAAATAATTTAGAAACTCGATTTTTGAGGTTTAAAAGCGAAACAGTCGGAACAGGGGATGCTGGAACCGACCTGTTCTTGAACAGGTTTGCTTGCGGGCGCAATGAGCCTAAATCCGACAAGTTGAATGCCAAAATCCGACACACTAACTATGGAAATCCGATAGTGCTTAAGGACGCAAGGCCCCACCCTTGCGGCCGTAAAGGGTATCGAAATCCGATAGAAATGTTAAAGTCCGATAGAAAGTGTCGAAATCCGATTGAAAGTGTCGGAATTCGATGGAAGTGTCGGAATCCGTAAGTAGTGTCGGAATCCAATAGTTTTATCGGATTTGTTGTGGTGACGGGCGCAAGCGGAATTGCTTGCGGGCGCAAGCATTGGTGCTTGTGGCCGCAAGGGGTGTCTTCATGTAACGACTCAGAGATTGTTAAGTCTTTGTTTATTGATCTATGGTTCCTTTAAGGGGTTCCTGATCTTGTCAGGTCTCGCTTATGCGAATGATTAATGTAAGTAATGACGTTTCTAAGTGAACTTGTCGTGTTAGTGGAGTCAAAACCAGATACCTGTACGTAGTAAACTACTCAGGTGAGTGCCTACTTTCATGAGACACAGTAGAGTAAGTCTTGCATGCTAAGATGACTGTGTGAATGTGTATGAGTGTGTATGTATGTCTAACCTGTCTATGCAGGTATGCTTAAGAAGATGTGTGTAAGTTTCTGAATGATGTTGTGATTTCTTGTAAGATGTGCAATAGGTGCATGCCAGCGGGTCCAGATTGGAACTGCTTAGTTAGTATCTAATGATGTGCATGAATGATGAACTGTATGATGATGCATGTGAAAGTATGAATGAATGATTGTACGATGTATCCCTATGGGATCCTATGTACGGTATATGACCATGATAATGGATCCCTGTGGGATCAAATGTACGTATATGTGTATGTGCACGGTCTGCAGACCATCTGACATCTAACGCATGGTTAAGGTCAGCCGGTTAGCTGGATCCCAAGGGGACTTCGGTCATAATTCGGGATTTAACGGTGATTCGGGGTGCATCCCTAATCGAGGTTCTGCAGAACCGCCATGCCTTAACGTGAGTGGTAATCAGCCGGTTGTAGCTGGATTACCTGTGGAGCCTCTGGCTCTATGAACGATGCTTGGTGGACTGCTTTATGCTCCCCCACCAGCGTGGATGGTTGTGTCTGATTCCCCGGTCTGAGTTGTTGAGCAAGACCGACTCCCCTGCAAGACATGACTCTTACTGATCTTGTCAGCACACCGCTATGTGTTAAGCTAGCAATACTTGCTTAAGTACGATGTGTATGATATGATACGTACGATACGATATGTATGAAATTTATGCTGCATGACTTACTGTATTGATACTTATGCTAAGTATGTACTCACTAGCTAAGTGTTAGCTAATGGTGCTATGATTTCCCTTTTCAGGTAAAGACTAGATGGCCTAGTGAGGCGGGTGACTCTTTGATGTAAATGCCCCTTGTGGGTTGGAACACTTTATATTTGTATGTTGTAATGAAAGATACATTATGGTTGGTTCCTGTATGTTAGGTAACACCAATGAATGTTTTGGAAACAAATATGATGTAATTAACCGTTTGTTAATATTAAAAGAAAAATTTCCGCTGCTAAAACCTGAGTTATTAGTAAAGTAACTGTTTTCAGAAGCGGTGTTACAATTAGGTATCAGAGCCTAAGTTTGGGTGAATTGGGTACTTGTAAGAGTATTCGATCTCAAACTCGGGCCTGATCATAAAGAAGTGTTCCTATAGGGGGGTTTGAGTAAGAGTGTTATATGTATGCTATGGTGTACGATGATTTGTTAGTGAGTAAGTAAGTGAGATAGAGTATTAAATACTCTTTCTCTGTCATATAGAAAGTTAGAAAAGATGTCTGCCGAACGTGGCAATACAGAGCAAGCTCTGAAAGAGATGGAAGATGAGGCTTCTCATATGCCTCATCAGGCTGAGGATGAACCTTCTTAGCATAATGTTGGAGGTGGCAGACCTGAGCCAGATCAGGCTTCCTATATCAGACGCTTGGAGGAAGAGCTGTGTGTTACTAAAGAGCTCTTGTTCATATAAGAAGTTTCTGTCTTGCAATCCTCCAACGTTTGAGGGGAGTGATAACCCCACCGTTACTATCCAATGGATCCGGGAGATGGAGCAAGTGTTTGAGTCATGTGAATGTGAACTGGAGTACTGCGTGAAATACGCAGTGCGAATGTTAAAGGGCCGTGCCATCTTCTGGTGGGATACGGTAAAAGCTTTTGTCAGCAAAGAGGTGCTGAGTGCTCTGTCATGGGAGCAATTCGTAGGGAAGTTGCTGAAGAAGTATTATACAGAGTACGACATGGAAAGAATGGAGAGGGAGTTTACTGATCTCCAAAAGGAGAATAAGCCGATAGAGGAACATATCACCTCATTCACTGACAAGATGTGGTTTGTTTCGCATCTGATCCCTTACGAGACCACCAAAATAAGAAGATTTGTGGCAACCATGCCGTTAGAGTTTCGCCCTCATGTACGGGCAGCTGCAAGTTTGGATTGGGCTTTTGAAATAGCTCGGAAAATGGAGGGAGATCGTATTCACTGCAAGGGCGAATCTGCCAGTGGAGGGTTAAAGAGAAAGTTTCAACCGTCTGATAAATCGGGTCCTTCCAAAGGACAATCCTCTGCAGGCGGGATGATTGAAACTTCAAAGAAGCCGAGATCTGAAAATGTTTGGTGTTCTCAGTGTCGCACTTACCATTCTGGTGAGTGTTCTAGTGCTACCCAGCGGTGCTGGAGGTGCGGACAGAAGGGTCATGCTAGTTCTGAGTGTGGTTTTAAAGAGGATGTCTGCTACCGGTGCTATAAGCCTGGGCACAAGTTGACAGATGCCCGGAAAGACAGGGTGTCGAATCTAAGGGGTCTTCTAGGGGCCAAAAGAGAGAAGATGCGCCTCAGGCAAAGGGAAGGGCGTTTCAGATGACAGCGGAAGAGACCAAGGATGCAGGGGATGTCGTTACGGGTACATTCTTTACTATCTATTTCCCTGCTATGTGTTCTTTGACTCTGGAGTTGATTACTCCTTTGATTCTCTGTCTTGTTGTTAGAAGTTAAGATTACCTGTTTTTAAAATGATCGGTCCACTTAATGTGGAAATTGCTAATAATAGTCTTTATTACAGAGAAAGTTTAAAGAGCTGTTCTTGATGTCAAGGGAAGTAGTTTCCCTATTTCGTTCTTAGTCATGCATATTGCGGGCTTTGATGCTAGTGTTGGGAAGGATTGGCTCAGCAATCGTAATGCTGAGATTCTCCGTTCCCAAAAAAAAGATGATTAAGATTCCTCTTTATGATGAATCTTATGTTAGAAATCTGTTTCAAGTGTTGTGACTCTTTCTTCGCATATTTATTGATGCCAAGATAGAGAAACGACCAGTCCAACATATCAGAGTAGTATTTGATTACCCTGATGTGTTTCCTGAGAACTGCCGGGTTTACCTCCGGTAAGTGATGTCAATTGTAAGATTAAGTTTTTCGGGGAGCTACTACGGTGGCTAGACTCCATCTTTGATATGTTCTTAAAGTTCTTAAACGAGAACAATGGTACGCCAAGTTGTCTAAGTGTGAGTTTTGACTAAGGGAAATGTATTTCCTTGGTCATGTTATCTGTAAGGATTGTGTCAAGTAGATCCAGCTAAGATAGAAGCTATGATGAATTAGGGAGTTCCTCGAACTCCTTTTGAAATTAAAAGTTTCCTTGCCTTAGCTGACTACTATCGGCGGTTCGTCTGCAATTTCTTGAAGTTTGCGGGTCCGTTGGCTAAACTGACTCGTAAAGATGTATCTGTTGTGTGGTCGGTAGCTCACGAAGAAGCTTGTCAGACCTTGAAGCGATTGTTATGTGAAGCTCCGATCCTCACCTTGCTTTAGGATTCGGAAGACTTTACTGTCTATTGTAAAATCTGTTACCACCCTGGTTAAACCAGTGTTGTAACGAATGTTTTAAGACGTAGAGGACCGTCCACGGGAGTTAAGTTATGAAGATCACGATGATATCAGATGTGCACGCAAGTTGAGATGAATACCAGAGACCTTATGATCGTCCGCAACGATTCAATATTCCGAAATTGATGTTCATTTCTTAGTTGCAAATGAGTCTGCTTTGTTGACTCATTTGATTCAATTTATGTTAGTGAGACTGTGACACGTCACGGTCTTTCTTGATTATTTTGATTTTGACTATCTGTTGCTTCTAGTTCTGGCAAAGTTTGCAACGTGAGTTAGGCACTTATGTTCACATGAACATTGCGTATCGCCTTTAAACTGATGGTCAATCTAAACGTACGATCCAGACGTTGGAGAATATGCTTTGTGTGTGTGTTCTTGAAAGTTTCTCCTTGAAGAGACGGTATTCGTCTTGGATATAAGGGGAGAAGCTAAGTCTACGTTTTATAGACCCATTCAAAGTCATGCGTAAAGTCAGTGATCAGACGGAAAATCTTGAGCTGCTGCCTGAACTAGTCGGTGTACATGTCATCATTTACATGTGCTACTTACGCAAGTGCCATGTTAAAGAGGAATTTGTGGAGATTCTTGACACGAAGGAAAAGAAGCTGCGCAAGAAGATGGTCAAGCTACTCTTTGTGTGAGTGAGAACACAGCTTAGGTCCAAACCCGACGTGGAAAATCGAGGGCGTGATGAAGGCCTTGGGCTAACAAAGCAATAATAGCAAGATAATTAAGATAGTTGCACAAGGCCTACAAACAGAAATAAGTCCTAACATAATTGTATATTAGGATATAAAAGTAGTAGTAATATAAATAAGATGATTAATATATGAATGGATTTAAGTAAGGATTCTAGAAATATCCCCGTTAGTTGAAACGGGTAATCGTAAGTCAAGTTGTAAGTTGAAAAGGGGAAAGAAATACCCCCTTGTGGATGGGCTTAAACCCAAAGGCGGTTGAAGCCTTTTATTCACACGCCTGTATGTGTGTTTGAACACAAACACATACACAGACAATTTGGAGACTCTCTCTACAAACTTGTTCTTGAAGAAGCTATTGAAGAAATCTCTGAAGTTCCTTAGTACAAGCTGATTTCTAGTGGATAAAGCTTCTTGTTATTTTCACCATCTTCTTCATCACCTTCTTCACCTTTGTTCTTCATTTGGTAAGAAACTTTACCAAGTGGGTGTTTGATGTTAACAAGACGAACCTCAAATTGAGTTTTGAAATTGACTTTAACTGATCTCTATATCAGTTACCAGATGATTAGAACTCAATTGATAAATTAAAATGATGATTTTGATAAAGATCTTGAAAGTTGATTTAAGTGGGTCAAATGGTTGATTTTGATCCCAAATCTTATGTAAGATGTTATAATAAATGAAAGAGATGTTTTTGGGATCATATGAATGTTCCCTAAGATGTACTAATGTTGAAAATAATTTAGAAACTTGATTTTTGAGGTTTGAAAGCGAAACCATCGGAACAGGGGATGCTGGAACCGACCTGTTCTTGAACAGATCTGCTTGCGGGCGCAAGGAGCCCAAATCCGACAAGTTGAATGCCAAAATCCAACACACTAAGTATGGAAATCCGATAGTGCTTTCGGGCGCAAGGCCCCACCCTTGCCGCCGTAAAGGGTATCGGAATCCGATAGAAATGTTGAAGTCCGATAGAAAGTATTGAAATCCGATTGAACATGTCGGAATCCGATGGAAGTGTCGGAATCCGCAAGTAGTGTCGGAATCCGATAGTTTTATTGGATTTGTTGTGCTTACGGGCGCAAGCGGAATTACTTGCGGGCGCAAGCATTGGTGCTTGCGGCCGCAAGGGGGCGTCTTCCTGTAAACGACTCAGAGATTGTTAAGCCTTTGTTTATTGATCTATGGTTCCTTTAAGGGGTTCCTGATCTTGTCGGGTCTCGCTTATGCGAATGATTAATGTAAGTAATGTCGTTTCTAAGTGAACTTGTCGTGTTAGTGGAGTCAAAACCAGATACCTGTACTTAGCAAACTACTCAGGTGAGTGCCTACTTTCATGAGACTCAGTAGAGTAAGTCTTGCATGCTAATATGACTGTGTGAATGTGTATCAGTGTGTATGTATGTCTAACCTGTCTATGCAGGTATGCTTAAGAAAATGAGTGTAAGTTTCTGAATGATATTGTGATTGCTTGTAAGATGTGCAATAGGTGCATGCCAGCGGGTCCAGATTGGAACCGCTTAGTTAGTATCTGATGATGTGCATGAATGATGAACTGTATGATGATGCATGTGAAAGTATGAATGAATTATTGTATCATGTATCCCTATGAGATCCTATGTACGATATATGACCATGATAATGGATCCCTGTGGGATCAAATGTACGTATATGTGTATGTGCACGGTCTGCAGACCATCTGACATCTGACGCATGGTTAAGGTCAGCCGGTTAGCTGGATCCCAAGGGGACTTCGGTCATAATTCGGGATTTAAAAGTGATTCGGGGTGCTTCCCGAATCGAGGTTCTGCAGAACCGCCGTGCCTTAACGTGAGTGGTAATCAACCAGTTGTAGCTGGATTACCTGTGGAGCCTCTGGCTCTGTGAACGATGCTTGGTGGACTGCTTTATGCTCCCCCACCAGCGCGGATGGTTGTGTCTGATTCCCCGGTCTGAGTTGTTAAGCAAGACTGACTCCCCTGCAAGACATGACTCTTACTGATCTTGTCAGCACACCGCTATGTGTTAAGCTAGCAATACTTGCTTAAGTACGATGTGTATGATATGATACGTACGATACGATATGTATGAAATTTATGCCGCATGACTTAATGTATTGATACTTATGCTAAGTATGTACTCACTAGCTAAGTGTTAGCTAATGGTGCTATGATTTCCCTTTTCAGGTAAAAACTAGATGGTCTAGTGAGGCAGGTGACTCTTTGATGTAAATGCCCCTTGTGGGTTGGAGCACTTCATATTTGTATGTTGTAATGAAAGATACATTATGGTCGGTTCCTGTATGTTAGGTAACACCAATGAATGTTTTGGAAACAAAGATGATGTAATTAACCGTTTGTTAATATTAAAAGAAAAATTTTCGCTGCTAAAACCTGAGTTATTAGTAAAGTAACTGTTTTCAGAAGCGGTGTTACACTTAACGCCTATTTTGTAAATATCAAGTTTTTGGTACTAAACTTGTGGTTGTATTTATGTGTGTATATTTTGATACAACTAGTTTTCAAACAATTTACGCTTCCGATTTTGTGTAAAACTTTCAGATGTGAATACTCATATGTGGTTTTATTTCAAATATGAGTTTTAGAATTTGAAGCATTACAGATACCATCTGTAACAGCCCAAACCCCGTATCATGATATTCTCCGCTTTACCCCTCACAGTTTTGTTTCAGAAATGAAACACTTCACCCAAACAGCCTCATGCTACTGGCGTACGGTTTTGTTTCTGAAATAAAACACTTCACCCAAAAAGTCTCATGCTACTGAATTACATTTTTGTTTCTGAAACAGTTTATCCGAAAAGCCTCATGCTAGGAGATGTATCCACACCATTATAAAACATGTTTTGTTCCCCTCTCCAACCAATATGGGATGGATGTTACAATAAGACACCTTATGGCTGTAGAGCAATGAAGGATGCAATCTTATAGATTATTTATTTTGAGGTTGTATTTTAAGATGATCAATTGTTAGGCCAAGAGTAGCACCCTTCCCCTTCCCAAATCAACCCAAATACCACATCAACTTTCTTTACTTTTTCCTTCCCAACCCAAATTAACCCAAAACCCAAGTAGCACTTCTCCCAAATCAACCCAAACATTTTCTCTCTCCTACTCTCTCTACAAAACCAAAAAATAAAAAGAAGAACAAAGCCATGATGCTCGGGTTGGTGAACCGAAAACAAAAAACGAGGCGGAACCCGAAGGGACCGTAGAGCTGCTCCCGAAGGCACCCACCCAACCCAACCTTACCTGAAACCATTCGTGATACCCGCTACACATGGACTTACTTATTAATAATATAAAGTAGGAGGACTAAAGCTGTAACACCCCGATTTTCGGTCCAAATTTAAACTTTTCGAAATCTCAATTTCAAAATATTTCATACACGATTGCGGAAGCATTTTAATCTTTAAGAAATATATTTCAACAAATTATAAAATCTTTCATCAATAAATCATATAATACAATTTCAAAATCCTTGGTGTTACCACGGTCAATCTCACGACCATATTTAAAAAGGTAGTAAATCCAAGATTACCAGAAATGCAAACAATCCAATAATATGCCCAAGGCATCTACCCGCCTTACCAAGGCCTCTATATAACCTGTGGATACAAAACATTCTAACAAACTGGGTTAGCTATAAACATAGCTAATGAGTACAACCAAAAATCATTTGTCTTTACAAAACCAAGTCATCATTTTCTCTTTTGAAAACACAAGTTTGGCAACCAATATCCTTTTAGAATCATACATAATAGCACATAAGGATGTGGGTCTGTCCATTGGGCCACAATGTATCCACGTGGTAGCTAGCCACGGTCAACACGTACCCACATGGGGGAAAACCACATCACCCTGTCAAGGTGGGGGATGCACAAAGCAGTCCACCATACAACAGTTATCTAGAGTGTAAGCCCTGTTCACCAAATCCACTCCTCTTGCCCTGGGTTCGGTGGCTCGTCAGCCCAGTGAACCCACACGGTCATGATGGCTACTGACATACCCCTCCACTCTCTACACCGATTCCTCAGCCACCCGTACCTCGCGGTTCCTCAATTGCTGAAGCCACATGAACCTCTGTGTACGTCTCAATGACTAGGAACCCTATGGTACATAGTTCATATCATACAGTGGTCCAGACCGAAGCACATATACCCCGAAGGGTCACATAAGCACATACCCCGAAGGGTCACATAATCACATACCCCGAAAGCCTTCTAAAATGTTATTTTGACCTGTTTTGACCTTATATATGCTTGGGGATTAATTCCTATGGTTATAGGAGATTTATTTGGAGTCTTTTAAGACCTGAAAGGGTGTCAAAGGCTAGAATTGAGTTTAGAAAACCTTGTTTTTGGTTAACTATGTAAGTTAACCTTGTTTTTTGGTGATCATAGGTTATGATCAAGTGTTTGAGGTTTGGTTTGGATGGGATTGTGATCCTCATCACACCCTCAGATGAGTACACCATGTGGATACCCAAAATTGTTAAAGTTTTTCAAGTCATCACTTATGTGTTTTGATTGTTTGGCAATTGTTTGATGAATCTTGATGATTCAAAGGATGTGGATTATGCATTTGTTTTATAAATGCGGGTTATATGATTTGGAAGTGTTTATAAGGCTTTTGGAACTTAAAGAATGTGTAAACCAAGTATTTTTTTTATAATATGGTTTACGTGAAGTATAAATGCTTTATGAAACCTTTGGGTTTATGAATGAGGAATTGTGTATTTGATTCCAGATGTGTTTTAAATGATGGTTTTCAATATAAGACCATTGCTCCATGTTGGAGATGGTCATGTTTAAATTGTGATTAACTAATGGTTTTGAAACATGACACTCCATGATGGAGTAAGCTTTGATTTTGAAATAATGAATATGGCTTTGAAACAGAAGACATGGTTTTGAGTAATGAATTTCATGTTTTCAGTTAAGTTGTACTTTGGGCATTGAGATGCCAACTATGAAATGATTTTGGATAAATGAAAGATATGTTTTCACAAATGATGTTTTGGGCATTAAGATGCCACTTATGGTTTTAATGGTTGAGCATTTATGCTCAAGTGGTATGAACTGTGATACTTGCTCGTTTTTATGATAAGCTGATATGCTTGGTACATCGCCTTTATGGCATGTGATTATTTGTGGCCTTTATGGAAAGTGGTTTTATGACCATTCGGGGTAAGTGATTTTATGACCCTTCGGGGTAAGAGATTTTATGACCCTTCGGGGTATGTGCCTATGTGACCCTTCGGGGTATGTGCTTAGTTGGCCCTTCGGGGTATATGTGCTTCGGTCCGGACCACTGTGTGATATAACTCTGTACCATAGGGTTCCTAGTCATTGGGACGTACATAGAGGTTCCTTTGGCTTCGGAGATTTGGGAACCGCGATGTACGGGTGGCTGAGGGATCGGTGCAGAGAGTGGAGGGGCATGTCTGTAGACCATCATGACCGTGTGGGTTCACTGGGCTTACGAGCCACCGAACCCGGGGCAACACGTGTGGATTTGGTGAATAGGGCATGCACTCCAGATAACCGTTGTATGGTGGACTGCTTCGTGCATCCCCCACCTTGACAGGGTGATGTTGTTATCCCCCATGTGGGCACGTGTTGACCGTGGCTAGCTACCATGTGCATACATTGTGGCCCAATGGACATACCCGCATCCTTATGTCCTAATGTGTATGCTTTTGAAAGCTTAATTGATTGCCAAACTCGTGTTTTCAAAAGAGAAAAGGATGACTTGGTTTTGATAAAAACAAATGTTTAGGTTGTACTCACTAGCTATGTTTATAGCTAACAGTGTGTGTAAAATGTTTTGTATCCGCAGGTTGTACAGAGGCCTTGGTGAGGCGGGTAGATGCCTTGGGCATAGTTTTGCTTGCAGTTCCGGTAATCTTGGATTTTCTACTCTTTTAGTTATGGTCGTGAGATTAACTGTGGTAACACCAAGGATTTTGGAATTATATTACTGATAAGATTTATTGTTGAAAGGTTTCATATCCTGTTCAGATATTTAATAGAGATTAAATTGCTTCCGCAAATATGTATAAAATATGTTTCAAAATGAGTTTTGGAAAATTTAAATTTGGACTGAAAATCAATGTGTTACAAGTTGGTATCAGAGCATGGGTTTGAGTGAATCATGCACTCGAGTTAGTGTTTGGTCTCAAACCAGGCCGACCATTACAGGAAATCCATTTGAGCTGGAAGGGGGTAACTTAGGTTAGGATGAGAGTTGCCTGAGTGTTAGGTAACTCAAGTGCGATGCTAGCCCTATGTTACTAAGTTTGACTTCAGAGTTGAGATACGTTTTATCAAAAAGCCTACCTTGGGTAGCAGTTTAGAAGTTAATTGTACTATTGAGTACTAAGAATAGTTGTCCTGGTTCACATAGAACCTCGGATAGAGACAGAAATCTGTTTGAGTTTGTGCACTAAATCTTGTGTTATGGATAAGTCATTGATGAATCCTTTGTAAGGATAGCTTGGTTTAGAAGGAAAGACTTCCTTGATGAGATATGAGACGCTTTGAGCACTAGAATGAGAAACTAAGTCTTGATTAAGATTAGTTTCGCCAATAGAGACATGAGATTATGATATCAGAGGCTTTGTTTAGAATACCTTAGTTAATAAGGTGAGCAATTTATGAACTCTCCTATAATGGAGTTGGATCAGAAAAGTACCAATTATCCTTGATTCAAGGAGGGAGGCACCTATGTGTAGTGATATAAAGGACGATTTAGTATGTGGAATGGACCCTTTACGCAACTGCGGTTGCGGGTTCAGATCCTTTGTGGATAATTGTTGGAGTCATTTGTTAGTGACATTCTATGTGTTTTGACTTCGGAGCTGTTACTCTGTCTAAGTATGAATCCTACTGGGATTATTGGTTAAATTGAAATTGAAATTGAAGTTAATGCTTCATGTATGATAGACTTACTCTTATGAGTTAAGTTATAAGTGAAATAGTGTTGGTGTGTTTCTCCGAGAGAAACAAGAATCTTTTGTTGAATTGTGTCTTCTATGATTGAAGAATATATATTGTGTCACCGTCGAGGTGGTGTGGTTTGGTCCAAATGAGTTGGACTCCTCATGTAAATCATGTATAGATCTTGTGATCTAATGGGTCTCACGTTGAGATGTAATGTAGAATGACTAAGATGAATTGAAAACCTTTAGTCACGTAAGCTCTCAAGTTTTGATTGAAATCTATAAACCACTCTTGGCACTTGTTATGTGCTTAGAGGGGATAAGAGGTATAAGCAAGTCGGGGGAATCCCAATGGTAGATTGTGATTGAGATAATGTGACGAAATGTTAAAGTAAGGTTGTACTCTGAGTAACCATGTGATAAAGTTGTTGATTAACCTTAGAGATTTTAACTATCTAGTGGTTGAGACTTTTATGAAAGTAAGATTGTGATGCTATTGATTAGTGATGTGTTCACTTAAGAATCTGTGCAACCGAATCTCTTTTCTTTGATGGATTAGAGAGAGAGTTGTGTAAAAGAAAGATAATTGTAGACTATTGAACCTCGTAGGAGGATAGACCAATTTTAAGGTCAGATTAGTGGTATGAAATTTGAATTTTAATTTGATGTGACTTTGTGTATTGGTTTATCCCTAATAGTGGGAATGATTAACTGTAAGTTCCTTAGAATTGCGATAAGTGTTAATGATTGAGAATTTGATAAGTTGACTAAGTGACCCGTTTTGGGTAGTGTTGAAAAGAGCTTCTTAATGGTTACAGTTACTTATGGTTGGACCAATGATCCAGTTGATGTATGAAATATGAATTCCATTAAGAACATAAAATTTTATGTGATATAGTGCTGGGGGTCTATAGATTTACCTTCGAGGTGAAAAGTCTTTAGGACCTCATAGTGGTTACTTTTGGAATCATCTTTGATTCTTTGGGTGGAATAGTTGATTATGTTATCATTGAATAATGCATGGTTGTTACCTATGGAGTAATTAACTCTGTCTATGTGATTGGATACCAAAAAGAGATTTAGAAATTAGTGGAGCTGAACCCGAAAGTGAAGCTCCTGTGAATAAATTGAGGCATGTCCTCAGGCTACGAGATAGAGTTAAGATCCTACCATTTTGATAATAGATGGCATTGTGACAAATAGTTAGCTTATATGTGTGTGACATAGTGTGGTGCTTTTAGACCACAAGAGTTGACTAAGTAAATGACCATCAGGAGTATGCGACGAGGCCGGTAACTTTAGTTGGTCAGGATTTTGACCCTGAGATCTGTTTTATCCAGGCATGGCATAGGTCGTGACCCAAATTTGGAGTCGCAAGGGTATAGCATTAATAGTGTTTTGTGGGTCTTTTAGACCAAAAGATGTTTTGAATTTTATAAAGCGACTTAGGGGTGCGCAACCATGGCCTTGCGGGAATAAGATCCTTGAGTAGGGTCTATGCTTACTTTAGTGATTTTCTTAAGGACGATAAATTATGTCTACCACGGCTACTGAGCCGATTTGAACTTTATGGCTTGATGTGAGTTAGGCGTTATTGGTGTTTAATGCATACTGGTTCAAGTGAACTTTTCTTTGGTATTGTAATAATATTGTGTAGAAGATTTGAGATCATGCATTAGTCACTGATTGATAGTGGCAAGTATAGCCAGTGAATTAAAGTATAATGATTTGAAAACTTAAGTTATGAGATATGCCATGATGTAATCAGTAATTTTACCGTAGAAATTTACGAAGCAGAGGTTAGTCTATGTACTTTTGGCTATGTGCCAAGAATGTAATGAGTCATGAGAGAAGATTATACGATTTGGGTCTTCGTTGACCAATTGATGAAATAGTGATTTCATTTTAATGATACTTAGGTGTTTATCTATCTAGATTATGGACAAGTATTTACTGAATATGATTGTGTTAAGACATAGGATCATGATATTCGGTTATGGATAGACGCTTGTGCGTTACTCGAATTATTGGAGAACTGTTTATAAGTAACATATATGTTCATGAACGGATTGTTTGCCAAGTCGGCTGGCAATTGCCATTGTGTTTGAAAATTTAGAAGCGATTGGTAGATCACTAGCTAGTGTGAGCAATAGCTAGCCATGAGACTATATAGCTTAGGAGCTGTAAAGCTCGGGTTAATGATATTGATCTCTGATAGACCAATTGGGAGATAATTAGAAACCATTTAGTGGTAAGATACTAGGCTATCTTAAAAGGTCTAGTTAAGGAAATTGATTTTGAGCTTTGATTATGAAAGAGTTGATACTAATAGTTGAATTAAATGATCCTAGTTAGGATCTTAGTGCAGGCATGTGGAAATATCTAAGCTTGTTGATTGATTGGATTCCGAGGACGGAATCCTGATAAGGAGGGAGGAATTGTAAAACCCGAAATTTTGTAAATTATAAAATATATATATAATGCAAGTTAAGTGAAATTTGTAAAAATTATGAGTTTAAGATGTTATTTATATGTTAAATATATATATATATATATATATATACTACATGTGTATATAGATGATATATATATATATATAGATGTAGAATGGGTGAAACTTGAAGGGTTTATGTGTCATGTTTTGAAATTTGGAGGTTAGCTATGGAAATTTGGGGTATAAATGGAAGCATCTAGAGGAATGACTCAATTGAGTCATCTGCTTCAGCTCCAAATCGAGAGGAGGAAAGAAAACGATGGTGGAGGAGAGCTTTGCAAAGAAATGGAAGGAAAATCATGGAGAAAGCTTGATGATTGTGTGGATGAAGCTCCCATGGTGGAATTTCTTAAGTTCTTCCATCATAGAGCTTGGGTTTTGAACTTAGAAGGAGACAACAAGCTTGGAATGTTGATCAAGTAAGTCTCAACTTGAAATTGTGTTTGATTTTAGCTATATGTGTTGAAATTGGTAGTTTATTGGTCAAAGGATGGTAAATGGGTCAAAATCCTTGAATTGGGGATTAAATACCCAAGTTTTGATGGATTGTAGTCATATGGTATTATTAAGGTTGTTTTGTGATACCTTGAAACTCATTTCATGTTGTGTATGAGTTTTGTTTGGAAATTTTGCTGAATGGGTCGAAGCTGCAACAAAAAAAAAGAAAATCTGGGCTGTGCAGGCCCCGCCGCGGCGCGACAAGTTAGGTGTCGCATCGCGTGGGGAAGAAGAGTTTTTCTAGAGAAATCTTCGCGGCGCGAGATGCCCTGAAGCCTTCTAAAATGTTATTTTGACCTGTTTTGACCTTATATATGCTTAGGGATTGATTCCTATGGTTATAGGAGATTTATTTGGAGTCTTTTAAGACCCGAAAGGGTGTCAAAGGCTAGAATTGAGTTTAGAAAACCTTGTTTTTGGTTAACTATGTAAGCTAACCTTGTGTTTTGGTGATCATAGGTTATGATCAAGTGTTTGAGCTTTGGTTTGGATGGGGTTGTGATCCTCATCACACCCTCAGGTGAGTACACCCTGCGGATACCCAAAATTGTTAAAGTTTTTCAAGTCATCACTTATGTGTTTTGATTGTTTGGCAATTGTTTGATGAATCTTGATGATTCAAAGGATGTGGATTATGCATCAGTTTTATATATGCGGGTTATATGATTTGCAAATGTTTATAAGGCTTTTGGAACTTAAAGAATGTGTAAACTAAGTATTGTTTTATAATATGGTTTATGTGAAAGTATAAATGCTTCATGAAACCTTTGGGTTTAAGAATGAGGAATTGTGTATTTGATTCAAGATGTGTTTCAAATGATGGTTTTCAAAATAAGACCATTGCTCCATGTTGGAGATGGTCAATGTTTAAATTGTGATTAACTAATGGTTTTGAAACATGACACTCCATGATGGAGTAAGCTTTGATTTTGAAATAATGAATATGGCTTTGAAATAGAAGACATGGTTTTGAGTAATGAATTTCATGTTTTCAGTTAAGTTGTACTTTGGGCATTGAGATGCCAACTATGAAATGATTTTGGATAAATGAAAGATATGTTTTCACAAATGATGTTTTGGGCATTGAGATGCCACTTATGGTTTTAATGGTTGAGCATTTATGCTCAAGTGGTATGATGTGACATTCGGCAACAAATTTCCCAATTAGCCATTAGAAATTCTAATTTTAAGCCAAGTATGACTAAAAATAGTATTTATGATTTAAATACATCCATAATAATATTAGATTTCATAGAAATCCCGCCTATATGGTTAGAACCTTCCGGAGCTCGAAAAATCGAATAATTAAAAGTCAAGAATTACAAATCATGTACAATAATAAAAATAATATCAATAAAAATAATTAAATAAATCATAATAAATATAAATAAGTTAAAATATAAAACATATAAAAATAAACTCATAAAAGTAATTAAAACTTTGTAATTAAAAGATTTAAACAAAATCACCAATTATACAAAATTTATTTAAACAAATTACACTTAATTATTCAAAAATAAAAAATAAAAGAAAATCCCACCCCACCCTACCCCCCCCCCCCCCCTCATAATTTTCTTGCCTACTTCTCTTCCCAAGAAACACCTTTTGATTTCCCCCATGTCCTATATAATCCCCCTTTACTCTCCTCATCATTTTCTTTACCACCACACTCAATCTCTTCTCTTTTTTCTCTTCACTTTCACCACCAAAAATCTCCCAAGAACAACAAGAATTTTTCATCTTGTGAAGATCAAACATTTGATCAAATAAAAGAGTTGGTAAGATGATCATATAACACTCAACTCTACTCTTCTACTTTTCTTCTTTCTTCTTTCTTTTATTTATTTTCTTTGTTGTTCATCTTATTTCCTTTATATATATATATATATATCATGTAACTATAAACATCCTACCAATATTGTAAGGAGTACATAAAATGTGCATCATCCTACCATTGTTGTATGGAACTTAATCAACTAAAAATCATAAAAATAAGACTTTGATCATGCATGTGTTTCATCTTAACAAATGTTGTAAGGAACACATAAAATGTGTATCATGCTACCATTGTTGTAAGAACACATGGATTATCAAAGCTTATACTCATACAATATGATTATTCATGAATATAAACATGTTATATTAAAGTTATGACCCATAAACAAAAAGAATAACAATCTGGCAGATTCTGATGCTAGAACTCCCCATTTATTTTTGTTATATCTGGAGTTCTAGGTATCAAAATCAGTTGATTCTTTTTGCTAATCTTATTTTAAAGTGTTACCTTTCATTTAAACCTAGATTCACTAATTTTCATCAACGTTTGATCCTTCAAACATATTTAAAAAGACACATATGTTGAATCTGGAAATCTGACAGATTTAGAAGGGTACACTTTAGACGCGTGTAACTTACTCATTCTTGGGTCAAAATACGTCTAGTGTTTTTTAGAAGTTTAATATTTGAGCCGTGGTTAATTCCCATTTTGAATCATGTAAAAACAAGGTCGTATGAGCCCGAAACAGACGTTTTAGTAACAATATGTCATCCAGACACTTATCAGTGGACATCTTATACACTTTTAATTATTAAAAATATTAAACATGGATTATAAATTCCTATATTTACACTGGACATTCTAGAAACATGTATTAAGATTATATTAAAATATCAAGCCTTAATATGACTTCTAAAACACAGTTTTTAATTTATAAAGTTCAACTTAAAGAACTGAAAATTTCAGTGAACACTTATGAATTTTGGAAAAATAGAAACAACCTTTAACTATTTAATAAATAAGTTAACAACAAATAAATAATACAAAATAATAAATAAAATAAGTCTAATAGAGCTACATACCTCTTATATTAGGAAAGGAGCTTCGGTAGGAACAAGAAATCCTTATGAGTGAACACCTTTGCATACCGAGTGAGTATCATAGCCCCTTTTTACCGTATTTCATATTATTTTTGGGGTGAAAGCATGTGTATATATTTCATGAAAAGTTTATTGCCTATCTTCTTATATATTTCAAATATTATTTTGAGCACTTATGGTATTATTCTTTGATGTGCTTGGGTTATCGTTGTAAGGCCCTTCGTTGGACATTATCCTTTAACTCCGCTAGTGAGCCGATGGTATTTGTAAGTAGTGCTATTTGGAGATTCCGACGTCTCCCATTTATGGTTGAGGAACTATAGATGTACTTTACCACTACTAACGTCATTTAATATAGGCGTTAGGTTTATCATGGGCAATTGGTTGTCGGCTAGGTTGGATAATGGCTCAAGCAATAATCATCATAGTATATTACTACCATGTGCAACGTATTGGGAAATATAATACATCTTCTATAATTCATGCATACTTTTATTTTATTCCAAAAACTTCCATCAATTATTTAAACTTTTCTCATTTAAAAGATATTTGTACATATATTAAAAACCTATGAACTCACCAACTCTAGTAGTTGACCGTTTTCTTTCTTTTACACGTGCTTTCAGGTGATCGTCGTTAGGTACCTTATGTATACAAGCATGATGTGTGGCATTTCCATCTTCATCGTCACATTTTATGAAAACACTATCTATTTTATTTACGCATCGTACAAGACTATGTCATTTAATTATTATTCGGTTATGTAACTTTTATTTATGTTTTACCCGAACTATTTATTTTTCTTAAGTTAATATAATGGTTATTGTCTATATACCTTGTGCGATGATATCTTGTGCTTTGACACCTCGTGTTTCCGCTTTAGCGGGGTGTGACATATGAACTGTGATACTTGCTCGTTTTTATGATAAGCTGATATGCTTGGTACTTGGCCTTTATGGCATGTGATTATTTATGGCCTTTATGGCAAGTGGTTTTATGACCCTTCGGGGTAAGAGATATTATGACCCTTTGGGGTATGTGCCTATGTGACCCTTCGGGGTATGTGCTTATGTGGCCCTTCGTGGTATATGTGCTTCGGTACGGACCACTGTGTGATATAACTCTGTACCATAGGGTTCCTAGTCATTGGGACGTACACAGAGGTTCCTTTGGCTTCGGCGATTTGGGAACCGCGAGGTACGGGTGGCTGAGGGATCGGTGCAGAGAGTGGAGGGGTATGTCAGTAGACCATCTTGACCGTGTGAGTTCACTGGGCTGACGAGCCACCAAACCCGGGGCAACACGTGTGGATTTTATGAACAGGGCATGCACTCCAGATAACCGTTGTATGGTGGACTGCTTCGTGCATCCCCCACCGTGACGGGGTGATGTCATTATCCCCCATGTGGGCACGTGTTGACCGTGGCTAGCTACCACGTGGATACATTGTGCCCCAATGGACAGACGCGCATCCTTATGTGCTAATATGTATGCTTTTGAAAGCTTAATTGATTGCCAAACTCATGTTTTCAAAAGAGAAAAGGATGACTTGGTTTTGATAAAAACAAATGTTTTGGTTGTACTCACTAGCTATGTTTATAGCTAACAGTGTGTGTAAAATGTTTTGTATCCGCAGGTTGTACAGAGGCCTTGGTGAGGCGGGTAGATGCCTTGGGCATAGTTTTGCTTGCAGTTCCGGTAATCTTGGATTTCCTACTCTTTTAGTTATGGTTGTGAGATTGACTATGGTAACACCAAGGATTTTGGAATTATATTATTGATAAGATTTATTGTTGAAAGGTTTCATATCTTGTTCAGATATTTAATAGAGATTAAAATGCTTCGGCAAATGTGTATAAAATATGTTTCAAAATGAGTTTTGGAAAATTTAAATTTGGACTGAAAATCAAGGTGTTACATCAGGGATTTAACATCATTTATCCAATCTTTACGACTCATAAGTCATATAGTCTTATGGCTAGCTATTGCTCACACTAGTTGGTGATCTACCAATCACTTCTCAATCCTCAATTACCAAACTAGCTCATAAAGCTCTCTACAATATCTCATTCGAAAGTATACCAGCTAATCAACCACCAAAGCAATTGCAAGTCAATTTGGGCAAACCACCCACTCATGAACGTAAGTATTCCTCATAAACATTTCCCCACCAATTTGAGTAACACAAGGAATATCTATTCAATAAGGAATGACATGATTCCATTCTTTGACACAATCATATCTACACAGATCTTGCTCACAAAATTAGGGAAGTAATCTTACAAATATCACTAACATGAAACCATTCTTTCATTAGTTGGTCCACAAAGACCCAAATCATATAATCTCCTCTCAAGGTTCTTAGCATTCTTGGCACATAACCAAAAGTATATAAACTAACTTTTGTTTCAAGAATTTCTACAGTAAAAATTACCGATTACGTTATGGCACATCACATAACTTAAGGGTTCAAAACATCATACCTTAATTCAATAACCATGCTTGCCATCAAATCAACGGCTAATGCACGAGATCAAATCTCCGCACAATAATTAATACAATACCAAAAAGGGGTTCACTGGATTCGTTATACACTAAACACGAATAACTCAAAATTCATAATAAACTTCGATGCTCGCATCGACTTAGCAACAATAGATATCACAGACATTGTCCACTGGACACTCACATTCGCAAGCACAACTCTACCTCATAGCCTGAGGACATGTCTCAATTCATGCACAGGAGCTTCACTTTCGGGTTCAGCTCCACTACTTTCTAAATCTCTTTTCGGTATCCAAACACATAAACAGAGGGAATCACCCTTAAGCATCTAATCACATAAATAGAGTGAATCACTCCTTAGGTAACAAACCATACGTTATTCAATGATAACATAATCAAACTATTCAACCCAAAGAATCACAGGTGATTCCAAAAGTAACCACTATGAGGTCCTAAAGATTTTTCACCTCAAAGGTAAATCTATAGACCCCCAGCACTATATCACATAAAATTTTATGTTCTTAATGGAATTCATATTTCATACATCAACTGGATCATTGATCCGGTCATAACTAACTATAATCATTAAGAAACTCTTTTCAACACTACCCAAAACAGGCCACTTAGTCAACTTATCAAATTCTCAATCATTAACACTTATCGCAGTTCTAATGAACATACAATTAATCACTCCCACTATTGGGATAAATTGATACATAAGGTTACACCAAGTTATAATTCAAATTTTCATACCACAAAACTAACCTTATAATGGGTCTATCCTCATAAGAGGCTCCGTAGTCTACAATTATCTTTCTTTTACACCACTCTCTAAATCATCAAAGAAAAGAGATTTGGTTATACAGATTCTTAAGTGATCGCATCACTATTCAATAACACCACACTCTTAATTCAGAAGAGCCTCAATCACTAGAGAGTTAAAACCTCTAAGATTATTTAACAACTTAATCACAAGGTCACTCAATGTACAACCTTACTCAAACATCTCATTACATTAACTTAATGAGAAGTCCAACTCATTTTGAACTAAACCACGCCACTTCGATGGTGACACAATATCTATTCTTCTATCATAGAAGATACAATTCAACAGAAGATTTCTATTTCTCTCAGAGAAACACACAAGCACTATTCCACTATCACATAACTCTTCGAAGCAAGTCTGTCACACATGGATCAATAACTTTAGTTCTAATTTCGTCTCAACTCATAATCTCTATAAGATTCATATGTAGACAGAGACTCAATGCTCAAGTCTAAACACAATAGGGTAGCACCAATAGACAATTCTGTCCATAATCCATTTATGATCCGAACCCGCAACCACAGTCGCATAAAGGGTTCATTCTATAGACTAAATCGTCTCTTATATCACTTCACACAAGGTGCCTCCCTCCTTGAACCAAGGATGATGGCACTTTTCTGATCCAATTCAATTCTAGGAAAGTTTATAACTTGCTCACCTTATTAACTAAGGTATACTAAACAAGGCTTTAATAACATAATCCCATGTTTCTATTGGCGAAACTAATCTTAATCAAGACTTAGTTTCTCATCCTAGTGCTCAAAGCGTCTCATATATCATCAAGGAAATATTTCCTTCTAAACCAGTCTATCCTTACATAGGATTCATCAATGGCTTATCCATAATACAAGATTCGGTACACAAGCTCAAACAGCTTTCTGTCACTATCCGAGGTTCTATGTGAACCAGGACAACTATTCTTAGTACTCAACAGTACAATTAACTTCTAAACTGCTACCCAAGGTAGGCTTTTTCATAAAACGTATCTCATTTCTAAGTCAAACTTAGTAACATAGGGCTAGCAACACATTTGAGTTACCTAACACTCAGGCAACTCTCATCCTAACCCAAGTTACCCCTTCCAGCTCAAATGGATTTCCTTTAATGGTCGGCCTGGTTTGAGACCAAACACTAACTCGAGTGCATGATTCACTCAAACCCAGGCTCTGATACCAACTTGTAACACCCCGATTTTTTGTCCAAATTTAAACTTTTTGAAATCTCAATTTCAAAATATTTTATACACGATTGCGGAAGCATTTTAATCTTTAAGAAATATATTTCAACAAATTATAAAATCTTTCATCAATAAATCTTATCAATAATACAATTTCAAAATCCTTGGTGTTACCACAGTCAATCTCACGACCATATTTAAAAAGGTAGGAAATCCAAGATTACCGGAAATGCAAACAATCCAATAATATGCCCAAGGCATCTACCCCCCCCCCTCACCAAGGCCTCTATACAACCTGCAAATACAAAACATTCTAACACACTGGGTTAGCTATAAACATAGATAGTGAGTACAACCAAAAATCATTTGTCTTTACAAAACCAAGTCATCATTTTCTCTTTTGAAAACACAACTTTAGCAATCAATATCCTTTTAAAATCATACATAATAGCACATAAGGATGCGGGTCTGTCCATTGGGCCACAATGTATCCACGTGGTAGCTAGCCACGGTCAGCACGTACCCACATAGGGGATAACCACATCACCCCGTCAAGGTGGGGGATGCACAAAGCAGTCCACCATACAACGGTTATCTAAAGTGTAAGCCCTGTTCACTAAATCCACTCGTGTTGCCCCGGGTTCGATGGCTCATCAGCCTAGTGAACCCACACGGCCATGATGGCTACTGACATACCCTCCACTCTCTGCACCGATTCCTCAACCACCCGTACCTCGCTGTTCCTCAATTGCCGAAGCCACATGAACCTGTGTGTACATCTCAATGACTAGGAACCCTATGGTACATAGTTCATATCACACAGTGGTCCGGACCGTAGCACATGTACCCAGAAGGGTCACAAAAGCACATACCCCGAAGGGTCACATAATCACATACCCCGAAGGGTCACATAATCACAAGCAAGTTATACACACAAGGTCATAACTTGCCATAATCAACTCATAACATAGCATGCTTCAAAAACAGGTGCATCACATAATCAATTGCATAAATCATTATCATAAACATGATAATATCAATTACTGATCACATTGATGCCATACATATACATAAACATGGTTCATAAGAAAACAATTGATGACTTGCTCATTAAAAGCATTTTGGGTATCCGCAGGGCACAACTCACCTAAGGGTGTGATGAGGATCACAACCCCATCCAAACCAAAGCTTAAACACCTGATCATAAACCTATGATCACCAAAACACAAGGTTAACTTACATAAGTTAACCAAAAACAAGGTTTCTAGACTCTATTTCAGGTCTAAAAAGACTTCATTTATCCTTTATGAAACCTTAGAATCAATCCCCAAACATGTATATAGTCAAATGGGGTCAAAAACATGAGTTTTGGAGGTTCCAGGGTGCCTCGCACCGCGAAAAATTCTCTGGAAATCATCTTCTTTCCTACACGCGATACGTCGCGTCGCGACATATAACCCGTCGCGTCGAGACACACTCTGCACAACAAGGTTTTGTTCTTTGGCTTCTTGTTTGCTACCATTTCATCACCATAATACTTACAACTTATAAATCACTTAATAACACTTCAAGACTCACTTCAAACCATCATTTTATCTACCACACCATAGAGCTTGAGTAATCAAATCTTTAATCAAAGTTTTGACCCAATTGCTAAATCAAACATAACTTCTACCAAAATTCAAAATTTTTAACTATAAATTACTAGTTACATCATGTATAACCAAAATCAACACAAAACAAAGTTCCACTTACTTGATTATCAAATCCCCCATTGCTATCCTCTTCCTTGCTCAAAATCCAAGCCATGAAAGAGAAGAATGGAGCTTCAAACACCCAAATTTCTTGATTTCTAGCACCATAACTCACCATCTTCAATTGTTCCTTCCTTCTTCTAACTCTTTCTCTCTCTAGAACCTTCTTTTCTCTCTCTCTCTCGTATGTTTCCAGAACTTGGGAGATTGACTCCAATTTTTGGAGTCAAGACACCTATATATATACATATTTACATGCTTAGTCCCTAAGCTTTGGTTCTCTTTACATTTATATACCAAAACCTCATATATATATATATATATATCACACCTCCAACTAGCACTAAATAAATATAACCAATCATATATTTTTTGCTAAGTTTCATTTAAACTTGCATTTTAAATGATTTTATAATTTCCAAAAATACGGGTATTACAAAAACTGTTAATTAGCAAAGTTTATTTGATCATGTTTCCGACCGATTACGAACGAAACATGATCACCAGAAAAGGCCTCGCTAATCCGTTTCCGACAGATTTTAGACGGGTTTTTCCGACGGATTTTAGACGGGTTTTTCCGACGGATTTTAGACGGACCCAATTTCCGAAGGATTTCCCGATGGGCTTTTGTGACGGAATTGTATGACAGATTTTTGACATATTTCCAACTAACCTATTTTCCGACGGATTTCCGACAAACTTTTACAACAGACTTCCGACTGAATTTTGCGATAGATTTTCAACAGATTTCTAACCGTTTTTTCCAACGGATTTCCGACAAAATTTAACCATAGATTTTCGACAAGAAATTTCCCATGGTATTTTGCAACAGATTCCCGACAGAATTTTACTACTGATTTCCGACGGAATTGCGTGATAGATTTCCATCCGATAATTCCGTCGCTAATCCGTCGGAAACACAAAAAACTAATTTCAATAAATGTTTTATTTTCCTGTATAGACTACCAAACATAACTCAAAACATTTTCATAAATCACAAAACCAAACATTAAAAATATTACACAAGTTTCGTACACAAAATATTCAAAATGTATTACAAGCTTCAAAACAATGTCTTTAAGCGTCGTACACAAAGATCTAATGGTACTTAAGAAGGTGGTGGTGAAGATGGAGGTTGATAGTTCATGAACTTCATCGATCCATAAATCTTTTCATTCATTTCTCCTTATCGCTTCAGCATTTTCTCTACTTTCTCTCTGGAGTCGCTCTTCACGCTCCCTCATCTCCGCTCTCTCTCTTTCTCTTTCTTCTTGTATGCTCGCTTTTTCTCTTGCTCTTTCTTCTTGTATCTTTTCCAACCTTTGTGTTAACCTTTGTGTCTACAAAACATTGAAATGTACACATAATTGCATAAATAAGTTGTATCAATCTTCTTGGTTTTACATGACTCTTTAATGATCAAAATATATTTTTGGGGTTGTTTTGAGCCATTTATATATTATCTTTGAGATAAATATATTATTTTTAACACTCATATGTCATTTCTAGTAACACTTTTAAAATTTCAGCATTAAAACATAATTGCAGATTTCCAATAGCATTTTTTAGCATCTATTTAAAATTTCCAGTATTAAAATAAGTAGAAAAATACACTTTTCAGCAACAAGTTTAATACTTCATATAATTTTCAGGAACTATTATTATTTTCCGAGCATTAAAGTACACTTCCCGACAGAAAAGGTTCACTTTCTAGCAACAATATCATACTTCCGGCATTACATTTAAGTTCTAGCAACCGGTGTTATTTTTACAGCATTCAATAGCATTTTTAACAAAAAAAATACAACATTAAATATAACTTTTAGTCTAAAAATTCAAAATATACTCGTAATTTTTAGCCTATAAACATCATATAAGCTATAATTCTACCTAAAGATTCAAAACAAATACTAAGAGCATGATTAATGTTCAAGTCAACAAAAGGAACCACTATATTTGCAAGATCATGATTCTAGAAGGCTTATTCAAGAAATGTCTATGTATAGAATATGAACAATGTAGATATGCAAAATATTATGAAAAACCTACAAATATTATGATATCATAAAATCAACAAGAATAAACAAACCTCTGAATGTCGATATGTAGAATATGAGCTAGAGGAGCTCGAGTTGCACTGTGTACTAGGTCAACACGTCAACACATAAGAAGGATTTAAAGATGTGCTGGACCCATAAACTCTCCCTTTCTTCCTCCCTCCTGTGCATTGGTCCCAACATTCTTGATCAAAAGATGGGTGATTGTCGGGTCCATATTTGTTGATCAAAAGGCTTTTATACTTTTCCTACAATATATAGTAACAAATTAAAATGTTAGCAACAGCGGTGAAGTGGTCGGCAAGTCGACGTTCTGGTGGAGTAACAGGGGAGTGGAGCTCTAGTGGTGGCTTGAGGTTGAGGTCGGCGGCGACGTGTACTGGTCGGTGGCGGAGCAACGAAGGTAAAAAGGGGCGATGTGTAGTGGTGTTAACGATGGTGGTGTAGAAGCAAACCATCGACTGGTCTGGAGGTTGCTGAACAAAATTACCCTAAATCTTTTACATATAGAAATGCTCACTATTGGGTTTTCTTTATAAATTAGGTATCTAAAATATTTCTTAAATATTTAGAAGATCAACTGGTAAATTCTTTATTGTTATTTACTTTAAGCCACAAGTTCAAATCCTTTCTCCAGCTTTTCATTATTCCTTTTTATTGTTTTATGTTTATTTATTTTCTTTTTTTATTGAACATTTTATTTTTATTGAACATTCTTTTTTGAATGTTTAAAAGTTGGTTTCGTTACTATCCTTTTTAAAACAATAAGTTTTGTTTTGTTTTTTCTTAGTAACATTAAATATATGTACACGTGTTCCCTTTAAATATATACTTAAGTCTAAAGTTGCATACTCGTAAACACGCAAATGTGTATGTATCTCTATATGTGTAAATATACATAAAACATAGTGACGTCACACATGGTATACATGTATGTATATCATGCATCGAAAAATGACATTTATAAGAAAAAAACATTTTTATTATAAGAATATTTGTAAAGATATCGTAAAAAAATGATTAGAAATCTTAAAATATAAGAAAATTAGAACTGTCTTTCGGAAATCCGTCAGAATTTTCCGACGGATTTGCGACAAAATTCCGACGGTGCTTCTTTAAAATCATTTATAACGATAGTTTTCTTCATATATAGTCACACATATACAATCATATTCACAAGTACAAGTATTCCTTTTAAAATATATACTTAAATCTAAAGTTGCATACTCATAAACACACAAACATGTATGTATCTTTATATGTGTACATATACATATACATAAAACATAGTGGCATGTGGTATACGTGTATGTATATCATAGTAGAAAAATGACATCTATATGAAAAAACACTTCTATTATGAAAATATGTATAAAGATATTGCAAAAAACAATCATAACTCTTACAATATACAAAATTAGAACTGTTTGTCGGAAATTCGTCAGAAATTTCAGACGGATTTGTGATAGATTTCCGATGGTGCTTCTTTAAAATTATTTATATCGATAGTTTTCTTCGCATACAAACATTTATATGCACACATATAAACAAGTACATGTATTCCTTTTAAAATATATACTTAAGTCCAAGGTTGTATACTCATAAACACGCACACACGTACGTATGTAGATATGTCTATACGTATATACATATACACAAAACCTAATGACATGTAGTATACATGAATATATATCATGAGTTGAAAAGTGATATTTATAAGAAAAAACACTTCTCTTGTCATAATATGTATAAAGATATACAAAAAATACCATAACTCTTAAAATATATAAAAACTAGAGTCGTCTGTCGGAAATCCGTCGGATTTGCGACAGATTTTAGAGCGCGATTCTTTAAAAACATTGAAATCGATAGTTTTGTTCGTATATGATCACACATATACACACCTATACACTATACACATGTACATGCATTCTTTTTAGAATATACATTTTAATTCAAGATTGTATACTAAAAAACACGCACACATGTATGTATCTCTATACGTGTATACTTACACATATAACCTAGCGGCACGTACGTAGTATACGTGTATATATATCATGAGTCGAAAAATGACATTTATAAGAAAAAAACACTTCTACTATCATAATATGTGTAGATATATACAAAAAAACGATCATAACTCTTAAAATATACGAAAATTAGAACCGTCCCTCGGAAATCCGTCGGAAATTTCCGACAGATTTGCAACGAATTCTGACGGTGTTTCTTTAAAATAATTTGTATCGATAGTTTTCCTCGTATATAAGCGCATATATATACACGTATGTGTATTCATCTTAAAATATTTACTTATGTACAAGGTTATATACTCATAAATACGCACATGTGTATGTGTCAATACATATACATAAAAATATAGACAAGTATATACGTGAAAGTATATATTGTGTCAAAATATTAATAGACATTGCTTATATACGTATATTAGTAGTTTATCATAAAAACACATATATATACATGTTATATAGACATACGTTAATCTACAACACACAAATATTTGCAACGGATTTCCGATGGTTGGATTTCTAATGGATTTGCAACGAAATTTCTAACAGATTTATGACGGATTGACTTTGCGACGCATTCCCGCCAAAATTTTCTGACTGATTTCCCACGACATTCTTTCCTCGTAGATCTGTCGCTGATCCATTGGTAAATTTTATGGTTTTTGACAGATTTCCAACTAACTGTTATCCGACGCAAATTGTAACACCCAAGGTTCGAAATTCCCTAAATTAATTATTTAATAGGAAGTGTGATATGTTTATACAAGTTGCCTTTATGTAATTAGATGTGGTTATAAAACTAGAGGGGCTTAAACCGTCAAATTATAAGTTGATTAAGTGAAGGGACATATTGTGCTATTAGTTGATACTTATATATATATATATAGCCAACTTTGACATTTTAAGTCAAAGATAGCATTTGGTTACTTTCATCTCACGTACACTTACTTCAGATTCTTTGCATCTTCTACTTTGTTGAGCAAACCAGTAGAACAAGTAGCTATTACAAGATCATAGCAATTGTGCAAGCTTGAGGTAAGATCTTAACCATTTTCTTGAAGTTTTGTAAGCTTAGTTACATGATTCAATGGTGAATCATGTTAGAAGTGTTTTTAATTGATTAGGATATGTTTCCTTACTGTATGGGGTGTAGGAAAACACCCCTAGCATGTTTCTTATGAGTTTATGTCGGATTTTTGGCCAAAACCAAGACTGTATGTAAGAACAGTCGGCTGGGTCTGTAGCGTACACGCCTCGTGTAGATTTTGATAGGGCGTGTAGGTGACCCGTGTAGAGGCAACACGGCCCGTGCAACGGTACACGGCTGTGTAGTGTCAAAGGCGGTCACAGGGCCATGTAAGGTTACATGGTCGTGTAGCATGAGAAGTACACGGCCCGTGTAAGGTGACTAGACAACACTGGTCATGTAGCAAGCTCAGGCCGTGTAGCATATAAGGGACACGGCCCGTGTAGGCTCTGTTTCAGATAAGAATGCTATTATGTGATACTTTATGTACTGTTTATATAGGAGGTGATTGACTAATTATCTGAATCATTGTCACGTGTGGATCATTTCATACTATAATAATCAGAAGGTGAGTCTTCTAGACTTCACTTCATATCAGCAGCATGTGTAATTTCATATCAGATTACTAACATGTGATGTTATTCATGTGTATATGTAAGCGTACTGCTATGTGCAGTAAGGCTCAGATGTAGTACAGTACTGTGACCTATGTTGCTGCCATGGGTCTAGAACCAGATGCTATCATTGATTGCCAGACATACGTGTATTATCTTCATATGATTGTATACGTGTGTTTATATGATGTTTTGTTTGGATTACTCACTAAGCTGTCGTAGCTTACCAGATACTGTTTTTAAAATGTTTTGCAGGACGCAGCAAGGACAAGAACAAAGCTCCTGTTTGACTCCTTTTCAGTTTTAACTGTGAAACACTTAACGCCCTTTTTATGTAAATATTCAACTTTGACAGTACACTAAGTTTGTACTTACGGGTGTATCTTTTGATACTAGCATGGTTTTACTACGAAAACGTTTCCGCTTATGACTTTCAAAATGTATGCGTGTTTTTTTAAATGTTTTACTTTATTATTTTTTTATGAAATTGGGCATTACAACTTGGTATCAGAGCCACAGCTTGAGAGATCTGGATATGTGTTATACACAGTCTGGACTTGAACCATGGTTTTGAAAATTTTGTCAAACTGGAGGCTTGTACTAGCAGCTTAGTGAGTATACTAACAGTGGATATTTATTGTGTATTATATGGAGATTGATATGTTATATGTAGGATCTTTATGGTTTACATGATTATGTGATATTACATTGATGATACTTGGCTTAATCCTGTGAATCGGGACTTTTTGTGATAAACTTAAGATCGAACGAGTGTAATGTGTTTAGAATAATATAGGGCCCATATTACTACAAACACATGATACATGTTGAAACTTAATGGAATCATGAAGAATCTTGTGAATCGGGTGAGGAGTACTTGTAAAAAGATAGTATACCTGGGTTATATGTATAAATAGAATACCTTAGTATGTACTTTGGATTTAATGATAGGTATACTTATTTGTCAGATATGTGAATAGTTAATTGATATAGAGGGTGGTGTGATAAAGCTACCTTATACCTTAATGCTTTATCTATACTATCAGGATGGTAAACACAAGAGGTCCTCGTGCAGCAAATAGATAGGAGGGTGGTCCTAGTCATAGACCAGAAGGGGTAGAAACCAGTGTTACTGTGAGCAAATTCTGATTAGGAATCAACCGATTATGAATGATGGAGCACCAGATCTTAACGAGAGGATTGTGGAACCTACAGTACAAGAGACAGTTTCCAGGGAGATTGGCAAGGCTTTAGAACAGAGTATTCCTTTTATCGTTACCCAGGTGGTTGAGCAGATAAAAGATCAGAACCGTGAAATGATCAGGCAGGAGTTCGCAACCAGATTCGCTACAGGTGGTGAAGGATTCAATCCCCAGTCACAAGTGATTATTCGTGATGCACCTAAAGTTTGCACCTTTAGAGATTTTTCGGCATGTCAACTTCCATAGTTCCATAGGTCTACAGATCCTGTTATAAGCCACAGATGGATCTCAGAGATAGAGGGTGCTTTTTATACATGTTCATGTGCACCTGAATTTAAAGTGAGGTATGCTACCAATCAGATGCGTGGTGCTGCAAAAGATTGGTGGGATATGGAGGTGAAGCATAGGGGTTATACCCGGATTGAAGCTATGACCTGGGAGGAGTTTAAGTAAATCATTCGTATCTGTTTCTTTCTGCAAAAATTTCAATCAAATGTGTGAAAAGCTAGATTCTCCTCTTGAAGTTGAAATAGCTAATGATAAATCTATAATTGTATATGATGTGTATAAACGTAATGTGTTAGAAATAGATACAGTTAGATTCCCTATTGAACTTATACCCATGACTACGAGAGAATTCCAAGTAGTGGTTGGAATGGATTGGTTAGGCTATAATCAGGCTATACCATCATGTGTGGGCAAAAAGTTATACGAGTTCATACCCTAAGTGGGGAAGAACTATCTATATGTGGTGATATCAGAAAGGGAAAGTCATATGTATGTTCAGTGTCAAAAGCTCGGAAGTATTTGCAGCATGGGTATACAGGTTTCTTAGCTTATGTGATAGATTCAAAACTAGAAAAGAAACAAACGAGCCTCGTGTTGGATTATGCCCACTGACACACACACGAGTTGGTATCATGGCTGATGAAGCAAGGGCCTATTGGGTCACACGCCAAGTATCGATTCCGGCATCACGGATGGTTTAATGAGAGAGAAAACCAGAAACTGGTTCTGGTGGGCTAAGGCACGGCCATGCCCTACTGGCAGGCACGAGCCCAAGACGGGCTTGACTTGGGCGTGGCCTGTGGCTAGGTACGTCCGTGCCTCTGGGAGGCACGCTCGTGCCCTGTGCCTAGTGGACAGGCACAAGCCCAAGTCGAGCGTGACTTGGGCGTGGCCTTTTGGGCTGGCACGCCCGTGCCTTGTGCAGTAACAACTTCTTTAATCAGCCTTGAAGGCTGATTATTGTGGTGTTTATGATCATAACTCTAGTAATTGATTGTGGCATTATGATGGACGGTTTTTGAGTTCAAACTTGAGCTCTATATAAGCCACAAGAAGTTCTAGTGTTATGTTCCTTGAACTTGAATCACTAATATATACATTGCACACAAATTCTCTCATATACACAACTAGAAGTACTAAGGCATTGGTGTTCTTGTGTTAGACATCTTGGTGGTGTTTAGATAGGCTTATCTAACACTCTAACAAGTGGGAGGCGATAGTAACTTGGTGTGGACTTTGATAGAGGTGTACACGTTAGTGCACGAAACTTCCAAACTCCAATCTCGCTTTTACAAAGAAGATAGCATCAAGGGTATGACACTATTTCTTTGTATCTTTATTTTGTTGCTTAACCATGTTTAGAGTTTTGGTCCATTTGGTGGGCGTATTCGTGGTCAAATTTTGAAACTCTTTTTCTACTCGTTTTGCTTCCGTTGCGATTTTAGACCACGAAAACCCAACAGTGGTATCTGAGCCATCTCTAACATGGCTTTGCACTTTTTGAGTTAAACCGGATTTTCTAAGTTTTCTGTCAAAAATGGTTTTCCGGTGACCGGGCACGGGCGTACCAGTGGGGGTACGGGCCTTGCCGGCAGAATTCGTAATCTGTTTAAAATTGTTTAAACTGTACACTGACAAAAGGGCAGGCACGCCCGTACCCTCTGGGATACGCCCGTGCCTTCTGGTTTTTTTATCAGAATTGGTTTTTGAAACAATATGTTTAAATATATTAAAATCCGGCTTTTAGACTAGTCTTGATTCTGTTGATCCCCACTATATTTTGGTTCCTAATTCTATATGTTTTGTGTGACTTGGCATGAAGTTCACAAAAACATATATTTTTAGGTGTATATATGAATATGCAATTTTAAAGATGTATTAAAATTGTTAATGCATATGTACAAGGATTGCTTGTTGTGCCTTAAATGTTGTTTTGCAATCTTGATCAAAATATATATATTTGTTGGACATGGTTTTGTGGCACACCATTGTTTTCGTTTGGTTGTGTTTGTTGTGGTAGCCCGGTAACTTGTTTTGCCCATAGCCCTTTGTGTTGTTTATGGTTGGTTTTGGTTTTGGCCTGCGTGCCGTAATGTTGTAATATTTATATTTGGTGCGACTTGCATGTCGTTTATTTGAATCTTTGTACTCGTAATAGATTATTAGGATCGCGACTTGCATGTCGTTTTCTTATTCTTATGTACTCGTACTTAGATTATTTCAAATGTGTAAATATTGCATCAAACCAACTGGGAGACACGGTGTTGGCGTCTTGACGAACCAAATCCGGGAGATTCGCCGGTGTGGAGATCATGATGGAGCATTCCTTGGTGTTGTCCCTAGATTGACTATGTTTTCCCCGTTTTGGCTCACGGGGAGAACACTTAGGATTTGGGCATGTTACCGGGTCTTTATTTATATTTATGCGTGATTGTTTTATATTTGAATTCTTTAGGATTTGCATGCTAGAGATTTTTTGAAAAATATATAAAACAATGAGATTTATAAATGAGTTTATATTTCTACGCGCATAAAAATTGGCAAACATTAATAGAAAAAGGTGTTTATATTAAACGGTGATTAAAAGGGAGTTTTTGTCACTTAAAATTGCTAATTCTCAAACATATTAAAAATATTATTTTAACTGGAAAAACAAAACCCCGTTTTTTGAAAATAAGTCACGCGCCACCCATAAGACGACACCACCCAAATCTAACGAAACTTGGATGATTGTCGAGCTTTAGCACAAGTCATGCCTTGTGGAGTTGTGTGGAAGGTGAGTGTGGCAATCCGCAATATTGGTAGTCGAGCTTAAGCACGAACCAATGATTGGGCTAGGGTACCAACGTGTGTCTTAACGGGCAACTTACAAATTCTTTTACGACGCTTAAATGATATTGATCTCTAGCCGAGTCATTTAAGAATAATAAAAGGATTTGTAACACCGCTTCTGAATTCAGTTACTTTAATGACAAATCAGGTTTTAGCAGCGGAAATTTTTCTTTTTAAAACAACAAACTATTATTTACATTAATAACTTATCAAAACATCATTGGTGTTACCAAGTACAGGAACCGACCATTGTATCTATTTATATTACATCATATAAGTACAAGTGTTCCACCCATAAGGGGCAATACATTTCCCAAAAGCAACCCGCCTCGCTGGCCATCTAATCCTTACCTGAAAAGGGAAATATAGCATCATTAGCTACACTAGCTAGTGAGTACATACAGTCATAAGTATCAATACAGTAAGTCATGCATTATATCATAAACAATCATTGCTAGTTTAGCACATAGCGGTGTGCTGACAAGATCAGTAAGAGTCATGTCTTGTAGGGTAATCAATCCCGCTCAACAACTCAGACCGGGTAATCAGACACGACCAATCCGCGCTGGTGGGGGAGCATAAAGCAGTCCACCAAGCATCGTTCACAGAGCTAGAGACTCCACAGGTAATCCAGCTACAACCGGCTGATCACCACTCACGTTAAGGCACGGCGGTTCTGCAGAACCTATGATCCCGGATGCCTCCTAAATCACCGTGAAATCCCAAGGGATCCAGTTACAACCGACTGACCTTAACCATGCGTCAGATAGTTTGCAGACAGTGCATATACACATATACGTACATTTGATCCCACAGGGATCCATCATTTTACATATAACATCTTACAGTCATTACTCATGCATAGCATCATGTATTAACTAAGTGGTTCCAATCTGGACCCACTGGCATGCACCTGACATAAATTTTACATCATGCAAGTCATACACTTACCTTCTCGAGCGTACCTGCAAAAGCAAGTTAGTCATACATAGTACATTCACATAACATTTAGCATGCAAGCCTTACTCTACTGAGTCTCATGAAAGCTGGCACTCACCTGAGCTACACTACACACAAGTATTTGGCTTGAGTCCTTTAACAAGTTCACCTAGCATATTATACTTACATTAATCATTCACATGTGCATGCAATGCTTACATAATGAACAATCAACTTTGGACAACACAAATCCGCTAGGACTGTCAGATTTAGAGAAATCCGATGGTCCTGTCGGATTCATGAAATCCGACACTTAACAATCGGATTCCAACACTTGGAAAATCCGATGCTTTCAATGAAATCGGATACTATCGGATTCCGACAATTAGAATCCGAAACCAAGGAAATCCAACAACTTGCGGATTTAGGAGATCCAACAACTTGCGGATTCCACACTTAAAAGAAACTCAAATCATGAAATCCGACAGAGTTGCGGAATCCAACACATCTATCGGATTCCGACAATTCCTTCGGTTTCCAATACATGCGGATTCCGACAACTTCATCAAGGAATCCGACAACATCATCACTTTGAATCCCGACAACTTCAAAGGTCATCTTAACAATCTTTATATTCGTGGGTTTTAAACCCAGATCATGTTTGAGCATCATATCACCATCATCTAATCATCATAAACACATGAAATCCCAACAAGAACACCTTTCATGCAAAACCCACATTCAAAGTGAGTTTCCCATGTTCTTCAAAGGAGTTCTTGCATGGATTCGTAATTCTTAACATATTTTATAGGATTCTAATCTTCTAAACATATCATAATCATATTGCTCACCTTTGTAGATCAACAACCAGCTACTTCCTATTTTTCTTCTAAAATCCGAGAGCAACGAGAGACGAGAGAGAAATGGACGAGAGAAAGTGTATGTATTTTCTTTTGCTAAGTTTGACTAAAGTCAGCTAAACACACATATATGTTTTCATATATCCCAGAGGCGGTTGCCCCTTTACCTCACTAGAGGTTTTCCTTTTCTTTAATTAACTACATACACACACTTAATACATACATGCATACGCACATACATATAAACACATAAACACACATAACTTGCATTTATTAACTTAACTTAATCATGTACATACAATAATTCATTCCTATTACATCAATTACGCATACTCACGTACTAATTACAACTAGGCACAAGTTGAGGATGTTACAAATCTACCCCCCTTAAGAGGATTCCGTCCTCGGAATCCGCTTAGTGATAAACAGGTGAGGGTACCTTGCCTTCATTTCGTCCTCAACTTCCCAAGCCAGGTTTGGACCTAGGTTGTTCTTCCACTTCACAAGGACTAGTTTGATCATCTTCTTGCGTAGCTTCTTGACCTTCGTGTCAAGAATCTCAACAGGTTCTTCAACTAGTCGCTTGGAAGAGTCAACTTTCAATTCCTATAAAGGAATAATTTGTTCTTCTTCAACGTGGCACTTGCGTAAATAGCACACGTTAAAGGTGTCGTGGATTCCAGTTAGTTCAGGCGGCAGCTCTAGAGTTACCGTCTGATCATTCACTTTGCGCATAATTTTGAATGAGCCAATATAACGTGGACTTAGCTTCCCCTTGCACCCGAAACGAATGACGCCCTTCCAAGGAGAAACCTTTAAGAACACACGGTCACCGACTTCAAATGCCGCGGGACGACACCTTGGATCCGCGTACATCTTCTGTCGATCCCGAGCTGCTTTTAGCTTTTCAAGAGCCACATTCACTTTATCAGAAGTAATTTGGACAATTTCAGGTCCAGCGAACTGCTTCTCACCAGGCTCCAACCAACAGGTCGGAGTGCGACATCGTCTTTCATAAAGCATCTCGTATGGTGGCATTCCAATGCTGGAATGATATGAATTGTTGTAAGAAAATTCAATCAATAGGAGATGAGAATCCCACGATCCACCAAATTTGAGTACACAGGCTCGAAGCATATCTTCTAACATTTGGATCGTACGTTCAGATTGGCCATCAGTCTGCGGATGATAGGCAGTGCTCAAATGAACACGAGTGCCAAGTTCGCGTTGCAGACTCTGCCAAAAATTCGAGACAAACCGAGAGTCATGATCAGATACAACTGAACATGGAAGACCGTGACGTGACACAATCTCATCGATATACAACTGGGCTAAACGGGTCAGCGAAGCAGACTCGTTCGTTGCCAAGAAATGAGCACTCTTCGTCAATCGATCAACGATAACCCAGATCATGTCGTGCCCTCTGGACGTTCTCGGTAGCTTCATCACGAAATCCATCGTGATATTATCTCATTTCCACTCCGGAATATCCAGTTGTTGCAGATTACCATAAGGTCTCTGGTGCTCCGTCTTCACTTGCGCGCAGATCTGACATCTCTCCACAAACGAAGCGATGTCTTTCTTTAGAGTTGGCCACCAGTATAGCATCTTCAGGTCGTGGTACATCTTTGTGATTCCCGGATGGACAGATAATTTGGACTTATGGGCTTCCTGCAGAATCAGCTCACGGTTACCTCCAACAGAAGGAACTCAAATCCTGGATTGAAAAGTCTTCAACCCACGACTATCTTTAGTAAGCTGATCCTTTAACTTCTTCATCGTCTCAGCTTTGAGATTTTCTTCTTGCAATGAAGTTTGCTGAGCTTCCTTCAGTTTAGAAATTAAGTCTAACACAATGGCGATTCTCATAAACCTAGCTTCTGTTGTCGGTCGTTTACGGCTTAAAGCATCCGCTACAACATTGGCCTTGCCAGGATGGTAACGGATCTCACAATCGTAGTCTTTTATTAACTCCAACCAACGGCGTTGCCGCATGTTGAGTTCTTTTTGAGAAAAGACGTACTGAAGACTTTTGTGATCTATGCAAATCACACACTTTGTGCCATAAAGATAATGTCTCCATAACTTCAGTGCAAAGACAACAGCAGCAAGCTCCAGATCATGGGTTGGGTAGTTCTTTTTGTGTGATTTCAACTGCCTAGAAGCGTAGGCAATCACTTTATCACGTTGCATTAGGACGCAACCCAAACCCGCATATGAGGCGTCACAATAAACCGTGAAGTCCTCCGAACCCTCAAGCACAGTAAGGATTGGAGCTTCACATAGCAGTCGTTTCAAGGTCTAAAAAGCTTCCTCTCAAGCTTCCGACCAGACAAAAGCAACATCCTTGCGAGTTAGTTTGGTCAACGGACCCGCAAGCTTCGAGAAATCGCGGATAAACCGCCGATAGTAGCCAGTCAAGCCAAGGAAGCTTTTAATTTCGGAAGGAGTCCGAGGAACTCCCCAATTCGTCACAGCTTCCACCTTAGCTGGATCTACCTTGACACCATCTTGACATATAACATGGCCTAGGAAATGAACTTCCCTAAGCCAGAATTCACATTTGGACAGCTTGGCATACAATTGTTCTCGCTTTAGAGTCTCGAGAACCTGGCGAAGATGAAGCTCATGATCAGCTTCCGTCTTCGAGTAAACAAGAATGTCATCAATAAACACAATCACGGATCTGTCCAGAAAGACGGCAGGGGCATTGGTTAACCCAAACGGCATAACGAGAAATTCGTAATGACCATAACGAGTTCGAAACGCGGTCTTCGGAATATCTTCTTCACGAACTCGTACTTGGTGATACCCCGACCGGAGATCAATCTTAGAGAAGCATGTAGCCCCCTGCAACTGATCAAAAAGATCATCAATTCGAGGAAGCGGATACTTATTCTTTACAGTTCGCTTGTTAAGCTCCCTGTAATCTATGCACATTCGCATTGTTCCGTCCTTCTTCTTCATAAATAACACAGGAGCTCCCCACGGTGAGGAACTCAAACGAATAAAACCTTTGTCTGGCAACTCCTGAATTTGAGTCATCATCTCTCTTATTTCAGAAGGTGCAAGACGATACGGAGATCGAGCCACAGGTGCAGCTCCTGGAACAAGCTCTATCTTAAATTCAACATCACGTACTGGAGGCAAACCCGGAAGTTCTTCAGGGAATACCTCAGGGTAGTCAGACACCACCCAAATATCACGAACTGGTCACTTCTCCATCGTAGCATCAATAACATATGCCAGATAAGAGTCACAACCTTTAGCAATCGACTTCTGAGCTTTTATCATGGAGACAATAGGAATATCAGAATCCCGTCGTTCTCCACGTGCAACAGCATAAGATCCATCAGAGAGAGGGATCTTAATCATCTGTTTGGAACAGATAATCTTAGCATCACGCTTGCTAATACAATCCATCCTGATTACGACATCAAAGCCCGCAATAGGCATAATAAAGAATGAGATTGGAATACTACTCCAGTCAATGTAAATCACAGCTATTGGGACTTTCTCTGTAACAGAGACTACTTTGCCGTCAGCGACCTCTAATCTGAGCGGCTCAGTTAGGGAAACAATAGGTAATTGCAATCTTCTACGACGCGCCACAGATACAAAGGAGTAGGTAGCTCCAGAATCAAATAAAACACTAGCAGGGATATAATTGATAAGAAAAGTACCCGTAACGACATCCCCTGTTGCTTTGGGTCGTCGGCCGTCATCTGAAAAGCCCTGCCTTTTGCACGGGGCGCATCATCTCTTTTAGGGCCTCGAGAAGAAGAAGACCCCTTTGCTCCAGTACTTTGTCTGTCTGGGCAGTCAGTCAGCTTGTGCCCAGGCTTGTGGCACCGGTAGCAGACATCCTCTTTAAAACCACACTCAGTTGTAGCGTGGCCCTTCTGCCCGCACCTCCAGCATCGTCTGGTAGAGTTAGAACACTCACCAGGGTGATAAGTTCGGCATTGAGAACACCAAGGAGAATTAGGCCTCGGCTTCTTAGAGGAATCAGCTTTCCCGCCTGCAGAGGATTGTCCTTTGGAAGGACCCGATTTATCAGACGGATTGAACTTCCTCTTTGACCCTGCACCGGTAGATTCGCCCTTGTAGTACAAACGATCACCTTCCAGTTGTCGGGCTATATCAAATGCCCGATCTAGTTCAACAGCAGCCCGTACGTGTGGGCGAAATTCCAGTGGCAGAGTTGCCACAAACCGCCTTATCTTGGTGGTCTCGTCTGGGATCAGATGGGGAACAAACTGCATCTTATCAGTGAACGCGGTTATGTGTTCTTCGATTGGCGTATCCCCTTTCTGGAGATCGTTAAAATCTCTCTCCATTCTTTCCAAATCATAATCGGTGCAATACTTTTTCAGCACCTTTTCAGAGAACTGCTCCCAAGTGAGAGCACTTAGTACTTCCTTTCGAACCGAAGCTTTTACCGTATCCCACCAGAAGATGGCACGGCCTTTTAACATACGTATCACGTATTTCACGCAATACTCCGGTTCACATTCACAAGATTCGAACACTTGCTCCATCTCCCGAAGCCATTGGATAGTAACAGTGGGGTTATCACTCCCCTGAAATGTCAGAGGATTGCAAGTTAAAAACTTCTTGTATGAACAAGTCTTGCGAGGCTTGTTCAATGTAGCTTGCAACAAGAGCTCCTTTGTTACTCGTAGCTCTTCCTCCAATCGCCTTATCTGGCTCAGGTCTGCCACCACCGATATTGTGCTGAGATCTCTGATCTTCAGCTTGATGAGGCATATGAGAAGCCTCATTTTCCATCTCTTTCAGAGCTTGCTCTGTATTGCCATGTTCGGCAGACATCTTAATTCAACTTTCTATACAACATAGAAAGAGTAATTAATACTCAATCTCACTGACTTAACTTACTAACAAGTCATCATATAATACTAGCATACATATGACACTCTCACTCAACCCCCCCCCCCTTTAGGAACACTTCTTTATGGTCGGGCCTGAGCTTGAGATCGAATAATCTTACAAGTACCCAATTCACTCAAACTTAGGCTCTGATACCTAATTGTAACACCGCTTCTGAATTCAGTTACTTTAATGACAAATCAGGTTTTAGCAGCGGAAATTTTTCTTTTTAAAACAACAAACTGTTATTTACATTAATAACTTATCAAAACATCATTGGTGTTACCAATTACAGGAACCAACCATTGTATCTATTTATATTACATCATATAAGTACAAGTGTTCCCCCACAAGGGGCAATACATTTCCCAAAAGCAACCCTCCTCACTGGTCATCTAATCTTTACCTGAAAAAGGAAATATAGCATCATTAGCTACACTAGCTAGTGAGTACATACAGTCATAAGTATCATTACAGTAAGTCATGCATTATATCAAAAACAATCATTGCTAGTTTAGCACATAGAGGTGTGCTGACAAGATCAGTAAGAGTCGTGTCTTGTAGGGTAATCAATCCCGCTCAACAACTCAGACCCGGGAATCAGACATGACCAATCCGTGCTGGTGGGGGAGCATAAAGCAGTCCACCAAGCATCGTTCACAGAGCCAGAGAATCCACAGGTAATCTAGCTACAACCGGCTGATCACCACTCACATTAAGGCACGACGGTTCTGCAGAACCTATGATCCAGGATGCCTCCTGAATCACCGTGAAATCCCGAGGGATCCAGTTACAACCGACTGACCTTAACCATGCGTCAGATAGTCTGCAGACAGTGCACATACACATATACGTACATTTGATCCCACAACGCTTCTACAAGGATTTGACAACTAAAATTGGTACTCTAATTTTGTAGATGGCATCCAACAACGCTTCTACATCATCATCGAACTCTATTTCCCTAAAATTGTTCCTCGAAAAGGCCAAACTCGATGGCCAAAACTTTATGGATTGGTTCATGCAACTAAGGATAGCCCTTAGGTATGAACAAAAGATGTGGGCCATCGAGGAGCCTTTGCCGGAAGCACCTGCGGCTAATGCGACTAGGGCGGTCCGAGACACGTATGATAAGCGCGTCAAGGAAACAAACAAAGTGGCTTGCATTATGCTCTCGTCAATGATTCCTGAGCTTCAAAAGCAAATGGAACATATAGGTGCATATGACATGCTTAACCAGCTGAAGGAAATGTTCCAACAGCAGGCTAAGCTAGAGCGTTTCGAGTGCCTAAAGTCCCTTTTCGATTGCCATATGTAGGAGGGCGGAAATGTGAGTGTTCACGTGCTTAAGATGGAAGCATTGGTTGATCGCTTGGAGAGGTTGGGATTCCCGTTGGGGAGGGATTTGGCAGTGGATGTGATCCTCTGTTCTCTTCCTAGTTCCTTTTCACAATTTGTGTGGAACTATCATGTGCATGGCATGGACAAGTCCCTAATGGAGCTTCACGGAATGTTAAAGACTGTCGAGTCCGACATGTCCAAGAAGCCCTCCTCGTCCAAACCCGTCCTAGCTGTCCAGGGAGGCGGAACCAAAAGGAAAGGCCCTCCCCCCTCTAAGGGGAAGGTTGCAAAACCTAACCCGAGTCCGGCCCCGAAGGGCAAGGGGAAAGCCGTGATGGTTCCACCGGCCGAGGACCCTGCAGAAGCCGAGTGCTTCCACTACAAGGAAAAGGGGCATTGGCGGCGTTCTTGCCCAAAGTACCTTGAGGAGCTCAAGCGGGTAAAACCGAAAGGAGCGGGTAACTCAGGTACGTTTATGATTGAACTCCACAATACCTCTATTTCTAACGGATGGGTACTTGATACCGGTTGTGGCACTCATATTTGTAATAATGTGTAGGTGCTAAAAAGAAGTAGGGCGCTGGGTGCTGGAGAGCTTTACCTGATCATGGGAAACAAGGATGTGGTTCCCGTGGAGCGGATAGGGAGTGTTGATCTCGCCTTTCCTTCAGGACTTGCTATTACCTTATTATATGTTTGCTTTTCGCCCTGCGTGGCACGAAACATTATTTCCTTTCACGCTTTGTTTGACAATGGTTATGAGTTTAATCTTAATAATGGAATTATTTCTTGTTTGAGAAATGATGTTCATTACTTTAAAGCTTATCCATGTCGTGGGATTTATGAAACAAGTGTGTGTTTGGATGGTAATAAATCAATCATGAACATTGATTCTAAGTCCAAAGGTGTATTGGACAAGTTGTCTTTGTGGCATAGTCGTCTTGGCCATATAAGCAAGAAACGTATCGCCAAACTCCAAGTGGATGGGATTTTGGAATCGTTTGATCACGGGTCAAGCGAAGAATGCGATTCTTGTTTATTAGGCAAAATGACTAAAGCGCCCTTCACCGGCGTTAGTGAAAGGGGCAAAGACTTGTTGGACATTGTTCACACGGATGTGTGTGGTCTGTTCAGGTCTGCTACAAGGAACAACTGTAGGTACTTCGTTACTTTTACTGATGATTTCAGTAGGTATGGTTATGTTTATTTGATTAAGCATAAGTCTAAAACCTTTGAGGTGTTTAAAACATACCAAAACGAAGTCCAGAATCAATTGGGCAAGCGGATTAAGATTCTCAGATCCGATAGGGGTGGTGAGTATCTTAGTACCGAGTTTCTTGATCATCTTAGGGGTTGTGGGATAATTTCACAACTTACTCCACCCAGGACACCACAATTAAATGGGGTCGCCGAGAGGAGGAACCAAACTTTATTGGATATGGTTCGGCCCATGATGAGTCGTATAAAGCTACCCGCAAGTTTTTGGGGTTATGCTTTGGAAACCGCTGCTAGGACCTCAAACCTTGTACCAACAAAGAAGGTTGTAAGTACACCGTTCGAGATGTGGCATAGAAGGGTTCCTTCGCTAGCCTATCTCAAGGTCTGGGGTTGTGAAGCTTACGTGAGACGTGAAGCTCAAAACAAACTTGAACCTAGAGCCGAGAAGTGTATTTTCATTGGCTACCAAGCTGGTTCTATGGGATATTTGTTTTACAAACCTTCGGAGAACAAGGTGTTTGTTGCTCGAAGGGCGGTCTTCCTTGAAAGGGAGCTGATATCTGCAGAAGCCAATGCAAGGCAAGTCGATCTAAAAGAAATTCTAGATGACACCAATGATCAACCTGATGTTGGCACTAGAATCGCTTCTGAGGTCGGCGTACCGAAAGAAGTAGAACCTCAACCAATAGTGGATGAGGTGCCTGATACACAACCATTAGAGCTCCGTAGATCTGGTAGAGTTCGTAATGATCCGGAAAGATATGGGTTTCTCATATCCGAGGGCGACAAACTATTGGTGGATCATAGTGAACCGACCAACTACCGAGAAGCCGTAGCGGGCCTTGAGTCTGCTAGGTGGAAGGAGGCAATGGACAGTGAGATGCAATCCATGGTGGATAATCAAGTCTGGGACTTGGTTGATCCAGTACCCGGCCACAAGCTAGTAGGGTGCAAATGGGTCTTCAGGAAGAAGACTAACATGGATGGAAAGGTAGACACCTTCAAAGCCCGACTGGTAGCAAAGGGTTTCACTCAAACTCATGGTGTAGACTATGATGAAACCTTTTCTCTAGTGGCTATGTTGAAGTCTATTAAGATATTAATGGCTATCGCTGCATATTACGATTATGAAATATGGCAGATGGATGTCAATACTGCCTTTCTTAACGGGAAGTTGGCAGAAGAGGTTTACATGGCACAACCTGATGGTTACGTAAACCCCAAATATCCTAATAAGGTCTGCAAGCTTAAGAGGTCCATTTATGGACTTAAGCAGGCATCTCGGAGTTGGAACATTTTCTTTGATGAAAAGGTTAAAGAGTTTGGCTTTTCTAAAAGCAAGGATGAACCTTGTGTATATGTCATGGCTAGTGGGAGTGCTGTAGTTTTCCTAGTCTTGTATGTAGATGACATACTACTCATAGGAAGTGACGTGACTACCTTGCAGGAAGTGAAAACCTGGCTTGGGAGTTGCTTCTCTATGAAAGACATGGGAGAAGCAGCATATATTTTGGGATAAAGATCTATAGAGATAGATCTAAGAGACTCATTGGTTTTAGCCAGAGTACGTACATAGATAAAGTCTTGAAGAGGTTCAAGATGCAAGATTCCAAGAAAGGAAATTTTCCTATGTTGCATGGTATGGCGTTGAGCAAGTCTCAATGTCATAGTTCCCAAAAGGAACTAGAGGAAATGAGTCGAGTCCCGTATGCTTCGGCAGTGGGATCGATCATGTATGATATGCTATGTACTCGGCCTGATGTGTCGTATGCCTCGAGCATGACGAGCCGATATCAGGCTAACCCTGGTCAAAGTCATTGGGTTGCGGTTAAAAACATCCTTAAATATCTTCGGAGAACTAATGAAATGTTTTTAGTGTTCGGTGGATCGGAGGAGCTCGGAGTTACTAGATATTCTGATGCTAGCTTCCAAACGGACAAGGATGATTGCCGGTCTCAATCGGGATTTGTATTCTTGTTAAATGGTGGAGCAATAAGTTGGAGAAGTTCCAAGCAAGATACCGTGGCCGATTCAACCACGGAGTCAGAGTACATTGCTACAAGCGAGGCTGCTAAGGAAGCCGTCTGGATGAAGAAATTCATTCAAGACCTTGGAGTTGTTCCTAGCATCACTAACCCTATTAATATCTTCTGTGACAATGAGGGTGCAGTAGCTCTAGCTAAGGAACCAAGAGCGCATCGACGTACAAGACACATCGCTCGGAAATATCATTTTATTCGTGATATTATCGAGAATGGAGACATTGTGGTTAGTAAAGTACCCGACTGAGGGGAACTTGGCAGATCCACTCACCAAACCTTTGTCATAAGTTAAGCATGATTCTCATGCTAAATCTATTGGTATTAGGTTTGCTAGTGACTTGGTTTAATTATTTTTGTTTTATTTGTTATTGTAAACATTAAAGCAATAATGTATTACTTATTGTAATGACTATTAAATGGGGATTTAATATACGCGTGATGCGATTACTTTATGAAACATTATTGTGTTCTATCTTTGCATGTTGAATACTTCCTTGAATAAACTTGTTTATACTAAATACTCCACGATCAGTCGTTCTTCATTGGAAGGAAGAAGTGAATTAAGATCGAGGCGAGTGGTTGGTAAAGTTTTCATCTTGGATTGAATACTTGTTTACGCAACACTAGCCAGTACTTAATGGTGATTAAGTAATTGGAGGACCCGTACCTGAGTTTACTTCATGGATATTATCACGAGTAAATCAGGATGATAATATTAGTTATCCTTTTACCGGAGATGCACGCGTTGCTTGATTATTAACATGGACTTGTTTAGATTGCTTTCTAACGCAGTTTGTAACTGGCTGTTATGAGGGAAGTTTTCAGGCAAGAACTTGTTATTATGATAGGGCGGTGTAGTCAAAACTATCCGTTCCTCTTTTTGAGAGATATCCTTGGGCCCCTCGTTGACTAAGCTGATGACAAATCAAAATGCATGGTCGTGCTCAAGTTGAATTGATAATGGATCAAATGTTTAGCTTGTTTTGTTAGTCATAGTTAGTCTATATCGAGAAACATATTCGTGAATGATTTGGGGTTGATCATGTTCCATGACCTGCATTCACATCAGATATCTTGAACGAAGGGATAAGTAATCACTTACCTGTAGGACCTTTCCTTTTGGTGAGGTGATATCGCGTTATTTAGATATATGTTCGTTGCGACAAATGGAACTTAAATGTTAAATATCTCTTTAAATGATTGCTAATGGTACTTAAAGTGTTTAATATTCATTCACAGGTCGTAAAATACTCAATGGCGAGAGTTTGAGCGGAATAGGCGGAAAAAGACTCGAGAAACAAAGAAAAATCATAAAGTCATAAAATCCGAGAACGTGATGCGTCAGAGGAACAAACGCGACGCGTTCTGCTGAAGTCAAGCGATCTTGTCGGGCAAGTCTTGTAAGACGCGACGCGTCCAAGGAACAAACGCGACTCGTTCCCGGCTGGATTAGAACTCTATAAATAGACAACTTTCATTCGAAAAAAGGGATGCAAACCCTTCCAGCCGGCCCTAGACGAACAAAGACGAAGACTTTGGAGCTCTGTAGCAGAATTCTGGCAATTGGATTGAAGATTGAAGCTTTAGAAGTGAAGATTTAAGGTTCATATTCCTAGAATCAATACTTAGGTGCTATTAAATCATGTTTAGCTCTCTATTTATGAATTTCTATGGTTGTATTCCTCTGATTATGGGCTACACACCCTGTATTCTCTACTTGGACATGATTACCTTTGATTATTAGTTGGATTTCAATGTTTGGATTGCTTTTAATGATATATTTGTTATGATTGCTTTTTCAAAGATCCAAGTGTGATCAAGTTCTGATTTTTATGCCTAGAATCTGAGTTTTCATAGGTTGTATGACCATTCTTCCTTTGATTGCTTGAATTGTGAATTTCTATGACCATTAGGATTCATAACTAGTGATTGACCATATCCTAGGGTTAGGCTTAAAGATTGGAACTTTATTGTGCTTGCTATTGTCTTGGATGACCATTCTTTGATAATAAGTTGATTTTGTGAATTAACAAATCAAAAGATTAAGTCTATCATAACTCGAACCGTTTGGCTAGTTAAAGATTGATTAATTGCATGACCATTGAATTAAATGTCTGAAACTATAGGGTTAGTGAGTCTGACCAGGAGATCTAACCACTTTAGAAATCGGTATATTGTTTTAAGCTATCCATTGCACTTCATTGAAATCTGCTAATTTGATTAGGGAATCTGTTGTCCGAGTAGAGATACTTCACTTCTTATTGATTAAATCTAAGTTTAATTTGCATTCTCGCTTTCTTAGCTTTGAAATCTGAGTTTTGTTAGTTTTAGGCTTGATTGGAATCGTTGCTTTCTACTGCTAAATTGCCAATTTCCCCCTGTTTACTGCTTTTTAGTTTTAATATTATTTAGATAATTAGTTTAATTATATCTAGAATCATACTCGTTCCCCGAGAGTTCGACACCCGTACTTATTTTCTATACTGCTACACGATTAGGTACACTTGCCTATTGTGTCGTATTTAAAACATATACGGTTTTTTTACAAATTTAAAACTGGTACGTAAATCGCACATCAAGTTTTTGGCGCCGCTACCGGGGATCGAACCCGGGTCACCCGTTTGAGAGGCGGGAATACTTACCACTATACAGAATTGAACTACATTGTCACTCTACAGTATAGCAGAGCGTGGTCGTGGTAGAGGCCGAGGCCGCAAAGTAGTGCAGCCCGAGCCTACAGCTCCAGTTCCCCCCGCACCGCCCGTTCAGCACGAGTGGTTGGTCTTCCAAGAGACCATTCCGGCTCAATAGCGGAATGAGTACATCTCCAGACTGACTCAGCTGCTCCGCAAGGACATCGAGGTGGCCCATTGTCTGGATTGGGAGGTCGCCACATCAGCCGGCATCACAGCTCTTCTCACTCCTCTGCTGATTCAGGAGTATCGAGGCTTTCGATCAGTCAGTTCTATTCACCTATCGGGCGTGGGAGCGCCTGTTCAGCATCAGGGAGCCTATCTACCTGGAGTTGATGTTGGAGTTCTACTCCACCCTCAACTTCAACCACATATCATCCGTCTACACCGACCGCAGAGTCATATCCTTCCATCTGGGGGGCCGGAGCAGGGAGTGCTCCCTCCTCGAGTTCAGTTGGAGGCTGGGCCTCTATGCAAGAGAGGAGACCGCTATTCAGCATTTCCAGGCCTTCCTCCTCGCGTGCCTGCGCAGCCTGCCAGCCGACCTCATCCCGGCCGAGTTTTGGCATACGATTTCCAATGGCCCGTATATTGCTGCTCGTGCTGCTGAGAGTAGCATCTGCGCCCCGATCCACCGCCTCATCCACCGCCTGATATCCACATCGGTTACTCACCGCAAAGGCGGTGAGAAGGTCACTGTCACCGATCTATTCTTCCTATACTGCCTTCTCACCCCTGGCACGCTCTGCAACGTGCCATATTCGGTTGCCTTCTTCTTGGCTCGCAAGGGCACTGGGCCCAAGCAGGCGAGCCCCCTCTGCGGTGGTCAGTTCATCACCCGCCTGGCCAGATCATATGGGATTCTTACTGCCACTTCTGAGGCTAGGCTGCTGCGAATGGAGCCGCGTTTGATGGGGGAGTACTATCTCGAGGTGATGCGGGTGCTCGAGCGGACAGCGTTCGGCGAGATGCTACGGATTGAGGACACAGACGAGGAGGAGGTGCTGGAGGATGGTGCGGGCCAGGAGCCAGAGCAGCTACCACGGAGGAGACGTAGGAGACGTTCTCCGGGTGCTGCTGAGGAGGAGGAGAAGCAGACTCCGACCGCCGCACCAGAGACTCTCGCCTTAGATGCTAATATGGACGACATGCGACGGTTCCTGTATGGTTTGCAGCGTCAAGTCCTGTGGCAGGGAGAGACCTTGACTGTGGTGGCCTAGCGCTAGGGACAGATGCTGCCGACGCCGTTTCCTGCTGCGCCCACCCTTTTCCCTGACTGGCAGACGCGTTTCCCTGCCGGCAGGCCTGCAGATGAGGCTGGACCCTCGGGTTATGGGGATCGCGAGTCTTCGGAGGATGAGTCTGAGGAGTGATGCTTGTATATTTAGTTTAGTTTATGTATTTCTTTATTTTTAGTTGTTGTAGTTTGATACATTGTCACTAACTCTCTTTATGATTGTATATATTTATTTTTAGTTGGTTGTGTTGTGTTGATGGTTTGGTTGAGTGATGTAGTTCCGATTCCTCTTAAACTGTATGGAGTGCGTGCTTATGCTGGCAGTCAGTTCAACGCCATATCTTATCACTCTTCTCGCCGTGTGAGAGACATACCTCAGGGGAGTTCGTTTCTGATCTTTTTCTACCCTTTATTTTATTTTGCTTTGTTCTTATATCCAATGAGGGCATTGTATGATTTAAGTGTGGGGTGAGAGGTTAGAAAAAGATTCTCCATTGCATTTAAGCTTGAATTGAAATCTTGAAAATTATGATGAAGTTAGGCTAGAAATTTAAAATTTTGATATCATTCGAGTAAGGATCAAGTGCCAATTAAAAATGTAGAAATAAATAATTGGTAAATAAATTGTAAGGTTGTGTTTAGCTTTTATATCATAGTATTTGTGGCTTCTCGTCATTTTCAAAGAAAATTTGATTTATAAGTAGCCGAAAGTTAATTTGTGAATTATTGTTAAAAGCAGCAAGGTTGAGCCTTTTTGAATCTAAGCTTGACAAAAATAGGCTGAGTGGAAATTTTCAGTTTTATATTCATATGCTATGCAAAAAGAAAAGAAAAAAATGCCAACAATAAAAAAGAAAGAAATGAAATATCTGTTGGAATAATAAGTCAAATATGTGGCCTTTGGGACTCGAATTAGTAGGCTCTGAGGGGTGTTCTACACCTAACCACCTAAAGCCAACTGGTTTGGGATCGGTTGAGTCGAATGTTCGCTACAAGGGTTCCATAGAAAGTCATGGACTTATATGAAAAGATGAAGGAAAATGCATATGTTTATTAAAGCCTGGAAATCTGCAATAAGCTTTGAGGTTGGGGGATTGCTTAAAGGTGATTCGGCTATGTGCTGATTTTATAAATAATTCATGAATTGAAGTTTGGTTATTCGTGAGGAAAATGATTATTTGAGTGGTGAGAAGTTAAAAAGGATCAATACACAAATATATATATATATATATAATTCTAAATACAATCGGTATAGTTCTGTTTTTAATCATTTGTACTTACATTGGTAAGTAGCGCTTGGTTTCTTTTTAGATTGATGTTGAGAGATTGTTTTTCTATGCCTGATTAAGTTGCAATTTTCTTGAGGACAAGAAAAGCTCAAGTGTGGGTATTTTGATATCACGTTATTTAGATATATATTCGTTACGATAAATGGAACTTAAATGTTAAATATCTCTTTAAATGATGGCTAATGGTACTTAAAGTGTTTAATATTCATTCACAGGTCATAAAATACTCAATGGCGAGAGTTTGAGCGAAATAGGCGGAAAAAGACTCGAGAAACAAAGAAAAATCATAAAGTCATAAAATCCGAGAACGCGACGCGTCGGAAGAACAAACGCGACGCGTTCTTCTGAAGTCAAGCGATCTTGTCGGGCAAGTCTTGTAAGACGCGACGCGTCCAAGGAACGAACGCGACGCGTTCCTAGCTGGATTAGAACTCTATAAATAGACAACTTTCATTCGAAAAAAGGGATGCAAACCCTTCCAGCCGGCCCTAGACGAACAAAGACAAAGACTTTGGAGCTCTGTAGCAGAATTCTGGCAATTGGATTGAAGATTGAAGCTTTAGAAGTGAAGATTGAAGGTTCATATTCCTAGAATCAATACTTAGGTGCTATTAAATCATGTTTAGCTCTCTATTTATGAATTTCTATGGTTGTATTCCTCTGATTATGGGCTAAACACCCTGTATTCTCTACTTGGACATGATTACCTTTGATTATTAGTTGGATTTCAATGTTTGGATTGCTTTTAATGATATATTTGTTATGATTGCTTTTTCAAAGATCCAAGTGTGATCAAGTTCTGATTTTTATGCCTAGAATCTGAGTTTTCATAGGTTGTATGACCATTCTTCCTTTGATTGCTTGAATTGTGAATTTCTATGACCATTAGGATTCATAACTAGTGATTTACCATATCCTAGGGTTAAGCTTAAAGATTGGAACTTTATTGTGCTTGCTATTGTCTTGGATGACCATTCTTTGATAATAAGTTGATTTTGTGAATTAACAAATCAAAAGATTAAGTCTATCATAACTCGAACCGTTTGGCTAGTTAAAGATTGATTAATTGCATGACCATTAAATTAACTGTCTGAAACTATAGGGTTAGTGAGTCTGACCAGGAGATCTAACCACTTTAGAAATCGGTATATTGTTTTAAGCTATCCATTACACTTAATTGAAATCTGCTAATTTGATTAGGGAATCTGTTGTCCGAGTAGAGATACTTCACTTCTTATTGATTAAATCTAAGTTTAATTTGCATTCTCGCTTTCTTAGCTTTGAAATCTGAGTTTTGTTAGTTTTAGGCTTGATTGGAATCGTTGCTTTCTACTGCTAAATTGCCAATTTCCCTCTGTTTACTGCTTTTTAGTTTTAATATTATTTAGATAATTAGTTTAATTATATCTAGAATCATACTCGTTCCCCGAGAGTTCGACACCCGTACTTATTTTCTATACTGCTACACGATTAGGTACACTTGCCTATTGTGTCGTATTTAAAACATATACTGTTTTTTTTACAAATTTAAAACTGGTACGTAAATCGCACATCATGAGGTATTTGTTTTGGGAAAATAAACCCTATGCTGACTTGGGGGCATAGATGCCTTGCTAGAGGCCGCTCTATGTCGGTGACGCCTTTCGTGAGTTTGTCATGTGCAAGTAGGAGTCTATTGGATTATGCCCACTGACACACACGAGTTGGTATCATGGCTGATGAAGCAAGGGCCTATTGGGTCACACGCCAAGTATCGATTCCGGCATCACGGATGGTCTAATGAGAGAGAAAACCAGAAACTGGTTCTGGTGGGCTAAGGCATGTCTGTGCCTCTATGAGGTACGGCCATGCCCTACGGGCAGGCACGAGCCCAAGTCGGGCGTGACTTGGGCGTGGCCTGTGGCTAGGTATGCCCGTGCCTCTGGGAGGCACGCCCGTGCCCTGTGCCCAGTGGACAGGCACGAGCCCAAGTCGGGAGTTGCCTTTTAGGCGTGCCCACGCCCATGCCTTGTGAGGCACGGTCGTGCCTTGTGCAGTAACAGCTTCTTTAATCAGTTTTCAAGGCTGATTATTGTGGTGTTTATGATCATAACTCTAGTAATTGATTGTGGCATTATGATGGACGGTTTTTTAGTTCAAACTTGAGCTCTATATAAGCCACAAGAAGTTCTAGTGTTGTGTTCCTTGAACTTGATTCACAAATATATACATTGCACATAAATTCTCTCATATACACACTAGAAGTAATAAGGTATTGGGGTTCTTGTGTTAGACATCTTGGTGGTGTTTAGATAGGCTTATCTAACACTCTAGGAAGTGGGAGGCGATAGTAACTTGGCGTGGACTTCGATAGGGGTGTACACGTTAGTGCACGAAACTTCCAAACTCCAATCTCGCTTTTACAAAGAAGATAGCATCAAGGGTATGACACTATTTCTTTGTATCTTTATTTTATTGCTTAACCATGTTTAGAGTTTTGGTCCATTTGGTGGGCGTATTCGTGGTCAAATTTTGAAACTCTTTTTCTACTCGTTTTGCTTCCGTTGCAATTTTAGACCACGAAAACCTAACACCTAGATGATGTGAAAGTAGTATGTGAATACCCTGATGTCTTCCCTGAAGACTTACCTAGTGTGCCACTAGACAGACAAGTTGAGTTCAGGATTGATCTAGTGCCGGGAGCTTCACCAGTTGCAAGGGCTCCGTACAGACTTGCTCCACCAGATATGCAAGAATTAATGAAACAACTTCAGGAACTGCTAGATAAGGGGTTTATTAGACTCAGTAGTTCTCCATGGGGTGCTCCAATATTGTTTGTCAAAAAGAAGGATGGTACTTTCCGTATGTGCATCGATTATCGTGAACTTAATAAAGAGACCATCAAGAACAAATATCCTTTACCCAGAATAGATGATTTATTTGATCAGCTACAAGGAGCATCGTGGTTTTCAAAAATCGACTTAAGGTCGGGATATCACCAGTTAAAAATCAAAAAGGAAGATATTCCTAAAACCGCGTTCAGAACTCGATACGGACATTTTGAGTTCATGGTGATGCCGTTTGGTCTTACGAATGCACCAGTAGCATTTATGGATCTGATGAATAGAGTCTGTAGACCAATGCTAGATAAATCGGTGATTGTGTTTATCGACGATATTCTGATTTATTCGAAGAATCCAGTGGATCCTGTGAAGGTAGATGCTGTGATGAAATGGAACCACCAAAGAACCCTACTGAAGTTCGAAGTTTTCTGGGATTGGCAGGCTATTACAGGAGATTTATTTAGAATTTTTCCAAGACTGCTATTCCTTTAAATCAGTTGACTAAGAAGAATACCGAATTTGTTTGGGGTAGTGAGCAACAATCTGCTTTCTCAACTCTTAAAAAGAAGTTATGTAAGGCACCAGTTCTTGCCTTACTTGAAGGAGTTGAAGACATGGTAGTATTCTGTGATGCTTCATATCGTGGATTGGGTTGTGTGTTGATGCAGAAAGGTAGAGTCATTGCTTATGCTTCACGGCAGTTGAAACCACATGAAAGTAACTACCCAACTCATGATTTGGAGTTAGCAGCAGTGGTCTTTGCACTTAAGATATGGAGGCATTATCTATATGGTGTGAGATTCACTATTTACACCGATCATGAAAGTTTGAAGTATTTTAAAGATCAGAAGAATCTCAACATGAGGTAGAGGTGTTAGTTAGAATTGTTAAAAGATTATGATTGTGATATACTCTATCATCCAGGGAAAGCAAATGTGGTAGCTGATGCTTTAAGCAGAAAATTAGGAATGGTGCTCGTGAAGAATCAATCTTTAAAATTGACTGTTACAACGCCTATTATAGATGTTATATGAACGGCTCAGTTAGAAGCAATCAACAGTGAAAATCATAACTCTGAGCAAATTAAAGGGCAAGTGGCTGATTTTATTAAAGACAGACGTGATGTTTGGACCCGTTATGGTCGTATATGGGTACCGGCTTATGGTGATGCACGTCAAATACTTTTTAATGAAGCTCATAAATCCAGATTATCTATTCATCCAGGATCTACTAAAATGTATAAGGATTTGAGGGTTGATTATTGGCGGCCAGGCATGAAACGTGATGTAGCAAAATATGTAGAAAAATGTCTTACTTGTTTACAAGTGAAAGCTGAATACCAGAAACCTCACGGGAAGCTACGGCCCTTAGAAATTCCAGTCTGGAAATGGGAAAACATTACTATGGACCTGATTACCAAATTAACCAGGACCCCACGTGGTTATGATGCTATATGGGTAATTGTAGACAGGTTAACTAAAAGCGCACATTTTATTCCCATTAAGGAGATGTATCCTTCTGAAAGATTGGAAGATATATATATGTGAAAGAGATTGTGACTCACCATGGTGCACCAGTTTCTATTGTGTCAGACAGAGATACAAGATTTACTTCTAGATTCTGAAGTAAATTTCATGAAGATCTCGGAACTAAACTACATCTCAGCACATCATCCTCAGACCGATGGGATTCTTATTTGCCATTAGCAGAGTTTTCATACAACAATAACTATCATTCCAGTATTGGGATGCCCCCGTATGAAATGTTATATGGTAGAAATTGCAGAACTCCGGTATGTTGGGGAGAAGTGGGTCAGAAATAATTAGGTAGCACAAAAGCGGTACAACGAACAACTGAACAGATTCAGCTCATAAGAAATAGATTGTTAACTGCCCAAAGTAGACAAAAGAGTTATGTAGACAGGCGCAGATCACCACTTGAGTTTGAGGTGGGAGATTATGTGTTATTAAAAGTGTCGCCGTGGAAGGGCGTAATCAGATTCAGAAAAAGAGGGAAACTCGGTCCAAGGTTTATTGGACCATTCAAAATCATTGCACGTGTGGGAAAGGTTGCTTACATATTAAAATTGCCAGATGAATTGTCTCAGATTCATAACACCTTCCATGTTTCGCACCTCAGAAAATGTTTAGCAAACGAGTCTGCAATTGTACCGTTGGAAGATGTTATTATTGATGACAAACTGAACTATGTGGAGCAACCTATAGCTATATTGGAGAAAAAGATCAAGACTCAACGTAATAAACAAAATGGGCTGGTCAAAGTCCAATGGAAGCATAGGAAAGGCTCAGACTTTACTTGGGATCCTGAACAGGAGATTATGCATAACTATCCAGCACTCTTCAACAGTTGATTTCGAGGACGAAATCCTTTCAAGTGGGGAAGAGTTGTAACACCCAAGGTTCGAAATTCCCTAAATTAATTATTTAATAGGAAGTGTGATGTGTTTATACAAGTTGACTTTATGTAATTAGATATGGTTATAAAACTAGAGGGGCTTAAATCGTCAACTTATAAGTTGATTATGTGAAGGGACCTATTGTGCTATTAGTTGATACTTATATATATATATATATATATATATATATATATATATATATATATATATATATATATATATATATTTAGCCAACTTTGACATTTTAAGTCAAAGAAAGCATTTGGTTACTTTCATCTCACGTACACTTACTTCAGATTCTTTGCATCTTCTACTTTGTTGAACAAACCAGTAGAACAAGTAGCTATTACAAGATCATAGCAATTGTGCAAGCTTGAGGTAAGATCTTAACCATTTTCTTGAAGTTTTGTAAGCTTAGTTACATGATTCAATGGTGAATCATGTTAGAAGTGTTTTTAATTGATTAGGATATGTTTCCTTACTATATGGGGTGTAGGAAAACACCCCTAGCATGTTTCTTATGAGTTTATGTCGGATTTTTGGCCAAAACCGAGACTGTATGTAAGAACAGTCGGCTCGGTCTGTAGCGTACACACCCCGTGTAGATTTTTATAGGGCGTGTAGGTGGCCCGTGTAGAGGCAACACGGCCCGTGTAATGGTACACGGCCGTGTAGTGTCAAAGGCGATCATAGGGCCATGTAAGGTTACATGGTCGTGTAGCATGAGAAGTACACAGCCCGTGTATGGAACACGGCCCGTGTAAGGTGACTAGACAACACTAGCCATGTGGTCAGCTCAGGTCGTGTAGCATATAAGGGACACGACCCGTGTAGGCCCTGTTTTAGATAAGAATGCTATTATGTGATACTTTATGTATTTTTTATATAGGAGGTGATTGACTAATTATCTGAATCATTGTCACCTGTGGATCATTGTATACTATAATAATCAGAAGGTGAGTCTTCTAGACTTCACTTCATATCAACAACATGTGTAATTTCATATCAGATTACTAACATGTGCTGTTATTCATGTGTATATGTACAGTACTGTGACCTATATTGCTACCCTGGGTCTAGAACCAGAGGCTAGCATTGATTACCAGACATACGTGTATTATCTTCATATGATTGTATACGTGTGTTTATATGATGTTTTGTTGGGATTACTCACTAAGCTCTCGTAGCTTACCAGATACTGTTTTTAAAATATTTTGCAGGACGCAACAAGGACAAGAACAAAGTTCCTATTTGACTCCTTTTCAGTTTTAATTGTGAAACACTTAACGCCCTTTTTGTGTAAATATTCAACTTTGACAGTACACTAAGTTTGTACTTACGGGTGTATCTTTTGATACTAGCACGGTTTTACTACGAAAACGTTTCTGCTTATGACTTTCAAACTGTATGCGTGTTTTTTTAAAAATGTTTTACTTTATTATTGTTTTATGAAATTGGGGCGTTACACAAATCAATCAGAAATCCATCATTAATCCGTCGTAAAGTTGGTCCGTCTGTAAACCGTCGCTAATCCCTTCGAAAATTTCCGATGGATTTTTTCCGTCATAATATTCATCGGTAATAGGTGATTTTCTAGTAGTGCTGGCAGGAATATAAAAATGTAGTGGTGGGGTTTATTTTGCCATTGTAAAAACCTTCATAGTATGGTTTTAAAAGGGTGTAAAGTATGGTATTTGGAGAATGTGGTTTTTTATTTTTTTTTCTCATCAACCTTTTTATCGACTCTTAATGCAATTTTTGAAAAAAAATAAAATAAGCAAAAAGATATACAAATATATTTAATGAGTTGTTAAACAATAGTTACCATAAATTAGTTTGGGTAATTAAGGAGATAACTAATTGTACTTTTACTTTAAGTATTTATATTATTTACATAAAAACATATATTAATTAAAATTAAGTAGTTTTAAAAAGTTAGAGAAGAGAGACTATTAAATTCTTATATATCAGTACTAGACTAAATGCTCGTGTGATACACGAGTTGGTTTAAACTATAATAGATATTAAATATTAATAAAATCATATTAACTAATAATAAAATGC